>OY728127.1:808702187-809349248 GCA_963277665.1 Viscum album
TATCCAATTGTAGCATGATTTCAATCCTATTATAGATGACCGAGAATACTTTTGGTGTGAACCATGAATATCATACATATAAATCACAACACACCCAATTGTAAACACCCCACTAAATATCATACGTGGATCGGGTATTATGAGCCATGTTTCGATGGCACACTACTCATAGGAGTATGAGCCCTGTTATATCATTAGGTGATACGGAGTTGTACAAATGTTAAATTCGTTTGAGATCAATATGGATAGTGGATATAAACCTGAGTGAGAATCCTTTGCAGAGATCAATTCTTCTTGGAATGGTAAGAGTGAGTGTTGGTATAGAACTTCAAGAAATGTCTTAACATGTTAAAGCAACTATAAATTGGTTATATTTGATTCCTATTTTTTAGATTATTGGACTGGACAACCCACCCCCCTCCCTGGACATCCAACCCCCGCCCCCACACCCCTGCAGCCCCCCTACCCCCTGGCACCCCCCCCCCCACTAGGATAGCCCCCACCATACCTGGACACCCCCCACCACACCTAGACATCCCCCCCCCCTCATCCCTAGACAACCAACACCCCCCCCCCCCACCTGGAAACCCCCCCTAAACAACCCACCCCCCCAACAGTCCACACCCCCCTCCCCCACCTGGATAGCCCACCCACCACCACCCCTAGACAACCCACCCCCTCCCTAGATAGCCCACACCCCCTCCCATGCACCCCCTCCCCACCCCCACCCTCACCCACCCACCACTAGACACCCCCTGGATAGCCCATACCCCCTCCCCCACCTAGATACCCCCCCCCCCCCCAGGATAGCACACCCACTCCCTGTACAACCCACACACCCTCCCCTATAGCCCCTCCCCCCCCCCCCACCTGGATAGCCACCCCCCCCCCACCTGGACAGCCCCCCCCCCCACACACACCTGGATAGCCTACCCCACACCTGGACATCCCATCCCCCACCTGGACAGCCACCACCACACCTAGATAGCCACCCCCCCCCCCCCCCACCACCAAGATAAATCCCCACCCCCACCTAGACATCCCCCCTCCCTAGACACCCAACACCCCTCCCCCACCTGGACATCACACCATGACCCACTGGACAGCCCACACCCCTCTATGGGGTAGCTCATACCCCCCCCCCCCCACAACCCCCCTACCCCCTCGGACAACCCAAGCCCCACCTGGACATCCCCCCTCACCTGACAACCCCATTACCCCTCCTGCATCCCCCCTTAGGGTATTTTTATTTAAAACCATTTTATTCATTAATAAATCCAAAATATCATGCATTATCCATTTCATTCCAAACAACCCATTCAATTTATCAAAACTTGAAAATTGAATTTATCAAAATATGACAAATTCAATTTATAAAAACATAAAAAATTCAATTTATAAGGCTTTATGGGTCACTTAAAAAATGTCATTGGGAAAAGAGGAAATCAACTACATTGTTAATTCCAATTTAAAAATTGGGTCATCCGCTTAGGAGGTGTGGTGGTGTCTAGGAGGTGTGGTGGTGACCATGGGTTTGTCTAAGGGGGTGGGGGGTTGTCAAAGGGGGTGGAGGGTGTCTAGGGGGTTGGGTTGTCTAGGTGCGGTGGGGGTGTCTAGTGGTGGTGGAGGTGGTGGGGGGCTGTCCATGGGGGGGTAAGTGGTGTCCAGGGAGGGTGGGGGTGTCCAGGGGGTGGGGGAGGTTTTGTAGCTATATTCAACCCAGGTAGCCACCATTCCCAATTAATTTGATTTATATAGTAAAAATAGTGTAAATACATTTAAATAATATGGTTGAAACATCCATCTTCCCATCTTTTTTGCGGTGATAATATGATATCATATTTTATTTGATTCCTTGAAAATGAAAAAATTATTTCCAATAAATTCTATTATATAGTGGTTCATGATCGCTAAAAATATCACTCATCATGGAATGGAGACATACAACCTCCTTCATGAATAAATCAACCATATTATGAGATGTAAAGGGGTTATTTAAGGATGAGAAATGAGCAAACATTGATAGGAGATCAACCACAACAAAAATACCCTCAGAACCTTATGACATTAGGAACCTAAAAATAAAACCCTTAGAGACATCATTGAAAATATGTTACAATATGGGTAGAGTTTTGAGAATCCCTCTGGGATAAATTTTAAGGGATTTATTCTATTGGGGAATTAATAATTCATAGGAAAATTCCATAACATCCCGAGTCATAACCCGCCAAAATAAACCATCCATAAAATGTTTACAAGCATTTAAAATAATTTGAATTATAAAATAAAAAAACATAAAACAAAGCAAAGGGTTCGGTACTCCAAAGATAATAATAACTCTAATTTAACCAAAACCAAAATAGAAAACTGAAAAAAAAAGAGGAAGAACACTAAAACAAAGGTAACACTTACAAATTGAAGTGTAGAAATAAAAATTTGCTTGATTGAAGAAGGATCTACGACTGGAAGGAGTTTCGCGGCTGAGAAGAATTTGGGTGGAGCTCTGAATTAGGTCTTCAATCAGGCCGAGT
Source organism: Viscum album (assembly GCA_963277665.1). NCBI lineage: Eukaryota > Viridiplantae > Streptophyta > Magnoliopsida > Santalales > Viscaceae > Viscum > Viscum album. The sequence goes on from OY728127.1 coordinate 808,704,719, forward strand.
GGGAGCTAGGTCACTGGGTATTTGGGGGAAAACATTCTCAACGGTTTTTAAAAATGGTTGGGAAAGCCTCTCTTTACCAACGGTTTTGTAAAACCAATGGTATATGTTAGAGTAACTAAATCTTTCCCAAAGGTTTTTTCAAACCTTTGGGAAATATTAACTATATTAACATATTTTCCAATGATTTGAGAAAACCATTGGAAAATGTGTCATTTTTTATAGTATACTAATGGTTTCCTCAAAACATTTGTATATATCTGTTGGGAAAACCACTATTTCCAGTAGTGACCCTTCCTAAGTCGTGGGTTACCCTTCCAAAGTACCGAGTTACACTTCCATTATTAGGAAGACACTCTTAAAATGTATTGAAATAAATATTATGAGATTTTCCATTATTCCCAAATGTCTCTAATAATATTGGGAATTACTCTTCAGAATTTTCCATAACTTTTTTAATTTTCAGACTAGTTATTCTAGATGACTCTTCTGAAGTCTTTCAATGACTCTTATGTAGTTATGACTTTTCTATTTTCAAACTCAAACTTAGAATTCATGAATATGATATAATTACTCTAAAACTGTATGAACTCATCTAAGGTCCTCTTAAATAACTTAAAATGAACATAAATCATTTCAAATGACTTTGGAAAATATAATAACATTTCAAAATATATAAAACAAATTTCTAACGCATTATGCTATATTAAATGATACATATTAAGTACATTAATAAAATTAACATTATTATAATTTCATCCAAAAATAGTCCCTAAAAATACCTTCATACAAATTGATATTATATACTATATGAAGAAACATTCATACTAGATAACATAAGGATAGGTTCCCCACAAATCCAATTAGATTTTATTCAAACATTGAACTAAATTTAACCTCATCTTTAATCACAGATATTAAAATTTTCCTACAACCAGTTCAATAACCAAATCATCCAACTCTACTATTTGTAGTGCTTCTAAAAAGCATTATCACTATTCATCAATTTCTATTATGACCATATCAATAATTATTTAATATAATAGTTTTCATCAATAATTTATCTTTCCCAGTATTCAAAGACATCATTTACACTCTTATTTACAAATCAATATATGATAATTCATTTCATGTTCTTCATTGGTTTTCTTCTTACACCATCACCCAACACTAAAAAAAGTAAACATTTACATGCTTATTAAAAATAAATACAATAAAAAAAGACTTTCAGAATATCATCTATGGAAAAGGGATACTTTTTGTACAAAAATAAACTCAAGTTTCTTTATGTGGTTTTTAGATTTAACAAAAAATAAAAAGTAGTTACTAAAAATTTGATACCGGCATGATTATTTCAGAATATCTAAAGAAAATCCGCATATATGTTATGTCAACTTAAGTTTTATTTATAATAATTGATAAACTATTTATATTAAACATTTAATTGTTTTCTTATGTTCGAGATATTTATTTTATAGTTATTAATTCCCTATAAAAGATGATAATCATTTTTGGATTTGTAAGTCTCAATCTTCATTCTTCACTACATGAAAAAGGGTTATAACCATTGGTAAAAAAGCTGGTCATAGATATGAAAATCTGGGTTTTAGAATATATCCACAATCCTTTATCCCATCAATTATTTTTCATGGAATTAAGTATATAACCATAGACAAGTTCTGACTATGTCTATAGGACCCAATTTCTTGGTCGGTCCCCATAGATTTATGTCTGGTAAATTTTAAAAACATCCAAGTATGTAGGTTTCATCCCATGAAATTGTATTTATTTTACTTATAATTTTACTATTGACCTATGATTCAATATATGTACACACAAACACAGATATACATACACTCACGCCCAATAATTATTTAATATTTACAATTATAATTTTTACATTTAAGAAAAAATAAAAACTTAGCGGGTTTGAATGGAACTATAGCCATAGTCTACATAGATTGGGGATATAAGACAACCATATAGCCATGAACTATGTGACCTATGGCCATAGGTCACTATAAGAGGCCTTGGGTATGGGGGATGCCTATGGGAAGGGTCCACATTGAGGTGGACTAAGAAAAACAAAGATAAATGCTACATAATTTTAGAGAAATATTAAATGCATATCACAAATATACACACCCTAAAACCGTAAAGGTTTAGTGTCTGGGATACTAGATATGTATTGAAATTATATCATGAAATATCCTCAATATATCCTATAAAAATTCTTAATATTATTGCCCTTCTTCACATATCAGAAATATAACCTTCCATAAAAACCTATGGAAGGAAAACGTAAGATAGGGTAAGATCATATTCTACGTAAGGATAAAAATGGGAGATACCAATAATAACTGATAATGTGATGATTATAAGGGTATTATAAAATAATCAAGTTCATGTTATCAACATAATAGATCCATATCGAAAAAATATTAGATCATAAACTTCAAAAATCATGTCATGTCTAGAATCATGAATAATAAGTGTGTTGAAGAAAAAATCATCATTCAACAATAATAAAATAGGCATGTGGAATCATAATAATGGGAAATCATAATTTTATGAACATAGCTATTCACAATCATGTTCTCCAAAATTCATGTAAACATATATAAAGGCAATCATAATCACTCATAAAAATATGAACAAAGATATTTGAAATCATTTCCATTATTATCATAATCATCTCAGGAGATATCTATATCACATTACCCAGTTCATTGGAGGGATTTAATTAATCCCCCCATCACAGAATGAAAACTATATATATGTGTTCCATGAGATCATAAAAATATTCATAAATTCATCATCGCATTACCCATGGAAAATAAATTGGTTTCCAAAAAAAATCATCATCACGTCATCATAAGACATCTATAAAAATAACATGGATGGTTTCATTAGAACTTAAACCTAGAGTAGAATAAGAAACATCAAAGGATGTTGAAATAGATGAAAAATACATTTAAAAGAAAATTTCTTAGAAAATAGAGAAATTGTTTATTTCCTTCAGTATCTTTAAAATTAAAATATCAAAAATATGTACAAATTTATTTTAATTTAAAATAACCATGGAAACATATAAATTAATATTCAAAGAAAGAATAGTCATGATGGTTGGAAATCCATTCTTGTGGTAAAAGAAAAAACAAAATATTACTTTCACACTTTTAGTAAAAATGTCCAAAAGTACCTCATTCCAAAAATGAAAAGAATATTAATTTTAAATCATTGAAAATAAATTAAAATATTGTTTCAAATTCCTTTAAATTTTTATTTTATCATATAATATAATATTCTTTAAATCATTGTAAATAACATGGATATATAAGAAAACATCCATCGACCAAAGAGGAAATAAATATGACTTTCATTACAAGAATCTATATAGTTTTATATACTAGATAGGGGATAATGAGAGGAAAATAATAAAACCCTACAGATAACCAAAGGATGATAAAATATATGGTTTTTAAGGGATAGATATCATATAACTTCCCATAATATAAATTTCAAATAGATAATTCTTAAAAGAAATCAGATTGTCACATAAATCCATTACCTAAATTTTTGTTCTGCTTTGTAGGCATTAAAACCTACATTATAATAAATATAGATATATTATAAATATATAACATAACTATATTAATATATATATATATATATTACTATATATCATTACCTTATAACTACATATTATATTTTTTATTAACAATTCTTCATCAAAATCAATATTCAGGTGAAAATGAGTTTGGGTTGCTTGCATGTTTTAGTTCAACAGTTCTAGTTCTTTTATGTTGGTCATGGATTATTCATCTAAATAATCCATAACAGGTCATAAATATCATATTTTTTTATTTTATAAACTATTATAACCATTCATAAAAAAGTATTAGTGAAAAATGAATCACATCACTTCCTAGAGATGGTAGTCTGTACGTACACAAAAGTGATGTTTCGACTTTTCAATAGATGGAATGGAAGAAATTTAAATAATAATTTCACTTTAAATAATCATTATTATATCATAAATATCACATTTATTCTTTAAATATATCCTTATAATCATCCATGAAAAATAAAAATGAAAAATGAATCACATCACTTCGTAGAGATGATAGTCCACATGTAGGCTTGAGTGAGAATATCATTTTCTAACAGATGGTTGTGTAAGAAGGTAGAGAATATATTATATATACAAGATATTAATTATGTTATAAAAATAAAATATATAAACTAATTTCATTTATATAACCATCCAATAGAGATGGTGATGAAAAAAGGATATCGCTTCATGTATATGGTAATATATATATATATATATATATATGAGAGATGTTTTTATTTTCCATTAGATATAAAGAAGATATGAAATGGTTATACCATTAACATAACAACATTATAGTGTAGACCAGATATTTATTTCATCATTTTTTGATTTTAAATACTTGAAAATGGGATATCCTCAATCATCTACTCAAGAATCTATACCAATTGTTTACAAGAACCATTGGTATAGAATTTATGGATTCAATATATACCAAAAGTTTGTATAAACTATAGGTATATATAATACTATATAAATGTTTTTTAAAAACTCTTGGTATATCCCACCCTATTTACTTTTTCCTTAATAAAATATAATTTTTTTAATATATATTAATAAATTATGAAATTAATTAATGTAGTAATTTGTTGGTTTTATTAACATATTAGGGGGTTGTTATATGTCCTATGATTTTTCATAATAATTTATAGGGGTGAACATGAAAACTTTGGTGGGAACTTTGGATAGATACTTAGTTGGTTGTCTGTGTGAAATTACGTTTTATATGTTTTAAATTATTATGTGATGTTTTATGAGGATATGTCACTCTCATGGAGTAGATAATTCTGGGATGTGGTTATCCCATAGAAATTAAACCATATAGACATGGTGATCCCAGGAAAATGAACCCCAGTGATATGGAACTCCCATATAAAATTAACTATGTATACATTGTTCTCCCAAGGAAATATAGCAGAGGGACATGATGCTCATAAATATATCTAAGGTTTTCCAACTTTATATAGTTTTTCACTTACCCAAGACCTTTGTTTTCAAACATTATTATGAGATATTCTACTAACATGTTCTTATTTGATAAAATTCTTCTCATATAATATGATTGTTCATTATTATTTTTGGTTACTTATTTTCATCATAATGATATTGTTGATTATTAATTAATCTATATTTCATATTCACTATGAATTTATATGAAATTTAATTTAAAAGGTATTATCATTTTTTATAATCATGTTCATTGTTTATAAGGTTTGGTTTTATTTGAAATTATTATTTCCATTTATCCCAAAGTGGTTTCTATATGAATAAAAATTTGATTCTTATTTATTTATTTTCCTTAATAATCATTAACATTTTTGTTACAAGACACTTTTTCTTCTCATAAATTAAATCTAATTCCTATATACGTCCATCTTTCATTAAATATTAGAAAGTATATTGGAAAATATTTTTTAAAAGTTGATAACTTTCCTGGCATCAAAGAGATGCAGAAAAATTCATTCTTTGATGCTTTAATTTTTTTATGGAAAATTAAAATATTTTTTTCATAGTTGTATTTCAAACTAGCACACCATAGATTATATTATAATTGTTAATAATGGACAATTTAGTTTCATCCTAGTAGAATTTATCTTTTTCACAGTTTATGCACACTCTATGTGTATGTTGACCCAATTTACATCAATATTGGTAGTTAAAAGTTACTATTTGAGTTAGTGTATGATTATTGGATTTTTTTTAGGCTTATGGAAGGAAAAAATTATGCATTTGTTCTTTCCACTTAGATATGAGTAATTTTTTTATAAAAAGTTTTGTATTCTATTTCATATATCATACAACATCGGGATTCCATTTCCTTTATTAAATTTTTGATTTATTTTTTTATTTTTTAAATATTAGTTTCTATGATATTAGGATTGGATGATTATTTATATTTATATCAGTTATGGTAGAATTTATATTATATTATTATTACACACTTTTATGGTTTTCATATTGGGTGAAATGTTTTTTTTATTCTTGAGTAAATGTTTTCTATCATAACAAAAACAATATTTAATTAGATTAATGTCATATTAAAAACATGTAATTTTTGAAAATATATTTTTCATAAAGGCATAAATATTTAATTGGATTATGTTACAGTTTTTTTTCCAATCCATGTCTTATACTTTGTTTAGTATATTATTTATAGGCATAATTTATATCATGTTATTTCTCATATTCTTCTTTTTTATAGAAACTAGTATAATTTGATGGATTTTATATTAAAATTGGTTGTAATTAATATTTTAATTGTGGTTTACATTATTGATTTGAATATAATTTTTCTTCCTGAAATATAATGGATAGAATCTATATGTATTATACAGATCTGATTTCAATCGAGTTTTAAGAGAATTTAGATATTTTTTTAGATTTTTATTTTAAAAATACATTATATAGTGGTCTTATTTGTTTCCCATGTTATAATTTTTTATGAATACTATGGTTATGTATAGAAGAAGTTATCTACCAAATTACAAAATTTGGATTTCAAACAAACATGTTTTTTTTTGTATCATAATTCAGAGATAGAAAAATTTTATAATTTTTATGAATGGAATGAAATAAGTGGTATGGAGAATTTTTTATTTGATTAGATTCCATTTTTGAGTCAGTAGGAGAAATATATTATGCTATTGAATGAACAAAATGATATCAATAAACATGAGAAAAAGAATGATGATTATGATGTTGAGAGAGTAGAAAAATTAATGGATGATGCCAGAACTCCGGTATATGTTGAATGTACTAAAATAAAAAGGATAGAAATTTTAATGTGGTTATTTCATGGAAAACTCATTCATGTAGTTTATAATACCTCCATTAGTTATATTTGTATATTTTTTAAGTACGTAGTTCATGATGATGTATATGTTCCCACAAATCATTATATGGAATGGAAGTTAATTAATCATACTGGATTTTCTACTAATAAAATCCATGCTTGTACGATAGATTGCAATAAATTTTTAGATGAAACAGTGGGAATTAATGAATGTAAATAATGTAGTACATCTCAACAGAATCCAAATATATATGTAACACCATCTCATGTTCCAAAAATGTTATGTGGCACTTTCCATTGATTCTAATGTTTCAAAATCTATTCATGTCTATTGTAATATCAACCAATACATGATGAAATGATGTTGAGATAGTTAAAGACAATGATGATTTGGTTAATCCTATATATGGATTAGAATTGAAGATATTTGATTCATTATATCCTAGTTTTACAGCTAATTTGAATAATTATAGATTGGGTATATCATGTGATGGTTTTAATCTATTCAGTTAGATGCTTACTTCTCAAAGCACATGGAAAATTTTTATTCACTTTGATAATCTACCACCATAGATTTGTATAAGAAATATTTAACTTTCTTAATTATACTAATATATATACCTTTTGATCTATAAAATTATATATATGTCTACATGAAACCATTAATAAAATAGTTGAAGTAGCTTTAGGATATGGGTGTTCACACATTTGATGCTTCTTCAAAAAAAATTCTAGATGTTTTTTCCCATCTATGGACTATAAATGATTTCCCTTCTTATGTAATAATGTATTATTGGATCATTAATGGAAAACTATCAAGTCCTATTTTTATGAATAATATATGATCAAGAATTATTAAATATCATCATGTTTCAGTTTCATGGGGCATCGATAATTCCTTCTAATGGATCATAAATACATGAAGAATCATGGGTGTTTTGATAATACTATTGACCTTGATCATCCAAATCAACAAATGTTAGGAACTTATGTGATTAATAAATTAGAAAATTTTATTTTTTCATTAGTGAGGGTTATATTAAATCTAAAATGAGTAAGAATGTTGACATTGAATCCACATGCAATTGGAAAAAAGGAAAGTATCTTGTTTGAGTTTCCATATTGGTCAACCAATTTATCGCATCATTATTTAGATGTAATTCACCTTGAGAAAAATATATATGAAATTCTATTTTAAATTTTTCTAAATATCAAGGGGAATATCAAATACGAATTATGATCTCAGGGTGACTTGTTGGATTGGGGTTTTCGACCATTACTATATCCTATGTGTATCGCTGAAAACAAATGGAAATATCCATGTTCTTATTATGTGATGAAACCATTAGATAAAATTAAATTTCTAGAAGTATTGTAGAATAGTAAGGTTTCTAATGGATATTCCAGTAACATATCAAAATAATTTAACATAATTTATTTGAAATTAAAATCCCTAAAAACATGCGATTATCAAATCCTTCATCATGAATTGATTCTGTTATAAATTCATCATTTACTATACAATAATATATTGGTGATTTTTATTACCTTATTCCATTTTTTTGGAAACCTTTGTTCCTGAAAATTACCCAAGTATTTTTTGATAAAAATAAATCAAGAGGTACCCTTAATTTTGGGTGAGTTGGAGAAAAAATTTCCTCCATCATTTATGACATGCATGTTGCATTCAACAGTTCATATTCCAACGGAAACACTTCTTGGGGGATCTGTTGATTTTTGGTTCATGTGTTATATTGATTAAATTATGTGCACAATGATATCTTATGTTTTAAATAATATTCATTCTAAAGTTTCTGTTGTGAGAGTTTATCTGGATCAATAATGTAAGGATTTTTGTTTAATGTATTTGTGTGATGTGAGCACAAGATATAACCATCCAATGAGAAATTAAGACAACAAAAATTGGTAAATTGGGCCCTCAGTGCCATATCTTCCCTATATGGTAGGAATTCATGGGTCATATACATTAGCTACATTGATACATGAAGAGTGGGATATGGAACATCATATAATCTTTTTTAAATATGGTTTGTTCTATGACTATATCGAGTAAGTAATTTGAATATTTATATGTTATATAATATTGTGTCATTCAACATATACCTTAAAATTTTATTTTTATTTTTTGTAGGGAACATAAAAAAATTATAATTAGAGTTCATCGATCTTTTCCTTTGAGAGGGAGAGAGATTTTTCATAGAAATGAGTTTTCTTCTAGGTTAAAATCAAAGGTATGTCCATTACATTAATTTACTAAATATATTGATATTAATTTAACTATATAATTCATATATATTTCAGTTGTTGAGTTTACCTATTGAATTCGTCTCTCAAGAATTAAGTGAGTTGGATTTTGGTCCTAATTATTTTGTCTGTGAATGAAAATAATTAATAATAAATGGGTATAATTTTTTTACAACTGATCAATTAGTGAATATAAGAAAAAAAATTGATGTTGTTATGCTAACAGTACCTATAGAAAATTAGTCTAGTGTATCATATAGTTGTCCTAGATTTGAAACTATGTCTTATTATGGACTTTGTTAGAAAATATTTTTACTGGATTACTACTCTCATGGTTGAGTCACTATGATGAAATATAAATGGTTTGATTCAATGATGTGACATGGTATAATTATTGATGACTAAAAATTCAGAGCTGTAATAATGGTCTAGTTCATGGATACTAATGAACCACATATTTTTGAATTAATTTAAAACAAGTATTTTATGTGAAAGATAATATAATACCTGATTACTATGTTGTTATTGAAGCAATCCAAATACATATTTTTTATGATGGTGGGGAAAAATTGAAACCATTGATTCCCCCTTTGTGTTGACACAAATATTTTATTTGATGACTCAAATTTTCCAATTGTGATAATTGATGTTTCTCCTAAATTAGTGGTGGGTACTATATAAAAGAAACCACATATGTTAAAAGTTCATTCAGTTTAGATTGATGTTGTTTCTTAGGTTGGTACTACATTAATTACATTAATTTATTTTCAGTTTAGAATTATGTGTTTTTTAGTTCTATTTGTTTTCATTTTATTTAATTATTTTATTTAAATTCATAAAACTATGATTAAATGAGTTTTTAAAATGTGTTTTTCAAACATGTATTTCTTGGTCTTAAATTATAGTTACAAAATCATGTTATGATATCGTTTATGTATTGTTTTACTTCTAAGTTTATGAAGAATTTTTAGAAAATATTTCTAGAAAATATTCATTTTATTCATATGAATATTATGAAATATATAAATTAAATTTAAATCAATATACTGTTTGATAATGATACCTGACTCCGTGAACTTGGGATGACTCCTCTGGTTCCTTTAGTGGGTATAATAATTATAATATTTTTCTTCTACATTACACTTAATATCTTGCTCTTATTATTTATCAAATTTTTTAGGGAAATTCATCAAAAGTAGAGTTGACCTATCCTCATCTTACTAGTATGGGTTTGAGCGGGGGTGCTCCTAGATCTATGTGGAGAACCCTTGATACTCATTCACCCCCTTACCCCCCAAACGACATCCCATCAACCACACTTTTTCCTCCTCCACTTGAGCCTCTAAGTATGTTCCCACCCTTGACTCAATAATCATCTTATTTAGACTCTAATTATCATACCATTACTAATCTACCTCGAAGGATATTACCACCTACACCATATACATTTCCTATTATGAATCCCTATCCCTTTTATTCTTCTCCTATTATGTCTACACCACCTCTATTTGCTACTATCCATCAAAGATTTGATGATTGTGATCCTTTATCTTCTACTCCACAACATGTAGATAACCTAATACATGAATTGTAATAGTAACATCCTTTAAAGGATATCATTACAGAAAATACCATAGATCCATCAGATCCTAATGATCATCCAAGATCAGTTTTTTAGTGTGTATAATTATGTCACATCCCTATTTTCCATTTGTACTATGAATTAATTGTACTTTATCTTTTTTTATCTTATTCAGTGGGATATTCTAATATACATCATGTGTGAACTTGTATGCATGAATCCAGGAATTTTAAAATATAAATAATGTAAGATTAAAATGATGAAAATAAAATGATAGGTAAAAATTCTAGACAATGTAGAAGTTTTTTGGATACTTTATCCTTGTATAGCGATATCAATCTAGTGAAACCAGTCTCCTGGAGGCATTCCATTGGGCATAGGATACTGTAACAGCGACAGAACTATTGAAATGGTGAGCACTGTAGTGGTGGTAGGTCACTATAGAAGTGGCAGGGTATAGTAGTAGTTGCGGGTACTGTGCAGTGTTGTAGCAGCACGGGTACTATAGCAGTACTATTGACAGAATGGGCCTTAGGCCAAAAAAATGGGCCCATGGGCCATGTAATGGGATAATTGCCCACTGGGCCTTCTGGCTATGTGATGGGTCTTTCTCAACCCAGTTAAAGAGGCCCTTACTTTGGTTTAATAATAAATGAGACTTCACCCCCAACCATTTAAAAAAATTTCAGTTTAACTTTCCTAATGATCAAACTACTAAAGTCACATGGTTAATGGATCTTGGGGATTTGTGAAAATCAAATAATAATGAGATATGTATTGGTTTGGAGATTATATTAGGATCTAAGTTAGAGGGTCTACCAATATTCAATGATTATTCAACAATATAATACCCATAAATGATAATGTATTACACGAGTAATGAGTTTAAATTATTGTTAATATTTAATGGTTTTTATTTAATATTTAATTATTATTAATTTTTTTGATTTTTTTCAAGATTCATCATGAAAAAACAAAAACTAACAAGAGTGATATGAAGTATTTTCACACTCTATGGTTCAATAAAATGTAGGATCATGAGAGTTGATAAGTACTTTTATGACCAACTGAGTTTTACTAGGCACTAATTAATAGAACATAAATGGTGGTGATCCTACATATTGGTTAGTTTTATATAGATATTATTCCTCATGTCCATAATTTTAGAAAAACATTCCTGTTCCACTATTTGCACATGAGTACTCAAAATCCTCTTCATGTAATTATAGAAATTAAAATACAAACTTTTTTATTTTATATTATACACTTTCATATTCACTAAATATTTTGAATATTTTTTGGATATTTTCAATATGAAAATTCCTTGATTTATAGTGGAAGATGAACTTTTAATTCAAACCAATAGATACTTTTAGATTAAATTCCCCCTAAAAAACTTTTAAAATATCTTCATTTATTATCAAAAAAACACATAGGATGTTATCTGTATAAATCATATAAATTCAACCAATATTTTTTGTAAAATGTGTGCATCTGAGAGTGTTTTTAGAAAATATCATAATGAATTCCATCTAAAAAAATTAAAGGATTATTATGTATTTGAATGGAACACTAAATCTCATGATATTCCACTCTGAGAATAATTCATTTGATTTGAGAGTTATTTTGATTCATTTTTTTGGATAAAATATAGAAAAAAAATTAAAATTGGTATCTATCATTTTCGTTGAAAATAACTTGTTTCATGGATCTAAAAGAAGCATCACTCAATAAAATTATTTCCATTAGAAGTAGAGTATGTGATAGAATATATTTTTGTGAAAAAAATATTTATTCAAACCATATTTGAATATGTTATTCACTATTATAAAATTATAATTCTATTTTTTAATTATTCTAATATAAAAATTCATAAGAATCCACTTCATCATTTTATCACCAATAACAACAATTTAAGATTCCATTTTATTCATAATCATGTAAAAAAATATAATATTACATAAAAATATGTTTTAACTCAGGATCAATAAGAAGATATATTTACTATTCCACTAGATGCGTATATGTTTGGAAATGTAAAGATAAAAGTTTGAATAATGGAAATGTGATGTTATTAAAAATATAATTTAATATTTTTTTAATACATTTAGATTAGAGATTTTTTTGTTTCTCAATATCACACAGACTAATTGTATACATTGGAACCTCTGTAGGCATCATATAAATAACTCTATCTGTTTTTTTACTCAATAAGGAAATATCATTTAACATTGGTAGCTTTATAAACAAGAGATATCAAGAAATAGATATTTTTTATTTGTTGGATATAGAAATAGTGAAGACATATCAATGAGGAAATTTTTAACTCATGTAAAAGGTGTGAGTTTTCTAACACTGCCCACATCAACTACACTACATATATTGTCATAGAATATTATACGCACTAAAGAGAGGAATCTACTTAGCACAATGATAATTTTATAATGAAATAAAATGCATGGATTCGGTTTGTGTGAGTGATTGGATACTGAATATAGAAGAAACCTACTACACATATAAGAAAAATGTAATACACTAGTTATCAAAAATATTTAAATAGATATTTCAAAATATGATTTCCTAGTGATTCATGATCAAAATGAGATGAAAAGTACATAACATATCATGATTATATTATATTCATGTACGTAATATATATAATCATTGGAATAAAGCTCAAATTTTGAATAATTTATTGATAAGTGGTTCTTTTTTATATCATAAAGAATCATAAAAATAAATAAAATGGTGCATTTTTATTTTATTTTTTATTCTATGTAGATAATAACTCTTATAGATTAGTATTGATGATAAAAGATCATATTCGGATAACTACTGCATCTTCTCTCATTTTGTATTGTAAGGATTATATCTAGATCTATTTTGATCTTCAAAACCCATTCCATATTTTTCTTTATTATTTTAATATAATTTGACTTGATATACTTTTATCCTGTTAATAGTGTGAAAAAAATCCATAATAATTTCAATAAAAATGTTTTTGTCTTTTTCACATATTTCATGGCTATAATAGCCTAAAAGGATCCTCCAGTTTTCCCTCTCCATGTACTTCCTAGCCTCCTGTATATCTAGTTTTATCCGACAATCCATGTCTCCCCATATAATTGAATATAATTTATATTCATTCAATATTCCATCATGTTCCTCAACAATAGTTTTCATTCTGGAATGAATATGCCACCTTTTCAACTTCAACATACTCAAATAACCTCATTGCCATATTTGGTTCATTGTGTATGGTCTGAACCAACCTCATTCAATTCTGGTGAACATTACATCTATTAATAATATTCAATTATTCTATATTATGCTTCATTTTATGGAATTATTCAAAATCTAAAATATTAGTTCATTCTAGGTTGTTTTGAACTCCTATGTCTCTTAAATTGGTTACATTAAAAATATTTTATTGCTATATTATTAATCTAACATAACTTCCTCATTATCCATGCTCCCCATTTCAGCCTAACATTCACTTGATCAAATGTATATTCATTCTCTTTAATATTAATCTAATTTGATAATTTATGTTAATACCACATAGTAACTCACCGCTATAATTTAATCTAATGTGGGAGTGTTTTAACTTTATGTGACTTGATGGAAAATATTTCATGTCTTCACAATAAAATATGTTTTAGTTTTGTTTATCAGCTTCGTACTATTAAATAATGTACTATTATCATAATAAATGCCATTTTTTGGAAACAACATTGGTAATTGAAGGCCATTTTCCTTGTATTAAATTATTTTCCTTGAGTAGGAGGGAAAGGGATCGATGCGATTTAAATGAATAGGAACTCAAGAAAATATTTTAAGTTTTTTATTGATATTTATAATTTTTATTCTTACTTCATAATTAAATATATTATTTATATATTAAATAGTGTTCCCTAGTTTCCCTTGATGAGAAATATGATGAAAACATAAGGCCAGATAGTTATTTTAGAGAGATATTAAATGAGGAGCATCATGGTAGAGTTTGATGTAAACCCAAGAAAGGCATCATCGCCACTAGATATTGGCCCTCATTGAGTGCCTCTAAAATCTCTCACACCACCGAGATGAAAAACTCTCATGTAAAAGAATTTTAGGCCAAAAAAATATCTACATAAGAGCATGAAATAGGTAAACTGGTCATCGAACTGTTCCAAAATATATTAATGTTATAGTTCCATCAGATCCATTATAGGCTAATAATATATTTCATTCATGTATGGAAGTAATTCACTCTTTATATGATTCATTGAGTGATTTCAATGAGGTCCTATTGGTGGTAGAGGTGATAACACTCCTGTAGATGATGGTGATAATGACGTAGAACAAGATGATGCTGGTTCTAAAAGTGAATATGTTGATAAGGATATTGGGGATGATTATGATGGAACTAGTGTTGATTAGAGAGATTTTTATCACCTCCATTTTTGAGTTGATAGTAAAAAGACCTATGTGTGGATGATTTTTAATGAATAAAAGTGATTGATTGTGTGGATTGTATATGTGTGTTCTATTATTTTAAATGGTTTGAAAACTATTGATAACCAGATGGCTAAATTCTAAATATGTAATATTTTTACTATATTAAATATGTGCCATGATTTTTAATATATTTACAGGTTCTTGAAGGTGTTATGATAGAGATGTTGGATTGTGTTGTTGTGTATTGGGGAAAGTAATTTATAACAATGGTTCTAGAAACAATTGGTATACATCATTATTGGATAGAATTTTATACCCATGGTTTCATAAACTGTTGGTATTTATGTATTCCCTTGGTTTACTTAAAATCATGCTTATTCAAATTGGACTATGATATATTGTAACGGTTTGAATGGAAACTATTAGTATAGACCTATATCGATGGTTATATACCCCCCAAAGTTTCCAAAACCATTGGTATATCCTATACCAATGGTTATATATCCGATACCAATATCTATAACTAGATGTTATAGGTTACATCCCCAAAAAAATTATATAAGATTTATAGGAGGTATAAGAAGAATAAAATGTGAGAAAATCGGAAAGAATAGATACCTATTCTTTTTGGAACCTCCTTCTAATTTCCTCTTAAGGACCCTTTGGTATGTATTTTAATAATATTATAACCTATAGTATTTGGATAGGTAATTTTATAAGAAATTTTTCTAGGTTTTGGATTAGCTAAATGGAAAAGGGGGTGTGTATAAGAGAGTAGTTGGGGTTCCCTTTTGTAAGTTAGGGGAGTTCCACACTTATAATTATTAAGAATGATTAAATATAATAAAGTCACTCTCAAGGGAAAGTGGCTCAAAAGTGACTCAATTTCAATGATAGGTTGATATAAAATCATGATACACTCAACAAATATTATTTATACAATATTTTAGGTTATTGAAACCCTTATCTATTTAGTATAACCCCTCTTTGACCCTTATAACTTTTATTGTAGTAATGAATTTTTTCCTTTGTTACTATTAATAATGTCTAAAAATGAAAGTGGTATCATTACCAAATTTGTAGAATATAATTAAAAATATGGAAACCATTTTATTAAATTAAATTACTATATGTGGAATAAATTAATTTTAAAATAACCATTCCAAATGAAATAAAATTTTTATTATAAAAATGAATTTTTAAGTGTCAAACTGAATTTATTCTCATTTATTGACTAGTAATAACCATTAAATAAATGTAAAAAAATATTTGAATTAGTATATTATCTATATATTTATTTAAAATAATTCACAAATAGTGATTAATTTAATTTATTAGGATAAAAAACACAATAAACTCATACTAAAATTCATTAAAACGTATCTTTTTATTTTCAATTGCTTTTATTTCCATTTCTAACCAATTAATAGTAAATGGTTTCCTTTTTAAAATGTGTAAAAAAATTATAAGACAAATTCTATAAATAAATTGTTAAATAATAGAAATTAACCCTTGAATAAAGTATACATGATGTGAAAAATGATTATAAAAAAATATTTCAATGTAGTATTTTACGATCAATAGTATTTCTCAAGTGAATTAAAAATCATATTTAGTAATTTTATTTCATTTAAAAACCTCATAATGTGATTTGTTTTATATTTTATCATAATTATTCCCATGTTTTTAGTATTGTGTGCAAATAAAGCTATCAACCACTTTAAATTTATTAAGGATAAATATAATATAAAATTTTGGGTTGTTATATTTGAATCACATTATAATAATTACACCCTAAAAATTTCATCACTATGATAAAAAAAATTAAGGATACCACTACCTCATCACATCCTCCTTTTCTCATGTATCTCCATTAAATTTATAGTTTCTCTAAATAAACATTTACCAAGTGAGTGATCTTGCTTCTTAGAACATTCTCTCTATGATCTAGATTATCCTTTGGTTTTCCTCATAATAAATATCATGATCTAGTGGTACGAATTCTATGTTCAGTACATGTGAGGGATTAGGTATGTAATTCCCCATAAGTTATATATGGAATATATTATGAACTTGGGATAAATTCATTAGAAGCTCCCTGAAATAAGATACCATCCTGGTCTGATTAATAATATTGATAGGGTTGATTTATCTAAGGCTCAACTTTCCCATATTTTAAAATACCATAAATTTCATCCTATGATATATTCATTAGAAAATATTTTCACTAATTTTAGTCTCTATGTATAAGCATTTATTTTTAGTTTAAATTTTTTATCAACTCTAAGCTACCCTGATGTTTTTCTGAAGAGCACTAACCTTGTCTTGAATTTATTTAGCTACTCAGGTACCAATAGAAGTCTTTCTCCAACATCACCCCAATACGTTGGTATTCTACACATATTATCATATAGGTATTCATGATGATCCATCTAAATTGTTGATAGAAAGTTATTTTTATATAATAAATCAACCAAAAACAAGTTTTTGATCCAAACCACCTTTAAAATCCATAGAAAAGGATTTTTTTCATATCCAATAAGGTTTTAATGGTTATATAATAATAAACATCTATCTAAGGATGATGTGAGGTGATGAAATTAAACATTTTATTTGATGCTTCCTGGAGATTTTCAATGAAAAACATTTTTTCCGGCTCCAAATCGTGGGTTAGGAAAATTTTCTCATGAATTTTCAATTGGTTTGAGTCATAAGACATCACCATATAATTATTCATATAAAAATATCCTAGTCCATTATTTTATGAATCACTATATATCAAAAAACCCCTCTCCTCTACTGGGTAGCGTGAGAATAGGTGCACTAACCAACCATCTCTTTATTTACCTAAAATTTTCCTCATATTCATATATTTGAAAGAATTTTTCTACCTTCTATGTCATCTTGTTAATGGGATTATATATCCATGAGAAATACCTCGCAAATAATTTGATAATATCCATTAAACCCAATGAAACTATGGATCTAGATCATCATGGTTTGTCTATGTCATTTTCTAATATCTTCCATATTTAAGGGGTCCACCAAGATACCCTTGATTGAGATTACATGACCCATGGATGAAACCTTTTGTAGCTAAAATTCAAACTTGGTAAATTTGGTATACAACTTATTCTTCATTAGGCTCTTCGACATAATCTTCAAAATATATTACTGCACTTATTTCATCATTGAATTTATAATAATTTCATCTAGAAAGAATCAAATAAAATAGATCACAGAAATCTCTAGATATTCTATTCATTAGATCAATGAAGATAGAGATATAATTGGTAAGTCAAATGGAATTAATATCAATTCATAATGACCATACCTCAAACATATTGTTTTCTTCAGTATACCCACCATCTTGACTCTAAATTGATGGTATCCAGAACATAGATCAAAATTATAAAAGTATTGAGATCCTCATATTTATTCAAACAAGTCATCATTATAGGGTAAAATATACTTTTTCTTGATAGTGATATTGTTAATCACTCAATAATCAATGCGTAAATGCATTGACCCATATTTCGTATTAACAAAAATAATAGGTTCACCCCATGGGGACACACTCAAGTATATGAATCCCTTTTATAAATTCTTATAAAGGTGCTTCTTCAATTCCTAAAACTCAACAGGGATCATTCTATAAGGAGTCTTTGAGCTGGGTATATCACTAGGTGTTAGTTATATTGAAAACATATCTTTACAACTATTGGGAAGACTAGGAAAGTCAACACAAAATATAAAATATATTCCTAAATAATGGTAGTATCATTAATATGGAGTTTATCCCCAACCATTTGTTATTAATAACACTATTGAAAAGTTACTAAAACACAAAAAATGGAATTAATTTTCATTCTATGTTCACATTCAACTTCATGTTGAATTATGATTATAGGATGATTCAGGATATAAAATGTAACATCTATTCATTTAGAATTGAAATGTGATTTATATAAATATATCTAATCAATGTTCAAAATTATATTAATTCTAATACATGATAAATAATAATATTTTCATATGGTACATTATGAAAAAATCATCATAACATAACCATAATTGGAGTTAAGGGTGTGTGTGTCCTAGATATCATGATCCACTTAAATAACTAACACAACATAGACCATTCCTTTAAATTGGATCCATCCCTTGGATTGGGTCATTGAATCAGATAATGCATATGTTTCCCCCACATAATATATTGAACTATTAAGGGTAACTTAGGATGAACTTCATTTAACTCTATTAAACTATTGATTTTTCCTTTGTAATTAGTTTCTTTATACATTTCTTTTACCCATATAAAACATATTCATGTTCCTTTGAGACATTTCCCTGGGCATGTCTTCCCATGTTCTTTATATGTTGGACATTGGGTCTTTTTTACTCCATGGTATTCATCAACTAAAATCCCATGGAACACCATTTTTCACTTATTAGGAGAATTAGGAAACTCACCCAAGTTGATGTTTTTAATCATATATCGAGATATCTAGTTTGGTATAATCATAAGGTTTTTTATCCCATGTCCAATTTCATTTTTTTTCTAATGACAATTGTTACATTGACCATCACATTAATTATTCACACTATTCATCATGGTTCCATCAATTGAATAAAACCAAAAACTTAGTGTAAGTATCAAACAACAATAATTAGAGTAAGAAATCATACGATTATGAAATTCATTATTATGATGTATTAAATTATGACACATTCTTTTAGCCCATTAAACTTTAAGTTCATCCCTTTTCTCTATGGATTATCATAGTTTATAAAATATTATATCATATCATTCTTCAAGTTGGTTCATAAAGGTAAAGAAAATTTAATAACGTATTCCCCTTGAGAGTGTCAAACTAGTTTAGTAGTTATTCCTCTTTTTCCACTTGGTATAGATCAATTTAATACTCAGAAAACATTTTTACATTTTTTACCCCATGCTACATCTGTTCCAGAGACTTCATCCCCATATTTTTCATCTAGATAGGGATTTCATTTCTATAAAAGTGAACTGAATCTATCATACCAAAACCTCATTATGTTATCCTACACATATACATTTCCCCTACGGTTTTACATAAATATTTATAATTCTAATCTCCAAAAAAAACTTAATCATACTTTGATACAAACTAAAAAAACCTTAGAATAACATGAATAAATATTACATAATTTTAGATGAATATTATATATGTACATCTATATATGCCCCATAACCAAAAAGTTTTACTTTCTTGGTTACTAAATACATGAACTTCTTATTTCAGGATATATCTTGAATATCTCCCAAAAAATACTTCATATTAGTACCCTTTTAGACATATCATACATAGAAACTTCCATAGAACATAGGAAAGGAGAACATAAATTGGGTGACATTATAGTATCAATAAGGGTAATCATAAGATATATCAATCATAAGATATTATAATATGATAATAATGTTATGATAAGATAATCAAGTTCATGTTCTAAATGAAAAATATTAATACCCTAAAAATCATAGATCATAAAATCTAAAAGCATGTCATGTCCATAAGTATGTTTAATAATGGTTTAAAATAAAAAATATTTGTTAATGAGTCATAAAAAAGAAATTTGGAATCATAAGAATATGAAATCACAATCTTGTGAACATAGCTATTCTCAGACATTTCCACGTATAATCTTCTGAGCATATCTAGAAGTATCCATAATCACACATGAAAATGTGAAAAAAAACTATACAAAGTTATTTCCATGATTATAATAATAATATAATGATATTTCTATATCACATTACCCAATTCATTGGAGTTATTTAACATACCTACCCATCACATAATATATACTATACATATGTGTTCCATAAGCTCAAAAAACGTTCATCAATTCATCATAGCATAATTCATGGAAAAGAAATTAGTTTCATAAAACTTTCATCATCACATTATCATAATACATCGAGAGAAAGAACATGGATAGTATCATTAAATCATATCCCTTTTGAATCATAATAAACATAAAATTATTTTTAAAGAGATAAAAAAATTCCTTTAAAAGAGTATTTGAACATACCTTTAAAAATAAACAAAATATTATTTCCTCTAATATATTTAAAACTAATTTTTTTAATATTAAGAAAATGATATTTATTTAAAATAAAAAGTTTATATTTTGTAGGAATCATTAAATAATATAATTCTCATTATGGTTGAAAAATATGTTCATTCGATAAATGTTAAAACAAATATGCCTTTACCACTTTTGTTAAAAAGAAAAAAAGTACCTTTTTCAAAAAAATTAGAATAATATTATTTTTTTAAATTTTAAAATAATGTAAACCATATTTTAAAATTAATTTAAATAATTATTTTATCATATAAAATACAATTCTTGTAATCTTGTTAAATAACATCGACATGGAAGAAAAATTTTCATTTACCAAATAGGAGAAAATTACACTTTCCTTAAACAAATTCTAAATAATTTTATACACCAAAGAGATAAAAATGAAATGAAAAAAGGAAACCATATAAATAAAAAATTGATATTAAAATATATGGGTTTTAATGGATAGGTATCATATAATTTCCCTCAATGTAAACTTAACATAGACTATCCTCAAGAGAAATGAGATTGTCACATAAATAAATTACCTCTATTATTTTCCTTCTTCACATGTGTTTAGACCTCTAGATTAGTGAATATAGATTTATTATAAATCTATACTATAACTATATCCATATATTTTATATATTACTATATATAATTCCCTTATTATTTCTACCATTTTTATTAAAAATCCTTCATCAAAATCATTATCCATGAGAAAATGGAACTATTTTTCATGAATATTTCGGTTTGACGGTTCCTGTTTTTGAAAATTTTTCATAGATTCATTGTATCTATAATCATAAACATGTCATAAATATATAATTTATTTATTTCATTTATAAAAATTCATAAAAAGTGTTGGTGAAAAATTAATTGCATCACTTCATGGAGACGGTAATCCATATATACCCACGAGCAATGTTTCCAATTTCCAATAGATGTAATGAAATAAAGGTAAATAATAACACAAATTTATATAATAATTATTATATCATAAATATCATATATATCCATTAAATATATCCTTATTAACATCCATGTAAAATAGAAATGGAAAATTAATCACATCCCTTCGTGGAGGTGGTAATCCACACGTACGCATGCGGGACATTATCGTTTTCTAACATGTGGAACGGTTTTAAGTTAGATAATATTATATATATATATATTATTATTTTATAAAAATAATATATATACAAAAATTACATTTATATAACCATCTAAGAGGGACAATGATGAAAAATAAAAGACATTGCTTCATGGAGATGGTAATCTGAACATACACATGATTGATGTTTTAATTTTCACTTAGACATAATAGAGATATAAATTATTTTTACCATTAACATAAAAAAATTATTTATATTAAAGACACGTATTTCATTATGTTTGGATGTTTATATAATATTTAGAGGTGATATAAGACGAATGAACTTGAATAAGATCAGTTATAACACATACCTCTTTTGAGGGACCTGTTGATGACGTTTTGATCCTTCTCAATTTTATTCAAGATCATTCATGATTTTTCCTTCTCAACGATAGTTCTCCTATCAAATGTGGTGTGGAACATTTGATTAATCATGTATGTATTGATCTACCTTCTTTTTTGACCCTCATACTTATGGAAACATGATTCAAAGTTGTGAGAAACATTTTTTAAATCCTTCAATCAATTTTTCTTATGTTCTCTTTCATTATGGTGTGTCATTACCATTATGGTTAGTGTGTGACTTTAGTTTGTGGTAGTTGGATCCATCTCAAGCATATGTTCTATAAACAGTGAGTGATCTTGGTTTTATAAATAGTTTTTTAATAAATTGAAATAAGAATTGAATTTAATTATGTGTGTGTGAATGGTTTTTTTATAAAATATTTTTTTACCTCGTTTAGGTTAAAGAAATGTATTTTTAAAGCATCATGAAGTAGATTATGAAATAGGTTTTCATGGCTTTTATTTGAATAAATGGTTGTTTGGAATTGTACGTAAAATGTGATTAATCGTTGTAATTTATTTGAGGTATGACACATATGGGATCCTTGAGTACCTAGGGAGATTTGTATTGGATATTTTCAATTAAAATTTGTAAGCGGTTCACTTTCTTAGGTGTTCCAACTTTCATAGATATTAGATTCATTGGATCTAAAAAATTATCTTTTCACTAAAAGGGGGTCATTTTATAGGTTGTTACTATGTCTCTAGTTTATAGATTCGTTGACTCTAGGGACTTTATTTCTCACTAGTCATTATTTTTTATTGAGTTATGAGTCACGTAGATATCCTTACCATTTTTATCCTAGGGGTTATTACCATTGTGTTTTATATTTTTCACTTTTTTGGATTTGATATTATTTGACTCATGATTTGATAATTGTATATGTATTATTAAATTATTCTTTGAAATTTTATTACCTTGATTTTATTTTAGAACTATGAAAATTATGTAATTTTTTACCACGTATTGGATACAAAACTATGTAACTAATTATCATTCCATGTTTTATTTTAAATTTATCATATTAAGATTATTTGATAGAGACTTTTTACGGAACACCTAAGTTGTATCCTTCTACGTTGCTTTATCTCAAACCATGTACACTATCTTAGAGGTGAAAAGACTTTTTTTCATATGATACTAGAAATTTCAAGGGATCGTAGTTAGGTGATAAGGTTTTTGGTCAGTAGGACTTGGGTATTTGGTGGTTAGATGATGGGATTTTTCAAACATATCAAATGGAGTAGCAGTTGTTAGCTTGGAATATCCTTCCTTTTAGGTAGTTTTAGAGATATATATCTTGATTTTATCTTGATAACTTTGGTTATATAACTACCATTGAATCTATTTGTTTTATGGATTATTTGTTTTCTGGTTTTCATTCTATATATATTTATATAAATATATATTCCATGAATCTTGTTTTAGGTTGGGTAAATCAATCCATCTAGCTGTTTCTGGATTCCCAGGTGCTAGTCTCCTTCCTTTGGGGACTGAGAATGCCCATCTGGGCTTGTAGTGTTATGGTTCAGAGCCTATTCGTATGATTTTTATGAGTTAGTACATGAAATTTTAGTATCATATGTAGGTTATTATTAGTCTTGGGAAGTTGGTAGATAGAATATGGGGTTATCAAGACTTGAGGGGTAGATTTTAGTGAGTTCCTGACGAGATATTATTTTGTAAAGCCTTAAGACACCATGGTATGTTGGCATGTGTGTCTCATATGTTGGGTTTTTACATTGATATTAGTTTCTGTTTATGTTCTTCTAGTTTAATCTAAGGTCATTTCATTTTCTATACATTTCTCACTTCTTTTGGTATATAGAAACAAGCCTCTAATACATCTTCCATGGGTTCCATAGGAGGATGTAGTGGGAGATTCTCCTCTTGGGAATCCCCCTTTAGATCATAATATATTATATTTTATTCATGGGAAGTTCAATCCATATACCAAAATGTACTGAAAGTTCGGAACCACGTTGTTGAGGTGTATCCAGTAGCTAGAAGAGACAAGGATCAATCATGAGATTTCTAACATGAGAATCCCTCTTCCTTTAAGGTTATGAATGAACACTAAGAGGCAGAGGATAGGAAAAGCAAGATCTATTAGTTCTTTGAATTCATGTAGACACCTAACTCCATTGAGATAAAATGTGAAACATTCAAAATCGAGGGTCCTAGTAGGTTATGGCAGAATTATATGGTTCATTGAAATAGGAATGTGGGATTGGAGTGGAAGGGATTCATGAAATTTTTCTTTTAATAGTCCTACCTATAATATCTAATGATAGAGAATTATTTGGAGTTACTCTCTTCATAGTAGGGAAATTTTTTGATGCCAACTTACACTAACCATTTTATTAATCTTGTTCATTTTTCTCTAAAGTTGGTTATGAATGATCAGCTGAAGAACCAAAAATACATGAAGGTCTTGCGACTTAACAATTGATGATTTTTATGCATGCTAATTCTTTCCGCCTATGATAAGATTGTATATAAGGATATGATGGAGAAAACATATATGATATAAAATATTGGGTTTATTGGCTCTTCTCTTCCTTCTAGTGGTTCTTTCAGTAGTTCATAAGGAAAGAAGAGGAAGTGACATGATAATCATAAGAGTGGTGGATATGGTACTTAGTAGTAAGAAACATTTTTACCATAAGAAGAAACTAGTATTGTACCCTTTATTTTTTAAAAATTTTGTAGGGTAGAACACACCCAACAATCTTAACCCACACCCATGAATAATTTCAATTCTTGTAGCCACTGAGGCAATCTTTAGAGATTCAACCAGACCTTTTTTATACCCTATTATTGTTAAGGATATTTGACTCCAAATGTCACATTTACATAGTCAAAATCTTAAAATTCCATACTGATCTAGTCATAAGATTCAAGTATGAATCACCTTCACATGGTGGATTAGTTTCCAATGGATGTTAATGAGGGACTATGATAGTGAGGCATACCATCTTTGTTACATCTTCTATAGAAACTTCCCTATTTGATATAGGTTTCTCTTACTCTTTTATATCATCCAGTTTTCTTAATATTATAAAACATTTAATATAGATCATGTATTTATTATGGATATAGAAACACCTATTGAAAAGAGGAAAGAACATATCTTTAATTTTACACCTTATTCTATTTAAATAAATGATGTGGAGTTGGTATGGGATTTCTTGGATCTCGTTTTGGATATTTTGGACTTCATCATTGAGACTGATTTACTTGTCACTCTCTGAGAGAATAATGATTATTATCATCACAATTCTTCATTATTTTTTGTTTTTCAGAACCATGAGGTATTCTAGGGAGAGTGGGATCTTATTTCTAGTCATGTTGGACCTTCTATCCCAAATATTAAGAGTTTGTTTATTGTAATTGGTATTGAGCCCAATAATTTTTCACCTCTTGCTAATATTCCCTTGGTTGTTCATGAATTACATAAAATTTTATCAGATTAATTAAATATATTTCCTCTGAAGAGGGAGGTATATTTCTCTAAAGATATAATGTTAGGTGCACTATCAATTATAAGACCCTCTTATCCTAATGCTCCTTTCGAGTAGAAAGATCTCAAGATCCAACTGCATAATCTACCAGAGAAGGGAATTATTTGTCCAATATTTTTCTATAGTTGGACATGATTCTCTTTTTTAAGAATTATGATGGTTATTTTCATTTCTATTTATACTATTGAAAGATAAATTGGTGACTGTTGAGAATAAGTACCATTTACCCCTTTTGGATGTTTTGTTTGATCTGTCAAATGGGGAGAAGTGGTTTTTAAAAATAAATCTTTGATCAGGGTATCATCAGTTCAAGTTTCAAGAGTCAAATATTCCAAATACATCATTAAATAGTAGGTATTTCCATTATTAATATCTTGTGATTCCTATTTTCCGAATGAATTTTCTTACAGTGCTAATGGATTTGATGAACCAGATATTCCACCAGCATCTTGATTCCTTTTTATGGAATTCATGGATGATATCCTTATTTATTTGATATTTGACAATGAGAATGAATAATATCTAAATGTCGGTTTGGAAACCTCGATGTGTCACTAAATTTATGGGAATATACATAAATTCAATTTATGGATCCAACAAGTCAATTTCTTAGGGAATGTGATTTCAAAACATGCGATTTTAGTCAATATTGAGAACATGAAGGCAATCTTATCATGGGAATAACCACATAATTTCTTCAGGATACAGAGAGTTCCAGGTCTGGCTAGATACTATCAATAGTTATTCAAGGATTTATCAAAGTTATCATCTCCATTCACTATTCCCAAAAAGAAATGTGTAAAATTATTATCGAATGAGAAATGTTAGGCATATTTTGATGATTTGGAATAGTGTATGACATCATCTCTTATCGTGATCATATAAGAACCTGAAATTTTTTATGTGGAATAATATAATTCTTATGGTGATAGTCTAGATTTTATGCTTATGTAGGATGATCATGTTTTCACATATGATTCTTATCATCAAAGTTGCATGAGAAAAATTTTCCCTACACAGGATTTGGAACTACCTGTTATTATACATGAACTTAATTATTGGAGACACTCTCTCTTGGGGAGAGTTTCATCATGTTTTATAATCACATGAGAGTGAGATATATCTTTTATCATACGGGCATGAACATCAGAAAAAAAGATGGGTGGAATACATCTAGATGTTTATCATTAACATTTTCTACAAATAGGGAAGGGGAATGTTATCTATGACACTCTTAGTAGAAAAAACGTATTTTAGGCTATCTTGGAATAAAATAAGGAGAGGAACCTTATGGGTATTTGTAATCCGTTGCATCTAGACACTCATGGGGATGATTTAGGTATGGTTCTAACCAGTGTCTGGTTATTATTATCTTTCCTTGAGTTTATTTTATAGTACCATTGGTAATATGATGAGTGTAAAGGGGTTAGGGAATCTCTATATTAGGGGGAGAGATTTTTTGGTTTTTTATCCTTTATTATGGGATTATTCACATTATGAATTCATTTCTAATCCCATTATCTATAAGGAACTAGGTATTTCATGATTTTCATATTTATTCATGGTCTTTTCATCATAGTTCTATGAAGATGTATAAAGACATGAAAAGGAAATTTGTGTGTCTTTGTATGAAGCATTAAATCTATGATTTTTTCGTGATGGTACACCTACCATTAGATAAATATATATCACATGAATCATTTTGGTCTACTCTAGTCTCTTCTGATTCCAGTTTAGAAATGGTGTGTGGTGTCCATGGACTTCATCATTGGACTACCATGGATGCCCTGAGGAAATAATTCAATCTTTCTGGTGATTGATCAGCTGATCAAATCAGATCATTTCATTCTAATAAAAGACACCACCAATGTTAATGTTCTTGGTAATATTTACATATAAAAGATTCTGATTACTCATGGGGCCCCTTATTCCTTTTGAATAATTGTGATCTTAGGTTTATTTATATATTATGGAAGAGTCTCCAAGAGTTGATGAGGAATCAAGTCATATTATGTATCGCTTACCATCCATAGATGGATGGTCAGACAAAGTGTGTTATACATATTCTATGATATATTATTTTTTCCTAAATCCTGGAATTAAGTGTACCATGAGACAACCATATAGGACTAGTTGATTTCACTTATATTAATTGTTATCATTCATCAATTAGAATGTATTCATTCAAGTCTTTGTATGGTTTCCTGTATAGGTCACCTCATTTTTATATATAGGTGGTTTATTCCTCTATTTTAGGAGGAAGTATTGTTTATGAGAAATTAGAAAGGATCCAAGATATAAATCAATGCATGGTTACATATCAGATTTGGAATAAGTATTATGTGGATTGTCTATTCCAACATTTGGAGTTTTCCATTGCTGACTAGGTCTTCAAGAAATTTTCTCCTCAATTGGGTCACTGTCAAATTGGGAAATAAGGAAAGAAGGATATGAGATATGTTGGACCACTTGAGATCCCTGAGTGGGTTTTACAAGATTATTATCGTTTGGAATTATCGGCTCGGTTGATAGGTATTCATGATGTTTTCCACATATCTCATCTCAAGAAGTACCACACCCATTTTCTGAGTTTTGGGAAGATTGAATCGGATCCAGATATTTCTATTTTTGAGAAACCCATAGATATCATTGATTATTAAATGAAATTATTATATGTAATTTCCATTTCACTGGTCAAAGTTTTATGGTGTCACAGATCCTATTCTCGTAAGACGTGGGAGTATGAATAGTCCGTGAGGGAGTAGTTTCCACACCTCTTTCCATTGATTTCTTCCTCTATGTGACTTTTTGGGGACAAAAAGGCTTATTTTGGGGATAATTATAACATCTTGGTTGTATCTACATCTCTTTTAATGTTTAAGAGGTTTTTTAGAGTTCAAGAGGCATCAAAGGTGATACAATAGTTTTCCAAAAGGGCTTCGGCAGAGCTGTGGCTACTTGGAGCCACCAGCCAACGACTTGGCTTCCATCAACCAGTAACCATTACACGATTGAAGTGGCCAATATATAGTTGGTTGTATCCACTTGGAAGATGGTGGTATTAACATGGGGTGAGTTAAGGAAGGAATAATTGGTAAATTGGGCCCTTGAAACCCCCTTTTAAACCCACTAATCTCCCCCTTAGATCCTAATTCACTGTGCTTGACTTCTGGGGATCTCTAGGTTTTGCATGAACTTTCTCTATCTTCTTTTCATAGAAATTTGATCTTAATTTGGATAGTTACTCCTCTTTTGGTAAGTTTGATGGATTCTATCAAAATTCCTCTATTTATCTTGGTTTTGGTAGCAGATCTATGATGTGTTTTGGGGATCTAATTATCATCTTATGATCCTTTCCCTATCTCTATAAGATACTTCATCTATTTTTCTTCTAGACTCCAGTTCTCTTGTTAGTTTTGGTGAGGCACTTGTTATTCTGGAGAAATGTTTTAATCTACCTTCTCCTCTAGACCACTTTCTTATAGAATCACTATTATAAGTTTTGGGAATAATTTTTTTGGGACTCATATTAATTATTCTTATGTCCCTTTTTCTTATGGTGTGTGGATCCCATTGTGGTTAGTGTGTGACTCGAGTTTCAGGTAGTTGGTTCTGTCTCTAAACTATATTCTGTGAACTATGAATCCTCTTGGTATTATTAATTTTTTTCTAATTAATTTTCCTAGATCCTTGAATTTTTGATATGTTTGTGTAAATTATTTTTGGATAAAATATATTTTTCCCCTCATTTTGGTAAAACAAATTCACTTTCAATGAACTGTGATATAGGTTTTCAAACAATTTTTTTGAATAAATGGTTTCTGGAATGTTTTTTGGAACATGATAAAAAATGATGATTGATTTGATTTATTCCACACATGGGACCCTTTGGTAAATAATTGCAGGGTAGAGTATTGGTATTTTTCCATTGAAATTTTTAAGGGGGTTCAATTGTTGAGGTGTTTCTTCAATCCTAGATCATATATTTATTGGAACATGATCATGATATTGACCTTGTAAGGGTGTTCACATTCTAGGATGTTCCTCTATCCCTATATTATAGATTCATTGAATCTATGGACTCAAGTGTGCACTAGTCATTTTTTTGTGATTAAGTTATGAGTAAACTAGCCAGTATAACCAATGTTATCCTATGTGTGATTAACATTGCGTTTCATCTTTTACATCATTTTCTATTTTATATTATATGATGCATGCTTTGATAAATTTAAATGGTTTTTTGAAATAATAGTTTGAAATTGTATTACCAATATTTTTTTATAACATTGAAGAAGGGTGAATTTTTTAACATACTTTTTAAATAGAACTACGCAACTACTTATCATTCCATGTTTTCTTTGAAATTGACTATATTGGGATCATTTTATAGAGACATGTTATGAAATTTCTGGGAAGGATCCTACTAATCCAATTTAGCTCACACTGTGCACAATTCTTCAGGGGTGTGTAGACCTTCTTTTTTTAGATGCAAGAAAGGGAAAGGAACCATAGTGAGGAAGCAATGTTTTTTGTTTGAGGGTATTTGGTAGCTGGAAGTGCGACATTACGATGTTTCCAAGGTCTCATATGGATTATAATTTGTTGACTTGGTATTTCCTTACTTTTTGGTTGTTTTAGAGGAATGTACCAGGGTTTTTTTTTCTACCTTTGGTTGTATAGTAACCATTGTCACACTTTGGTTTATGGAATATTTCTTTTCTGATTACAATTTGTGTGATTGTGTTTGTGTTCCATGTTTCCGGTTTTACGGTGGGAAAATCAGTCCTTATATTATTTTTTGGATTTCTGGGTTCTAGTCACCATCTCGTGGGGACCAGGAATGACCTTTAGTTCTTATCATAGTCTAGTTTAGGGCCTAGTTGGATAGGTTTTCTTGGACATGATGTGATAGGTGGTTTGATCAGATCAATTATTTCTAATAATATTGTTTGAGGTTGTGACTCGAATGTGATGTCTATATTGGTATTGTGGTTGGAACCCCCCCCCCCCCAAGATTTCATGTTTATCTTAGGGTTTGGGTCCCCCGCACCCTTGGTAAAAGTAGAATTGGACCCCCCCCCCCCCCCCCCTCTCACTTCAAGCCTTGGATCTTCTATCTATGGGATGGAAACCCCTAAACATAAAACTCAGGTGAGGTTTGTGTCCTCCATAATTTTTAGGTCTGCACCCTATGGGTCAGGACATTCCATTGGTGAGGCATGGGTCCCCCATAGTTGATCTAGTGAGGATTCATTGGGGTACT
Source organism: Viscum album (assembly GCA_963277665.1). Taxonomy (NCBI): domain Eukaryota; kingdom Viridiplantae; phylum Streptophyta; class Magnoliopsida; order Santalales; family Viscaceae; genus Viscum; species Viscum album. The sequence continues at coordinate 808,736,308 of OY728127.1, forward strand.
ATAATCAGGACATCACTGACACTTGGAGTTGCAGACTAACTCATCATTAATAGTTGTCTAGGTTGATCAAGAGCTCTCTCTATCTCTATATTTATCTATCTTTGATTGGGATTCTCATATGATAATATCTGTTCATTGGGTTTCTTCTCCCCTATTCATACTGTAGGTTCAGTTGACTATTTTAATTCTATTTCATATATTTTTTTATAATCCTTTTGGGTATATATATACTTAACCTTGAATGGGATTTCCCTGAACATTTCTTATTTTATATAGATGATAGGTGGTCAGATGGTGACCTTTTCAAGCCGGGTATTAGTGGATCATAGAAAAACTTATTGGTGGTGATCACAATCGGTGGTCAGTTTTTGTTTTTGGGAGCTGGGTTCTACCTGCTCTCCATCTATTAGGTTGGGGATCCCTTTATTTTTTGTTTGTTCATGTATTGTTCCAATTTATACATTGTGTTTATTTATATATTCACACTTTGTTTATTCTTATATGTTATCACATGCATTTCATCCTGCTGGTTTAGTGTAATATTTTATTCTACATGGTTGTAATTTACTTGGAGGTGTGTGTGTAGGTTATTTGAGCTAAATTCTCCCATGTATGTGATATGCCTACTCAACAATAGTCACCAGCCCCTGGACTATTGGAGGTGGGATTAGGGTTTCACTTTCTTCCTACATCCAGAATTGGTGGGGCCCTGGTGGGTTAGGTTATTATAGAGTGGTATCATAGTGTTCTTTCCAAGGTATGGTGTTTAGAGACATATTTGTGGTTAGAATTAGTTTAGAAACTTTGGGAAATTGTGTTAAGGTGTTTTGAGTTTTCCTCTTAGTCCATAGAATATAGTGATAGTGTGATAGCTAATATATACATAAACCAGGACTCTGATAACTTTCTTGTAAACATGGAATGTTGAGATATTGGTTATAGGGAAAACTAGTGAATATTAATCATATAGGAAGGGTCTTTTAACTCCATGTCCTTCAGGAGTCATCTCTTCATATATACTCATCAATCAACGGTATATCCTATTACCTTTTAGGGTACCACCATGATTATAATCAGCTAAGATATCGAGTTAGGGTCATGAAATAAAATGTTTTATAGATGGGGCTTCATTTAAGAGGCATGTTCATGATTTTTACCTCCAAATTATTAGAGATGAGTGCTTACACGCATTGAGAAATGCATAGACCTTCCTCTAATTGTTCAAGAAGATATTCATTTTCACATCATGTAGCAAATTGTTCAATAATTTCTGGAAGATGATGAATATTAGTTGAGTTCATTTCATGAGTTTTCGTAGAAAAGACAACTCAATTTTCATGGTGAGTTGGATTCTCATCTAGTGAAGGATTGTATTTAGTCCATAAATTTAGTATTTTGACTCGTACAGACACTAACTGGTTATATGATTTCACTTGTAACCAGTATTTTTCATAGATAAGTAGGTCACAAGTTGTGTTTGTCCACCAAGACCCATGATGAGATAACATTCATTTGGATAGAGTTTCAACACATGTTATGTGATAAGTATTATCCTTCAATATTTCACTCTGTGTGAATCCAGGAGAATCTAGAGTTGAAATAGGGTGATATGATTATGATAGAGTATGCATCGATGTTCATCAACATCATGTGTTACATTCTCAATATGGTCAGATATGGATTCATATGGGTGAATAAGTTATAGTAGTTCATTTGTTGGAACATATGATCTAGAATGGTCTCTCTATGCATTACCATTTATGTTGGGGTGCTAAAATGGGACTTGCTGACTATGGGGTTCCTAGAAGAGTATCATCAGGTAGATGGAGTAGGGAATAGGTGTCATTGAGTAGTATCATATTCTATTACTAGAAGGTTTCAGACTTTAGGATCTTGGAATAGGAGGTCTTCACATAAGCTTTCTTAGTATTAGGGATTAGTAGTATAAGGATCTCGCTAGGGATCTAGCCATCTGACAGATAGATGGGTTTATGCTTGCGATGGGAGAGGCCACATGGTGAGTGATTTCCTAATATAGCATGTTGTGTGTGGTGGATAAATAATGTATTAACCTCCACGTGAGTTGTATCATCATGGTTATGAATCTCCCATGGCTTTTTAGGGAATACCCCCAAGGATTTGGTGCTGACAGATGGTTGGGTGGAGCCCTATGGGTAGGAGCTGCAACTGAAGGATGACAATTTGACCTGCTTACATCCCTAATCATATTTTATCCATGCTAGGAAAAGAGGTTTGGATACCATGTTCACGGTCAAATACAAGTCATAGATGGATATAACTAGGATATACATAAGATGATTCACAGTATGAAATGTGTCTTATTTACTTTTGAACTAGTACTTATAGACAAAGGTGTGAGTCATTCTTCATCGCCATATCCCATGATTGAGATATTTAAATTCCTATGGATCCTTTATTCCATCAGTTGTGTCCAGATATTCTTATGGGAAGTGACTACACAATCTCACACATCTATTGATAGTATTGGTTGATACTAGATGGAGAGAGATTCTTATGGAACCTCTTGGTAGTATCAATGAAGTTGTATGAAATGATTATAGTTATGGAGTTTATATCCATGGTATGTACCTAGATATTCTATCATTGTGGGAGAGTTTAGTTTCTACAGGCAGATAAAATGATATTCTAATTCATTGATGAGAAAGATCCACTGGTGGTGCAATTGATACCCATGAGATGGAACCTGTAAACTATCACCAATCAGTTGTAAATTTTGGACCATGGTGCAGTGGGATCTTGAAATTCATAGATTTTTTGTGGTTGTAGAGGAATATATAGACATTTTACCCAATGATATTATAGATTTATATTCGATGTGGAAGATCAACTTCTTCATTAAACTGATCCTCGGTAGTAGAGGGATATTTTTTTCAACATATTGTATAGCCCCAGAAAAGCTTTAGAATCTAAATGTTAGTTTGGATAACCTTCAAGAGAAAGGTTTCATTTGAACTATTGTTTCACCTAGGTAGATCCAAAGTTGTTTTCTAAGAATGTTGATAGGATAATGATGTTTTTCATTGATTATCATCACCTAAATAAAGTGATGATCAAAAATTGGTATTCATTATCAAATATTGATGACCTCTTCAACCATATAAATGGTGGAAGATGGTTCTCAAAGATTGACCTTAGTTCCAGCTAATTCCAGTTATAGGTTTGCGGGGATGACTTGAAAAAGATGGAATTTTGATGTTTCTATGGTCATTGTAGGTTATTTATGATTCCAATTGGTGGATGAATTATCCTGTTTTCTTCATAGGAATCATGATCTACATATTCTAACTAGCCTTGGATTGGTTCATGGTTTTGATTATCAATGACATCCTCATTTACACTATGGCAGGGGGGATCACACATAGCACTTTAAGATGTATAGGGAATTCCTTTGGGAGACCCAGTTATATCATAATCTCTTTATGTTTCAGTTCTATATTAGAGATGTTCACTTTGTAGGGAATGTTATTTTTGGATATGGTATAGCTATGGACCTTAAAATGATAGAGGTAGTGCTAGATTGGGACCAAACTAAGAGTGTATATGAGGTGTGTAGTTTTGATTATTTTTATTAGTAATATAAGTTATTTATTTAAGAATAATCTTGGATTGGGTCCTCTTTGACATCCTTTATATAAAAAGGGTATTCATTTCCTTGGACATAGAATTTTTAGAAAGACATTGAGGAGATGAGGCAAAGGATGATCAGTGATTTTATTTTAAGAAATCTATAGGAGGATGTTGATTACGTGGTGTTCTATAGTTACTCTGGAGATGATCTTGGGATATCTTTGATGTAGTTTCATGTGGTTATTTCATATCAATATGGATTGTTAAGACGCCATGAAATTAACTATATAAAAAAAGACATAGAATTAGCAGAAGTTATCTTCTCCCTAAAGGTGTAGAGTACTTATATTCTAATATATCCATTTTTAGTATACTTTGAACACCAATTTCTTGGGTATATATTTTCCCAAAAGGCACTAAAACAAAAATAGATACACTGACTGGAGTTCTTATAAGACTATGAATTCAAGATTTTCTATACTCATGGGAATGGAAATGTGGTAGCAGATGACCTTAGTAGGAAATAACATGCAAGATTGTTGGAAGAGCCATCAGAGAAATTCTCCTCCTTGTTGATGACCCTTATGTAGGTGATATGGAAATTTATCTCTAGTCAATGGTAGTAACTCCACTACTCCACTAGTGTGTGGGAGTGGATCAGTTGGGTGACTTGGATTTGAATTTATATGAAACTAAATTCACCATATGGATTTTATGAAAGTGGGAAATATGTATTCCTTTACCTGGGACAATTAGTATTTTGATCATGTTACATGAGTATGTGTTGAGGTAATTTCATACCTCCCCCTTTGTGGAATATCCTAGAGTGGAGAAGAAATACAAGGACCTTTAGAAATTGTTTTGGTGGTTAGGCATGAGATGAATTGTTTCAAAGTTTGTTTCGTGATGCATAACATGCCAATTGGTAGTAGTAGAGCTTCAGGTTATGGTATGTTTGACTCAATATATAATCCCAAGCCTTAAACACATCTTATTTCATAATTCATAAAATTATTTTCCAGTACATATAAGATGAGGATCTATAGGTATATTGTATTATAAATATTAGAAATAAAAATACATCATCTTAAATATAAAAATTTCATATTTATTTAAAACTTCACATAGTGAACCTAAATCCCATAGATCATCCAAAATTGAATATGATAAACAAGGTAAAATACATAATGAAAAGGGTAAGATATAAATCCTTGTAAGGGAATAAACATGGAAATATATCATAACATGAGAGTAAAGAGGCATAAAATGATATGATGAAAAGGATGATCATAAGAATCCATAAATTACATAAAGGAATTATATCATAATATCATAAATGTGTGGAAATACCATAAAACAATATATCATATATATAATTTAAGGGTCACTCCCAATACCATCATCATAAAGTGTAAAAAGTTCCATGGTGGATTAGGTTCACTCCATAATCCCTTACATAACATCCCATGATATATAAAAATTTACCCAATGAATTGGAGGTATATATAATTCTAGTCCCACCCATCCCATAAATTAAAATCACATATATGTGTTCCATATGAGGAAATTAAACCATACATAAATAATAATCATTCTTAAACCCATGAGAATGAAGTGGGTTTCATAATTGAATTTCAAGGAATAACTAAAGGTCAAGTCATAACGATTGAAAATATAATATTTTAATAAATAATTTTCATGTTCATATATGAAAATGAAACACATTTATTTATCATTGGGTTCCAATATAGATATTATATTAGAAATATCTATGAAAATAATGGATAATATAATTCACCACATGGGTGAATTTTAATGAAATAAGTATAGTGTAATTTTAAATATAGAAAGACCTTATTGTTTTCCATAATACCATAACATAACCAATAGGGTTCTCTATAAAAAATGAGAATTTTTATAATCTATTCAAGGTTTAAAAAAATTTATATGGGTGATTTTTGACGTGATATAAGAAATAGGAAAGTCCCCTTAAATTAGGTTTAATTAAAATTAGGAATTTTGGGGGGAACTAAAAACATGTACAACCCTAGGAATGAAAAGAATATTTAATTAGGTATATATGTAAATGAAATATATACAAAAAACGAAGAATTTATTGAGAATAACATTTCATAAAATGGTTAAAAAGAAACATAATGTGTAACCAAAAAGTCATGAAGTAGGTATAGAACATCACTTACCGCTTCTCTAAAATCACTTTTCACTCATAATTAACATCCTAGGTAATAAAATTACTAATATACTTATCCATATATATTTCTCTTTATAAGGTCTATTTTCCATCATGTGTCACCAACTTATTACACAGTTTCTTCTTATGTGGGTTACTTGATGTTCTTTGGTCAATTTCTCAGAAAATTTCATGGTATGTTGACCAAGGTCAATGTTTTTTAAATTAGTTTTATAATATCCATAATTTTATATTATTATGTCCTTTATTATTCAATTATCCGATAATTTATACCGGTATATAGCTTTTCCATGAATTGAGTCCAGTTAGAAAAGGTAATTTCATATTTCCTTTTTAGATGTTCACTTTCCTATTAGAATTTGTAATTAATATTAATTATGTAATGTATAATATTATAATTAAATAATTTTAATGTTGTATTAAATCAAATTTTTACATAGTAACTACATGTTTTATTCAACCCATGTTGGTCTTCATGGAAAATGAAAGAGAAACTTCATCACGTTGAAGCGGTAGTCCGCGTATACACTTGACGACATCTTCACTTTTTGAATGGTTTAAGAGAAAGGTATAAAATGGATTATACATTAGTATAAAAACGTAAAATAATGTTATTAACATTTTTTGGTCATACTCTAATCCATATAAGAGAATTGGAGTGGTATAAATATAAAATAATTATGATGGTGCACAAAAAAATGTTAATGCACTCTTTGGATGTCCTGCTTTGGTCGCCACCTTAAGGAACCATAGAATAATTATTTGGAAAGAAAAAATATTTCAGGATCAAGTAAGAGGTTTTAGGAGAGTATAGGTATGTTTATTTTTCTATCCTAAGGGGCAATGGATGTTTGTAGAGGTGGAGGGATGGTGGTTCCTTTTATAGTTAAAGAGATTATAATTTTTGAAACATACAATTCATTAATTTAAAGAGAAAAATTCATTCACATGGAATGTAAATACATATAGAAAATAATAGATTTTAGTAATGGGTAATGTCAATCAATCATATACCACACTTTTCTACACATGTTTTATACTTATCTTTTTCATTTACGCTTTGGTTGTTTACTTTTACAATTTTTTTTACTGAGGTAACTAGTTTTTATATGATTAATTTATTTTTAAATATTAAAAATAAAATGAGAATTATTATATATTTTAATCCTAATAATTCAAAATATTAATTTCAATTTTTCAAATAAAATTTCAATGTGTGGTAAAAATTAATTTTTTACATTAGTACATGTAATGTGAAAAACCATGCGTTTAAAAAATGTATATTTTTAAGAATAAGGTTTATTTTTAGGATAAAATCATCAATGTATTGATTTTATTTGAATTTAAATGTTTTTTATTATTCAATTAATAATAAAATAACATTAGGGGAAAATAATCAATAGTATGAAGAAGGAGACTATAGAAACAAATGAGGGTACTTTTGGTTTAGTTAGTTATTAAATCTAGCATAAGATACTCAATACAATATTTATTTTGGTGAAATAATCACTAGTATTTAAATTTATTACATTATTTCCCCCTTAAAAATTTTCACCTTTAAATTTTCATTTATTATACTATGGTAGAAACAAATGAGGGTACTTTTGTTTTATGATGTCTTCAGGTTCCCATATTTCTTATAAATACATCCGGTTTCTTCGAAGTTCATTTAAAAGTTGAGTTGTATTATTGTTCTAAGATTTGTTTCTATGGTCTTTGATCTTCATCGATTATTCCTCATAAGAGAGATAATTATTCAATTATAACACCACGGAATTAAGTACACATGAGGAATCTGGTATGTACATCCTAATGAGGTATATATGGTACACATCATGTACTTTGGATAGGTTTAGTTGGAGTACTAGTTGACACACCATAGCTCTGATGTGATCAAGAATCTCAAAGGAACCGTTATATCTCAAACATAACTATCCCTTTATCCAAAATCTCATGACTCACTTCCATGGAGATATATAGAGGATCACATTATCACCAACCTAAAACTCCTTGTCTCATCGAAAATTATCGTCATAACTCTACTGTGAACATTGTGATACTTTAATGTGTCATTGAATGACCAAGACCTTTTCTACCATTTATTTGACTATATTGGGCTATATAAATTTTATTCCACCTACTTCATCCCATTATGTGGGTGTTCTGCATCAATTCACATAGTGGGATTCATATGAGTACATTTGGATGATTGAGTCGAAACTTGTTTTGTATAAGAACTCATCCAAAGGACGATTTTGGTCCTAGACACTCTTGATATCCATAGAGAAAACTCTCAACCTATCCTCATGATTATGGATAGTCCATTATTATTGGCCATGAGTGTGGACAAGAGAGTCTAGGACCAAAATCTTCCTTTGAGTGGAAACTGTTGTTGTATGAGAGCTCATCCAAAGGAAGATTTTGGTCTAGCCTCTCTTGAAATCTATAGAGAAAACTATCAACATATCCTCATGTGTCTGGATAGTCCATTATAATTAGACATCAGTCTGGGGATGATAGTTCATACTAAAGTTCATCTTTATGTTTAGATCATGTTTAAGAATATTCTATTACTTTTAGGTTAACCTCATATATCGATTGGATACAATCATTAGTGGTGTTCCATGTAGCCTCACCACTTCTCTAATTCCTATCATTACAAGGTGATCAAGAGTAAAATTGTTTAAGTGAGTTTGAAGAACACTTAGAATGAATATACCTATATCAGGAACTAACTATTAAGTATCTTATAATGAACTGGACCCAAACAGCCACCCAAACAGTGCTAAACGGGTCGCGTGTTACTACCTTAGGCGCACCACCCTGAACGCCAAAGGTTGTTGACTAGAAGCGATGGTTTTATAGGTATAGTGGGGAGGTTATACCCTATCAGAGGATAATAATGATACTAGTCTGAGTATAATAATAAATATGCAGTGGAAAAAATGACTCAGCAGACTCGAACCAGACCCACAGAGCGGGAGCACAATCAATATCGATAAATAGTGGAAGTAATAAATATAGACAACATTAGCGGAAAGTAAACAGAACAGCATGATAATCACTTTTAACTACTACTTAACAAAAAAACATGCATCCAAAGAAGGTAATACATATCCATATATATAAAGAGTGCCAATGTCTAACCAACAGTAGCTACATAACAAGTAAGCATGCTGATATAGGAAAGAAATCAAAACAAAATAAACTCCAGCTAGGAAAGACCTCAAAGTCCATACCATCTCCTTGTAATAGCTAATGCATTCCAGATCTTGAGGCCAACCTCTTTCTTGAATGCAAATCCATAAAGACTATACGACCCACGAAAGGCCCATGCAGGGTGTGAGACGAATCTCAATAGGATACCACCCAATGGTGCATACCTAATATAAGTGTTTAATCATGCATGTAGTATAATGAAAACAGTAAATAGTACGATGCACAAATAAACATATACTCCACTGGTGATCGGAATCCACTAAGAAGTGTCCCCTGCTTCGACCAAAGACAGAATCTCTATCATGTAACCTGGCACCATATCCCCCCCCTAACACCACATGTATTAAGTACCGACATCTGTAAGGCACGTCCAAGAAGGGGTAACTCGGAGGAACAATGATTCTTTTCATCAAATAAGTTGTTCGAGGGACACCAATGTTTGTCCTCAAAAAAAATAACTGGAGGGATAGTGATGTATGCCCTCATATAACGTATCCAAAGGGACAACGATGTCTACGCTCAAATAACGGTGTGCCTCTTCCCCCAACCTGATAGCCTCAATGTTATCCCCTGAAACTCCTCACCTTCCACGTGGCTTCCTATGGCAATAATCCCCTAAACCAGTAGTACCTAAACCACAACTAATAGGGGCCTCTACCCACACGAGTGGTCAAAACCACCACATCATGGATTCTCTCTGTGTGCACACTACTCAAAGTTCCGGGTGAGCGGTAATCCCCAAAATAGTACCCAAGACACAACACCTCTAACACCTTATGTCCCTACAACCATGCTTCTCAAGTCCGACTGCCATGCATCCAAGTAATTCAAGCCATGCCCAACCTGACAGCCACCCTGCCTCAAGCAGATGTCCAAGACGCCCAATCCCATGGTCAGAACCACCCAATGTAACTTAGGTCAAGCCCAACATGTTATCATCATCACTCAAGAATATTTGGGCCACACCCAACACAACCACAAGGTTCCAGCATATGAAATTCTTCAATTACATGTATAATCAGAAAAATAAATTCTAAACTGGAAAACATACTAAACAATTGAAATGCACCAACCAAGTGATGTCCCATACCAGCATTGGGGTCTTTAAAGTCTCCAACAATTTATATCAAGGTTCAATACACTAAACTCAATATTTAAAAACAATAAAAATCAATTATAATTATTTTGGAATCGCCCGTCCAAAATTCCCTAATGAGCAACGACCCCTCGCCTGGCCTCGCTCAAGAAAAACAGGAAAAAGGGCATACCCAAAGGCATTCCATGGGTCTAATAAGCAATTTAATATGCAATAGAAGATAAATTAGGGTCTCGCTCAAAATACCCAAATACGTACTTTAATATGCACCTCCCAAAGAACTGTGAAAACATAAAAAAAAAAGTATGCACCACCAACCTGAGACTCGTAGACGTTGGCACGTCCAATATCGAGCTTCAATTCAAAGACTATCTTCGTATATATATGTTTCTGTCAATCTCAGTAATTCCACTCAGATGGAAACTATAAAGTGTGAGGGAAAAGATCAAGAACGGAAGAGGGTGTGTGGGTTTAGCCTCGTTGTTGCGATCCTGCAGCCACCGACAGATTAAAGAATAGATTATGGATGAATAATCTAGGAGAAGAAAGGTTTTCGGCCTTTAAGAGCGCCATGGTCCGAAAACAGGGAAGAATAAGGTATTTTCTGGAATAAGACACAACACTCTTTAATTTAAGAAAATAAAAATAAAATCACACTGTGTGTAAAAAGGACTACACGTCGTGTGGTGGCCTTTTTCATACTCTGACTTAAGAGGAGGTAGCCACACAGCTTGGACGCACCACACGGGTCGACACACAGCTTGAACTCAGCTGGTTTTCAGAATGAAGGATACACAGCGTGTCAAGAAACACTACATGTCGTGTTGTAGGAAATTCCTACACATTCATCACATGGCATGTACTCGGCTAGCACACAGCTGGTACTTGCCTAACCCATACACAGCGTGTACTTTAGAGTACATGGTGTGTAATCTTGAAATTTCCAGAACTTCCCAGATTTTACCAGTTTACTCAAAAACATGTCAAAATTTCAAAAAGGTTTGGTATTTTGACCTGTTATAAAAACTAGGGTTCATAAAATATCCCCACCTTATCATAGCTCATCCCCAAGCTATCAAACAAAACCCAAAGATTCCACCGAACATGCTACCCCGATCAAAGTAACCCAGACTCTCCCGATCTCGAAAGTTCTGGCTAAATTCTTCAAGGGGTTCTCCACCTTAGGAATTCTCTAACTCGATATCAACTCAAAAAAAAATCAACAAATCAAGGGTTCACTAACCTGTTTTGGGATTCATGGGCCTCTTGTGATGCATTTTCACCCCTACACCTCATTGGTTCTCCCGTGTCACTCCCGTCTCTTCAAAAATATCCCGCACCACACCGGTGTCCAGCTCCACGAGGTCCTACATCCCATGGATGCTCAAAATAAAACCCGATGCCATGAACCTCAAGTAACCTACATCCTCGATGCCCCGATTCCCAAGGAACCCCATGTAACCTACATCCTCGATGCCCTGATGCCCAAGGAACCTCAGGTAACCCGCATCCTCGATGCCCCGATGCCTAAGGCACCTCATAAATATATATAAATTTATCATGCACCCGAAAGCGCCAATCCCACTGACCAACATCTAGTCAGTCCACATAAATCTTGTGCACCTCATGCACTCAAAATAGACATGCCTCAACAGCTCATGTCAAAAGAAGACAAGAAATTCACGACCAAACTCGTGGTGTACCTCTAACCATCGTTGGCTCACCAGCCTGATCAGCCCCTGACAGCTCCACAGTGTGTACCTAACCAGAAGTACGGTTGCCTACTGTCTGACCTCCCTGTGATGCTACTCTAGTCACCAGGTACAGACCCCTCAACTTGGTCACAATGTCTCTATCATGTCCTCTGCATGCAGTTGAACCTCGGCTACTGTCACCTGGTACCGAACCTAAACTAACTCTAGATGCCACAGTCAGTCCCAGCCCCTGCCTACCTGCTGTCTGAGAAGGCTACCTGCAGAACATCTCTAGATGCCAGACCTATCTATATTCTTGCCACTCATTTGGAGGCCTATCACACTGAGTCCGGACAAGAACTGTTTTTCCACACTTAAAGAAAACCACCTAATAACTACTACAAGGTGGTCTAGCTAAGTCATTTTCCTGACTACCCTACTGGAACTCATCTCATCCTCACTTCCTACTATCTGAACCATCACCTGAATCCATCGTCTGGCCAACCTGGGGCATATCCCTCTGGTTTCCCTCCACTATGAGTGCTTGATTCACTACCTCTGAGAATAAACCCATCCTGAAGATATTTACCTTAATCGGAATGTCGTTTCGTAATCTATCCTCGAAGCACCTCCCCCTTGTTGCATCATCACTTACCATATTATGTGCAAAGCAAGACAACTTAGTGAAAGTAGCTACATAGTCCATGACAGACATGTCTCCCTATTGAAGGGTCAATAACTCACGAGCTCTCTCTTCCCTCATTGTCTCTGGGTAAAAGTTATTGAAAAAATTATCCTCAAAGTCTTTCCATGCTATTCCCTCGTGCATGTGAGCCTGAACATGCACATCTCACCAATGCTTTGGCGGTCCCCGCAGCATGTACAGCGCCAACATGACACTTTTCCCTTGAGGCGTCTCGATCTGCTCAAAGATTATCTACATGCTCTATATCCATTTCTCAGCCACCTACGGACCACCCTCACCCTGACAAAGTGGTGCTTGCTGCGAATGGAAATCTCGCGTCAGAGATTCCATAGATGGCTCTATAACCTGTGAAATGCTGTCAATACCCTACAAGACACGTACCAGTATAGCTTGGAGCTTCTCATCGATCAATGGTCCGAACGCTGCCAAACCCTATTGATGTCTTGCCTGCACTTGATCCTGGACATGTCCCTATCCCTGAACCTGTACCTACGGCTCATGCTCTGCATGCACCAGATCATTATCCTGATATTTCTCATGCAACACTGTACCATCTCCTTCCTGACACTCCATCTGAGTCGACTAAAAGTGAACCTGCTAAATACCATAAATGGTCAGGCAGCCCATATATATATATATATTCAACACAGATAAGGAAATCATAAAAGAGGTAGCACAAAACAACTACCCTTACTCTCCCCTATCGCAACCCATGCCCACGACATCCCAACCTCATGTCCTCCTTACCCACCCTCAACAGAGCCAGGTATCAAATGTACCCTGGGTCATTCCCATCCTAACAACAAACGTTGCCTCAAACCGATGACTGAGTCACCCAATCCTGGTGATCAAAATCACCTCAACCATAGTCCATGCCTGCTCTTATAAGAGTTATACCCAAACACCCTACCACATGCAATTCTACAAAAATATAAATCATGGCATAACACATTGCAATAAACAATCAATTCTATCAGAAATTTCACCTATTCACATTTCAAAGCATTCATAGCATGGAAATTGATATAATTCACATGGCATTATCACTTCAAAAATCATATGTGCAGTTATGAAATTGAAATACCCTAAAATTTACCTATAAAAAGACAAATAATTACACCTTTTCCTACCAGGCCAAGGTCCAATTCTCCCTTAACGCACCAGGTCTAGGGTTACATATCACAATCAATAACATCACACACCAAGTGAGGCACTATGGTGGAAATCATATAAATTGTAATCTGAGAAAAAGAAAAAAACAATTCACACCCAAGGCAACATGGTCCATCCCTCGTACCTGGGGCTGTAGGCACCCAAGAACAAGCTATAAACCCAGTTCTAGTAACAACCTATCTCCAGTCTACCATATCCCAAATAGTAAAACCAGAAGAAATAAAAAAGAGAAGTTTCAATCTCATTAGTAGCCAGCAAGACACTGCTACTAATTCCCTATCAAGAACTCCTCTGATACCACTTTGTAACAACCCAGTCCTGAATAGCCACCCGAATAGTGCTAAATGGGTCGGGTGTTACTACGTTAGGCACACCTCCCCAAATGCCAATGGCTTCCGACTAGCGGTGAGGGTCTTATAGATATAGTGGGGAGGATATACCCTCTCGGAGGATAATAATGATAATGGTATGTGTATAATAATAAATATGCATCTGAACAAATGACTCAGCAGACTCAAACCAGACCCGGATAGTAGGAGCACATTAAATATCGATAAATATTGGATGAAATAAATATAAACAACAACAGCGGAAAGTAAATAGAACATCATGCTGATCACTTGTTACTACTACTGAACAACAAAACATTCATCCAAAGCAGGTATTACATATCCATATATATTAAGGGAGCCAACGGATAACAAACGGTAGCTACATAACAAGTAAGCATGATGATACATGAAAGAGAGAAAAACGAAATAAACTCTAGCTAGGTCAGACCTCAAGGTCGATACCATCTCCTTGCAACAGCTAATGCAGTCCAGCTCCTGAAGCTAACCTCTTTCCTGCACGCAAATCCATAAAGTCTGCACTCATCCCAAAGGGCCCGTGAAGGGTGTGAGACCAATATTAGTAGGATACCACCCAACAGTGCATACCTAATATAAGTGTTCAAGAATGAATGTAGTATAGGAAAAATAGTAAATAGTACGATACACAAATAAACACAAACCCCACTGGTGCCTGGCAGCCACCATGAAGTGTCACCTTCTTCGACCAATGTCGGGATCTCTGTCATGTAACCCGGCACCATCCCCCCCCCCTAACACCGTGTGTCTCAAGTACCATGTTCTGAAGGCACACCCAACAAGGATTAACTTGAAGGAACACCGATACCTATCCTCACATAAGTTGCTGGAGGGACAGCGATGTCTGCCCTCAAATAAGGTAATTGGAGGGACTACGATGTTTTCCCTCAAATAACGTAATTGGAGGGACAGCGATATCTGCCCTCAGATAAGGGAGAGCCTCTACCCATAAACTTGATAGCCAAAATTCTATCCCCAGGAGGCTCCTCACCTTCCATATGGCTTTCTATGACAAGCATCCCCAAACCAATCATACATAAACCACAACTAACAGGGGCCTCTACCCACACGAGTGGTCAAAACCACCTCATCACAGAGTCTCTTTATGTGCACATTACTCAATGTTTCGGCTGAATGGTAATCACCAAAATAGTACCCAAGCAACAACACCTCTGACACCTTGTTTCCTTACGACCATGCTACTCATGTCCGACGGCCTCGCCATCCATGTAACTTGGGAAATGCACAACCAGACAATCACCCTTCCTCAAGCCGATTTCCAAGATGCCCAATCCAATGGTTAGAACCACCCAATTTAACTTGGGCCAAGCCCTACCTGTTATCAGCATCACTCAAGAATATTCATGACACGCCCAACACAATTGTAAGGTTCCAGCATATGCAATTTAGCAATTACATGTATAATCAAAAGAATCACTTCTTAACCGGCAAAACATACTAAACATTTGAATTGCACCAACCAAGTGATGTCCCATACCAGCACTGGGGTCTTTAAAGTCTCCAAAAATTCATTTCAAGGTTCAATAAACTAAACTCAACAGTTTAAAACAATACAAATCAATTATAATCATTTTGGCATCCCCTATCCAAAATTCCACAATGAGAAACGGCCCCTCGCCTGGCCTCGCTCAATAAAAACACGAAAAAGGGCTTACCCAAAGGCATTCCATGGGTCCAATAAGCAATTTAATATGCAATAGTAGATAATTTAGGGCCTCTCTCAAAATACCCAAATACACGCATTAAGCTGTGCCTCCCAAAGGATTGTGAAAACATAAAAAAGAGGTACGCACCACTTACCTAAGACTTATAGACATTAGCACGTCCAATATAGAGCTTCAATTGAAAGCCAATATTCATATATCTACATTTCCATGAAATCCTATAAATTCCACTCAGATGGTAACTGTGACGTGTGAGGCAAAGGATCAAGAATGGAACAAGGTGACCGGGTTTAGCCTCACTGTTACGATCCCGAAGGCACTGACAGATTGAAGAACAGATGATGGATGAAGAATTTTGGAGACGAAATGTTTTCATCCTATTAGAGCGTCAAGGTCCAAAAATGGGGAAGAAGAAGATATTTTCTGGAATAAGATGTGATTCTCTTTCATTTAAGCAAATAAAAATAAAAGTACACAACATGAATTAAGGACTACACACTATGTAGTGGCCTTTCTCGTACTCCGACTTAAGCGAAGGTAGCCACATGGATTGTTTGTGCCACACGGGTCGACACACCGCTTGAACTCATCCGGTTCTTATAAATAAGTATACACAATGCGTCGAGAAACACTACATGTCGTGTAGTAGGAAATTTCTACACGGTTATCACACAACATGTACTCAGCGAGCACACACCTGGTACTTGCCTAACCCATTCACGGCGTGTACTTTAGAGTACATGGAATGTAATCTGAAAATTTCTATAACTTCCTATATTTTCCCAGTTTACTCAAAAACAAGTCAAAAATTCAAATAGGGTTGGTATTTTTACCTGTTCTAAAAAATTGGGTTCTTACATATCTGATTTTTTATCTTTAGATCTAATGGAATGAAAATTAATTTCCAAAATCTCAAAACTCCTTCATAATAAACCTAAACTTAGTTGTTTTTCCTCCCCATGGAATACACCTTCTTATTTATCTCCACAACATCCCTTTTATAATTCTTAATCTTCTCAATTTGTAACTATTGATAAATCATTCGGTAAAGGTAGGATAATTTTTCATTCTTAATGATTCACATGTTTGTCCTTTTCATGTATAAGAAGAACATATCCTACTCAATCCTCATCATTGATAAGGTTTCAAGATCTTTTCTACTTACAGAATATTTCATTTTATGTTACTTCGCTATATGGCAGGGGATTGAGCAGTAATAATATTTTATCAACTCTAACCATCTTCATTGGATTGGGTGGAACTTATTCTCTCTGAATATATATTTGAAGCTCTTTTTGACATTATATATATCACACTTCTCTCTATAGAGATAATACCTCCAAATTCTCAACATGAATATTACCATTACCCACTAAAGATAATGTTTTGGATATTTCTAATCATTCTCTTTCAAATGTCTTGAGGTATAGATTATCACTTTATCATTCGGCATGAGTACATAGCCTAAGCCCTTTTTTCATGCATCACTATAGATCACAAATCCTTAAACACTTGTGGGTAGAGTGAGTAAAGGTGTTTTGTTTAGCCTCTTATTTAGTTCCTTGGGGCTCTCATTGTACTCATCTATTGAGAAGTACTTTCCCCCTTCTGATAATACTTGGTTAGTGGGTTGTAAAATCATGAGAAGTTTCTCACAAACCGATGACAATGTCCAGCTAATATGAGGATACTACAAATCTTAATTATATATTTTTCTCTAGTCCAATCCTCAATCACCATAATTTTTTAAGGGTCCACATATATCCCCTTACATGTTATGAAATTTCATAAGAATGCTACTTTCTCCATCCGAAACTCACTTTCACTATACATTTCATATAACTTATCCTTATTAAATGTATTCAGTATAGTATTTAAAATATCCTTATGTTCCAACTTAATTTTGTATCATATAATAATATAATATATAAATACTGCCACAAATTTATCGAGTTAATCTCTAAAGACTCTAATCATTAATTCCATGATGATTTTCAAAGAATTCGTGAGTCGAAATGGAATGAATAAGAACGTATAGTGCCGATACCTTGTATAAAACATGCTCTTGGGAAGATTTTCCTTACTCAACTTTAAATCATAATATCTTTACTGAAGGTCCACTTTAGATAAGTATTGAGATAAATTTAATTGATTGAAAAAATCATCAATCCATAGTATAGGATACTTGTTCTTTATATTGTCCATGTGGAGTTCATGATAATTTATAAGGAGATGCATAGAACCATCCTTATTGTTGAAAAATATGTTTGAATCACCCCATGGTGAATCACTTTGGTGTATGAAAATCATGTCCATATATTATTCTAATTTTCTATTTAGTTAAATTAATTCATTGAATTCCATTCTATATGGAGTCTTAAATATCGACAAAAATCTAGGTATATGTTTAGTTGAGAACTCAAACTCTTGGTCAAGAGGAAGACCACACATGTAACACCACCGAATGATAAAGGGTTAATTGGCTAAATGATATGACTCATGTCAATAAGGCGAACCTTCCTTTTCAGGAGCCTGTTTGATTAGAAATCCATAGTTAAGCATGCTTGGCCTGGAGTAGTGATCAGGATGGGTGACCTTCTGCAGGATGTGTGTGAGTGAGGACAAAGCACACTGGAAAGGACATTTGTTGGCATGTGGGGACAATCATTAGTCAGATGACCCATTCGGGCACGTGGGTAGACCCTGGGGTGGGCCCCACGTGTCTGTGGGGAAACTGGTGGTACCTGGTAGGTCAGGACCAGACGACCATGTTAAGGTGGGGTGAGTGTGCTATCACCAGGACCCGGTTTTCACATTTGGTATCATAGGAGGAACCCAGCCTTAAGTACGGCGCACTGCCTGGGTTGAGATATAGAGCCCACAACGAGGACGTTGTGCTATAAAGGGTTGGTGATTGTAACACCCCTGAATTATAAAGGGTTAATTGGATAAATGATATGACTCATGTCAAGAAGGTGCACCTTCCTTTTCAGGAGCCTATCTGATTAGAACTCCACAGTTAAGCATGTTTGTCCTAGAGTAGTGATCAGGATGGGTGACCTTCTGCAGGATGTGTGTGAGTGAGGACAAAGCACACTAGAAAGGACATGTGTTGGCATGTGGGGACAATCATTAGTCATATGACTCGTTCGGGCACGTTGGTGGACCCTAGGGTGGGCCCCACATGTTTGCGGGGCAACTGGTGGTACCTGGTAGGTCAGGACCTGACGACCATGTTAAGGTGGGGTGCGTGTGCTATCACTGGGACCCGGTTGTCACAACACAGTTCTTTAGGGAATACATTAGTATGACCCCTTATAATGGGAATTTCCTCTAGAATAGTCCTATAATTTGATTCTATCATTTGATCTAGCTATTAATTCCCATAAGGAAACAATATCCATGATTATACAGATTATTCCATGGTATATTCATCCTTCTCCTTACACTTGTATAGAATCAGAGGGTAAAATTTGGGATATGGAATTTTATTTACTTATCTTAGTAGTTGATATAGTATCTATATAGATAAAACTAGTCCATTACTAGAATAAAATTAAATTACACTAAATTAATTATGAAAAGTTTCACTGCGAGATTCATCCCATAGATATCAATTGGGAAGAGTTGGGTACTTCAGATGAAATAATCTCTCAATTATGAGTTTTTTATTTAACTTAACATCCATGTTTTTTGGTGGTTTTTGAATTGTTATAATAAGATTTCATGATATGATAGAGTTTATAGAACCAGAATCAAATAGTACTTTCTCTATTCTTGAATGATTAACTAGAACACATATCACCACATCATTTCCTTGATCCAATTCTTCAATATTAATAACATAAGCACAGTATTTCCCTCTTGGCCTTGAGGTTGTTTTTGTTGGTTATCTTTAAAAACCCATGGCATACTACATTGGTTTGCATATTATATGTGTTCCTTGAAGTTGAAACATTTTAAAATAGGATGATTATTGATCTAGAGATGTTAATTTTCATTCACATTATTGGTCTTCTTCATCTCAATTCTACATGAATTGGATTTATTTCCCTCCATTCCACACTTGAAAAATGTTCTGGTCCCGATGAGATAGATTTCAGGGTGATTCTCTCTACAATTTTAACAAGTATGATGTTTTATTTTCTTACCACTATGAATTTTATCTTGTGATCCCCCAAATTTAAACTATATTCTATATTTATTATCTCCAGTCTCATGATACCACTGAGAATCACCCATTTCTACCTCAACTTTAGGGTCACATCGGAAAACCTATTTATAGCTATCAATGTTCTTAATTTTCAAATCTATACATAGAATTTGATTTATCTCACTAAATAAGATTTCAATTTAACATTTTGGTTTTAATGTAAAACTAGTGGTATATCCTGAAATCCATTTGAATTTCACATCATAATATTCGATATATTTTTCTTCATTTTTCATGAGTGTAATGAACTCCCTCACTATTTTAAGTTGAAGAGTACAAGGGAAATATTTACTAATAAATACCTTCTTTAATTCATCCCACTACATAGACTCTATGTATTCTATGGGATTTTTATTTTTCATCAGTTTCCACCACTGATCAACTTCTCCTTCAAGGAAGTAAACAACCAGTATGACCTTTTCTTGCTAAGAGCATTTAAGGACAAATAATATCTTCTAAACTATGATAATTCATTATTCAAGGATTATGGGATGAGAATATCCGCTAACAATTGGAGGTCTATTAAGGATAAATTAATCAACTGCAATATTCTCTCTTAGAGGTTGTTCCATGAGATTCAAGATATTATTGAAAACTTGAGTCTGTTGTTCCAGGACTACCATAAGGTTCTCACCTCTTCGTCTCATTATGTTCGAACTTTTATTAGGGAATACATTACATGTTAGATTTCACATTTCTTTAATGTGATTCCTCCTACATATAGACTTTTTTTTAAAATAATGAATAATTGGGGATAGGAATACTCTAATTAATAAATTTATAAAGGTAAAACCTAAACATATAGGAAGTAGATTATACAAGATGTGTAAAACCTGACTTATGAATCTCTAAGTTCCAATATAAATTTTCCATCATCATTTTTCTCTTCAGTTATCTAACCTAATTATGTTCCATAAAAATGTGTTCAAATCCTTCATAATAGTTTTTGAATAAAATGGAGAATTACCCAAATCGTATCATCAAAGAGTGTCTAGATAGGTGTACAACTATGCCTAATTTTCATGCACCATGTCACAGTTGTGTCATATTTAATACACAAAACTCACTCTTCAAGGTTATTAACCCTAGGTAAAACTATGTCAAATTCTTCATCTACATCCTAGCATCCATATAGGGGTGTAATTACAAAGAAACTACATATTCACTACTTTACGAAAATTTCAAAAAAATCTCCAATACTTAAGGTTTATCTCATAGACTTCTCCCTAGGGTTTTCACTAAAGTTATTTCATACTAATATCTAAAAATAACTATACCCTCATTTTATATCAAATATATTGACCAAATATTTAAACACATATTATTTCATAATTCATAAATTAAATTTACAACTAACAAAATTTGAGGATTTTGAGGTCTTGTGACTTTATAGGATTAGTCATACAAATAAAAAATATAAAATATAAAAACATCATCATTACATAAAACTTAACATAGTTCTCAAAACACCCATAGATCTTCTAAAAATACATAGGATATCTTGGAGAAAATATATAAGTAAAATGGTGACACTTCTAAAAATGTGGGTAATTGTGATGGGATATTTTCAATGAGAAAGAGTTCTATCACAATTATTCTCATAATAACCATTATTTGTAATGGAAAACATTTCCCTTTGAAAATAATTGTTTATTTATTTTTATTTAACAAGATAAATGTTTCACATCGCAAATACCTTTTGTGAGATTATGATCTATTACACGGGGATATTATTAGCGATGGCTAATATCCACATATTATTTCATCTATTTCTATTAGTCACTATTGAAGATTAATAAAGATGATTTTCATTATCCATTTCCAAAAAAACACAAATTAATTGTTGTGATGGGAAAATTATCTCTCCCTTAACCCATCATAAATAAACAAAATTCATGCATGACCTTCCATCTCCACTGCTCCCTTGATTTATTTATCCATCACGCACAGTATCACTGCTAACGAAACCCTCTGAGACCCACTCCCAAAATCCCCAATCACAACTAAATTCTTGTATATTTATCTTTGAATATCCTAAGTACATACACATCTTATCTCTTCCTTAATCCTTTTTTTAATTTCCATTTCAATCTTACAGAAACTGGTTTGGTCATACACTATATCAAAAAGTTTAACCAATTTTTATGGTTTATTTTGTATTTAAGGTCATTGGAAGTTTTTGTTCTATATTTTCGTGATAACCATTGAATATAACATGTTTTGGCTCCACATAGGATAATTCCAATTGATTGGAAGTATTTTTTCCAATATTTAACCTATTGTATTATGAAATTTTTTATTTGTGTGTATTTTATTGGGATATATTTGGCTGCCCCACTGACTATTGATGTGTATGTGGACACCAACACACTTATGCGTTTACTAAAATATCACACACTCCATGTATATATAATATTTATATATATATATATATGATTGAAAATTGTTGCATATGTATATATATAAACAATGAGACCTTTTAAAATTATATATATACATATATATAAACGACTTCTTTTTTATACCTATATATATATATGTGTGTGTGTGTGTGTGTGTAACTTGTCTGTATTTATATATGTATACATATATATATGTATATAATCATGCCAAACATGAATGTTTTTGAACTTTTTTAGAGATATTGTCAATTTTTATGCTTAATTGTGATTATTTTCAATGTATTATTATTATGATATATTTTTTGATATATTATGATAATGCTTATATTGTGGTCATGAGGTTAAATTGAGTATGATTCTTATATTATGATTGGTTTTCATTTTTTTAAAACATGTGAATATTTTTTTAATACTTTGGATATATATATATATATATTAACATGTGAATATACATATATACACATTTAAAAAAATATAATGTTATATATATGTATATATATATCTTTATGTATGGATTTGATATGTATATTTATTTAAAAAATCATGTTCAAATATATTTGATGTATATATATTTCATTAAGAAATCGTGTAATATATATATATATATATATATATATATTAACATGTGAATATTCATATATAAACATTTTAAAAAAACATGTAAGGTTTTTGATATATATATATATATTAACATGTGAATATACATATATAAACATTTTAAGAAGCGTATAAGGTTTTTGAATATACATATGTATGTATGTATGTTTGTATGTATGTATGTATGGACTTGATATGTATTTTTTTCTAAACATGGAAAAAATATATATTTTTTATATGTATTTGATTAATAAATCATGTAATATATATGTATATATTAACATGTAGATATTAATATATAAACATTTTAAAAAAATATAACGTTATATATATATATGAATGTATGTATGTATGTATGTATAGATTTTATATGTATATTTATTTAAAGAATGAGTAAAAATATATTTGATGTATGTGTATTTTATTAAAAAGAATGTAATATATATATATATATTATAACATGTGAATATTCATATATAAACTTTTTAGAAAATGTGCAAGGTTTTAGATATATATATATATATATTAACATGTGAATATATATATATATATATTATGAATATTTTTTTAAGACATGAAAAAATATAATTTTTCAATATATATTTGATTAATAAATCATGTAATATATATATATATATACATGTGAACATACATATATAAACATTTTAAAGAAATGTTTATTGTTTTTAATATATATATATACATACGAATATATAGATTTGATATGTATATTTGTTTAAAAAATGTGTAAGATGTATTTGATATATTTATATATAACTAAGAAGCCCGAAATATGTATATTTATATATATATATATATATCAAATCTATATATACATTCATACATACACACAAACACACACACACACATACACATATGTATTAACATGTGAATATATATGTATATATATAAACATTTTTAAAAAATGGGTAAATTTTTTTATGTGTGTCTCTGTGTGTGTGTATTTGATATGTATATTCATTTAAAAAATGTGTAAAATTTTTTTTTTGTATATATATTTGATTAAGAAAGTTTTTAAGCATTTGGAGAGGTGACTGAGTGGTAAACCTCATAATCTACCATCCAAAAGGATGAGGTTCAGAACCTAGCAACGGTGATTTCCTGAGTAATATAGTAGGGCACTATAGAAGGACTATATCAGTGGCGACTATATTAGTGGAAACACTGTAGCGGAAGCAGCATTGTAGCTGTGGCAACACCGTAGCAATGGCAGATACTATAGCATATACTATAGAGGTGGTGGTACAGTAGCAGGTTCTATAGGAGCCTGAGTACTAAATTAGTATTATTCATCAGAGGGACCTTTGGACCAATAAATGGACTTTCAAGCCTCAAATTAAGGCTTTCACGCCTCGGGGCCTTTAGGCCATGTTCATGGGCCACTTGGCCTTTGGTCTATAGGCTATGTAATGGGTCTTCCTGTAACCAGATAGAAAGAGGTCTTAGCTTTCATAATAAAAACAAGTGTCAGCCCCAACATTAAATGAAATCATGTAATATATATATATATATATATATATATAACATATGAAATAAATAAGAAATTAGTGTTTCATAAAAACGATGAGAAAATCAATTTAAGCAAAACGTTTTAACATAATAGTTTTTTCTAATAAAAACATTTTTTATAAAAAACATTAAAAAAATTATTTTAAAGAAAAAAATAACTATTAAGAATTATTAATATTAATTAAAAACATAGTCATTAATGATTAGTAAAAATTTTCTAATACCATATAGAAAATATAAAAAATACTAACATTTATTAAAAATTATCAATAATTAGTAATTAGTAAAAATGTATTAATAATTTAAATAATCACTAATAATCATTAAATAATTTGTAATAATTAATAAATAATTATTTAACAATAGTAACAATTAGTAAATATTATTGTAAATTACTAAATATTATTAATAATTTGTAAATATGAGTAAATTATGAAAAATTTAAATAAATTATAAAATACAATATATGAAATGTGAGTAATTATTAATAATTAGTAATGTTAATTAAAAATTCAGTTATAATTAATAAATAATTTGTATTGTTTAATAAATAATTGCATCAATTAGTAAAAATTAAAAAAAAATATAATAATTACTAAAAATTTTGTAATTCCTTGTAAAAACTAAAACAATACTAACTATTAAAAATTAATAGTAATTATTATAAATAAAGTATTAATTAAAATAATCAATAATAATCATTAAATAATTGTTAATAAATAGTCAATATTAATAATAATTATAAAAGGCTGGTATTAATTACTAAATATTATTAATAATTTTTAAGTATTAGTAAATTATGTTAATTTGTAATAAATTATATAAAAAATATATATGAAATTCTAAATATGCAAAATTAAAATATAATAATAATTTTCTATTAGTCATAATGAATAATTATTATTCTTATTTCTATTATATTTATAGATAATTACGGTCTTAAAATATATATATCAATTTCTATTATGCAATCATGGTCAGATTAATCATCGAAAAAATCCGAATGGATATGGTATTAACCATATATACATTGAGGGTATTGAAACATTTATATCATTTTCATCATCAAATTCAAAATTTGTTTCTAATAAAACAATTAAATTCCCTTTTAAGAAATGTGAACAATAGAGGTTTGAAACATTTAAACATATTGGACTTCATCTGTTTTGTATTGGTTTCCAGAAAGATTATACTTTTTTAACTATTATAGGGAATGAAATTCAAAAGAAAATGAAAAAAATTGGTTTTGGATCCATCATTTAAAAATTTAGTACATGAGGTTTTTAACCTATATATTTAGATAACAACAACTTAGAATGCTTTTTGAAATCTTGAATCAGAACCATCACCATTTTATAATTTGTTGAAATCTGTTGAAGAGGGCTTATATATAGGATTCCATATAAGAAATAATGGAGCTATTACAAAATTTTTTGTTATTAAATCAGATTTTGGAATATAAAATAGTTTTTTTATAAAATATTTTCTTTGGTTAAATACTTTTTGTCTGATGGAAATACCTTAACTTCAAGTTTATATGAAAGTAAGTGGTTGGTCCATAATTCGGGTCTTAGTTATCAGAAAATCCATGCATGGTAAAATGAATGAATCTTATATTATGGTGATTTTGAATCATTAGTTAATTATCCAATATGTGGAGAATCAAGGTATAAATAGGCACAATAAGGAAAGTTTAGATTCCATATGAAACAGTTGAGGTGTTTTACAATTACACCTCGTTTATAGTGTCAATTTATGTTTCAAAACACAGATACATTGATGATATGACATAAATCAAATATTTCCATCATTAAAAGTATAAATCTTCGATGTGATGGTAATTCATGGAAACACTTTTATTAGACGCATCTTTATTTTTCTTTAGACCTTTAGAACATACTATTGAGTCTCTCTATTGATGGTTTTTTTCCTTTTGGTGCTTACGACTATCAATATTCTGGTTGGACTATTCTAATTACTCTATACAACATACCTCCTTATATGTTGATGAAGGAACCATGTATATATATATATATGGAACTATTAGTTTTGGGACATCCATAGAAGAAAAATTGATGTTCATTTGAAACCACTAATAGATAAGTTAATTTCATTATGGGAAAATGGTGTAACAACATATAATATAGCTTCATATCAGTATTTTACACTAAAGGATGAGTTAATTTGGATGATCAGCATCTTTTTAGGGTATGCTAAATTATATGGATGGAGTACATGTCACAACCCGTTCCATATGGGCCTGTACTGTGAATCCCCAATCCCGTATCCAATAGGCCAAGGGCTAGCGACTGGCATTGAGAAAGAATATCACTAACATGGGAGGCCATAGCCCAAGTACCTGTACACACGCACAAATATCCCAGCCTATAAAAATGCTGGAATGTAAAAACAAATGAACAAATATGCATGAATACATCTTAATACCATAACAAAAGTACGATATTAAGTAAAATAAAGTAAACAATGACAAATAAAATCCCACCACAAATATTCTGTATCACAAGTCCAACCTGAAAGTATGTATTGGTACTACAGTCAGAAATCCATAAGAACTCACCTTGGTTTGTCTGGTCTCACTAAAATTTGTATGGTCCTAGTCCACCAATGAATCTATCCAAAATTTGATCATCTTCATAAGACACGACATGTGCAGGCAAAGTCTATGTAGGGGTGAGTATAACAATACTCAGTAGGACACCCCAAAACTACATAGCATATAACAAAGAAATTTAGTCATCTCTACATAGGTATATTTCTACAGCACATATATAAAAAAAATATCTAGATATAATCAATAAAGACACATAATCTAGATGTAAGTCACAACCATATTATACCAGCCTTGCATTCCAGCACAAATATTCCACAAAGCACTCATCTAGAAGAACACACTCCTGAGTGTGACAACATTGATGATCTCTATCTAAGAGGTACTTCTCATCAGGTCTCATCATTAGAATGAACACACTAATATTCAAAATAGAAAATGATACACAGATAAGGATCACTACCAGGTTAGGGGTGATACCAACAACTCATTATGGATTAACCCGCTATGTAGAGGATTGGAACCCGTGTAGTGTTGGTCATGTTTATACTAAGAACTCCTCCTAGGGAACAAATATGAATAGAGGATATCACTCTGGACCTCTCAAAGGGATTCCAATGACTCTATCTAGTAAGTCTCACTAAAGGGATCTTAGTCCTAGGAGTTGGAGATGATTCCATACTAACTATTAGGGAAAGGGTAAGGGGAACACATCCCAACAAAACTGGTCCAATATTTGGAGAAAAGGGCTCTAATCCCTATATAAAAGATTACAAGACGTGTAGTGTGGGTCATACATTGTGTCCCTTGACCATGGGTCCTACCTATGTAAACAGATAGCTTCATCAAGTCACGTTTGTTTAGTACTACATAGTATGTAGGATGCCCATGTAGTCTACTTGTGTGCCAGTATATGGCTCCAATCCCATGTATGTTTTCCCATATACCAGTATACAACATAGATCATGAAATTTTTTTGGTTTGTCATTTTGTGGGGGAGTACATGGTGTGCTCTAACCTGTGTTGTCCACCTCATGTTCATGTACTTTCCAAAGTAAATTTCAAGTCACCCAAAGTGTACAACACGCCCTGTAATCCAAGATTACATGTCATATGTATTGGGTTTTTCTAGAAACACTTCTCTTTCCTTCCGTGCATAAGAAAAACACAGCCACGTGGGATCTCATATCCAAATGCACCAGTAATCAAGGATACTCTTTCATAAACCTCGCCATTTCTCAAACAACAGATTCCAGCATCAAATTCATTTAGAAAATGGATATATTGGGTCTCTTTCATTCTACATTTAAGAACACTGAATAATGAAAAATCGGGCATCCTCCATCATTATAATCAATCCATATCCATTTTTGAACCTTCGTCATGTCGTGAGGATTCTAGACCAATTATTTCATATCGTTGTTCCATGAAATGGGTGTGCAAATATCAATTGATCGGGATTTTTCGAGCTGCAGGCTAAACGAATAACACCCACGATGAATGAAGAATTGGGGTAGAAAATCACAAGAACATATAAGTGGAACAAACCTTGATCGATGTTCATTTCAATCATGATTCATTTACATTATAATGAAAATAAAAATAATCAAAATCACATATATGTTCTCCCATTAAAAAACCACAAAATAAACCCATCCTATATATTTATCGATCCACAAATCAATATATTTGTTGATTGAATCATGTTCATCATAAAAATAAATAATTGAGAATAAAAAAATAGAAACACATTCCCTACCTCGATTAGGATAGATCTATGATGTAGAACAAATCTATTTCACAGTCATTGGTGAGATCCTTTGAATCCGATGCATATCGATCGTCAATCCACGATCTCATCGCCATTCACTTGAGAGAATTATTTATATCTCTCTCAAACGGATCTCCAATGGTTACAGGGTTATATGGCTAACCCTATATTTCCAAAATAACAATATTTTTAAGGATTGTTAATTGTTTCATGAACATACATGAAATAAAATAATTTATTCAATTATTTTATTCATTTCTTCCCACAAAATGACTTTTCTTCAAAGGACCTGTGTTGACTAATGTTATGTCGTACCAAGGGTAAACTTCATTTTCTGAACACATTAGTTCCCTCCGATTTCTGATTTGGGAACCTGTTTAGAATTTATTCATCTTTTTTGAGTAAAATTGGGTGTGCGTGATATTTAATATATTTCAAAAAATTATTTTGGGTGCACTAGGACATGGAATCAAATGTCATCTTAGCACTAGGTCTTGAAAATAATCCATATAATACCTAAAAATAATACATGTAAAATATGAGACATTAAATTATCCCCAAATCAGGCCTTTGCAACCCTAAATATTCAAAACAAGGTCTATAAAAAAAGATCTGGGTATTGAGCATGAATCTGAAGCTCCCTCTCCCATGTTCTCCCTTAGAGATTATCATGTTGTCACCAAACATGCACTAAAGGAATCGATCTCCCATGGAGGACTTTATCCTGCAAATCCTCAATCTCTACTGAGTACTCAACAAATGTCACTCTATCCTTGATGTCCATCTCACCCCAATCGATAACGTGTGATGGGTCAATCATGTACGTCCTCAACTGTGACACGTGGAAGATTTCATGTACCCATTTAAACTACAGAGGTGGAGCTAAGTGGTAGACCACCTCACCCACTCTATGCAGTATTTGGAAAGGGATGATGAACCTTAGAAATAGCTTCCCACCCCTGCTAGATCTTCATATTCCATACCGAGGTGAAACTCGTAGGAATACATAGTCTACCTCCTTGAACTCCAAATGCATTTGTTTCCTATCATCATAAAAATTTTGATGGATTTTTGAAGTCTTAATTCACTCCTTGATGATATGAACCTTCTCTATTATATATTACACCAACTTCGGACCCATGAATGTTGAATCTCCTAGGTCAGTCCAGCAAAGTGGTGACCTAGAGGGTCGACCATATAAATACTTGAATGGTGTCATTCCGATGGTGGAATGGTAGATATTTTTTTACACAAACTCCACTAGAGAGTGTTGATCCTCCCAAAATATGTCCAAACTCTAACATGAAATCTCACAACATGTCCTCCAGAAACTGAATGGTCCGCTCAGTTTATCCATTAGTTTGGGATTCAAATTCTATACTCAAGTGTAACTAGGTCTCAAATGCCTCATGTAATCCCTTCCACATCCAAGATGTTAAGAAAGAATCATAGTCAGGAATGATCAGTGATGGAACTCTATGGAGTCAGACTATCTCCAAAATATAGAGGTGTCTCAATCTCTCAATTGAACTCTGTTATCATATATCTAAGAGGTCGGCCGACTTGGTGATTGATTCGATGATCACTTAGATGGAATCATGTTCCCTGGATGTACGTGGTAATCCCATCACAAATTCCATATATATTTGATCCCACTTCCAATTTGCAACTTTAAGGGGTTGTGATAAACCTGCTGGAACCTGGTACTCAGTCTTCACATGATGACAAGTAATACATCGATAGAAAAACTTTACACTTACTTTATTCATCCATGGCCGCCAAAACTAGCGTCGGAGGTCCTGGTACATATTTTACTCATTTGGATGTATTGCTAATGGATACGTATGAAACTCTCTTAGAACCTCCTCCTACAACATCATTGGTACCATAATTTCTCTTATTAAAAGATTGACATGATCTCCACCATTATAAAATCAATCAGGGGAATGTCCAGTGGATATCTGATTATGTAGGGTCTCGATGTAGGCATCCCCATGTTATGCCTCCCTAAGTTTCTGCAATATTTGAGGGGTAAAAACCGTCTACTGGAGGTAATCTTCTCCATCTCCATCCACAAATCATAACCTCAACAAGGCCAAATACTTTGATGCCTCATTCAAAAAATGTGGAAAAGATCATCTACTGAGATAATCTTATACCATGTTCCCATTTCCAAGAGTATAGGCAATTTCGAAGTCATAATTCTGGAGGAACTCAAGTCATTATCTCTATCTCAAGTTGATATCCTTCTGAGATATGATATACTTCATACTCTTATGATCATGGAAGATGATAAACTACTCTCCCATCAGGTAGTGTCACCAAATCCTCAAAGCTAAGACTACCATTGTTATCTCAAAATAATGGGTTATCTATTTCTTTTCATTTTTTCTCAACTAGCATGAACCATATGAAATCACCACTTTCCTATACCTTAGAACACAACCAAACCTAGTTCCTAATTCATTGCAGAACACTACGTACATGACAACTTCCTTCAGAAATCTAATGATGGGAGCACTCATCAAACTCTACCTCAACTATTGAAAATCTCATTTGCACTTCCCTGTCCACATGAAAGACTACCCATTTTCAGGAAAAAATTTCATTGGTGCTGATAATATGGAGAAATCTAGTATGAATATCTGGTAATTTTATGCCAACCCAAGTAAGCTCTGCACCTCTGTCACACTCGTAGTTGACTCATAAGCTAACACTTCTTCAACCATGGTCAGGTGCACTTTCACTCCATATACTGAGATAAAATTTCCTATAAAGTGGACCACCTAAATCTAGAACTGGAACTTCAAAAATATTATGTAATGTTGTCGTTCTCTTAGTACATCCAGAACTATCCTAAATTGTCTCACATGCTCCTTTTCGGACGCCGAGTACACAAGGATGTCTTAGATGAGGACTACAATGATACAATATAAGTAAGGATGAAATATCTAGTTCATGAGTCCCATAAACACTGCTTGGGAGTTATTCATGCCAAAGGGAATCACCAAGTACTCATAGTGACCATAGTAACATCTGAATACCATCTTCAGTATATCCTCATCCTGTACTTGTAAATAGTGATAGAATGACCTAAGATAAACCTTTGAGAACCATCATGCCCCTCTCAACTAATCAAAGAGGTCATCAATCCTCAGTAGTGGATAATTAATCTTAATGGTCCCCAATTTCAAGCATCATTATTCTATACACAACCTCAATCTCCCATATGCCTTCTTGGAAAATAAAAATGAGGCTACCCAAGGTGACATACTGGATTAAACAAATACCTTCCTCTAAAATCCCTTCAACTACAACCTCATCTCATCAATAATAGAAAGATTAATCTGATATGTTGGTGCAGATATTGGTGTCACCCCAGGGTGTATATAAATGCATACATTAATATCTTAGTGGGGAGGTAAACCAAGAACATCTTCAAGTAAAACATCTTCATACTCTTACAACAATGCAGGAAACTGGGAACCCATAACTTTCACTACACCAAGGGTTAGGCTATCAGACTTATGAGTAATCAGTTGCACCCTCCTACAAGTGAGTCCATCCTATGCTACTAGGGTTTCCTTTTCATTGAAAAAGGAAACGTAGGTTCTGTCACTGTAGACACACTACTTCGTTTACCTAAAATATCCAATCTGGTCATGAACTATAGATTACCAATCTAGTCTAATAATGAGATCATAAGGCCTCAATGTTACTACCAATAGATAAAAATAGAAACTCTCACCTCCAATAGTAAGGTCCCACTATTGGATCAAGTGTGTGATCACTGAGTCTTCTCTAGTAGGAGTATCCAAGAATAAGGGTCGATCGAAAGGTTCAACCAGAATCTCTAAGTCTCATACAAGGCATGTGGTAAGAAAGGAATGACTATAACATATGTCTATTAGTACTACAACTAAGGTAGAAAAGATAAATATTGTACCTTGATTAATTTTTGGAGCCTCTGGGCCATAATCTTCAACCACCTATTGTTATCCCCACCCCTTTCCTCTAGCTCCTTGAACATGGCGTAGACCACCTAGGGGTGGGGTGGTATCAAGTCAAAATTTTGACCACCTTTGGTTTCTCTCCGAGCTCCGCTACCAGGTTTTCCACCCTATGAACATGTCTACTCCTTTGGCCTCTGCATCAGTTGCTCATCCATGGTCTCTCTATCAAATATATGGTGAGTTTGAAAATCTCAGGCGAGATGTCCCCAACCATCATATGTGTAGAACTGCCTCTATATGGGATGATTGGACCCACCCTGTGAGATCTAAATTGAAAATACTTTATCCTAGGACCTCCTCCTAAAACATCTCATGTTTCCAAGTCCCTGAGACTGACGTAGAATCCCTACTGTCGAGGTCTCTGCTTCTGTTTTCCCACTGTTGACAACCACCAGTTATATCTGCTGAGTCAAGAAACTATCAACTACCAAACCTCTCTCTAGCATGAAAGAATATGTATGAATTCATAAAAGGATAACCTTGGCTCAGATTTATCTACACAGACCTCATTTGAAGTTCCAATCCCTAAATAAATGATCATGAAACATATCCATAGAGTACCTAGAGAGGTTGGTAAACCTTGATCAATACTCAACTATGGTCATGTTTCCCTGCTAGAGCTACATAAGCTCTTAGATATGTACATCCCTTAGCGTAGCTGGTGATAAATATTCTCTGAAAAGGCGCTCAAACTCTATCCATGAATGAGTTACCTCATCGTAACACTGGGTGACTAAACCCCACCATCTCCCTATTAAGTTGTGAAGAAGTTTCGCTGCAAGGACCACCATCAGATCTTCCTATGTCCTAACTAGATAGAATATTTTGGTCATCAACTCATGCCAGACCCCATACACCTATGGGTTGGTCTTTCCTCAGAACCTGATGTGTCTCTATCACTAAAACTTATGAAGCATTCTCAGCCTATGCATTTCAACCACTGGTACTACAGGTACCACATGCTGCTCTACAGGTGGTGGAATGGATGGTGCACCACCTGGAGGTAACATCTTTAGAACTGTTCTGTAACACCCCAAGCTTCTACGTTACGTTTCTCTTTGAATAATGCAATAGCGTGTGTTGTATGCAACATCAAGTTCTAACACACACCACAACCAATCAAACTAGCCATTATAAATAGTAATAACTACCTTTTGAAATTCTAGAAATTTTATCTCTCAAAATGGACTTCATTTTTGGATTTTTAGTGTCGAATTTAGCCTAAGGAGAAATTTTGGTACTTTCCGGATAACTTTAATATTTTGATGAATAGTGAAAATTAATAAATTTTAATTAAAAAAAACTTTTTTAATCAAAATAAATAATAGTGATAAATTATGCATTTTAGTGGTTTTAAAGTATATTTATAATATATTTTTACCATTTAATACAATGTTGTTCATTGGACATAATTTCACAATTAAACTGAACATAAACAAGTATCAATCATTTGATAGTTATTATATCTTAAAAACACGCTTTTTGTTTTGACAGTGGAAATTAATTTTAAATTAATTTCTGCCACTTCTGTGTTTTGAATTTGGAAAAATAGATTCCATATTTGTAATCAGGATGTTCAAATTGTGTAAATAGTTAACTTTTATTTTTAGACATTTTGAATAATTACTTCGGTAAATATTTTATTTACCATGGTTAAAGGGTAAATCCGGTAAATAAGGGTTAAAAAATAATAATATAATAATAAAAAATTGCCCTAAAACGTGTCCTAACCTTATTGGTTGATACATGTTCGACCATGGGCATCTTTGGGTCGATTTTGGGACTCCATGGTGCCACTTGTAAGTGATAGGGACACTTTATTTTAATTAAGTTAAAATGAATACAAAAATGACACAAACATATATCTTTTAGAAAAACAATTTTTACATGGGGTTATATAAGTTGGATTTTAGACTATAAATATTCATTAGAAAGATAAAAATATTTATTACATAATGATACTTTATTTATAATTTTTAGACATTAAATAATTTAATTTATTTATGACACAATGATGATGCAGTAATTACCATAATAGTGAAAAAATAAAATAATTGATATAATAAATACCCAAATAAATATAATTTGAGGCTTTTAATGAATTAAACTAATTTTCTAGGATAATAGGACATATTAGGATTTATTTAATCGACTTTTTTTGAACTAATCATTCTGTTATGATTTTCAAAATATCAATTATTGAATACTGTCAAAATTGACATAAAATAGTTTTTAAAACAAATAGTATATTATTAATTGATATTAAATTCCTAAAAAACTAAGGTTTGTCCGAGGGACTTATATCATGATAGTTGTATCATTACTGGACCAACTGGGGGTCGTTTGGATGTATATAGTAAGTTTATTAACCATATAATATAAAAATACAAAGAGACATTGTAAAAGTGAAACTAATTAACTAAGAGTTAATACTTAAAGATAAGGTTAGTATAATGACTCAAACCTGCCTAAATTATATTGGTTGGGTGGTTTTAGACCTATCCCCACCTTAGAATTTAAATAATCCACTTTGGAGCCATTATAAACCGAATATGAATTTATTATAAAATAATATTTCAATCTTTTCCAAAGGTGCCCCTCACCCCTCTTATAAAACGGCACTCTCCCTTCTCATTAACTCACACCTTCCAAGCCTTTTGGTTCGGCCAAACTCTGCCCAAATACTCTCTCAACTTCCCTCACTTAATCCTAGATGCCTTACTTTAGTCAGAAAGCTAACTTAAGGAGCCCTTTTGATCAAATCAAAAGGAAGAACCCAAATAAGAGGTAATGGTTTCACCACCCTTTTCCAAGTTCCTTTCTTCTTCCACTTCTTCTTTATTTTTTATTACCATTCTAAAATAATAACTCCAGTATCTTATATATACTGTGATGTTATTATAAATATGGTACAATCACATTCAGTATTCTATCCATCCTTTGAATAACATGTCACCATACGTGCGTACGTACGGCTTACCGTCTCCACGTCATGGTGTAATTGTTATTCAATAAATTATTATTTTGATGGGTATAATAATGACGTGTAATTCATGTAAATAATAAATTTAACATGATAATGATTCTGTATATATGATATACCATCCAATTATATATTATTTTAATATCAAAAGAATGATATTGTCCCTCGTGCGTACGTACGGACTACCGTCTCCACGAACGCGATGAGATTCATTCTCCATCATATCCATTCAAGTATAATTCTCATTTGATGATTAATAATAGTATCTAAGGACTTGATATCA
The DNA here is from genome assembly GCA_963277665.1 of Viscum album. Classification (NCBI taxonomy): domain Eukaryota; kingdom Viridiplantae; phylum Streptophyta; class Magnoliopsida; order Santalales; family Viscaceae; genus Viscum; species Viscum album. Next base: position 808,772,431 of record OY728127.1, read on the forward strand.
TTCTGGATATGATTAAGATACAACCTATTCATGACAAACATGACTTACATAACAAAACATATAAAAGAAAATGAGTAAGTTAACACCCGAAACAACGATAATACTAAGATATTATTAACAAATCAATGTTAAAAGATCATATATGATATCATATTAATGTATAAGATTCTTCTATAATTTAATAACAATTATTTCACCATTATACAGGAGGTTAACCTACCCCCAACCAAGGAAAAGTACAAGGTAAGGGTTTATTTCGCAATCTCTTCATTATCTGAGGTTGTTTATACGTAATAATATACCGGAATCTCTTTATCATCCACATCCATGTTTCTTACAAATGTATTTCAAAATTTTTTTACTATTTACAAGAATATGGGTTAATTTCATTTATACCCTTGTTTGACTTTTTATAAGTGGTTTATAAAGGAATCTTTCCGTCGTTTTCCAAACAAGGTGCTTTTTAACCTTTTCGACAGAATTAAGGTAAGAATGTTTTTTAACTTATACGGCGGGTGCGGCTATTTTCCGCCATTATAAAATCTTCGAAGCTTCCCTTACAAGCTTATAAGAAGATTTTCAAAGAAAATGTTTTATTTTATAAATATATGACTCTTAAATGATTTCAAAATAGAAAGAGATATTTCTCTAAAAAGAGTTTTGATTTCATCTATGTCAATATCCTTTGATGGATTTTACACTTATTTGAAGTTGATTTATTATGATACAAAACTTCTATATTGTATTGAAGGTTTTGTGATATGTTTGATTGTGGATGTGCTATTTTTATACCATTCATGGTTTATGGTGAAAGTATTGACATTTCGTATGCTAGTTTTAATACGAATGTTTATGTTATGTTTAAACCTTTCCACATGGGAATGCATTGGACTTAATATGTGACGGGTGGAGCCAGTTATAGCTCCTCGATGCATCGGTAGGTCTCATGAGACAAACTAGTGTCTTGGCACAAGGCCTTGGAAAAATCTTATTTGTAGTCTTGGCACGAGGCCTTGGCTATGTGGTTATGATAGTCTGGCATTATGCATTTCATCATTATGAAAGTGGTTATTGGTATTGCATGTGATTATTCGATTAGTAGAATATCCATGTAAATAAGTAAATGGAATAATTTCATTTTATTTTTTCCATACTATGTTGAAGTTAAAGTTTAAAAGGCTTTTGTTTTAGTTATATATTGCCTTAAATGTTTATTCTTATTTATGAAAGTTTCCGCTATATTGTTATCCTTACTGGGCATTTGAGCTCACCCCTTTTCTATGTTTTTATCCCAGGATGTGAAGAAGTAAATTATGAATGACCTGTAGGGATATTATTAGGGGATAATAGTGTGGATTATGGAGACAATATGTTGTTGTAGTAGTTTTTCACTTCATGATGTAATGTAAAACTTTATGAATATATCTAGTGTTTCCAAGGATACTAAACCAATCAGTCTTTCGAGATTTGATATTTCTTGTGATCATTCCAATGTTATGTAATAATGCACCAACTCTGGATAACTGGGGTTGGGGCGTTACATGGTCCCTATATCGATGCCTCGTCACTGAGGGAATCATCCTCAGGTTCATGCTGAATCTTATCCGGTATACATCATGAAGGAATCCCAAGACAAACAATATGTAATGTGGCCAATGAGTATATCTAAAGAGATGAATAAATAAGGACATGGAAACAAAAACCCATTATTATGTGATTCATGTACCAATGTTTTCCCTAAAACTAGTGTTCCCATGTACTAAGTCAAAAATAAGGTGATCAGAGTCTTGGTGTATGGATACGTCGACTGATGCACCAACACTAGAGTCTTTGTCCTGAAAGAAAAACTCGAAACACTTAAAAAGTTTCCTGAAACCAATCTCACAGGCTCTTAGTACTAATGTAAAACTAACTAATTTGATACCACTCTATCACAACTCATGCTAGTGGGACCAGTGTCTCAATTCGCCAAACTCGCCTCTAATAGGTCAAGGGATGATGACTAGCACTGATAAGGCATATCACTGACATGGGAGGCCTTAGCCTAAGTACATGTACACACGCACACATCTCTCATCCAATAAAAATACTGAAATGTAAAACCAACTGAAGAAAAATCCATTCATACATCATAATAAAATAATCAGAGTATGATAGGAAGTGAAAGAAAGTAAATAGGTCCACATAAAAGACAACCACAAAGAATCTGTAACACAAGTATAACCTGAAAGTAAGTACTAGGACTGCTGTCAGAAAGTCATAGGAATGCACCTCAGTCATTCGGTCTCACTAGGAACTATCTATTCTTGGTCTTACTAGGACTCTGTCAAAAGGTTGTTCATCTCAACATGGCACAACATGTGCAGGAAAATTCCATACAGGGAGTATAACAATACTGTGTAGGAAACCCTGTAACAAAAAAGCATATAACAAAGTAAATTTAGTCATCTCAATACATTTACATGTGTACAACACATATATAAAAATAATATATAGATATACTCAACAAATACAAACATTATAGAGGTAATTAACAAGCATAGTATACTATCATAGGATTCTATCTCGAAGATTCCACAAAGCACTCACCCGGGAGAACACACTCCTAAGTCGGATAGCACTAACGAATTCCATTTGAGAGGTGCTACTCATTGGGTATCATCATGACAAATAACACAGTGATAGTCTAAATATTAAATGATACACATATAAGGATCACTGCTAAGGCCATGGGGTGATACAAATAACTCAATCTGGATTAACCTGCTAAGTAGAGGACCAGTGCCCGTGTAGTGTTAGTCACATTTATACAAATAACACCTCATACAGAACAAATATGAATACAAGATCTCACTCTAGGACTCTTGGAGGGATTATAGGGACTCTATCCAATAATTCCAATAGAAGGGATCATAGTCCAAGGAGTAGGAAACATGTCTGTACCAACCTTTGGGGAATGGGTAAGGGGAATGCACCCAAATGAATCTTGTCCCTTATGTGGTGTAAAAGGGATCTAATCCATATATAAAAGAGTACACAGTTTGTAGTAGGGGTCACTCACCATGTCCTTTTACCCCGAGTCCTACTTAATGGATTGTGTCATCAAGTTGTGTCTGTATAGTACTATACGGTGTGTAGGCTTCCCGTGTAGTCTATCCATGCATGCCTGCACTACTATCGCCTCATATATTAGCTCTAAATGTGATGGTAATCAATTATCGTCTCTCCTGATCCTCATCTTCACTCGAAAAAAATATTTCGGCAACAAATCCATTTAGAAATCAGATCTAGGGGTCCTCTTCATTCCACATCGAATGTGAAATTGGTTATCTATCATCATCTGAATCACTCTATCTCTATATTCGTTCCAACTTCATGTTTTTTATCCTATATCTACAATTTTGGATCATTTCCCCAAGAAACGAGTGTGAAATGATCAAGTGATTGGGATTTTTTGAGATGCAGGCGAAATGAAGAATGCATGCGGTGAACGAAGAACTGAGGGAAAAAAGCACAAGAACATATTATAGTAATGAACCTCGATCAATTTTTGTGTCAATGTTTATTTATTTAGAACAACAATTGAAATAATAAAAATCAGAAATATGTTCTCCTGTATAAACCTCTCTAAATAAACCTCTTCCACATATCGATCAAACCGTATATTAATTTGTTTGTTGATTGATTTGTGTTCATTTTAGAAATCAATAATATGGAAGAAAAAAAATCAAAACACACTCCCTACCTCGATTCAGATTGATAACTAATGAAGAATGAATATGTGTCACATTCATTGGCAAGATCTTTTGAATCTAATGCATGTTGATCGTTTACCCAGGATCTCTTTGTCATTCTCCTAATATATTTCTCTAAAGCGCTATCCAATAGCTCTCCAATTGATCTAGGGTAATCAGGAAAACCCTAGATTTCCAAAATAAAAATCTATTTAAGTATTTATAATTTTTTCATCAGAAAAAATGAAATAAAATGATTTATTCAATTATTTTATTCATTTCTGTACCCATGATAACTTTTCAACATTCAACCTGAAATGACTAATGCTAAATCGTACCTAGGGTAAAGCTCATATTCTGAACTCAATAGTGCCTTCAAATTTCTTATCCTACACCTATTTAGAATTTATTACACTTTTTTAGGAAAACTATGAATGCATTCTATTTAATATATTTAATATATTTCAAACATTAATTCTGGGTGCACTGGGCCTCGGAATCACACATTATCTCAACTCCTGGTCTAGAAAATAATCCATATATTATTCAAAAATAATACAAGGAAAATCTGATAAATTATAGTACACATGGTCTAAAATCATTTTCGTATTTCATGGCTAAAATTATATCATTTATGCTAGGAAATGGGAGAAATAGTGGTTATTTTGATTTTCACTGAATAATTATTCCAATAGATCACACTAGTCTAAGGAATTTGATTAATTTTAGAAAAGTTAGAATTGAAAGTGATGAACCTACAGTAATGATATTAGGTATTCAAGTAAATTCTACCATCTCTTCATTACGTCTAATAAATTTTGGACCAACTATAAAAAAATAAATAATATATGGTTTTGGGAGAGATCATAATTGGAAAAGGAGAAGTATTTTTTTTGGAACTTCTCTTTTGGTCTCATTTTTTGGTTTATCGCATGTTAGATATAATGAATATTGAGAATATTTTTTTTGGAAAAATATTCTCTTCTGTGTTGAACACATCTAGTAACACTAGAGATAATGTAATGGTGCAGTTAGATCTTTATCATATTTATAGGTGTTCTGAATTTGAAATGTTAATATAAAAGATCTCATAATTTAATGAATCAAAAATCATATTATGCACTTTAAAAAGAAAATAGTTTATTATTATGTGAATTGATTATATATTTGAGGTTACTAGATGGTTATACTTTAAATTTGAATCATTGAGTCAAAAATGGAAATATTATTGGGCTGGAAAATCAATTATTGTCATTTCATAATGGAAGGTATACTGCGTGTTGGTCTTATAGGGCTGTTAAATTTATCTATTTGTCTCCATCAAAGGGATCTCGTGATGTGTGTGTTGTCTAGGCGTTTCCTCCATGATTCTTGTAGTAAAAATGGTCGTGGAATCTGTCAATGATCACTTCTATTTCCCGATCAGATCCTTGTCATCTAGATCAAGAGGATTGTGGATGCTTAGTTTCCATTGGAGACCGGCAGTGATTTCAGTGTATGTCGTTTTTTCATTTGGCATGTTTTATGGGATCGAATCCTTGGTATGGGGTTGTGGAATAGTGATTCTAATGATATGGAGGTGAATGGGGTTCGTGGGGGTTTTGGAACAGATCATGTGATAATGTTGACCTATTTTTCAGATGTCAACGGTGGAGATGTTCACTATTGATGGTTTCTCGTCTCTAGGGATTGGGATTTCTTCTGATTTTGAGTTTCACTGGACTGTTTCTCGTGTCTTCTTGGTTCTTCCTATTCTTGAGGAGTATATCTATTTATGGATATTATTTTTCCTTTTTTCATTTGGTGTGAAACTTCAGATTATAGGTTCCACTGGATGTCTTCTTGGTTCTTCCTAGCCATGCATCATCATTTTGATGGATGAATGGGTGCCTCGCCATGAAAGTTTATCAGTGTTTTCAGTATTTTTTTTCATTCATCGGGTTTAAATTGCTCATGTTTTTTCAGGCTTTGTCCGGTGGGCGTCTTGAAAGAGAGAAGGGTGTGATGGTACCCTTCATCTGGTTCTCCTTCACATTATTTTTTGGATGGAGAGGTGTTATGCCTCATTGTTCTTCCAGCATGGTGCAACTTTTTGCTGGAGGGGGTGACACGTTTCCTTGACTGATCTCACTATATAAATGCCTAGCAAGGGGGTGATGAGTATTTTTAGGGCCTTCTTGGACATTTTCCACTTTTGAACTTGTTGGACCGTCTTCACATTTTTTTAAAGTAATTTTTCCCATCTTGAAATTTGTTCCCTCATTCCCAATTAGAAAAGGGGTGCTATAATTTTAATTAAATAAAGGGGTATTTTCCCTAAACCTCTTCAAAAAAACTAAAGAAAGTACATAAAAACACCTCAGTTGAATGGTCAATTGCAGAAGTGTGCTTGTATCAGAAAATTTCTAATTTATAATTTGATTGTTTTCAAGTTTAATATCCTTTAAAACATAATCGCATGGGTCATAATAAGGATAATTTTGATGATGTCCCATACAATTATTTTTCAGTTTTGAATCAGCCTAAGATTATTTCTGGTTGTTATCAATAATGATAGCTTTAAGATAAAGTATTTTATATAACTCATACCTATGTACTACTCAATAATGAAGAAATGGCATGATTTCAACATATGTGTGTTTGTGTGTCTCTTTGTATCTTTTTAGTTCCCCTTGGCTCTTTGTACCATATGATGACCATTTCAAAAAATAATTCAAACAAATAATCTCAACTGATGTTAAAGAACATCAATAATAGAATTTTTTATATTGGTTTCAAACACTGCTATGTTAATTTGTTTATGATGGAACATTAAATAAATTTTATAATGATATCTATTACTAATAATTTTTATTATTTTCAAGAAATAGAAAATTAATGTAAAATTTATATTCAATTATGTGTGCTCAAATACCCTCCATCAAAACTAGTAAAATCTTTTACTGGGTATGCGGTTATTTTAATTCGATTTTATACACACCTATATGGTGAATAATTGAAATAAATGAATATTGGTATTTTTTGAAAGGATGTCATCCTAAAAAAGTGAAGTTTACTTTTATGGTATGTTGGATGAAAGAATTGAGTTATTTCATCTAGAACCAAATTATGTAACAATGTTTAAATTATATTGGTTTAATATTAATAGAGCATCGGTAGTTCAACAATGACAGGGTGTCGTTGACATTAAATATAACAGTCTTATTGCCTCAAAAGAACCTCTAATGTTTGAACATCAACCACGTCATGTTTATTATGAAAATTACTATTTTTTCAAGAGATTTAAATGACTGGTGGATTGTAATAGAAATAAAATATATTGAAAATCAATTTCTTCAAAAATAAAATGGTTCTTTGGAAGGGAAAAATATTGAAATTTTTAAGGAAACATCCCTAAATACATCTCTTACTCAGTAAGATATAAATATTGATGATGAATCCCTTCAATTAGGGGTCGATGATATTGATAATGTTGATGAAGTAATAAGGGATGATGAAACTGAAAGTCGTATGGAGTTTGAAGATGATGAAGATGATTATGAAGACATTGTCATCAATGAAGATGAAGATGATAATGATGAATAATGTATTTTATTTAGATCTTTATTATTTTTTTATTCCTGATACTTATATTTAAAATTATTTTCATGTAGGATTGTTTGTTTCAAATAGCTGGAGATATTCTCAATTATCTATTTTTTTACCTCATTGATGCTTGTATTTATTAGTTTTTTATATTTTATATTTATATAAACAATTATTGATAGATTAAAATATTATATTCTTCATCGTATATATTAGTTTTTTATATTTGATATCAACATTAAAAATTATTTAGAGGTATGATTATTATATGATGATATTTATTTTCATGTAATTATTATATTTTGGTATTTATTAGTTTTTTATATTTGATATATGTGTTGATGATTATTTACATGTAATATTATTATAAAATATTATTTATTAGTTTTTTATATTACATATTTTTATTATAAAAATTAAAATTAATATTATTTGATTCATATGGTTAGAGATACTCCTAATGAATTATTTTATTCTCTTGCAGATGTCGGACTTTACAATGATGATCCTAGTTCATATGACAAACAGGATGCTACTATAGCACTGCCAATTATTAGGGGTATAGCCTTTCTAGATAGATGATTCCAAAACCTATTCTAGAAAGACATTCATCTCATGATTTTGATCATCATTTACAGAGGTATTTTCAATTGTTTAATGTATTTATTTTATATTAAGTTTTTGTATTATTTTGGTAATATTATTTGGATTATTTTTTTAAATTTTCATATTATTTCAATTTTATATATTAGGAATTGTTTTTCTATTATCAGAAATTAATTTTTTGTGTCATGGGTGTAATGGGAATAGGTTTCCATTGATGTACATCGGCATATTTCTGACCACTTGAATGTATTTTATTAAATAATATTTTTTATTTTAAATTTATTTAATTATTATCATGTTGATTTTAATTATCTTGAAAATTTTATGGTATATTATTGATGACAGCATAAGGGATCCTATCTGGGAGGCATTGGAGATTTATATACATGAACGTATTTATCAGTTTTTAAACAACCGCAGAACGAAAACCATAGATAGAGCTTCTATTAACATTTTTGATATGTCTTGCCTCTCTTATCAACCTAAATATATCTAAACATTGGTATGGGATTTATTGTGCTCATACTATATATGAGAGACTTTTAGGAGGAGTTCATCATTTAGAAATCAAAATCGGGGGAGGCATGAGGTCACACATAGGGCCAAGATTTGTATATTTGGTATACATTGACAATATATGGTAAGTAATATTATATATTAATTTATATGTACTTTAAATGTAAAATGATTGTCAAATTATACAAACTACTACTAACCCCTCTAGGATGGAGTTATAATTTTACAATAAGATGTACATTAGTCCTCATATTGGGTAGATTATCAGAAATAGAGAGTTCTAGATTGTGGTTAGTATTTTAAAAAAATACATAAATAATTTTTATTTTTATTTATACTTATATTTTAAGAAAACATGTGAAAATATGAAATCTCATTCATGATATTTTTAATCCATTAGTGAAGTGGATTCAACTTGTGAGCCTATTTTTTATGAGAGGGCTTGGATATATGTGACATTTTATGCTGTCAAGAAAGTACAAGTGGCTAGTAACGGTTCACGATTGACACCTACTAGTTATCATAGAACTTCTATGATGTCATCTGTCAGATCAAAGGGAGATCTTTAAAACTCATAATCATATTCCACTGAACAGTATAGATAAAGGTTTCAATCTCAATATGAGATGATACAGTGGATGTATAGAGGACGTGAGGGGGAGAGTGAGCAGCATCGTTAGATAAATGAGAAGATTTTGCACTATATGTGATGACTTGTCTCTGGTATTGCTATAGAGTTACCACCACCTGATCCATTGGGTGATCATCCTCTCCTAGATACAAGTTAATTTTCTTTTTGACTATTATAAATTTTTATTTTGTAAAAAAATTATGCAAAAAAATGGTGTAATAATGGTGTTCATGTTTTTAATATATTTAAATTAAAAAAATATTATTATTTTAAATATTCTAGTAATTATGATGGATCAAAAATATATAAAAATTTGTTTTGTTTTAAATTATAGATTATTTTCAATTGAAATGCCTCTCCATCATAAATAATATTTATTTGTGGTAGGTCATCATGATTATTTTTGAAAAAATATGGGATTATTTGGGATGGGGGAACTGTCCATCACAATTTGATATTAGTTTTGATGACCCATCACAAATAATCATATTTGTGATGATTTTTTTTATGAAGTCCTACTTGGGATGGATTCCCATTTAAAATACATCCATTTGTGTGAGATAGATAGCCTAAAAAGGCATAAATATGGCAATAAAGCATAACATGAGAGTCAAGAGGCATAACATGATATCATTAAGAGGATGATAATAATAATGAATACATGGAATAATAAAATTACATTATAATATCATAAAACTGTGTCAAAAATAAATTAGGATATCATACACATATGTTTAGGGTCACTCCCAAACCATCGGTACAAAATGGAAAAAGTCCCATATTGGCTTAAATTCACTCTTTAATCCATTACACAACATTTTATTAGGTATGAAGCTTCACATAATGCATTGCTAGTCTATATAATTTTCATTCCACCCATTTCATAAATTTATAACATACATATTCATGCCACATGATGAAAATAAAAAATACAGAAATCATAATCATGATCAAACCCATGAGAAGGAAGTGAGTTTCAAAATTTTGATTGAAGGAATAACTGAAGGATAAATCATATTGATTTCCCAAATAAGTAGGAATTAAATAATTTAGATATTTATATTTAAAAATTCAACATAGTTTTTGGTTATTGACTTCCAATATATATATATCATGAGAATGATCTATGAGAATAAATAATAAAAAACATACCACTTGAATGAATCATTATTAAATAAGTAATGTATTTTTAAAGAAGGAATAACCTTATTGTTTTATATATAAACATTTTAACCAAGAGGGTTATATATAAAATAATGGGGGGTTTTATAATATATTCATGGTTTAAAAACATTTTATGGTGGTGATACTTAAAATGAGACAAAAAATATGAAATCTATCATAAATTGGGTTTACTTAAAAGCGGGGGTTTCATAGGGAAATAAAATCATATATAACCCCAGGAATTAAAATTATATTTTAAATAGGAATATATGTAATATAAATATATATAAAAAATTATAATAACTTCATGAGAATTTTATTTAATAAAACGGATAAAAATAAAGAGAATTCATAATTCACAAGTCCCAAAGGAGGTGCATAAGATCCCTTAACTCATGTTTGAAAGTGCTCCTCACTAGTACTTAAATTATAGGATAATAAATTTAAGTTTATTAAAAACATTACTAATAACCTTATCCATATATTGTTTTCTATAAGGTCTATTTATCAATTTGTGTCACAGATTTGTTACATCATTTCTTCTTATGTCAGTTACTTGAAGTTCTTTGGTCAATTTCTCAGAAACATTCATGGTATGTTGAACATGGTCAAAGTGATGTAATATAGTTTCATAATAACTAGAATTATTTATTATTATTTTATTTATTATCCCATTATCATATAATTCTTATAGGTAAATAGTTTTCCCATTAAGGGACTAAAATTAGAAAAGGTGCATTGATGTGTCATTTTTAGAAGTTAAATTTAATACAACCATTTATTATTAATATAAATTATGGAATGTATAATATTATCATTTCATAGTTTTAATGGTTATGTGAATAATATTTTTATACATTAAATACATGTTTTATTCCATAAATGTTGTTCAGTATGGAAAATGAAATAGAAATATCAGCACAAGGAGGCAGTAGTCTCCATGTACACATGATGACGTCTTTACATCTCGAAAGGTTATAGAGAACATTATAAAATGGAAGTTACATTATTATAATAACATAAAAATATTAATAATAAAAATTTTATAATACACTCAAAAATGGAAGAGGATTTTGGTGGTATAAGTATCAAATAATCAAGAAGGTGTGGTGGAAAATATTTCCTCTAACATTTTATATTCTCCATTGGTCACCACCTTAAGAAACCCTAGATTAGTATTTTGGAAAAATATAGATTTTAGGAAGTAGGGAGAGGATTTAGTAGAGACTAATTAAGTGTATGGTTTGATATTAAGGGTCATTTTAAGTGCTTATAGTTAGAGGTGTAACACCCCAAACTTCCACGGTACGCTTCTCTTTGAATAATGTAGTAGTGTGTGTTGTACACAACTTCGAGTTCTAACACACACCACAAACAATCAAACTAGTCGTTAGTAATAGTAATACCCAATTTTTGAAATTTTATACATTTTATCATTCAAAATAGACTTCATTTTTGGATTCAGAATATTGAAATTAGCGTAGGGTGAATTTCTGGTACTTTTCATATAACTTTCATATTTTGATGAATAGTGAAAATTAATAAATTTAAATTAAAATCAACTTTTTAAATTGAAATAATTAATAGTGATAATTTATGAATTTGAGTTATTTTAGAGTATAATTAGATTATATTTTTACCATTTATTCCAATTTTGGTCATTGGACATAATTTGACATTTAAACTAGACATAAGCAAGTGCCAATCTTTTGATAGTTATTATCTCTTAAAAACACGCTTTTTGTTTTCAAAATAGGAATTAATTTTAAATTAATTTCAGCCACTTCTATGTTTCGAATTTAGAAAAATTGATTTCATATTTAGAATCAGGAGTTCCAAATTTTTTAAATAGATAACTTTTATTTTTAGACATTTTGAATAATTACTCCGGTAAATATTTTATTTACCATGGTTAAAGGTTAAATCCGGTAAATAAGGGTAAAAAATAATATTATAATAATAGAATATTACCATAAAACATGTCCTAACCCTATTGGTTGATACATGTCCGACCATGGTCATATTTGGGTCGATTGTAAGACCTCATGGATCCACTTGTAAGTGATAATGACACTTTATATTAATTAAGTTAAAGTAAATACAAAAATGACATAAGCATATATCTTTTAGAAAAACAATTTTTAAATAGAATTATATATGTTATATTTTCGACTATAAATATTAATTAGAAATATAAAAGGATTTCCTACATAATGGTATTTTATTTATAATTTTTATACATTGAATAATTAAATTTATTTATGACAACATAATGATGCAGTATTTTCCTTATTAATGAAAGAATCAAATAATTAGTATTATAAATGTTAAAATAAATATAATTTGAAATATTTGATGACATAAAAACATTTATTGGTTAATATGACATGTTAGGATTAATTAAATTATTTTTTTTTGAATTAATAAAGTTGTTAAGACTTTAACAAAAATAAATTATTAAATAGTGTCAAAATTGACATAAAAGAGTTTTTAAAAAATATATTATATTATTAATTGATATTCTATTCCTAAAAAACTAAGTTTCGGCCAAATGGCTTATATAATGATAGGTGTATTATTAATGGACCACTTGGTGGTCTCTTGGAATTTTATAGTAATTTTATTGACTATATAATATAAAAATACAAAGAGACGTGGTAAATGTCAAACTATTTAACTAAGAGTTAAATCCAAAAGATAAAGTTAATATAGTGACCCAAACCTATATAAAACCTATTGGTTGAGTGGTTTTCAACATATCCCCACCTTAAACTTTCAATAATACACTTTTGATCCATTATAAACCGAATATAAATTTATTATAAAATAATATTTCTAGCTTTTCCTAAGGTGCCCCTCACCCCTCTTATAAAAGGGAACTCCCCCTTCTCTCAAATTCATAACTTCAAAGCCATTTGGCTCGGCCAGCCTCTACCCCAATATCCTCCCAACTTCCCTAAATTCAACCTAGAGGCCATATTTTTATCATAAATCTAACCTAAGGATCCCTTTTGGTCAAATCAAAATGAATAACCCGAAGAAGAGGTAATGATTTCACCACCCTCTTTCAAGTGCATTTCTTCTTCAACTTCTTCTTTCTTTGTTATTTACATTCTAAAATAATAAATCTTGTATCTTCTATATACTGTGATGTTATTATAAATTTGGTACAACCATATTCAGTATTCTATCAATCCTTTTAATGACATGTCACCATACGTGCGTACGTACGACTTACCGTCTCCACGTCGTGGTGTAATTGTTATTCAAAACATTATTATTTGGATGGGTATGATAATGATGTGTAATTGAATTAAATAATAAATATAACATTATAATTATTCTTTATATATGATATATCATCCAATTATATACGATTTTAATATCAAAATAATGATATTGTCGCTCGGGCGTACGTACGGATTACCATCTCCACGACGCGATGAGATTCATTTCCACATTCACCATTCATCAACGATTATAAAAATATATATTACTAATATTATTGTAATATATGAAATAATAATTCTACTGGAGATATATATATGTGTGTGTGTTTTTGTGTACTTACATATATTTTATTCACTTAGTTTCGTTCAATACGTTATGAAAATGGAAAGAGCGTTTATGCGTACGTACGGACTACCGTCTCCATAAACAGTGTTTTCCATTTCACATATATATCTATTATACATAATTATATTCTAAATATATATGATATATAAATCATGTTTTATATTCATGAAGTATTTAAATCATGATCTAAGTGATACAATCAAGAGTAACAAGTTAAAACACGTACGATAAAGAAAGCGAATATTACCCGAAATGTTAATTTAACATGGAAATTATTATTAAATGGATAGTAAAAAGTCATAAATGAATAATGTATGATATTATAAATATTAATATTGTTCTGGTATAATTTAATAACATACTACGGTCTTCATATAGGAGGTTAAACGTACCCTCGACTAAAGAAAAGTGCAAGGCAAGGGGTTTTCATCTCACTCCTTATTCTCGTGAGATTCATGCCATATTGCCACTATTAACTTTTGTGTGGTGTATGTATTGACCATAATTGTATTAATTTGTAATACACTTTAATTTATGTGTATTTACATATTCATTGTTTGATTCCTATTTTATGGGGTGTATGTTTCGTAAGTTACCAAATTGGTACGGGTTAATTCCTCAATCTCATTACTATCCGAGATTGTTTATGTGTAAGTATTTACTGGGACATTTTTATCATACATGTCCATTTTTCATAAAAATGATTTCAAAATGAACATTTTAAGGATTTGTGAAAGTTACTCTTTATCAAGATCATAATTTTAAATGTTTTAAAGATTTATCTTTCTTAATATTTTTAATTAATGTCCATGTTTTCAAAATGATTTTAAGGATTTATTTATATGGACATTAATGTTTTGAAATGATAATTCTTTTCAAAAGATTCAAAGTGGTATGGGACACTTTGATTCAAAAATATATTTTAAATTTCTTCCTTTATAAATGTGTGACTTTTAAATAATTTTACAAAAAGTTTATTTCTCTCAAAATGTTTTACTCATCTTTTTCAACTATGTCAGCAACTTTTACTAGATAGTATTTTTAATTGCGGTTGATTTATTATGATACAAAACTTCCATATAATATTGAAGGTTTTGTGATGTGTTTTACTGTGGATGTGTTATTTTTATACCATTCACGGTTTATAGATAAATTATTGACATTTCATATGCTAGTTTTAATACGAATGTTTATGTTATGTTTAAACCTTTTCATATGAGGAAGGCATTGGACTTGGTAAGTGACGGGTAGAGCCTGCTATAGCTCCTCGATGCATCGGTAGGTCTCATGAGAAAAACTAGTGTCTTGGAACAAGGCCTTGAAAAAATATTATTTGTTGTATTGGCACAAGGCCTTGACTATGTGGTTATGATAGTCTGGGATTATGAATTCTATCATTATGAATGTGGTTAGTGATATTGCATGTGATTATTCGACTAGTAGAATATCCATGTGAATAAGTAAATGGAATTAATTCATTTCATTTTTTCCATATTATGCTGAATTTGTGGTTTAAAAGGTTTTTGTTTTAGTTATACATTGCCTTAAATGTTTATGCTTATTTATGAAATTTTCCGCTGTATTGTTATCCTTACTGGGCATCTGAGCTCACCCCATTCTATGTTTTATTTTTATCATGATTCCAAGAAGTGTATTGTGATTGATATTCAGGGTTAAGCTAAGGGATAATGGCATTCGTGAAGTATTATTTATGTTGTTTTGTATGTTAATAAGTGTAAAGTAACATTCATGTATGTAATCTATTTTCCAAGACTGCTAAACTGATCGGTCCTTTAGGACTTGATTATTTGTAATCATGTCCATGTATTAAAATAATGCACCGACTCTGGGTAACTGGGGTCAGGGTGTTACAGTTGGTATCATAGGAAGTTTAGAAATAACCTTGGAAGATATATTTAGATAAACTATGATTAGAGTATATAGAACTAAGATAGACTTTGAGGATTATTATAGAAGAAATTCCTAGAATTTTGGTAATGTAGAGATTTTGTGAGTTTTACAAGAAAATACATCCCTGTCTGGATACGAGCAGGCAGAGGCGTCTCTGGCACAGATGTACCAAGGGGTAAAACCTGAAAACACCGCTTTGATCTAGACTTGAATGAGAACCGGTGCATGACAATGGGCCTTGCTGCACTCTTGGTTACGACACTCCTGGGGGATATGCTTAGGATAATTCTCATTTTCTTTACAAATCATTATGAATGTTTTATGAGTATACACATCCTTAAAGAAAAAATATTTATGATTATGGATTATATCCATAAACCGTTCAATTTATGTTAGGTATTTTACAAGTTTGGAATTATTCATTATAATTCGTAAACTGACCTAGTTTATGCCATTGTATAGAAATGGTGCCCAGTAAAAGGAATGTGAACTCCAGCAATACGTATGATCCAAAGAGTAAGAAGGATCATATCTTTCAGGGTATTAAGACAACATTTAGAAGGGAAACAGTCTCCCATGTATTCTCAACATATAAAGAAATAGTATCATGTGTTAATAAGATAAGTAAAAAATTCTCTGAGTCCTATGGCTTTGAAGGGAAGCAAGAGAAGAAAAGGATGGAAGAGAGAAAGATGGATAAAGGGGAGAGGGAAAAGAAAAATTTTCCCATATGTGATAACTGTGGGAAGAAACACCCTAGAAAATGCCTAAAGGGAATGTAAGTTTGTTATAAGTGTGGAGAAAAAGGAAACCAAGTATGTGACTACAAGGGTAAGAAAAAGGTTTCAAATGTACAATGCTTCATCTACAAGGAGTTGGGTCACTATTAAAACCAATGTCCAAATCATCAGAGTATGCCCCAAATAATGCTATTGGATAATAATCAATTTAGGATACTACCACAGATGAGGAGGAATGATTAGAGTTTTTATGTTGTTATTAAAGAATTATTTCATTTGAGTTTTGTATTAATGATGTACTGGTTATAATAATTATGGAGTATATAAGGATTGTATTGTAGTACTATTTCATTAAGGACTTGAGATTGTGTGGAACCAAGAAAAGTGATTCAATAGAAGGTTATATTTTTGGAAAATATATGGTTGAGAGAAACATAAACCATAATATGGTTTTGATACCGAGGTAGTGATTTTGGAATAATACATGATTGATTTGGATAAATTATATTGGATATTCTTGACTACCTTGAAACTGATTAATGATTTGTGTATTCCATAATTTTTGGAGTTTAAAACATTTTTTGATATAAGGAGTATATCCAATATTCGATAAGGAATAAGGGATCATGAATGTAATCAATAAGGTTTTATAGTAATTCAAGATGTTACAGTGTTTTAAAAAAATACATGATGAAGGTGTTCACATGTTATTAAGCGGAAAAAATGATCTTCATTGTGTTTAACTTACTTATAAATTTTGAACTATGATTTTGGATAGAAGTATTTTGGATAATTTTATTTTGAGATTATTTTTGGATTTCCATAAAAGGACAACCTGGAGGTTGGGTAGCAACACGTCGCATCAGGAAAGGTCGTGAGACATGAACCCACAACCGAAGGGCGACAAGAGTGTATCACCTACCAATGGACCACGTGATGTCCTGGATTGAATAATGCAGTATTTTTTAAAACAATTCTGGTAGATGAATTATAAATTAATTTTTTTACCCTATATGAATAGGATAAATAGAATATTATTTTTAGGTTCTATTATCTTTTAGTGTGAAATATGAGTTTGTGGTAGAAATTAGTTAAAGGATGGGACTCTACTTGTCAAGTATATATTTTTCTTCTTCTCTTATTCTATGAAGAAATTAATTATTATACTTTAGTGAAGGGATCTTAAAACCAAAAATGTGTTATCCTAATATCATATGTTTTGTTGAACCGATGGTATTATAAATCATCATAGATTGATTAATTTATGTCCCTCAATTTTACACTTGTTTGTGATTGATGACATCAATCATTACCTATAAATATTTTCGTTTTTCCTCCACTTATATGTCTTTAATTTCCACCAATATTCTCCTAATCGAGATCATAATTTGGTGGTGACCCTTTGATTTCCCTTTTCCTCTTATTAAGACAACATTTTATTAACCTAATTTCCGATGTGGGTTTTCCCAAAGGCATTTTCTATTTTCAACCATTTATTTTTGAAAAATAATTTCAAATTGCAAGGGATCAATTTATTGAAGGAGGGGATAATGTAACACCCCAATCTTCCATGGTACGTTTCTCTTTGAATAATGTAGTAGTGTGTGTTGTATGCAACTTCGAGTTCTAACACACACCACAGCCAATCAAACTAGCCATTATGAATAGTAATACCCACTTTTTGAAATTTTATACATTTTATCTTTCAAAATGGAATTGTTTTTGGGATTTTTAATATCTAAATTATCTTAGGGTGAATTTTTGGTACTTTTCGGATAACTTTCATATTTTGATGAATAGTGAAAATTACTAAATTTTAATTAAAAACAACTTTTTAAATCGAAATAATTAATAGTGATAAATTTTGAATTTGAGTGATTTTAGAGTATAATTAGATTATATTTTTACCATTTAATCCAATTTTGGTCATTGGACATAATTTCACATTTAAACTGGACATAAGCAAGTTCCAATCTTTTGATAGTTATTATCTCTTAAAAACACAATTTTTGTTTTAACAACGGGAATTAATTTTAAATTAATTTCTACCTCCTCTGTGTTTTGAATTTAAAAAAATGGATTCCAAAATTAGAATCATTATATTCAAATTGTGTAAATATTTAAATTTTATATTTAGACATTTTGAATAATTACTCTTGTAAATATTTTATTTACCATGGGTAAAGGGTAAATCCGGTAAATAAGGTTAAAAAATAATATTATAATAATAATAAATTACCCTAAAACGTGTTTTAACCCTATTTGTTGATACCTTTCCGACCATGGGAATATTTGGGTCGATTTTGGGACCTCATGGATCCACTTGTAAGTGATAATGACACTTTATATTAATTAAGTCAAAGTAAATACAAAAATCACATAAGCATATATCTTTTAGAAAAACAATTTTTACATAGAGTTATATATGTTATATTTTTTACTATAAATATTCATTAGAAAGATAAAATTATTTCCTACATAATGGTATTTTATTTATAATTTTTATACATTTAATAATTAAATTTATTTATGACACAATAATTATGCAGTATTTTCCTTATTAAGGAAAGAATCAAATTATTAGTATTATAAATGATAAAATAAATATAATTTGAAAGTTTTGATGAAATAAAAAACTTTTATTGGTTAATATGACATGTTATTATTTCTTAAATGAATTTTTTTCTAATTAATAAAGTTGTTAATACTTAAAAAAAAATCAATTATTAAAGTGTCAAAATTGACATAAAGGAGTTTTTAAAACAAATATTTTATTATTAATTTATATTATATTTCTAAAAATCTAAGGTATGGAAAAATGACTTATATAATTATAGGTGTATTATTAATGGACCACTTGGGGGTATCTTGAAGTTTATAGTAAGTTTATTGACTATATAATATAAAAATACAAAGAGACATGGTAAATGTCAAACAATTTAACTAAGAGTTAAATCAATAAGGTAAAGTTAATATAGTGACCCAAACCTGTCTAAAACTTATTTTTTGAGTGGTTTGAGACCTATACCCACATTAACCTTTAAATAATCCACTTTTGAGCCATTATAAACCGAATATGAATTTATTATAAAATAATATTTCTATCTTTTCCAAAGGTTCCCCTCACCCCTCTTATAAAAGGGCACCCCCCCCACACACACATTATCTCAAATTCATACCTTCATAGCCATTTGGCTTGGAAAACCTCTACCCAAATATCCTCCCAAATTCCATCAATGCAACCTAGAGGCCTTAGTTTGATCAGAAAGCCAACCTAAGGAGCACTTTTGATCAAATCAAAAAGAAGAACCCGAAGAAGAGGTAATGATTTCACCACCCTCTTTCAAGTTCTTTTCTTCTTCCACTTCTTATTTCTTTGTTATTTAAATTAAAAAATAATAAATCCAGTATCTTATATATAATATGATGTTATTATAAATTTGGTACAACCATATTCAGTATTCTATCCATCCTTTGAATGACATGTCACCATACGTGCGTACGTACGGCTTACCGTCTCCACAACGTGGTGTAATTGTTATTCAAACCATTATTATTTGGATGGGTAGGATAATTATGTGTAATTTAAGTAAATAATAAATATAACATTATAATTATTCTGTATATATGATATACCATCCAATTATATAAGATTTTAATATCAAAAGAATGATATTGTCGCTCGTGCGTACGTACGAATTACCGTCTCCACGACGCGATGAAATTCATTTCCACATTCACCATTCATCGACGATTATAAAAATATATATTACTAATATGTTTTTAATATATGACATAATAATTCTACTGGATATATATATATATATATATATATGTACTTATATATATTTTATTCACTTAGTTATGTTCAATACGTTATGAAAATGGAAACAGCGTTTATGCATACGTACGAACTACCGTCTCCATAAACAATGAATTATATTTCACATATATATCTATTATACATAATTATATTCTAAATATATATGATATATAAATCATGTTTTATATTCTGGAAGTATTTAAATCAGTATATAAGTGATACAATCAAGAGTAACAAGTTAAAACACATACGATAAAGAAAGCGATTATTACCTGAAATGTTAATTTAACATGGAAGTTATTATTAAATGGGAAGTAAAAAGTCATAAAAAAATAATGTATGATATCATAAATATTAAAATGGTTCTGGTATAATTTAATAACATACTACAGTCTTCATACAGGAGGTTAAATGTACCCTTTACTGAAGGAAAGTGCAAGGTAAGGGGTTTTCATCTCACCCCTTATTCCCGTGAGATTCATGCCATATTGCCACTATTACCTTTTGTGTGGTGTATGTACGGACCATAATTTTATTATTTGTCTAATACACTTTAATTTATGTGTATTTACATATTAATCGTATGATACCTCTTTCATGGGGTGTATGTTTCGTAAGTTACCAAATTGGTAAGGGTTAATTCCTCAATCTCTTTATTATCCGAGATTGTTTATGTGTAAGTATTTACTGGGACATTTTTATCATCCATGTCCATTTTTCATAAAAATGATTTCAAAATGAATATTTTAAGGATTTTTGAAAGGTACTCTTCATCAAGATCATAATTTTAAATGTTTTAAAGATTTATCTTTCTTAATATTTTTAGTTAATGACCATTTTTCAAAATGATTTTAAGGATATATTTATATGGACATGAATGTTTTGAAATGATAATTCTTTTCAAAAGTTTCAAAGTGGTATGGGACACTTTGATTCAGAAATCTCTTCTAAATTTATTCCTTTATAAATGTTTGACTTTTAAATAATTTTACAAAAAGGTTATTTCTCTCAAAAAGTTTTACTCATCTTTTTCAACTATGTCAGCATCCTTTACCAGATATTATTTTTTATTGCGGTTGATTTATTATGATACAAAACTTCCATATAATATTGAAGGTTTTGTGATGTGTTTTACTATGGATGTGTTATTTTTATACCATTCATGGTTTATAGATAAATTATTGACATTTCATATGCTAGTTTTAATACGAATGTTTATGTTATGTTTAAACCTTTTCATATGAGGAATGAATTGGACTTAGTAAGTGACGGGTGGAGCCCGCTATAGCTCCTCGATGCATCGGTATGTCTCATTAGACAAACTATGGCTTGGCACAAGGCCTTGACTATGTAGTTATGATAGTCAAGCATTATGAATTCCATCATTATGAATGTGGTTAGTGATATTGCGTGTGATTATTCGTCTAGTAGAATATCTATGTGAATAAGTAAATGAAATTACTTCATTTTATTTTTCCCATATTATGCTGAAGTTCAAGTTTAAAAGGATTTTGTTTTATTTATACATTGCCTTAAATGTTTATGCTTATTTATGAAAGTTTCCGTTGTATTGTTATCCTACTGAGCATCTGAGTTCACCCCTTTCTCTGTTTTATTTTTCCCAGGATTCCAAGAAGTGTATTGTGATTGATATACAGTGTTAATCCAAGGGATAATGGCATTTAGGAAGGATTATTTATGTTGTTTTGTATGTTAAGAAGTGTAATGTAACATTCATGTATGTAATCTATTTTCCAAGACTGCTAAACTGATCGGTCCTTCGGGACTTGATTCCATGTAATCATTCTAATTTATTAAAATAATGCACCAACTCTGGGTAATTGGGGTCGGGGCGTTACAAGAGGGGTGGTGGTTCCTTTTATAATTGAAGAGAATGAAATTTTTGGAATATATAACTCTTTAATATAAAGATAACATGTGTTTCAAATTGAATGTGAATAAAAAGTGATAAATAATATAACATGATAAAGGATAAGGTCAATAAATCCAAAACATCCATTTTCCACACATATTTTAAACATTTTTAAGTTATATAATCTTAGACTTTTACTTTTACCCTTTTTAATTTTTTCCTAGGTAACTAATTGTTACATAAGAAATTTATTATTAATGTTTAAAAATAAAATGAGAAATATTAGATTATTCTAAAATACTGATTATAAATATAAAATCATGTTTATAAAATAAAATTTATATGTGTATGAAAATTAAACTTTAAAATTATCTCAAGTAATGTGAAAAAGGAACTATTTTTAGAAAGTGTATATTTTAGAATAAGGTTTATGTTTAGGATAAAATGATCATTATTATTGATTATATAGGAACTAAAATTTTTATTATTATTCAAATAATATTTAATTAACATTAAAATAATTCAAAAACCTAATTCCATCATGTGAAAATTTTATTAAAAGAAACATACAAAAAACAGTTCTCGCTAATACATTACCAACATTTTATAAAATGTTAAGTGTGTCTATTATATATTAAGATAATATTTAAAAATGAATATTTTAAATTTATAAAATTTATTTTTTATAGTAAAAATGGTTTCAGTAAATTTCATGAAATTATTTTATAATAAAAGTGATAGTTTTTAGAAAATTTGGTGTGTTTACTATTCACATATAAATTTTTTATTTCAGAGAGACAAAAAAATAACCTTAATATTATATTGATATTATATATCCAAAAATGATGTTAATTTGGTAAAATTAAATTTATAAATGTATTATAAATATAGTAATTCAAAATTAGTTACTATTATTTATTCCCTATAGTTTAACATGTATAATGACCATCTTGAATAATTATATTTCAGTAAAGACTCATAGTTTTTAGTTTAGTCTATTATATCATGTAATGTAAGATACTCAACACAAATTTTGTTAATGGGAAATAACCATAGGTATATCAGGTCTTTATACTCAACCTCTTGATATTTTGGAGTGGATCAGGGTGATATATTGATTGGTAATGTGATGGATCTTCCAGAAACAATGAAGGGCTATGATGCTATTTTATTCATAGTTTATTGACTTAGAAAATTGGTTCACTTTCTATCCATCTTGGAGCAAGGTTAATCTGAAATTTTGTGGCACTTTGATGTGAAGGAGATCATCCAGCTTAATGGGGTACCCTCGATGATTGTCTCTGGCTATGACACTTTGTTTATGTCACAGTTGTTGGGAGATTTTCATTATGAATTTGAGACCTAGTTATGTATGACCATGTCATTCCACCCATAGAAAAACTTCTAGATCAAATGAACCATCAATGTTTTAGAGGTAATGTTGAGAGCTTGTGTGTTGATCATTAGTCGGAGTAGGGAGGATCAACTATCTTTAGTGGATTTTTCTTATAACGACAGCTTTCACTAAATTATCATCATGGAACCATTCTAAGAACTATATGGGAGACCTTTTAGGTCGCCCTTGTGTTGGATGGAAATAGGAAAGCCATCATTTATGAGAATGGAGTTGGTAAAGGTAATGAGTGATAAATTTCAGGTGTTTCTAGAGTGAATAAAGACCGATCAACATGTGCTAAAATATTATGCAGTCCAACATTATAGACCCATGATGTTTGAAAAGGTATACCATGTGTTATAAGAGACAGATCTATGATTTCTTCATATGTTTGGTTGGGGTAGAAAACTATCCTCAAGATTCATTAGGTTGTTCCTGGTCTTACATGTGGTGTGTGAGGTTGATTAACACAAAACTTTACCCACATAGTTTGACCGAGTGCATGATGTTTTTCACATGTAACAACTAAAGGTATATGTGTACAACCCTTCAAGAGTTATTGACTAGGGAGATATGGATGTTGAGGATGAACACACCTTTTCAGAGTACTCGGTGGTGATCAAGGAATAATAGTAGAGTACCCTCAATGGGAAATCTATTCTCTTGGTGAATGTTATTTAGTAGCATAGTAACCTCTAGGGGACCTCTTGGGATTATGAGAGGTAGATGTGGGCTTATTACCCTAACCATTTCGAGTTGGTTTTTCTTTTTGGGGTGAAAAACCATGAAGGGTGAGAGAATGTAATGACTTTGGTTTTAATGTTTAGACCCTTTGGATATTTCTATGTTTTATTCTAGGTTTTTCTTCATAGTTTTCATGGTATTATGGGTGTCAAAAAGGACCCAAAATTGATATATTAAATATATTAAACTATATGCCAGCATAATTTAAGAAATAATGGGTTTCCTATTAAAAGAAATCTTTGATGAGGAAACCATGACTGTCACTGTTTGTTGAATATGGGTTTTACCCTAGGTGTGAATTATGGTTCATTCTCATTGAACCCTGAGTCAAGTCTCTCTCATAGAAGGATATTAAATAATTATGTTAAATAATTAAGTAAATTATAAATTAATTAGTTAACATATCCTATAGTTTATTTAAACACTAATATATAAATATTATAGGGTTATCTTCATAACCTTGAGAATCTTGAGAGACACTGTTGCAAGAACCTATCATGTCCATACAAAGATGAAATCAATGATTGATGAACACAATCGATATGGATTGCTAACGATAGAAACATAGATCCATTGTTCATCAGTTATTGATCCAATAATGAGGTAGGTCTTATTATTTATCAATTTTGGCCCTGTTATTTTTGTTTCAAGAATGGAATATTATTATTCTTTTAATTATGCCTCTACCACATTGATAACATGGCCCTGTTGATCTATTTTTTTCTTTATACCTATAATTTTTTGTTTTGATGGAACATAAATCTATTTATATGATTATTATGATTTCAAGCCTATTTAAAATTGCAAAAAATATCCATGATTCTCACCTTGGTGATTATTCCAATCTCCCCTCATTCTTGGAATTCATCTTTAGCCCACAATAGGCTAGTGATTCAACTATGGATCCAGTTCGAATAAGGATCAAACCCCAGATCCAGGATTCACTTTATGAAAAATGTAATTTAGCTATGTTTTAAAAAATAGTTAATGAATTTTACTACGTTTTAAAAAAAAATTAGGAAAATTTGTAATTTCTAATTATATACGTTTATAATCATATCCAATTAGTCATTTACTATAGTTTTCAAAAATGTTGGTAACTGTTTTTTATTTACCTATGTTTTTTTAGACATTGGTAAATTTTATTTTATAGATTTTTTTTGGAAATTGGCCACATAATTTTATATTTATTTACTTATATTTTCAACACTGTTGTTAATTTAATTTTATTTAATTGTGTTTTTTTAAACATGGGTAATTTTGTTTTATAGAATTTTTATGGGAGAATGGTCCCCCTACTGCACTCGCCCCCATCGCTCCCCCAGACACCACCACCCATGCTTCCATGTTCCATCGATGATGACCCCCACACCCCTACCGACCAGTATTACCCCCTGAACTCTAAAAACAATGGTCCATCCCACCCGACCATCCCCCACACCACTGAGGATGATGAAATTTAACGACGAACCCTTGTGCCATCGACCAACAATAAAGACATTGATGAGAAATGATGAATCCCTCAACCATTCACTAGTGACTACACCAACTATCATCCTCACCCCCACCCCCACCCCAAAAACAATCGACAAATTCCATCTCGCATGTTAAATAGTACCCTCCCATTATTTACTTATTAAGAGGAAAACAACCAACATCAAGTTTCCTTCTTGGACGACCTCCCAACACACACAACATTATATTATTAATAAATTATTAATAAATATAATAATAACACACACAAACATATATTAGTGATGTTTTAAAATAATAAAATGTAATATTATTAAATTATTAGTTAATATAACAAAAATATTTTATTATTATTATATTATATAATAAATAATATGTATATTATGTATTGTATGACTATATATATATATGTTATATATATAGTAATATATTTATTATCATATATATATATATATATTGTTACATATCATTATATATCTATTGATATATATTTTTATATTTATTTATTAATTTATGATATTATGTTTGTATTTTTATTATACTGTTATATATTATTATATATTGTTATCATATTGTTATATATTAATAATATTGCTATTATATTGTTATTATATTTATTGTTATAATATATATTGTTATATTGTTATAACAATATATTGATACGATATTTTATTTTTATAACAATATAATGATATGATATGACATTGCTATATTATTATTATATTTATTGTTATTATATCATTATTATATTGTTATTTTTAATATTTATAATATTTATTGTAGAAATAAAAATATTTTTATTATTTTGTAATTTTTTATGTTTGTTTTTATATTCTTATATATATTATTATGTATTGTTATGTATTTTAATATATTGTTATATATTGTTATATATTTATTTTTATATATTTTTATACATTATTATATATTATTATTGTTATGTATTTATTGTTATATATATATATATTTATTTATTTATTTATATTTTTATATTATTATATATTTATATATATATATATATTATTTATACTATTTATTTATTTATTTTCTTATATATATTATCATTATATTTCTATATATATAAGGTATTACCGGTAATATATTTTTATATATTTTTATATATTTATTTTATTTATTATATTTTTATACTTTTTTTGATATATTTACTATTATATATATATTTATGTTGTACATATATAATAATAATAATAAATAAATAAAAATATATTATCAATATATTATAAATATATATATACATAAATATTATTAGCTACATTTTCTTCAAAAATGATTAAATTAGCCATACATTTTAGAAAATATTGCTAAACTAAAAATTAGAAACATTTTAAAATGTTACTGAAAATGTAGTTAATTTAGTCTAATATTCTAGAATTCTTTTTAAATTAAACATTAAAAAAAATTTGAGAAGGCATGCTAAAAAAACATAGCTAATTGTAATTTTTTGTTGTGACATTTTGTTTGATTATGACACAGATGAAACTTGTGAGAGAATTGATAAAAAAGTGTTCGTAGGAGGTAGATGAGACTGGGAGCACCTCGGGTAGTCTATGGAATGATGGAAATGATGAGAAACGATGGAGATTCAAATTTTTGGGAAGTGAGGACCCATAAATGATGACCGGTGGCAATACCTTCAAGATCAAGACCTTGGACGAAGCTTCAAGTGAGTTTGATGGAAGAGTCAATGCAATCAATAAGATTTATTGAAGTATACGATCATGTTTTAAATTCATTACTACATGTCATGTGTTCCAAAAGAACACATGCTGTGTCATCCACTTTTTGTAGTGGCGATGGTTTCAAGCTGAGTTAAATACTGCACGATCATGTTAGAGGACAACATGCTATGTGACCCTACTTGGCATGTCAAGCCATGTACGGGGATTACACACATGGGACCATGGGTGGTCCTACAAGCCATGTGCCTCAGGTCACACACCATGTATATGTATTTACACATTCCATGTTAGATAGTATGTCATGGCTAGTAATCAACCTGGGAGTACACCCCATGTACCCTGAGGGACACACTATATACTTTTATTAAAAGTTTTTACCTCTTTTATCTCCTTATAAACTTATAATTGAACTCATGGGAAGTCATTACTAAGTATATTTATATATAGGATGAGATGGTAACCTTTATTTTGAAATCATACATATAACACCATATAGATTAATTAAACTAGTCATTTTAATAAAAGATGGATCGTGTTGAGACTTATGTGCAGTCTATAAAGCAACATCAGGTTGGACCCCCCCCCCCCCCGATGGAATGTTTATTTTAGGGAGGGGGTCCCCTACATCCTTAGTAGTGGTAATATTGGAACCCATCCCCCCATCCCGAACTCACCCCAGGGCATGGGTCTTTTATCTATAGAGTGGAACCCCCGTCTTCAGGCTCATGTAGGGCATGGTTCCTCCACCGATTTGGGGTTAGTAACCCCTCAATTGTGGAATTCCATCAATAATACATAAATCTTCCAAAGATAATCTAGTGAGGATAAATTGGGTTAATGGAATTAGGAAAATTATTACACATGGAGTTGTGAAAAAACCCATCATCCTTAACTAGTTGTTTAGATCAATAGCTCCCCCCCCACCCTCCCCCTCTCTCTATTATTGGGTTTTCCCTATGAGCAAATCTATTTTTTGGGTTTTATCCCAACTCTTAATCTTATGGGTTGAGTTAACTATTTTACTTCTACTACTACTCTTTATTTTTTTTAGAGTGTCATATTGGGTATGTATTTAATCACCCCTACATGGGATTTTCTTGAATGTGTCGTTTCTTATAAAGATGATAGAAAATTCAGTGGTGATCGTGGTGGGCCTGGTGTTGGTGGAGCTTATTAGTACGTGGTGATAATGATCAAAGGATGTGGTTGGTGTTTATTTTTTAGAGAAGTATTCTACCTCTTCTTAATATTTTAGGTTTTTAGTCCCTTTATTTCAAGTTAGGCATGTATTTTCCACTTTATACTTTGGGTATACTTATATTATTTCACTTTGGTTATTGTTAGAGGTTATCACTTTCATTGTTTCCTTCTAGTTTATTATAGTATTTTATCCTACGTAGTTTTTATACTTCTGGATGTGTGTGTGTGTGAACAGGTTCATTAAGCTAAGGTGTATCGTATATATGATTTGTCTACTCGGCACTATTCACCAGCCCATGACCTATTAGAGGAAAGCTTCAAGTGTCACTCTCAGTTTACCAGTAGTCCAGGTGGGGCCTCGGTGGCTCATTTCATGACGGAGTGGTATTAGTGTGTTATTTTCTAAGGATGGTGTTTGGAGATAGATATGTGGTGAGGATTAGTTTGCAAACTTAGGGTAACAATGCTAAGCTATTTTGAGTTCATCTATTAGGCTAGGGAACCATGTGACGGTGTTAGGTCATTAATATCCATGAACTAGGACTCTGATAACTTATGTGTCAACTCAACATATTGAGAAACCAATTATAGGGAAACCAAAGGCACATGCATCATATATGAATTTTTCTTTGGCTTCTATATACTTCTTGAGTCAGAACATCATATATGTTCATTTGAATACAGTACCTCTTGTTAACTATCATCATGCTTCCATGATGACATCTGATTGAGATACAGATAAAGGGTCATGTTGAAGACCATATGAGTGATGAGACATTAGTTTAGGGGTATGTTCTTGTGGTGTTCCATCCATGTGAACATATATTAGTTCTTCCACCCATTGATAAACATGTAAACGCACCTCTAGTAGTTCAAGCTGATGTTATTATTCATATTGAATTTCTAATTGTTCCAGCAAGTTAGGGTAATGATGCGCTCAAGTTGAGTTCACTATATAACTTTCAGTAGCAGTGACCACTCATGTTTCATGGTGAGATAAAAACTCAAGTAGTAGTTTATTATCTTGATTCCGTAGATCAGGTATTCAGACTCATAAAAACTAGACCGATCAAAGAGTTTCACTCACAATCAGTCTTCTTCATGGAGTATCAAGGAATTGGTGGGTTCTAGTAACCTTGAACCAGGATGATATGGAACTCTCATTGATAGAGTTTATGAAATTGTTCCATGATGATTATTATCCTTCAAGTTTGTAAAAAAATTAGATCTAGGATATTATATAGTTGTAATAGTGTGATGTAAATATTATAGAGCAATAATTGAGTCTCAACTATATCACTTGTTTCCCAATATTATGGAAGATGAAAACTAATAGGAATGGTAGTTTGAGAAAGGCCTCAATAGGGATATCATAGATATTAGGGTCTCCCTATGAATTTTTTCTTATGTTAGTGTGCTTGAACAGGCCTTAGTGATCTAGATCTTCCTAGAAGAGGTAAATCAGGAATTTATAAATGGAAATCAAAATTATGGAGTAGGGTCATATACTACTATTGGTAGTAATTGTACTTAAGGATCATGGTGAAAGTTTTCTTTGTGTAATAATTCTCAATCTCAAGGATAAAAAATATAGGAATCCTATTGGGGATCCATTCATTTGATAGATTGATTGTGTTATTAATTAAATGAGTGGGGTCACATTTCACATGATTTCCTAACCTAGAACACTGCATATGGTGTATAGACAGTAGAAAAACCTTTGTGGTAGAGGAAACATCATGATCGGAGATCTCCTAGGGGTGTTTAGGGTGGACCCTGGGGAGGTGATGTTGATAGGGGTAGGCAGAGCCCCAGGAGAAGGATCTATGTGAGGATTATGTTGTTATGACCTAATTCCACCACCACCCCCTGGAGATCCATACCAGACTCAAAGTATTAGTGGTAGAGGGTGTGTTCATCTAAAATCTATATAGGGATATGACTAGGCTACACATGAGATAATTCGAGGTATGACTTGTGTCTTCTATACTTTATCACTAGTACATGAAGACTCAAGTTCAAGTCATTCTTTCAATGCCTTATCACTTGTTCGAGAGTTTCAGATTCCTTTATAGCCTTTATCCCATCTGTTGTGGTTGATGATTCCTATGATAATTGATTCCACTATCTCAAAAATCATTCAATTATGTGAGTTGATGCTTAGTGGGGAAGATTTTTCTGCAACCTCTTCATAGTCTTAATGAATCGATATGTATTCATTCTGGTTATGGAATGGGTATCCAATATAGGGTTCCTAGATAGACTATCGCTGAAGGAGAGTTAGGTTCCTATAATAGAATAGGATGAGATTCTCTTTCAATGAATGGAATGACTTACTAGCTAAGTGAGTGAGACTTGTGAGAAGGAATACGAAGCCTATCTCTAATCAATTGAAATTTTTTGACATCGTTGCAGTGGGATCTTTAAACACCTAGATTCTAGATGTAGTGAAGGAATACATATAAACATTCCCTGAGGTTATTTTTTGTTTACCTATAATGTGGGATATTTTATTATAAAATTACTTAGAACCTGGGACTGGACCAATATCTTATATGGAATATCAGAAAAACCATGCAGAGCACTGGGACCTGAGAGTGCAGTTGGAGGATCTTCATGATAAAGGTTTCATCAAAAACAGTTTTCCCCTGGTTAGATCCAGTGTTGTTTTCTATGAAGGGATATGATATTTTTAGGATTTACTTTGATTATTATCACCTAAATCAAGTGACAAACAAGAATATGTACCAATTTACAAGGATTAACCTCTTTGGCCATATAAAAGGTGCAAGATGGTTCCCAATGAGTAACCTCAGTTCTGACTACTACCAGTTGTAGGTTTGTGAGGAGGACATACTAAAGATGACATTTTGATGTCACTATAGGCATTATGAGTTCCTGGTAAATCCCTTTGGTGGGAAAACTTCTCCCACTATCTTTATGAGACTCGTGAACTATATCATTCATCCATTACTTGAATAATTCTTGGTT
Organism: Viscum album; assembly: GCA_963277665.1. Lineage (NCBI taxonomy): Eukaryota > Viridiplantae > Streptophyta > Magnoliopsida > Santalales > Viscaceae > Viscum > Viscum album. The sequence continues at coordinate 808,804,094 of OY728127.1, forward strand.
TTCTTTATCGATGACATCCACAATTACTCTATGTTATGGGTGGATCATATAGCACTTGTGGATGGTCTAAATTTACTTCAGGGGCACTAGTTATATGGTAAGATCATTAAGTGTTATTTATGGATTAGAGAAGTTCACTTTATGGGGTATTCCATCTATGAATATAGTGTAGTTGTAGACCCAAAAATGATAGAGGTAGTTCTATATTGGGACCCACCCAAAATAGTCTATGATGTGAAAAGTTTTCTAGGTTTGATTGGATACTATTAGAGGATTATGGTAGAATTTTCCAGGATTGTGTCCCCTTTTACTGCCGTGACATGAAAATGGAAGTTATTCTCTTAGAATAATAATTTTCTGAAATCTATCGAGGAGATGAGGTAGAGGTTGACCAGTGCTTCTGTTTTTAGATTTCTAGAGGAGGGTGTTGAGTAAGTGGTGTTTTGTGATTCCTCTAGATCTAGGCTATGTAGAGGAAAATGTTGATTGCTTATGGGAATAGTCATCTGAGAACCTATGAGTAGAACTACATAACACATGAATTGGAATTAATACGAGTAGTATTCACCTAGAAGAGGTGGAGGTATTATCTTCTATGTGATCAGTTTATTGTATACTCAAACTACCAGAGTCTCAGATATATCTTTTCTCATATGGACCTCAACCTAAGATTGGTGGATTGGTTGGATTTACCAAAAGATTATGACTTAGAGAAAATATATACTCTATGGAAGGGAAACATGGTATTATATATCATTACACTACAGTAAAAGCACAAATTTTCAATGGGTTATTTATGAAAGGTATGTTGCCCATAACATATAGTCTTTATAGTTGTACTATTTGCGAAAGGACGTGAATCTAGTCAGAAATAATCCTAAATAAACAATTTTTTGTTATGGTAAATTTTTCTCATCCCAGATACCATTTGCATGCATGCACACCAAAATGTAGAAACCATCATTTGTGATGGGTATTTACTCCCATCACAAATAATATTCATTATAAAATTTATTTTTGAAGTAATTTTATAAACCGTTGTAAATATTGTGTTGGCATACAATTATTTATGATGGGAAGTGTCTAAAATTACTTTTTAATAACCAAAAACTTTATTTATGCTGGGTACTATTTACGATGGGTTTAGTCTCAAATAATACTATTTTAGAAGGTAAACTTGTCGCTTCTTATCTAACTAATATCTATATTTAATTAAAACATTTTAAGGTATTTTAATAAATTATTTTTTGTATTTAAATGATTAATCTTTCCAATTCTTATAAAATTTGATTTGTTTTATGTTTTATGGTAGGAAACAACAGATAAGTTGAAAAGGAACAAAAAGTGGTGAATATTGAATCTTAAAGACACTTCATGTCAGGACGTGAAGTAGCGCGGCATGAAACCAAATAATTATAAAGCTTACATCAATGTTGAATATATATGGGGCAATCCTAGGACTTGAAACTAAAGGAACAAGGTGGTATAAGGCTTCTCGTGCTGAAATATGTATTTACATGTTTTTTAATAATTACACATCATGAATTAATTACATGTTATGAACCCAAGGCATTACATGAAGTGAAGTAAAGTGCATGGAAGAAAGACCTTCCAATTACACATCGTGTAATCATTACATGCCATGTAAAGTTCACGATGGACTAAAATCTACCAGATTCTCTGTATCATCAAAAATTGATCTTTTTTACAACCCGGGACCCACCTATGACCTGACCCATCCTAAATGAAATCGAATACTACACGATACCCAGGGAATTGTATAAATTAGAGGACATGATACCACCCCATACATTCATTAAGGAGTTGTTGTCGTTGGGATCAAGGACTACCACCGTTGTGATGAGTAGAATGGGATCTTTATTTTTTTACCCCCTCATGGATAACATGATGGGGTAGACCTTGTGAAAAGAAACTGTAATGAAGAGGTAATGATTGTATTAAGGTATTTAATTTTTGAAAATATTTCATTTGTGTCTTTTTCCGCAACCCTAATTTCTCATATCTCTTCTCCGCTCTATCATTCATGACCATTGCAAGATCGGTGTGGGGGTGATATTTTCAATGCATTGACTAGTGAATGATTCACACCATGACCATTGGGTGGATTATTTTCTGTGTTTAAATATGGATCTGAGTTACCAATTTTTCGAATACCTGAAGTAACATGACCATTGTGAAAAGGGAATGTTGGTGATTTTGGGGTTTTCTACCATGACCATTGGATTCAACAAAACTCAGTTCTCACGCCATATGATTACTTTCCCATTATTTTATGGCCCAATCAATCATGAATCTAGATTTAAAATTTGTGAGCTTGTTTTATTATTTTCATAATATCCAAATCAGCCATCATATCTCCTTTTAATAAAATAATTATATTTATTTCATAAAATAGTTCTGGTTTATTTTATTCAATTAATAATTTCTCCAATTTGTCTCTATGGGTTCTTCCTCAGACATGAAATTCCTATACTTCCCTATAGTTTATTGGTTTGTTTTTTATTTCAAATTTCTAGATTGGGTAACCCATCGAGAATTAACGACACCCATAGGGCTATACCTAACCTATATATACCCCCTAGCTGAATTTTTTCACCCCATTCCCCTTTTAAGATCTCTTCTACTCTCCTCTCTTCTTCTTTCCTCTCATCCTCTAAATTTATTCCTTTAAAGGTTTTGAATTTTATAAGAAAACATCAATATTTACATCCAATAAAAGCTTCAATTTTGAGTTGTTTATTTAATGTTTTTAATTGTTAATTAATATATTTTATATTATATTAGAAATTATTATTATTAATTAGTAGTATTTAGTTTTAATTAGAGATAATTAATTTAATTATCAGTAATTAGTTTTAAGTATCATTAATTATTTTTAATTAGAAGTATTTAGATTTATTTATCAATAATTATTTTAAATTGTAAGTAATTAGTTTTAATTAGTAGTAATTAGATTTAATTATTAGTTAGTAGTTATGATATGTAGTGACTACTTATAACTGATCGATAAATAGTATTAATTAACCAAACTTAGTAAAAATTCATAGATCTTAGTAATAAGTAATAATAATTTACACTAATTTGTAATAATTAATAGAAATTGGAAGTAATTAACACAATTTTTTAGTAATTATTGGTAAATATTAATAATTTAAAAAAAATTAGTAAAAATTAGTGGAAATTATTGCAAATTAGTAGTAATCAGTAAAATTAGTAGTAATTATTAGAAATTAGGGGTAATTAAAAGAAAATAGTGGAAATTAATAGAAAAATGTGGTAATTAGTAAAGTTAGTGGTAATTATTAGACAATAGTAGTAATAATTATAAATTATCAGAAATTAAAAGAAAATATAGGGAATTATTAGAGATTAGTGGTCATGAAAGGGAATTATAAAAATAATAGTGAAAATGAGCATAAATTATTAAAAATTAGCAAAAATGAGAATTAATCGATTAAAATTAGTGGAAATGAGTGGTTATTGGAAAAATTACTAGTAATGAAAGTAATTAGTAAAAAATACCAATACTAAGTGGTAATTATAAAACAATACCAATACTCAATAGTAATTAGTAAAAAATACCAGTAATGAGAGGAAATTTTTAAAATAACTGGTAATGTGTAGTAATTAGAAGAAATTTCTAATAATGAGCACTATTCAGTTAAAATTACTAGTAATGAGCAGTATTTAGTAAAAAATACACTTAATGAGTGGTATTTAGTAAAAAATACAAGTAATGAATTGTATTTAGTAAAAAAATATAAGTAATGAGAGGTATTCAGTAAAAAACACCTGTAATGATCGGTACTAAGTTAAAATACTGGTAATTAGTGGTAATTAGTTAAAAATACCAGTAATGAGCTGTAATTAGAAAAAAAACACCAGAAATGGGTGGTGTTTAGAAAAAAAATTAGTAATTAGTGGTAATTAGTCAAATATACCGGTAATGATTGGTAATTTGTAAAAAATACTAGTAATGATTGGTAATTAGTAAAAATTAATGGTAATGAGTGGTATTTAGTAAAAATTGCTCATAATGAATGGTATTTAATAGAAATTACCTGTAATTAGTAGTATTTAGTAAAAATTATTGGTAATGAGTGGTAATCTATAAAAATACCGGTAATGAGTGGTAATTAGTAAAACAATTCCAGTAATGAGTGCTTATTAGTAAAAATTACTGGTAATGAGTGGTATTTAGTAAAAACCACCTGTAATGAGCGATATTTATTGAAAAATATCGATAATAAGTGGTAATTAATAAAAATTATTAGTAATGAGTGGTATGGAATAAAAATTACCACTAATGAGTGGCATTTAGTGAAATTTATCGATAATTAGTGGTATCTAGTAAAAATGATGGTAATGAGAGGTATTTAGTTAAAATTACAGGTAATGAATAGTATTTTGTAAAAATTACTAGTAATGAGTAGTATTTACTAAAGAATACCAGTAATGAGTGGTATTTAGTAAAAAATACTAGTAATGAGCTATAATTAGTAAAAAATACTAATAATGAGCACTAATTTGTAAAAAAATAGATAATTAATGGTATTTAGTAAAAATACTAGTAATGAGTGATATTTAGTAAACAATACTATTAATGAAATCTATTTAGAAAAAATACCAGTAATGAGTTGGAAATAGTAAAAAATACGGGTAATGAGCGGTAATTAGTAAAAAAAATGTCGGTAATCAGTGGTAATTAGTAAGAATTACTGGTAATGAATGGTAATTAGAAAAAATTACTGATAATGAGCATTATTAATTAAAAATTTCTAATAATGAGTGGTATTTAATAAAAAGTGCAAGTAATGGGTGGTATTTAGTGGAAAATACCTATAATGAGAGGTATTGAGTAAAAAATACCAATAATGAGTGGTAATTAGTAATAAAACACTAGTAATAAGCAGTAATTAGTAAAATATATTGGTAATGAGTGATAATTAGTAAACAATATCAGTAATCATTGATAATTAGTAATAAATACTCATAATGTGCAGTAATTAGTAAAATTTATTATTGATAAATGGTAATTAGTAAAAAATACTAATAATGAGAATTATTTAGTAAAAAATACTTATAATTAGTGGTATTTAGTAAAAAATACTCATAATGTGAGGTATTTAGTAAAAAAATGATAATGATAAGTAATTAGTAAAAAATACCGGTAATGAATGGTAATTAGTAAAAAATTCCTTTAATGAATAGTAATTAGTAAAAAATAACATTAATGTGAAGAAATTAGTAAAAAAATATCACAATTAACCAAAATTAGTAACAGAACGGTGACCAATGGGAGTGAGTGAATCTTGGAGAATAGGGGATAAAGGGGACACTAGAATGAAAGAATCATGGAGCATAAATTCTTTCTCTATCTGATCACCTCCAAATCCTCTACTCCCTGCTTCCCTTAAGGGAAGCATGGAGTGGAGGAGATGCAGATGACAGTGGAGTGAAATAACTACAATTCCCCTTTGTTCAGAAGATTTGGTTGAGAAGTAGTCATTTGTAAACTCATAGGTTTACCCATGACTACATCTCTTCCAAATGGTCTCAAAATAGGGGAACTACAATTCTTTCCTTCTGTCATCGTCTTCATCCCCTCCACTCCATGATTCCCTCATGCCCCTAGTTCATCCTTCTATTTACCTTAATGATAATTAATGGTTATTAGAAAATAGTATTTGTAATTAGAAATAAATTGTTGTAATTTATAGAATTAGAAAAACTTTGCGGTAATAATATTGAATTGATAATATTTACATGTAATTTGTAATTTTTTAATTTATTTAATTTTTTTTTGAATAGTATGTTCCTTATTATTGGAGTTTGATCCCCATAAAAAACTTTTGTGTACTTTATAATAACCTATATTCATTTTTTATTATTTTAAAAAACTTATTATCACATCATGATTATTATTCTACATAACATATTATGTGATAAGGTCCTAAGAGTAGTTTTTGCACTGAAAGGTCACAATAGTTACCTACTAAGATGAGAAACTATAATTTCCATTATAGTATTTATAAATATATGTTCTATAGATGGATGAAATCATTTGAGAGACACAGATGATATAGGATGTCGGGGTTTGAGACTCATAGGAGTTTGAGGAACATTATCATGGTGTACTCCCTTGGAAATATCCAGTGTAGTATATTATGAGAACGAGACCATCCAGTAGGAAATACACATTTATATGTTTCATTGGATGATCCTATCGTCAAATGTGTGTATTGATCCTTATACTTTAAGATTATTATTAATGAGTGTTATAAGTTGTATACATTGATATATTGATGAAAACTATGAAGTCATATGTTCATGGTGAGGTTGGATATGATGGTTGGGCTGTGAGTAATATTTCATTAACGAATAATGTGAGAAATGGTTTTTTTCCTTATGTTCTTTAAACAAGTTTATATCTTAGTCCCTTTTATGGAAATGATATAGGCTGAATAAATCCATGTCCATAGTGTTTTATAGGCAAGTAAAATTTTCAGAATGTGAAAGAAGGTAACATTGATCACATAGGTTGATGGAACCACTATGAAACCTTCTTTATTATAGATATCATGATAAAGGGATTATATTATAGAGTAAACATCTATATGAGAAATTATTTCATTCCAGGAGTAACTCCTTTCTTTATGTGAGCCTTGGAATGTTGCTAGATGTGAACCTTGGAAATTATGTTTCTTCACCTGATGCCAATGAGAAAGATGCCTAGAGGTTCACATACTAAGTGTATCTTGAATCTCAGTTAAATAATTTATTATTATTTATTATTTAAAAAATTGAATAAATATTATTCTTGTATGTGGTTTAATCATTATTCATGTTTTCTTGGTCGTATATATTCATTCACAAGTTATTCGAGAGAATATTATATGAGTGGAATATTTGATAAATATTTATATTTAATTTTTTTAATATAATATTTATTTATTTATTGGTGAGTAATGTAGTGATATTTATTTATTAAATAAATAGTTATTATTCCATGCCCAATAAATATGCTAGAGTAATGGAGGACCAAGTTTAATGGTCCAGTGAGAAATAATATATATTGAATATTATTTGATTATATAATATTTAATTTAATTTGTGAGATTAGTGCATGTCAATAAATAATAATATTATCATTAATCTAGACATGGGGTTATGTGGGGATTAAATAAATAATAAATTTAACTTGTGTAATTATTTATTTATATCACTGGTAGTATATAATCTCAATTATATTATTTTTCATAAGATCCAATTTATTCCTTTTTTTGTGCACAAAAAATCTAGATAATCCTCTCAAATCCCTAGAGAGATCCATTTTCCAAGATTTCTCCCAAGAATGGAGAGATGGCTTCCTCCACGTTCCACTCTCGATTCTAGATAGATAAAGGAGAATTTTTTGGAATCGATTGTCAAGGTGATCTAAGGAAAACAATACTATAAATAGGATCTATCAATCTAGAACTATGAGATTTATTTGGAGACATTCATAGATTTTTGAAACACATGTGGATCATCGCTAAAGCAAATATAATTTGATTAAGACAATACAACAACAATAAGATATATATTCTTTTTCAGATCTGTAAATGATAAAAGAATTCATCACATGGTAATTATTTAATTTCATAAATTAATTATAAATAATATGTGTTGATCTTATAGTTAGGTTATGGTGTTTTATCCATTGTTTGTATTCTTTGATTTAATTCAGTTGATCGCAATGTTCGCCATCATGTAAATATCAGATTAATCATCACTCATGAGAAAAATAAAAGTTAGTCAGGACCCATCACATGCTTCCCTTGCACCCAGATCCTACAAGTTGTATCAGATCGGGTCACATAATTATTTATAATAATTTAAAGATCATTGATTGATTTACAAATTTTTAATTTTGTTTTAAATTCTAGTTTAATCATTGTTAAATAAAAATTGTGATACCATCTTATTCCACTTCATTTCTCAAAAATATAATCAAATCGATTAATTTTATGACTGAAATAAATTTGAAGATCTCTTCTGGAGGATTCAAAGAATCTTCCCAGATAACTCAAGAGTACACATCGTGTTACCCATAGGTACATGTCATGTTCTAGTGTTTAATGCAAAAAGAATTAATTTGGAATTAATTCAAGGTGTGTGAATTTATTGCACATGGTGAATTTAATTTTACATTGTGTGTTGAACAAGCCATCCTGGTGCACTGTTAGTTAGGTTACACACTATATAACTTCTACACATGGTGTGTAGACCTTATTAATAGATGGTACATGCAACTTCTTACAAGACCTACCTGAATGGTTATTGTGTAACTTAGAGACCACACACATTGTAAACCATTTACACGCCATGTACTCTAATATTTTTTGTGGCATTGTTACACATCAAGTACCAGGGAATGTGCCTTGGATAAATGATGAGAATAGTACACATCGTGTAGATTTCTTGTACACGCCATGTACTTTTAGAAAATTACATATAATTAAAAACAAATTTATTACACTATATAAACCTTATCAATATATGCATGTGTATGGTCATTAAGTTGACCGGACATTCCATGTGATCGTTTCTTATTTATATAAATGCCTAATAAATTTTTTCACAATGTTCATATCTACAAATCATGTATAAATCATACTAAAATTATTACTCCATGAATTATATCACTACATACTACATTAAAAAATGAATAATATAAATTGTGTGATCTTTAAGTCAATAGTACACATCATGAAATTACGTGATATTTTGTGTATACCACATCTCGCAAGAGTAAACGGTATACGAGTATAATACACATTGGGTAGTTCAAACAGGTACCCACTGTGTTGCCTCCATGGTATATTTTTTTCCATATTTAATTTTAAATAAATTCTTTTATTTTGTTTGAAATTATGATGGAATGGAATCCCAATGAAATTTGGATGAAAATTAAGATAAAAATTAATTGATTAATTAAAGAATATAATTACCTGATTTGAGCACGATTTATATTTAATAATAATGATTAAGAATTGAATTATACTTTTATTAATTATGTAATTCATTACATACATTTATATGATCATGATCTTATACTAGACCTTTGGATACAAATGTATTATTTTAATTTATAATTAAATTAAATTATTGGCATGTTTTCCATATCTCCTCTTATTATGTAAGGGTCTGTGTGCCTATGGTTAATTTTATGTAAAACCCTTCCCCTCACCTACATCTGAGTAAAAGCATATGTAATGGGTATATCATCGAATATAATGGGTGTGGTTCAAGTTTAAAGTTGTGGAGAAACCATTTCAAGAGAGATACATAGGTGGAAAAGTGGAAAGCTATAACTCACTCCTTAATTGGTTCAAGGTGTTTTCCCCATAGGTTGATGGTTATTTTATCATCCACCATATAAAATAACCATTAGAAGAATCTCATGATCATAAAACGTCATTATTTTATTTCTTTCAAGTTGAATGGTTATTTTATTATGGTTTTTTTATCATGATCGCATGAATTGATGAATTAAAAATCATGCAAGATATAACAAAAATGAGTTATCATGTGCATAAATATTATCTAAGGTGTGGTTAATAACTTAAGTAAATCAACATAATATTAAATATCATGTAAAAAAGGTAATAATTTTAAATTTATGCATAAAATAGAAAATCCCTCAATTATAGATATTAAGTCGGTATAGCCTTCCCCCACTTCTATTAAAATCAAACCATAAATAAAAGTTCTTAACCAGCCAATGTTGGGTTTCATTCAATTGTCAATTAATACTAACTCGAATTTATGGGTTCAATTAACATTGTTCAGATCAAGGGCTGACTTCTAAAGAAATACTTTTTGTAACTAAGAGGAATGTGTTCATAAAATCCAACTTAAGGATTCTAGGATTGGGGATTCCACTCAATAGACCAAGGAACTGTGAGTTAATGCAGTTGAAATTTATAGTGTATACCTACAACCCTTAAAATTACTAAACCATCCAAATTTGGAGTCATGAAAGGGGAATATGGATATGTGAAACTATAATTTCTAAGGAAGAGGATATTTGGAATCCAATGGTGAGTGATATTAGTTTTTAATAAAATAGTGGGAGATTAAGAGATATAATATTTATGTATTTGTATAAATTTTATCAGATTAATTAATAAATATATGTTCATATTATTTTTATAAATAACAATAAAATGAAATCAAACATATCAATTTGATCCATACTTGAGAAGGACAACCTTCTCATCAATACAGATTTCAAAGAGTGTCAATGCCTCTTGCATGTTATCCAACACCATGAAAAAAAATATGTGTTAAAAAACGTATTCATAATGTTCCTTGTAGTGAGGATAGTGAGGAAGAGTTTTATGTCTATGAGAAACATTTGAAAGATGTCACATATGTTGAATTTTTCATGCTATCATCCATGAGAAATGCAATTTTAATGAAACATGAGGATATGGATGTGTATAGCATGATGTATCACTTTCAAGGTCTCTATAAAGAGAAGGGGAGACTACAGAGATATGATATCTCTAATGTTCTATTTACAACTAATCTTGGAGACTCAGTGCCAACTAGGCCTTATTTATTCAATATTATTGCCTATATTGAATGCTTAGACATATTAGGGATTAAATTCCCATATGAGTTGCACATAGATCTCATACTTTTCTCACTACCCAGAACCTTATCCAGTGTTATTGTTAATTATAACATGAGAAATAATGAGAAGAGTATTTCATATATTATTACTTTGATTTTATATGTTGATAAGAAAATGGGTCATGAAAACCCTTTGGTCTTATAGTGAATAATAAAAGGAATAACAAGGTGAAGGGGACTATATCTCATAACAAGTATAAAGCTCCCATGAAATACCCTTCTAAGAAAAGTAATACAAAAAGGTAGGGTAAGGAAAAGGAGGTAGTATATTTTTCACGTGGAAAGCAAGTTCACTAGAGTAATAACAACACCCACAAGAAAGGGGAAGATAATGTTGTATTTGTTTTCATGTGTAATATTTCAATGTCTACACATTGGGTATTAGATACAATTTTTGGTTCTCACATCTATATCCAAATGCAAGAACAAAGTATATTATGAATTATTTCTAGAAGAGAGGTGGATTTTCGAGTTGTCAATGGTGTGAGGTTGGATTCTTTATCCAGAGGTGACTACTAACTTTCCTTTCTAATGGGAATCATATTGGTTTTAAGGAATTTTTATTATATACCACCTATTACCAAGAATGTAATTAGTTTGTCATGCCTAGATTTATATAGTTTAATTTTCAAGTATTTTTAATAAAAAAATTCTTTTATAAAGACAACATATGTTATCATATGGTTGATTTAAATAAATGTCTTTATTTATTAAATTACAAAAACCAAGTATTGGAAATAGATAATAAACCATGTTCACATAACTCATATAACACCTAGCCATGGAATCACCATATTTTACATATAAATGATAATAATTTGAAAAATATCCATCATGATCATTATTTAGACTCTTCTAAGCTAATAGCAAATGAAAGATGTCATGTTTATTTATAAGTAAAAATTACCAAACTATCATTTAGTGGATATGGTGAATGGGCCATGGAGCTTCTAGGATTGGCACACACTGATGTGTGTAGAACATTTCCTGTAGAATCTAGTGGTGGGTATTTTTACTTCATAACTTTTACAGATGACTTGAGTAGATATGGTTATGTCTAATTGATGAGGTATAATTATAAATCCTCTGAGAAATTCAAAGAATTAAAGAATATAGTAGACAATCAACTTGGAAAGAAGATAAATAAGATTCAATCGAATAAAGGTAGTGAATACCTTATGCAATATTTTATCAAATTTTTATGGGAGGTTAGGATTATATATCAACTCACTACCCCTTACAAACCATAGTGTAATGGTGTTAGCGAAAGGAGGAACCATACATCTTTATATGTGGTAAGGTTGATGATTCATGTAGATCTTATATTATCATTTTGGGGTTATGGATTACAAATTGTGGAATATACAATAAACTGATTACGAACTAAAGTAGAAAATGTAATTCCCTTTGAGTTATGGAGTAGAAAGAAACATGTTTTTTCACATAAAGGTGTATGGGTTTGCATTGTGTTTTTAAGGCTTTTTGAGGTAACAAACTAGTACGCTGGGGAAAAGTGTATCTTTATAGGGTATCCAAAGGAAATAAAGAGATACTACCTATACAACCCCTTGGGAAGGAAAGTGAAAATCGCCAAATGAGTCTCCTTTATTGAGAGAAATAACATCTTAAAAAAAGAATAATGGGAGAAATATTGACTTCGATGAAGTTGATTCTAAAGATACACATGAGTCTATAGAGGAACATATTCCACAAGTCCCAATGGAAGAAGTAGTTCCTAAAACACAAGTACTTCATAGAAGTAAAATATATGTATGATAACCACAAATATATGGTTTTTTATTCATCGAATATGGTGACCCATTATTCTTTGACAATGATGAACCTCTATCTTAAAAAGAGAAAGTATAGGGATAATAAGATGCAAGATGGAAAGAATCCATGAATTATCAAATAGATCCCATATATCAAAACCAAGTTTGGGTTCTGGTCGATGCTCTAGTTTATGTAGAGCATATATCGTGAAAATGGGTATTCAAGAGAAAACTGGACATGGAAGGTAAAGTAAATACCTATAAATAGTCTATTTCATAAAGTGTTTAAACAACATCAAGGAATTGACTAGAGGAAACCTTTTCACCAGTTTTAATGTTTCAATCCATCAGAATTCTACTTTATATAGTAGATTACAATCACTATAAAATATGGAATATGGACATCAAAACCACTTTCCTAAATGGGAACCATTAAGAAGATGTCTATAAGATATGGCTAGTAGGGTTTGTGACTCTAGGTTTTTTCAAAAGGATTTTAAAGTTATAGAGATCCATTTATGGATTAAAGAAAAAAATCTAGGTCATAGAACATTCAATTTGATGATATTTTAAAAGAATTTGGTTTCATTAAGAAAGAATATGATCTAAGTGTTTACAATAGGTTTATTGGGAATGCAGTCATTGTCCTAGTATTATATGTTGATGACATATTACTTATTAGAAATGGAATACAGGTCTTATAGTCTATTATGTACTAGTTAAACATGTGTTCCTCCTTGATGTACATAGGTGAAGCAGCCTATATTTTAGGGATCAAGATCATTCTTGATAGATCCAAGAGGATTCCTTTACTATGTCAAACACGACGGCAAAATAAGGCTTTAGCGGTGCTTTGTTTTTCCGTTTCGCGACGGTTTAAACAACTGCTAAATCGATTGGGGGCAGTTTTGAAAAACCGCCGCTAAATTGTGCGTCTGGAAAATATTCGTGGCGGTTTTCAAAACCGTCATAGAACGTTTCGCGGTTGTCTTTTAGCAGCGGTTTAAACCGCCGCTAAATGATTTAGCGGTGGTTTTTTTTATTTTTTTTATTTTTTTTATTTTTTTAAATTATTTTATTTATTTATTTATTTATCTATCTTATTTGTTTTATTTTATTTTATTTTATTTATTTATTTATTTATTTATTTATTTATTAATTTATTTCGTATTTTATTTATTTATTTCATATTTATTTTATTTATTTTATTTATTTCATATTTATTTTATTTATTTCATTTAATTCGCATTACTTTATTTACTTTATCCATGCATCCCATGCACATGCCCATGTAATATAAAGAAATACTGCGATTGGTGAGATTTGAACCCCTAACCTCTTGCATATTTGCCAAAGACTTTACCACTCTAGCAAGCTCGTCATGTGGTTAACAAACAAAATTTAATATACTTATATATAAAAATTGAAAAAACAAATAATACATAACGAACAGATATAAACTCAATAATAATTAAACAATAAGAAATAAACAATAATCAATGATTAATAACCAATAATTAATAATTACTAATTATTGATTTATTAATTATTTTTTGAGTTATTTATTATTATTTACTATTTATTATAATAAATAACACATAAATTATAATAATATTTACATAAATTATAAAATTATGAAAATAAAATAAAAAAATAAAAAATAATAAAATTACGAAATTAAAAGAATAAATAATAAATAATAAATAATAAATAATAAATAATAAATAATAAATAATAAATAATAAATAATAAATAATAAATAATAAATAATGAAGAATAAATAATAAATAATAAGAAATAATAAATAATAAATAATAAATAATAATAAATAATAAATATTAAATAACAAATAATAAATAATAAATAATAAATAATAAATAATAAATAATAAATAATAAATAACAAATAAAAAATAATAAATAATAAATAGTAAATAATAAATAATAAATAATGAATAATGAATAATAAATAATAAATAATAAATAATAAATAATAAATAATAAATAATAAAAAATAAAAAATAAACAATAAACAATAAATAATAAAAATAAATAAAAATAAATAATCAATAATCAATAATCAATACTAAAAAATAAATATTAAATATTAAATAATTAATAATTAATAATTAATAATACATAATAAATAATAAATAATAAATAATAAATAGTAAATATAAAATAATCAACAATAAATAATAAATAATAAATAATAAATAATAAATAATAAATAATAAATAATAAATAATAAATAAGAATAATAATAAATAACACATAATTAATAATTATAATTAAATAAATAATAAATAATAAACAATAAACAATAAATAATAAATAATAAACAATAAATAATAATATATAATACATAATATATAATATATAATATATAATATATAATAATAATAATAAATAACACATAATTAATAATTATAAATAATAAATAATAAATAATAAATAATAAATAATAAATAATAAATAATAAATAATAAATAATAAACAATAAACAATAAATAATAAATAATAAATAATAAATAATAAATAATAAATAATAAATAATAAATAATAAATAATAAATAATAAATAATAATAAATAACAAATAATAAATAATAAATAATAAATAATAAATAATAAATAATAAAGAATAAAGAATATAGAATACATAATAAATAATAAATAATAAATAATAAATAACAAATAATAAATAATAAATAGTAAATAATAAATAATAAACAATAAATAATAAATAATAAATAATAAATAATAATAATAAATAACACATAATTAATAATAATAAATAAAAAATAAAAAATAAAAAATAAAAAATAATATATAATATATAATATGTAATAATATATAATAATAATAATATATACTATATACTATATAAAAAATAAAATATTAATAATAATAATAAATAATATATAATAAAGAATAAAGAATAAAGAATAATAATAAAAAATAAATAATAAACAGTAAACAATAAACAATAAATAATAAATAATAAATAATAAATAATAAATAAATATAAATAATAAATAAATATAAATAATAAATAATAAATAATAAATAATAAATAAATATAAATAAATATAAATATAAATAAATATAAATATAAATAATAAATAATAAATAATAAATAACCAGTAACAAATAATAGATAATAAATAAATTATATTATATTATAAATAATAAATAATAAATAATAAATAATAAATGAAACACATGAAAAAGTATGAAAAGGCGTGATAAGGGATGAAAAATTATGAAAACGCATGAAAATAGATGGAGAAGCAAGAAGAAGGAAGCATTATAAAGCATGAGAACTCCTGAAAACTCATGAGAACTCTGGAAAACCCTATAAGAATTCAACATAATCATCATAATAACCCACAAAAAACCATTGATAAAGATAACAAGTCATGAAAACCCAAATAAACTGTAATAAATGGAGCAACTGTTAAAACCCGTCAAAACGGTCATAAAGTGACAAAAACAATGGAGTTACATTAACGGAGATAACTTATGATCTGAGAGTCCGTTCTAGATCCGCAACAAGTCAAATCAAAGATTCTAAAATGATCTTCGAGCTGATATGTGAAAGAGACTGAATGGACCAGCGGATTGGAAGTTACAACCATTAAAAAAACTAACGGGGAACGAGTGCAAGAAACGAGGCATCGAAAAATATAACAAACCTGATAACCACTAAAAACGACATAACTTGTGATCCAGGAGTTCATGTGGGTGCCACGACCAGTCAAACTGAAGCTCTTGAAATGATCTATGATCTAGCAGTTGGGGGAGTCTGAACTGACACACGGATCGAAAGTTAGGTCCGTTTAAAGACAAGTTCTACGGGACATCGGTGACAGAAACGGGGTTTTAGAGGCCTTTGGAGGAATTTTGGTGGTCAAAAAACATGATAGAAGCTTTCTTGTGTCATACTAGTGCGTATCTCTCTTCATTGGCTTCAATTTGATATGTGGTAGAGCCCAAACGGACACCCTGACCAAAACCTATGACCGTATGAAGTTGGAAATTTTTTTCAACTTTGTTATAACTCTCTTATCATCTGAACCTTAGACCTTCTCATATTTTTGATTATACGTGCCTCTAGATCTATCCATGAGCTTAGATTTGACTGGTCTTGGCGCTCCAATGGACGCCCGGATCAAAAGTTATGGTCGTTTTAGTGATTTCAGGGTTTCTCATGTTTTCTTTATTTTTTTCTTTTCATTTCACGGAAGTTTTACCAAAACCGCCGCTATTTCGCGGCGGTTTTTTAAAAAACCGCCGCTAATCCTCAAAAATATTTAAAAATAAATAATTAATTAATTAAAAAAATTAAGGCATTTCGTGGCAGTTTTTAAACTGCTGCGAAAAAACCACCGCGAAACAAACGTTTTCCTGTATTAAAAGTACATATATTAACTAGATAATAAAGAGATTTGGTATGGAATAATCCAAGAGGCTATTGGTTCCAATGTCACATGGTACACATCTTTCTAAGAAAATGTTTCCTCAAACACAGTAGGAGAAAGATATAATGAGTAAGATCCCATATGCTTCAGTGATAGCATCAATAATGTATTCCATGTTATTTACTATACATGATATTTCCTATGAATTAACCATGGTTGGAAGATATCAATACAATCTAAGTGAACATCATTGGTTTTCTGTTAAAGATATCCTCAAGTATCTAAGAATAACTAAGGATATGTTCATGTTTTATGGAGGATATGAGGATTTGTCCATCAAGGGTTATACTAATGTTAGTTCTCAAATAGATTAGAATGATTTGAATTTATAGTTAGGATATGTTTTATGTCTCAACAGATGATCTTTGAGCTACAAGAGTTTAAATAAGCTAGTTTTCACTGATTCTGTAATGAGATCAGAGTATATATTAGCCTCTAATGTTGCCAAGGAATCCATTTGGATATTAACTTTTCCAGGATATTGATGGGGTAACTAGAAGTATAGACCCTATCATATTGTATAGTGATAATACTACTATGGAGGCTCTTGTAAAAGAGCTATGGTCACACCAACAGACAAAGTAAATACTCTGGAAGTATCACCTCTTGATGATTTTTTATCCAAGGTTTAAATTTATAGTAAGCAGAGTTACCATAAAAGAAAACATGGTTGACCCCTTTACTAAAGGTTTATCTAAGTAGAAGCATGAGTATGCTGTGAGAGAAATCTAATTGAAGGTTTTTAGTAATTGACTCTAGTATAAGTGGGATTCCATTAGAGTTGGTTCCCTAGAACCAACTTCTGAGTAATTTATGATAACTTTTATTAAGTTTTCTGAATATTTGTAAACTTCTTATCACATCATGATTATTCTTCTTCATAACGTAGTATGTGATAATGTCTTAATAGTAGTTGTCACACCGAAAGGTCAGAGAAGTTCCCCGTTATGATAAGAACCTAAAAGTGAAAAGATGGTATTCTTAAATATATGTTCTATAGCCAAATGAAATCATTTGAGGGAAAATGATATATGCTATCAGGGGTGGAGACTCATATGATGTTGAAACACCTTCTCATGGTGTACACCCATGGTTATATCTAATATATGATATTATGATAATGAAACTCACCATTAGGAAATCCACACTTATATATTTCATTGGATGTTCCTATATGTGGACGTGTGTATTGTTCCTTAAACTTTAATATTATTATTAATGAGTTTTATAAGTCACATACTTTTATGTATTGATGAAAATCATGATGACTTATGTTCTCCATGAGGTAGGATATTTTGGGTTTTCCCTGAGGAATATTTAATTAAGGAATAATACGAGAAAGTATTTTTTCCTTATGTTCTTTAATGTAATTTGATATATCAATCCATTTTATGGAAATGATATATCCTAAATAAATATATGTCCAAGTCATTTTATGGGAAAGATCAATTTCTAAAAAGTCAAAGAAATATACATCGATCACATAGGTTGATGGAACCAACATACAACCTGCTTGATTAGAGATATCACGTTGAAGGGGTTATATTATGTAATAAGCATCCGTATGAGTTATTATGTCATTGTGACATTAAATTATTTATGTATGGGTGTCTTGGCATAATTCTAGATGTTAATCATGTACTTTAGGTTGATTTGCCTAATGCCACTAAGAAAGAGGCCTAGAGGGTCACACAATAAGTGTATCCAGAATCTCAGTTAAATGATATATTATTATTTATTATTCCACAAATTGAAGAAATAATATTCTCGCACATGGTTTAATATTTAATCATTTTTTCTTGATAGCATATATTTTGTCACCAATTATTCAAGAGAATATTTTGTGAGAAGAATATTTAATAAATATTTATTTCCTATTTAGTCAATATAATATTTATTTATTGTATAATAATCTAGTGATATTTATCTATTAAATAAATAATCATTACTCAAGGCCTAATAAATATGATAGAGGAATAGCGGGCAGAGTTTAATGGTCCACTGAGAAATAATATATATTGAATATTATTTGATTAAATAATATTTAATTTAATTTGTGACTTTAGTGTATGTCAAGAAATAAAAATATTATTATTATTTTATACATGGGGTTCCATAGGGTTTAAATAAATAATAACTGGAAATTTTGAATTTATTTATTTCTAACCCTAGTGGTATATAAATAAAATTATATTATTTTTTAGGAGAGCTAGTTATTTTTAGGAGAGCCAATTCATTTCTTTTGTTATGCACAATGAAATCTAGAGAATCCTCTCAAATCCCTAGAGATATCTCTTCTCCAAGAAATATCCCAATAATATAGAGCGATCTTCTTCCACCTTCAACTCTCGAGTCAACAAATAAAAAGGATAATCCTTTGGAAGTGATTATTGGAAAGATCAATAGAAAATGATGTAAGTGATAGGATCTTCCATGCTAGAACATGAATATTCCTATAGTGATGTTCAGATATTTTTGGAACACATGTGGATTACCACTAGAGGGAATAAAATATTTATTCCAAAAAATGCAATGATGTTATGACATAGATTCATGGTTGGATCCATAAATTAAGAAAGAAATTCTCACAAGTTAATTCCTTAATTTCTTAAATTAATTATAAATAATATTTGATGATCCCACATTTTGGTTCTAGAATTTTATTCATTTTATGTATTATTTCATTTAATTCTAATGATCACGGTGTTCATTATTATTTAAATCTCAGATTAATCATCAATCATGGAAAAAAAAGTTGGGCATGATCTATCAAATGCTTCAGCTACGTCTGAAACCTATACTTATATTAGATTAATCATAAGCAATATTTTTATTTTATATATTCTTTAGAAAAATATAGAACAAGGAATTAGAAAATAATTATTTATTACAAGATCAGGATTGGATTAATAATTATAGAAATATAAATGGTTCTTGTATACATCATGTATATATTGAGGGTGTTGAAACTTTTTTATTATTTTCATCAACTTAACTAGAATTGTTTTCTGAAGGGACAATTAGGTGTCCATGTAAGAAATGAGATATGAGATATTTGTAACATTTGAAAACATTGAAGGTTATCTATTGTTTTTTGGTTTTTTTAAAGATTATATTATTTGGTATCAAAATAGTGAACACAGATCCTTAGATGATACTAATAATTTGGTTCTAGATCCATCACAGTTTCAAATTTTAGTACATGAGGTTTCTGGTTCTTTATTTCAACAAATAGAAACCCATAATGATATTTATTTAACTCTTGACTTATACCCATCTTGATTTTATTTATTGTTGAATTTTTTTTAATATGCCTTATATCCTGATTTCAAGATATGAAATTTTGAAGAAATTAAAAAAATTATAGCTATTAAATCAGATAATGGAATGTAAAATAACTATTTTGAGAACATTTTCTATTTGGTATAATCATTTTTACCTAAATTAAATTTTTTTATACCAATTTATTTGATATAAAGAGGAAGTATTTTAATTTGGGTCTTGGTTATTTGAATATTCATACATTTTTAAATGATTTCATCTTATATTATGTTGAAAATGAGTTGTCAGTTTTCCTACATGTGGAAAATTGAGGTTCAAGGAGGCACATAAAGGAAGTTTGGATTGGTTCCCATTAAATGGTTGAGGTATTTCCCACATAAACCATGATTGTAGAATTTATTTATGTCTCACAATATAGCATCATTGATTTCAAGGAAGAAATCAAATATTTCAACTAGTAAAAGCTTAAATCATCCTTATGATGATGATTCAGAGAAATATTTTGACCATTTACATCCTTAGTTATCTTCATAAGCCTATAATATGAGATTGGGTCTTTCTACTGATGGTTTCTTTTAATTTGGTTCTTATGGTAGTCAATATTATTATGGGTCCATGTTTATATTTCTGTATAAGTTACCCCATTGGATGTTGATGAATGAACCATATATCTTTTTAACATTATTAATTCCAAGATATCCAAAAAAGAATATTGTTGTTTATTTGAATCCACTAATTGATTATTTCAATTTATAATGGAGTAATGGTGTCAGTACATATGATTTTGTTTGGAAATAAAACTTCCTAATGAAAGCATTAGTGACTTTCCATCATATTTCTTGTCATCTAGATGGATTACACATGGTATAAAATCATTTCCACACTATATGAGCGATAGAAAAGTGTTTATTCTCATCAATGGGATAAAATATTGTTTTTCAACTCTCATAAAAAATTTCTTCAAATTTACCATCCTTTCTAATGGAACAGAAATCATTTTATTAAAGGTTTAATTGAAATATATTACTAATGACCTGAAAATTCTCATTAGCTTGATAGTACAACGCATCATTACTTAGCCTTAAGAAATATCCTCAAGATGACAAAGGCTATCAATAAATCCCAAAGGGTTTTAAATACAAGTGGGGGATGATTTACCCATTTATAAATAAACCAATAAACAAAAAAACATAACCAAACCATTCACTAAATGATGCATGAAAAAAATAATGAAAACTAAACAACTTCATGTCTCTCAAAACCACATCAAAGTGTGAAATAGTGGAAGACCAAAAAGGTATCAATGTGAACAGGGGATAAACAAATAAAGACTCTCAAGAGACCACAAGACTCTATTCTCCACAAGCTCCAAGCTCCATAATCACCGAAGAGCCCAAGTATCATGAGGTAGTTCTAAAAACGTGCGGAACGTTACATTTTCCCATATCTGGGAAGATAACATCTGAAAAAGAACCAAAGTGCCAATATAGGGGTGATTATAAAAGTTAGTAGGTTTTCTTCAATAACATCCCTACTCACGCTACTAGGATAGAATATTTTTCAACATTTACATAAAAACATTCATGTAAAACAGTCTCCCCAAACATTTTATAATGAAATATAAAAAATTTCCAAAAACCATTTACAACCAAGTGAAAAAAAAACTAAATGAAACAAATTTTCAAAAAGTTATTTTTCCATAAAATAAAAAATAAAATCTTAAAAACAACATCTTATTATAATTTTGGCATACTCATTCCATAGTTTACAACACACCCACACATGCATTCTCGTTTGACAATTCCATACTCATGAGTGGACTCTCATCCAATTACCTTGTGTCCTAAGGACACACACCCCCGATCCAAGGTCACAGACCTTGTACCCCAATGGTACACATCCCTTATTCAGGGGAACATCAAACATGAACTCACAAAAAACCCAATTTATTCCAAAACCATTCCAAATAAACATTTCAACCCATTTTAATAAAACTGTACTTTTATTGAAAACAAAAGAATAAACCAATTTAAAAACAACCATTTAGTTTCAATAAACATTACCTTTTTATTGAAACCATCTAATAAAATCCATGTGCAACAATTCTTGAAAATTACCATTTTAAAATCCATATTTTAAAAACAAGAATAAAATAACATTATTCAAACCACCCAATTTTTCCACATTTCCCAAATTTTCCAAACAATCATAAGGAAGGGTTTCCAACGATTGATAAATAGAAAAATCACAACCAATTCAAAAAAATATATTCAATTTTAAATCATTCACATTAGTTATACTAAGTGGAGTCGAGAAAGAATCCACCTACCTCAATGGTTTTAATGAAACATGGAAATGGACGAAGAATGGTTAAGAAAACCGGGCCGATCATTCATGAAACCACTTTATATATATTCTCCTACCAAAAAATCCAAATATCATCATATTTGGCATCCAACAAACTAGATATACCCCTAACGGGTGTAGATATGAGAATCCAATTGAAGAGGAGAATTATATCTATGTAGATCTATGAAACAGGTCAAGAACAATGAAGAATGATCACATACCTCAAGAATCCAGCTTTGAATCACTAAGGGAAGCCTTCGGATTGGCACCAGAAATATTGGAGAACCCTCTTAGACCTTTGGAGAAGCGAAATCTCAATTTAGATCCAATTTGAGTAAAAAATGAGTGTGTTATGGAAAAAACTAGTGAGATCCTATTTTTAAGGATCTATATTAGACTTTGAACACATTTAGGTTGCACGGTTAAGAAAATAGTGCACTAATAGTGTGGTAGCTACTGCCAGCCTAGCCTCCCCTTGAACAGTCTCCCCAAATTGTGCTCTAAATGTTCTAGAGCTATAACTTCCTGAAGAACATTTCACACAGTTTCTCCTAGGAATTATGCATGGTTTGGATAAATTTTGTGTCGCCCATACGACCTTTATTTAGCTCTGAAAACACTTCTGAAGTTCTCTAAACTCAACCAACCTCCACCCTTACAATTTATGTCCAAAAAAGTATCAATTAAGGGTTACATACCAGAAAATATGGGTACTACAAGAGGGACCTCCAGTAATGATATCAGGTATTGATATATAATATATTGTATCTTAATTACCTCCCATTAACATTGGACCAACTATAAACTAAAAAATAGATGGATTTGGTAAAGATCACAATTTGATTAAATAAATTATTTTTTTGTATCTCCCATATTTGTCAAATTTTTTAATTTATCACATGTTGGATTTCATCAATATTGAGAGGAGATATTTTGATAATATGTTTTATACAATTTTGGACACACCTCGTGTGACCAAATATAATGTAAACTCGCGATAATATCTTTCCCAATTTATTGGAAACTAGAACTAGGGGTGTTTTAAAATGAAAAATAACGTAAGTTAATGAATCCAAAAGTGACTTATACACTTCACAAATAATTTTTTTTATTATTTTGTCATTATATTTCTTATTTTAGGCTATTAGATGGTTATGTTTCCAATTTGGAAAGATTTCTCAGAAATATTCATATTACAATATTAAATAGTCAAGATTGTCATGTTGTAATGGAAAGAATTATACCAATTGGATTTATATATTTTATTGAATTCTTTAATTTGGGGTGCATTAATAGAAATATCATAATCTTTCTGAGACATTTGAGTGATGACAATAGACTATGATTCATTTAGATGTTATAGAAGTTATTTCAATTTCATATATACTAGAAAAAAAATCCATCAATTTTCATTGATTCAATAGAATATTTGATATCAAATTTTTCACATGACAAAAAATGGAGATTTGGTATAGTTCTGATGGATGTATACATACATGAAATGCATGATGAAATCAAATAAAAATGTATGTAGTAAAGAATAACTTGAAGGGTCAATTTCAGAAGCTTATTTTCATAAGGAAGTTTCTTTTTTTCTTTCATTATTTCCAAAATTAATGTTCTTAAAAACATAACTTAATGGTCCATAATGAGGGAAAAGTTGATATTGAAATAGACATTCAATTACCATTTGTTTAATCATCATAAACTTGGATTTGGTGGAGGTCATTAATAATGTATTTTGGATGATAAAGATCATTCAACTCATATATATACTTTTCTCAACATTGAAGTAATGAAATGATTTGTACAGTGAGTTCTACTATCACATATTAGCTTATTTTTATTTTAAGTAAATTAATATTATTTTATTTTTAAATTATATGATGATCATATCAAGAAACAATTTCCAAAAATTATACCTTATTCCCAAGAAGAATTTCAGAAACATAATTTTTCCTACTAGTTTCAAAGACTGTAAAAGTAAATTGGTCATAGTTTAACATCTGTAATAAATTTATTATCTGTTATATCACTAATTTTTTTTAAATTATATAGTTATCACTACATGATGATAAAATTGATAATCGATTATGTGTATTGAGTTACCTACCATCCAAAATGTTTAAATATTATAATTCACATGGGGTTAATGGCTTTCGATTTCATACACATCCATATAGTGAATCAAAAAAAATTAATAGTGCTTTTTTCTTGAGAGGATCTCATCATATATAAAGTAAGTAAACTTTTATGGAATTCTGGATGAAATAATTGAATTGTGTTATCTGAGAAAAAATTATATAACGATGTTTAAATGTCATTGGAATGATACTATAGAGGATTGAATGTTTATATTGTAATTTTCTGGAATTTACATTTAAATTTTTTTATGGAAATATTTCGAGACCATGAAATCTAAAGACATGTGATTCTGAGGCCTAGAGTGACTGGAATAGTCTGTTGAACATTTTTGAGCTTTAGTTAATGTGTGTGTGTGTAGTTTTTCAGAAAAGGTAGAATAACTCTTAAACGGGTTCCTAGATCTGAAATCTAAAGACACCATTGCTTTAGGGGTGGCGAGTTTACCCTAGGCGTGACGTAAATTTAGTCGGTGTAGGCCTCTAGTGAGAAAACCCAAAAATGGCATAACCGTAAACAAAATAATTAAATAAAATTATTTTATTTTTCAAATTCTTATATCTCACGAAAGGTGAATCGAATTAAAATTATGAGACCACCACTGAACTCGTGAGGGTATGACTTCATTAGGATGATACTAACATTGGCTGTCACAGGCCACCAGTGGAAGTTAGTTTTTGGCCATAAATAAAATAATTAAGTGAAAATTATATTATTGTAAAACTCTTAAATTTTAAACGGTAACTTAGATTAAAAATTTGAGAGTACCGTTGAGATCATTATGTCATGTTCCTTTTAGGTAAAGCCTAACCCCGACCGACATAGGTCGAGGGTGACTGTTAATAATTTTATGAACTTTTTTTAAAGGTTTGTTCAGTAAACACGCCGGCAGCGTTTTCTATCTTTTGAACTGGTGCACGGATTAAAAATATGAGGGCACCATTGAATCTATAATGTCGGGATTCTCTTAAAGGAGGATTAACTATGACCATAGTTGTTCAGGTGAAAAATTTATTTTTTTGAAACTTTTAAAGATATAATAAAATAACATAGAGGTTGTTATTTTATTCTCTTTTTTTTCTACAACCTGTTGAGCTATGGTGGCAGGGACCACAGAAGTGGGGGCGGCCCACCGTCATGCGCCGCGTTGAAGGAGGTTTCAGCTTCAAATCCATGGAAGATATTGTAGGGAACCCGTTATTGCGGATCCCATGGGTGAAAAGGCGGTGCCACCTGGCGCCGCCCTTAAGTAAACTGAAGTTCTCTTTGAGCTGTTCGAGAGGTGGACCGCATGACCCCTGCCTGGGTCGCACCAGCCAGCAGTTCAAACTGCCCGGAAGACCGAGTCAAATTCGGGTATAGTTGAACCGAATCGGGTCGGGTTAGCCCAGGCTGGGTCGGGTCGGGTCAGTCCGACTGGGTCAGACCGGACCAGGACACATTCAGGCCCAGATACGCTTAAAAGGTCGTATCGTGCGAACCGGACGTCTATTTGACGAACCATATATAGTGCTGGGATTCTTGGAGAGACATGGTCATTTGGAGTTACTCTACAAGAATTTTGGTTAATGTTGGAGTTTTGTTGGGTTGGATCATACCTGAATCCAACCGGGCCCTCGGTACTAAAATTCCCATAGCTTAGAGACCGGGTGTCTGGTTGACGCATCGTTTGTTGCGTTGGAACCCTTATGACATGACGGACCATCAGGTTACATACTTGTGGAACTTTGTGTTGTTTAGGTATGAATGATAACTAGAGGAGAAGAACTAGGGTGGTTCTTGTAGTGAGAGTTAGGATGGCTATTCCCTTGATGACTCAAGGCACGGTTAGTCCTTATTCCTCTACTCTGGTAGAGACGAGACTCCACACGTCATGAGTGTGGGTTTTCTTCCCTCTATTTTGTTTTTCTATATTTGGAGTCAGTACTCCCTTATTAGACTAGGGCACGGGTCATCCATACTTAACTCACATAGAGTCAGGTACTCCACTACTGGGTAGGGTGCGGGTCTTCTATGTTTAGAGTAGTTATTCCCCTGTCACCTAGGGTATAGGTCCTCCTTATGCAGTGCTACAGTAATGTCGGTACTCCCCTTACATTCCAAGGTGCGAGTCCTTTATCTTGGGGTCGGTACTTCCCTGGTGTACTAGGGCACGGGTCCCCCACAACAAACAAACTACTATAGTTGTACACCCCTGCTGGGTAGGGTGCGGGTCCTCACACATAGAGTCAGTACTCCCCTATCGTGCCAGGTTGTGGGTCCTCTAGCATAAGTTCGGTACTCCCATGACGTACTAGGTTGTGGGTTCCCCATAGAAAACTAACATCAAAAGTTGTACTCCCCTACTGGGTAAGGTGCGGGTCCTCACATATGGAGTATCACTCCCCCGTCTCTGAGTAGCGATGGAGAGCGGGTCATTCAGGGGAGTTGGAGCTCCCTCGACTGTAGGACACAGTTTCAAGGAGTGGGCCTCTTCACTTGGTTTCCCTTGGTCTTTCCTCGGGCACAAGACTGTGATTTGAGACCTCTAGGGTCAGACACTTGTGGAATTTCAAGAAGAAATTTCCCGATGGAGCACTTCCTTTTGGACGTTCTGTTTAGAATGGTTGAGTTGTACCAGATATAGTACATCTATCAGAAGGGTTTCATTAGGGATGTACTGTTCATGGAGTTTGTACACCTGATCCTTGGGTTATGCTTTGAGCCTTCTTTGGAAATCCAGGAAATAGCTTGAGGTCAGGGCCTTATGTTTCTTTGTGGATGAGACGAGAATACCTAGTTTGAACTGTGTCTATTTCCTTGTGTTGTGTGTTTGAGATCATGTTTTTGTTATTCCTTTGTGAAATTTTGAGAGACCTTCGGAGGTCTCGGGGTCCCTACTGAGTATTTTTATACTCACCCATGCACAGGCTTTGCACGTACCTCGTTGTGTCTTGTGAAGACGATGTGTAGCCTTGACTAAGACATGGGGAGCTAGGACCTAATGGTGGATGGCGATGACGGTTGATTTGGGGAGCTGTGGAGTCAAGCTATACCTACCCATCAGGTAGGATCCTTGGTGGACAATCTTAAGATCTATTTTCTATTTTCAGTTGTAGTTGTACCCTTTCAATTGGGCCTGTATTCCAGCCCCTTTAATTTCATTACACACCTTTACTACTATAGTTTTACTTCTTGGTTGCCTCTTATTGTGTTCTTGGATTGTGTGTTTGTACAGGTTTAAAGGCAATGCCTTCCCATTTTAGGGATACGCCTTTCTGGTGCTAGTCTCCAACCCCTGGATTATTGAAGTCTGGCTTGGGGTAGTCATATCATGGGCCTCGGGGGAAGTGTCATGACACATACATACCATAGAATCATTAATATAAAATATAAAATCTTTTTGGTAGTAAATGAACAATTTTTATTGTCTTATGAAGCACATAAAATTTATTCTTCAAATTTTTATTCTATTTCAAGAGAGATAATTGATTGGTGGAGCATTATAAAAATGAAATCCCATGAATATAAGTTTATGCAAAGTGAATTTGGTTCTGTTTAAGTGAAGGTAATTGAAATTTTTTAATATATAGATCCAAATACATTTTTTCAATGAAGTGACATGAATATCGATGATGACACCCCAAAATTACGGGTCGATTGAGATGATGATGTTGATGATGTAAAAAATGAATTTGAATTAACAATAGATGATGAAGCTATAACTCCGATAGAAATTAATGATATTGAGGTGGAAGATGATGATAGTGACACTGTCATACATGAAGATGAGGATAAAGATGAAGAATGACACAATTACATTTTGGTTATGGTTATAATTAATATATATATAATACTCATTTTCAATGATTTACTGAAAATATTCTTTTCTTGTTTTAGATGGATGGTATGACTTTTGATGATATTTTTTGTAGCCTCAAGGAGGCTATGCTTCCTGGCGATGAGCTTAATTCTTTTTCATCTAACCATCAGGTCTCATGTGGTTCATCATAGACTCAAAAGGGTCGTTGTCTTACAAGATGATGATTCCAAACCCTATTCCTGAGCAAGTCCATTTCTTGATTTCGATCCACTCATGTAGAGTTTTCTTTCGTTGTATATTTTAGTTAATTTTCAATAATTATCATTATTCTTCATTAATTTATTTATGTACTAATTTATTTATTATTTTTTCTATTTTCCCATAGTTTTTTGCATATAGCTATTGGAAAAGGGCGTGTAATTCTTTCGAATTATTTTTTCATAGAATGGGTGATGTGGGATCATATTCTCATTTATGTTCGACACCACTTGATTTATCATTAGATAGTATGTAAATATATGATAGTTATTTCAAAATTTATTTAGTTATTAACATTCTATTATTAATTATTTATAGGGTTTATGGAATCCCATCGATCATAGCATGAGGGAATCCATCTACGAGGCCTAGGAGGCCTGTATACACAAGTTTTGTCATCAATTTTTTCATAATCTAATGAAGAGATCCATGAAGAAATATGGAGTCATAGTTTTTTATCAATCATGTTGCAGTTATTGACCCAATTACATATCCTCTTAGATTTGGGATTTATTTTGCTCGTATTGTATGGTAGATAGATTTCATATGAGATCATCATTAGGTTGATAGAATCAGGGGAGGTAGGAGGTCACCCATTGAGTTGGTTATCATACATTCAGTACTCATCGATGACATCTGGTAAGTAATTTTATTTAATAATATATATAACTGTAAACATAAAAAGTTTATTTTATTATTCATATAGGTAGT
The DNA here is from genome assembly GCA_963277665.1 of Viscum album. Classification (NCBI taxonomy): domain Eukaryota; kingdom Viridiplantae; phylum Streptophyta; class Magnoliopsida; order Santalales; family Viscaceae; genus Viscum; species Viscum album. Next base: position 808,833,595 of record OY728127.1, read on the forward strand.
TGAGCAACTAGATATTATGGAGTTTCTTTTTTATAAGAGGATGTACATTGATCCTTTCACTGGAGATATTACTGGGAGTCGAAAACGTCAGATTGTGGTCATTATGTTTTTTTGAGTTTTAAAATTAACTGAAAATAATATTTTAACTATTTTGAGTTATAATTACATTTGAAGGAGTCATATGAGGTCGTGACTTCTCACACACAAAATTACAGTGAGGTTGAGACTGATGGGTAGGCAACTATTGTAGTAGGATTTGATTACACAACATGGATTTAGGTGACTCGTTATGCTTTTGAGAAATTCCAAGTTGATGGTATCAGTTCTTAATTGACACCTGGGAGTTATTATGGTATTGTTGCATTGTTATCATCCAACTAGAGGGAATCTCATAGAGAGTCATCATCATTAGATAAAGATTATTAGGAGAAACTACGAGCTCAGAATGTGTTTTTAAAAACCCTTCTTAGAGAGCAGGAAGAGTTTCATCGACAGCATGAGTAGCATCAGCAGGAGCAGCGTCGAGTACATGAGCAGTAGCAGCAGTAGATGATGGAGTAAATTTGATGCTTGGTAGAGGTTATAGGGATGGAGTTTCCTCCTCAACCCCCTCTATATGACCATCCTCCTCTTAGTGATTAATGTATTTTTTTACACTTTAATTATGATAAATATTTCAATGAACATATTTTTTGTAATATTATTAGTGATTCAAATATTAAGTTTTATATATTATGTTTTCCTATATCATTCTGATTTTTTTATTTTTTATTTTTTATATTATTATGGTATTTTTTATATTTTATTTTTTAAAAAATATTTTATTTTTTATTTTTATTTTATTTTTATTTTTATTTTTATTTTTTTTATTTTTTTATTTTTTTATTTTTTTTCATATTTTTAATTTTTTAATTTTTTATATTATCTGTGATAGGGTTAGTCTCCCATAAAAAATAATTACATATATATAACTGATATATAACCGGTAAAAGCTTTTTGTGATGGGCTGGTCACTCATCGTAAAAAAAAGTTTTTGTAACAACCCATTGTGAAAAACAATTTTTATGACATGCTTTTCAACTACAAGTCATTTACAACGAGACCCCATAAGAAATATTTCTTATTCCAGTAGTTTTATTATAAAATTTCACTCTCACATGGTGGAAGAGGCATTCGAGTAGTTTGCCTATTTTTAACAAACTGTGATAGAGGAGATATGGGCAACATTACTCTACTTGAGAGTAGTGACTCCACCGCATCTGTAGTTTGTGAGATAGGATTAGTTAGGGGACATCAAGTATAAAGTTTTAGATGACCAAAAATCCTTAGGAGATACACCGAATGGATTTTCTCCAGGTGGTGATAACATTATCCTTTATCAAGGATGGATAGTAGCTTCGACCATGTTACATTATGAGGTGTTGAGAGAGTTTCATACATCCCCCTTCGTGGTACATATTGGTGCTAGGTCCCGATGTTATGGAAAGATTTACTAGACGGGGTAATAGTCATTTTAAAAAATTAATCAAGAAAAATATTTATCAGACTAATTAAAAAATACAGTGAAAATTAAAAATATTGACATGGATCTTTTTTAGTGGTTTAGATCACCAAGATCCTAGACCAGTCTTCAAACTTCTCTACTTGGCAAGAATATTGGTATTCACTAGTTCCTCTCTTTTGAAATGGAGTGATAACCCAGTCAATGATGTACCTTTTGTTCACCTAGTAGCATAACCCTAACTAAATTTTATAAGAGTCACAACCCACATGAATTTTGACTGGGAGTCACAATTAGACCTTCCTTTTGGATAGAAGGAATAACCTAGTTAAATGTTTTTTTGATTAATAGATCTTAAACTGGCTCTAAATGAACTTCCAGAAGAATGAATAAATACAAAAATAAAAACCAAGAAAAAATATAAAAACAGTAGTGGGGAAAATGATGATGAACTTTTATAGAGACCAAAGACTTTGATCTATTCATTAGTGCATGATCAAAATAATGAAATCCTTCATGATCGCAAAAATTAAACATTAGTGGTGGCATAAATTCCTCACTTTTCAATTCTAGTATCAATGTTGTTTTTTTCTTTCACTATGATCATATATCATCAATTTATGTGAGTAAACTATTTTGAGATTCTTTTGTTATATTTTTTAATCACATTCCAACAGATAATACCATGTCGTAAATGTTTTAATAACTTATAAAGTTTTTAAGAAGCCTCAAATTGATAATTTAAATAATGTCATGATATAAAATATTAAAAGATATAATAACATTGTTACCCATAATTTAAATTATCATGATCATAATTATAGAGTTCTCAAGGTCCTTTTCCCCTACATGATAAAGCTTCAAAACACTTAAAATATTACAGTTAAGATAAATGAAAAAATTTCCAAAAATTTAAATAATTAAAAAAAACATTTTTAAAAACATTTAGTAATTTTATAATTAAAAAGATATAAAAAATATATCATAAAATAATTAATATGAAAATTATTATTTCCATAATTATTTCCAGGTTATTTTTCTATCAAATAGATTACAACATAATCATCATTTTATATAATTATTCTACAATTAAATACAATGGTTAAATAAATTAAATAAACATGCATCCAATTAAACTATAAAAATATCGATAAAACAAAGTATAATGAAAATATAAATTTTCTAAAAAATCAAAGTGATGTACTGATGATGTTTCGTAAGTGACCGTGAGACAGTAGTCTTTTGGTGGGTATACTGACCATGTGATAAATTTATAATGTGTACATTATACTAACTTTGTGAATATATTCATCATGCGATCAGTATATTGATTTCCTAAAAAAAATTAGGTTATTGGTATTCTAACCATGTGAAAAAATTCCTAGTTTAATTTCATGAAATATATTCACGATCAATTGAAAATTATTATGATCACTAAAAAATATTCATGCAGACACTATAAAAATTAATTCATTTGGTTGCTAAAAAAATTAATTCATGCAACTACTTGAAAAAAACTTGACTTGCAGTCACATTGAAATAACATCTATGGTAACTTGAATATGCTTACAGTAAATTATGTTTCTGGCTTCATGGTTACTTTAAACTAGCTTTATGCTAGGATATTGTATTTGAGGTAACTTAGAAATCTACTTGTGGTCACTTACCTTTACTCTCTGCAGTAGGTTCTAATATCTTGTGGTAACTTCCAATTATACATCACGGTAGTGATGTGGCCAGAAATTCTTGTATTTTTTCACATCAATATTGGGTTTAAATAATATTTTTAATGATAAAATATGCCTTAATTTAGTTATTTTATTTTTTTTAATTTAAAAATAATTTGACAAATGATTGAAAATATTTTTTTATGTTTTATAGGATTAATTTTTATTGTATCAAATTTTTTTAATAATAATTTATTTTTAATTTTTATTTAAAATTAATATTTTAAATTTCATTATTTAATTAGTTTTTTTTTTAATTAATTAAATAGTTACTTGGAGTTCAATTTAATTTTTAATTTAAAATTTTTAAGGATTAAAAAATTTCTAAATTTAATTTTAAGTTTAAATTATTTATTAATTTAAATATTTCTTTGTTTTAAAATAATTATTTAATTATTTAATATAATTTTAGATTATAATTTTTGATTTCATAAATTTAAAATTTATTTACCTTATGAATTTGAAGTTATTTATTAGATGGACTTTTTTAATTAACTTTATTCATTTTCTTTGTAGAAGCAGCAACCTAGGTGCATCACAAATTATGGAAGTGCACTTATGTATCCAAACCCATAAGTACAACACATATCCATCATATCAATAGGCTCACATAGCCAAATATCTACCTAGCCAAATTAACCGATCGACAACATCACAAATTCCCAGCATCACTGATAGATTAAACCCCTGAGATGATCATTTATAGTTTTGAGCTTAATTGTATACTCAATCTCTTAATTTTTCTAAGCCGAATAGACAATACCAAGATGATTTGAATTTTTTTTATGGCATTAATGTTATGAGGATGACTAACTAGGTTTTGATCTGGATCTAAAACCATTGTTTCACCAATAAAGGATCAATGCAAAGATTTTTATGATGAAAATGATGGTTTCTAATGATTTTATTTCTGATTTGTAAACTGATGGTGTAGTACCATGATTGCCACATTTTTTCTATTTTGAGGTTTTAATGAGGAGGAGGTTGTGGTTTTTTTTGGTGGATTCTTATTTGCAGGATGGCACAATCCTCTTCTTTTCTCAAAGTGGGTTGGTGATGGTTGGTAGGTGGTAAGTGCCCAAACCCCACCTAAATTACGGTAGGAGAAGGGAGCATAAGGGCTGGGTAGGTATGGAAGAAGCCTATAAAATGTATAAGCCTCCTCCCAATTCTTCATCAGTAGCTTTATTAATCTCATCACCAGTAGATCCCATTTTAGTGGTATTTCATGAGGTTGTTTCACCGCTTATTTAATAGATATATTTATGAGAGTTTTCTCCTTGAAATTGTGAGGGAGTGTGTACCCACTTTTACCCATAGTGATCCTTCAATTTTCTCATGGTTTTTTACCCCTTTCATTTGGGGGGGGTCCACATTACATATGGGGTCCATTTATTTTTACATTTTACACTTAATTTTATATTTTGATTATTGCAGCACCGGTGGGCAAATAATTTTTTGGTCCCAATAGTTTTTCTTCACTCCACTGTTGCGGCTTCTTGTAGGAGATTTGGTGCAAGAAAGTTTTTTGATGTTTTTCATTGGTGATTGTCAGCAACTGAATACATGAGGTGGAATATGAATTTTTGGCATGATAGTAGGTAATTTTTAGGTAGTGTTGTTCTATCAAATCCCAGCTATGGTCGAGAAAGTTTGTTTGTGGAGGTCCTATCGATGTCAATCAATCACCTCATTAAGGATGAGCTTTTCTTTCATGATCCCAAGTTTAATGAAAATAAAATCAGATGATCATGTTCAAAATATTTTCTTAACGATAAATAAAGGCAGGTAGGGTTTGATTTTGTTCCAACTTGATTAATAAAATAAAAATTGATCAATTTTAGACCATAAATCATTTATTAAAAATAATAATGATTTTTACATCACATCCTTAAGGGAATTGATGGAATTTTCAATTTATTCAAATAAATATATCTTGATGGGGAATATTCAAAGCAGTTGGGAAATTCCTTGAAGGCTTGTTGAGCACAAAAAAACGTCATGATTGGAGCTGTGGATTTTTTTGAAGGCATTTTTTCTTGCATCAGTTGAAAGAGGAGTTATGTTCTATGATGTTTTCACATGGATGTGTTTTTCTCGCATGTTGTCTTTAATTGAATATTGCAAGGGATGGAAAAAATATAACTATAGGAACTGATTTGGATGACATATTCAAGGAGAATCATGTTCTATTGATGGAGGGTGGGTTCACTCACATAGATTTAACTTAGATATGGTGAGGAGAACACTATGTATCAAATTGATGTATGGATGATTAAGATACATATGATTAGTTCATTGTTTAGTAAACTATTCCTGAAAAAAAAAATTGGAATTCATGCTTTGCATTCAACTACTAAGAAGTAATACTTTGAATTCAACATGTTCTCTCTTTTATGTCTTGTTGTAGATAGTTGAAAGGAAAATATTACTTCCCAAAAGTTCTAAAATAAATAAATAAGTATTAGATAAAAATGATAAGGAAATTTACTTACAAATATTAGATAAAATGATGATAAAATTAATTAATTAAATAAGTAATAGGAATTCACCTTTATACATTCGTGACACATTTCCTTGTTTTCATTATCTAAGTTGCAGCCATGAAGTCCAGTATATCATGAACTTGAGAATCTTTGAACAAACCGCTCTGACTTGAACAAAGGAATCCATATATATAAGAAAAAAATTCTTATGTGAGTAACAGTAAAAAAAGAAAATTAAACATAAATATAAAACAATACTCTACTTATATGAAAGTCACATCTTTATGATATTTGTGTACATTCTTCCATCAGGTTTATTGCTCATTCATTTATGAGCACATCTATATCATCTTGTGATTATGAGTCTTTTTTACAGTTATAGTAGTACTGGAAAAATATAAATACACAAATGATTAATAAATATTTTAAATGAAATAGTAATTGTCTTTAAAAATACCTCTTCACTGATGCTAGTTTGTTCATGGAATATGATCTCTCTCATTAATTTACAAACATAATAACTACAGTCCTTTCCATTGGTTTGTCTCAGATACTATATAAACATTAAGGAAAATAAGTAATTTATTTTGATATGTGTTTGGGTAGTTAAATATTTTATACATACCCTAATATTTGTCCAGTCGTAGTACTATTCTTGGTCCTCATGCTTATCCACTGGCCTCATTCCATTTTTTAAACGATATTGATGCACTACCATATCATAAAATAATCCTCATTAAAAGATAATATAAATATATATAAATTGATGTTTAGTTTTAAAATGATGGATGTAGTGTATTAAAAATTAACAAATTCCATCATGTGTGGACGGTTTGTTGGATATCCATGCATTGAATCCATAAAATAAATCTTTGGAGTATCGAAATTTACCGTAATGAGTCATCCAATTCTACCTAAAAAACCAAAAGGAATAAGTAATGAAAGAAATGAAAATAAATTTTATATGATTAAATTAGAGAGTATTTCCCCTGAATTGTTGGTATTAAATATATTCTTTCATTTGAAATTTTTCTTTCAAAGTCTTTTATTAGACTTGCCACTATATCATCCTTTTATTTGGTACTTATTTTTTTGTAGGGGTGATGTGAGGATAAAAGAGTCCAATTTTTTTCATGGGAAAATCCCTTAAATTATTTTCATATATACACCTGACAAAAATATGAAATGTATTTAGTCATAATTAACATATTATATCATCTTTTAGAAAATAAAATCCTGAAAGCATACCTCATGTATACATTTACAACTGAGCTGCATGTCCATTCATAATCGAGCATTTCAGTTTCACTCTCACCACCAATGAATTCTTGATCTTTCTCTCCATACATATTTTCTTCAAAATCAACTATGTGATTTCGACTATATTTGAACATTGTATCCACATGAACCTTCAATGATAGCAAATTTTGATAAAGAAAACGTTGGGTAATTTTTCTTTGGGTATATATTTTTGATTGGTTGGTCAATCCTTCATATGGTTTTGAGATGGCCTTTCATTTCATCCCCTTCTCTTTTTTCATCTGTAATAACAATCATCGGTTTAGAAATTTTTTCTTTATTGTTAGATTTTAGCTTGAAAAGTAAAATAAAAATGAAAACCTCCTTTTAAACATGTTTTTACATGATTTTATGGCCATGTGATAAATGTTCAAATAGATTTTCTGACCGTATTAATGTCATCTTCATGAATTGGAATAGGTATCTTTGTGCTCGGCTCATCAGCTATGCTGATCAAAACTCGCACATGACTTGTTGGAATTGGTCTTTCGTGCAGCATGTCATTTTAAATATTAAACATCATATCCCTCTCCACAAGGTTATGGGTGGGTGTTTCTAGATATAAATCACAATAATTATCACCATGTAGAATATCAGTATAGAAAAGGTATTAGTGTCTGTCTGATTCACATTTCAAAAAAAAATTATTATAACATTGATTAACTCTGTTAATACATCTCTTTGAGGGGAACGGATAGCCTCATAGCTGGTGGGGTTGGGAAGGGATCTCCACATAGTGGTTTTTCATGAGTTTCCTATTCTATTTACATATCCCCCATTAAATTTTACATCATCTCTATATACCCTTATAATTTTCCTTCAAGGGTATATATTCTTTCTCTCATCTGTTTTATTAATTCACTTTGATCATCCTCTTCTTTTTCCCTCAAAATATGTTCGGGGTGTCACCCCAAAACCTGCACCTCTGACGTGGCCATACTGTTCTAAGTAGTTCAAGGTCACTTATAGTTCTTTTTCATCCAGAATAGGTGTTGTTTATTCCTATGAATATTTCAAATAGAGAATATAGGAAAATAAGTGATCATTGTTATCTAACAGCTATTTAAATAAAAACAAATTATTATTTTGTAATATTTACACATGTTTACCACAATTTTTGTGCGTTTTCATCTATAAGCATCCCATCCTTATTTACACATGCCTTTTTCCATATCACATGGCGTGGGATGGAAGTGGATTTGAATTTTGAGTCATCAACCTACATATAAATAAAGGAACATAATTATGGCATTATTTCATGTCACATAAAATTATCACGCTCGATTTAAAATACGTACCTATTTTTCAAGTGAATTGTACTGCATCCTTACTATATGGTAGGGGTACGCTGGTTTTTCTTCTTGTTCTTTATTTCCAACACTTAGTTACTATTTCATAACTAAAAACATTTCAATCAAAGCGATGAAAACACATATAATCAAACAATGTATTACAAGCCACAATGTACTTGAAAAGACATATTTCCACGATGTCCAGTAAACAAATACCATGCTTCTTGGGTTATCATGTGTGCATAAAAGACCAATGGGTGCGGTTTTATTTTCCCTTCATCATATTTAAGAATATGTCTTGTTAGAATTGTGAGAAATCCTATTTTAATCCTTCTAGAATGCATTAATACATACTTCTTATGGGATTCATCTACTATAAATTCACTCTAAAATGGTTGATGATGAGTAAGTCAATGTTTCATTATTTTATTTTTTAGTAAAATTAAGAAATGATATCATAATGTTACTTTAATCTCTTCCCACATTAGTGTCTTTAGCCCGAGAACAACATGGTTCCATAAATCTAAATCAATCAGCACACATCTAGACTGGAACTATTCAAATATTGACTCTTGATACATCATAATATAATACATACTCATTACCTAACTCATTTATGGTTAAGATTGGTGTTTTAATCAATAACCCATTACGAACATAGAAGTATCACTAATGAACATCTAAGAAATGGAACCATACCACATTCTTGGTTAAGGCCTTCTTAGTGCTTCCAATTAGGAATAATCTTAGTTGACCCTATGGTAATAACTAAAAATTCCCAAAAAATTACATGGTGTCTGAATGATTCATTTAATACTCTCAAATATCATTATTGTGGGTCTTCAACACTGCCTTGTATCATAGAGGATTCCCATATATGGATTTGGGTTTTTGGGTGATGTGTCGATAGCAGCACTATAACTAGGGAATCATTTGGTGAGCTGGATTAATCATCACCATGAACTAGCCTATGGAAAGATCTCAGATATAGGATTCTTCATCGGGGAGGTGAGCTATGTATATTGTCATATCCTCAATTATGGATTTATAAACCTATATTAAGGAAGACGTATTCCAAATATTGGATCCAATAGTTATGACTCTATACAAAAAATTATGTTTGTTGATCAATGATTGAGTTGGGCTTCGAGTTGGGATCTATTCCATGGAGGTGTTTCCAACATTTATTGGGGTTGGACCTTAAAGGTGCACGAAAAACATACATATTTTGATAGGATATCAGGGTACTTGAGTTATATGAATTGTTCTAGGTATCATAGTATTTATTTCTCTTCAACAGAAAATCAATCTCAGCCCAAATCTGTAAGTGGATCAAGTACATGAACATGTTCTACATAGTGCATGAAGTGGTCAGGATAAGCCTCTAAGAATATTTGCATCATTAATTCATTAATCTTTTCCCTATTTGTCTTCCTATATCCATTCCTCATATTCTTCCTTAATCTTTTTCTCCACATACCTCCATTTTCACATTTTTTTTCAGTGTCCTATTTTTCATTATTCTAATACTCTAAATCTTATAGATAATCTTTTTCATGGGTTGGGGTTGCTGGAATAGTGGATGAACTAATATTACTAGATGGGGTAATTCCTTTGGATGATAACTAATCTTGTTTATTATCCATGGCTATAATGATATCTATAATATACTCCTATAACATGGATATGAAAGTTGATGATTATGGGTGACAGTATGATGAGATGTGGGTTAAAGTATAATGAACCAATCTCAAAATAGATTAATTAGTTCACTACTACCCCAGGAGTGTACATCTCTTCACTAGAGAAGGTTTCTATCACTTAGTGTACTATTTTAATATGTGGGGTAAAATGTCCCACTTTGAGTAAATTGATAAGCTATAATCAAAATATCCTAATTATTGACATGAAACATTCATATTCCATAAATTCTTGAGAAAAATAAATAGTAAATTCCTCTATAATTGAATAAAAATATAAAACAAACACCAATATCTCTGTATGAATGCAGTCAGAAACAATAAACCATATCCCTATGTAAACAGATGATGAAAAACATGTGAAACTACACTGAAAAAACATAACTAAAAATAGATGTGTTATATTCTATGACATGATCTCCAGCCAAATATGGCCTCCATTTTCAAAATCACCTAACAAACAAACAAATTCATATGCCACTAAACATCAATTGGGCCACAAGCATCCAATAGCTAACCATATACTTATTAAACCAAAAATGTACTTAGAGAATTATAATAATACTCATAGTGGTAGCACCTGAGGAGATGGGATCACGGTGGTGGTGGGTTCGCAGAGGAGGAGGTCTTCATAGAAGAGGTGGGGTTCGAAGGCAAAGGTGGGGTACGCGGAGGAGAGCTTCACGACGAAGGGGAGCTTCGTGGGGGTGGAGGAGGGCTTCAAGGCGGTGGACAAGGAGGAGGAGGAGGAGGCGGTATGGTTTAGATTCCACGAGAGCTTGATTCATGCAACAAGAGGAGGAGACTTGTAGTGTTTGTTTATAAAACTGGGTAAACATTTTATCAGCGCGAGCAAAAAAGTTCTGATAAAGGTATGTCTTTATCATTGCTAAAAAAGCGCTGCTAAACGACATCTTTATCAATGCTAAAAAATCGCTCATAAAACTATAATGATAATAAATTATATATATTTATTTATTTTTATAATAAATATATATTTATTTATTTATAATAATAACTATATATAAATATATATTTATTTATAATTATAAATTTATAATAAATTTATTTATTATATTTATAATTATATATAATTAATATCTTTATTATAATTTTACAACTATTTAAATATATATATATATATAATTATATTTGTATATATCTATTATAATTTTATAATTATTTAATGACTGTAAATTTATAAATATTTAATAAAAATATATATTTATTAAATGTATATTTTAATTATAGAAATAAATATAAATAAATTTATATATATATTTTAATACTTATTAAATTAAAATAAATATATTAATTATATATAGTCATAAATATAAATAAATATATATATTCAAATACTTATGAAATTAAAATAAATATATTAATTATATATTTTTTATAATTTCATAATAATTTAAATAAATAAATATTAATATTTAAATAATTTTGATATATAGATTTATATTTATGACTATAAATAGATATATATTTATTTATAATTATAAATATAAATATAATAAATATATTAATTATAAATATATAAATTATAATTTCATAATTATTTAAATTTAAATATATATTTATTAAAATAATTATGAAATTATAAAAAATATATTTAATTAATATATTTATTTTAATTTCATAAGTAATTACATATATTTATTTATATTTATTTATTTATATTTATGACTATATATAATTAATATATTTATTTTAATTTCATGAGTATTTAAATAAATATATCTTTATTTATATTTATGACTAAAAATAAATAAATATTTATTTATAATTATAATTATAATTATAAGAAATATATTCATTATAATTTTGTAATTATTTATATATATATATATATTATTTATAATTATAATTATAAATATTTTTATATATGTATAAATATTTTTATATATTTATAAATATATTTCTATAATTATATAAATTAAAAAATTATAATTATTATAAATATTTTTATTATAAATTTCAAATTATTTAAATAAATATATATTTATTTATAATTATAATTATAAATAAATATATTTATAAAAAAATTTATATAATTATAAATATATTTATATGTATATCTGTATGTATATATATATATATATTTATAAAATTATAATAAATCTATTTATTATAATTTTATAAAAAGTGTATATATAATTATAAATATAATAAATATATTTATCATTTAAAAAATTACAATAAATATATGTATTTAATGAATATATATATATATTCATAAAAGACATATATTTATTTAAATATATTTAAATGGTATTTATATATAATTATAAATATAATAAATATATTTATCATTTTAAAAATATTATTATTTTATAATTATTTAAATATATATATCTGTAGTTATATATAATATAATTAGAAATATATTTTAAAAAGTAATTATATATAACTAAGTATTTATAACTATAAATTTAATAAATATATTTATTAATTAAATATATTTATCATGATTTTAAGTATTTATGAAAACATGATAGCTTCATGGGAACATGAATGAATCATATACCCCATGTAAAGTATAGATCTCATAAAAAATGATTCATCATATATATAGACAACATGAATAGTAATGAGGATGTAACGTCCTGGATCCGGGAGCCACACAACAGGTGCCCCAAACCCAGTTGGTCACATGACCTCAAGCGCATTTCCCTAAATGCCAGAGGCTGCTGACTGGCAGCGAGGGCCTAGGGCTGATAGTGGGGAAACTATTCCCTCATTTGTGAAAGTGTAGCAGAGCGAAATAAAATATAAACATAGTTTCCCCAAATGATGGCATAGATATCATGATGCAACATGTCACTAATTCTAAGAAAGCATTCAAAATAGGATACACTACAATTAGATACAATACAGCAAAAGGTACAATGTACAACAAACAAAACTAAAACAGTGCAATAGGAACTCAGCAGCATCACAAGCCTAAGCTCGGTCTCATGCTCTCCTAATCCTATGCAACAATCATGTACCTGTATAGGAACTCTTTCCCTTATCAACACCTACTACAATATAATTTGTTTGGGCCTAAGACATGACCCAAACAGGTTGTGAAAAATTAATCCCAGTAGGCAACCACCAAAGGCTCGTGCCCAACTGTCAGTTAAAATGTGCAACAGTAGTGTGCAATACTAAAATGAAATAAACTAGGAAGTACTCAAAAGTAACCATTCCTACCAGTTACATTACCATTTCAATTAATTATTTAAAAATTCTAAGCATGTGCTTTAGCTTGGCGTTTTTAACATAAGAAAACACCACGGTTAATATTCAAAGTAAACATTGTCCTCAGACATATGAATCCTTACCCTCAGGAAAACAGAAATGAAACCCTGAGGTGATTGCCCTCAGGAATAATGAATATTGTCCTCAGGCATGGAAGATCTAGCCCTTAGTCACGAAATCTACTTCCATCAGGCATAAGAAATGTTTCCCTCCGGCCAAACATAACAATGCCCTCAGGCTAAACAAACCCTTTCCCTCAGGCTAACAAAACTCTTCCCTTAGGCATAACAAAACCTTCCCCTCAGGGTAAACAATTAACTAGTCCCAGCCCAAAACATAAGCAAGAAATTTATACATGATTCCTCTCAAGAAAACTCAAAACATGCTATAATCACGGCATAACCTCGGGTATCCTTGCCAAATGGTTAAACAAGGGAACTGCACCCTCGGGGTGGCCCAAGATCAAAGCAACGATCACAAACAACAGTTTACATTTTTTAATTAGATCACCTAAGCACTTCTAGGCATCCCAACAGTCAAGCTCTCAACCACACGACACCCCGAACATGGCCATGTGGCATAACAGTACACAAAATCAACTCGAAAATTATAAATAAACACAAGACCACCTACCTCGATCCCCTTTGAATGATATATGTGAAAGGCGCCTCCCGAAACAACCAAGAACGATGTAGATATGGGATAAAATATTACCCATTCAAACATAAATAAATTCCCTTAGATAAATAATTGGCAAGAAAGACTCAATAAGAGAGAATACCTTACCCGCATGGTTCAAATGAGATAGACGGCAGAAGAATCGGAGTCCTGGTGTGCGATCGGGAGCTCCTCCAATCCTTGACCTCCTCTCCGGAGCTCCAAAATGAGTTCTCTGCCTCCTCTACCAAATGAGGAGGGTACTGCCTGTTTTAAGTGAAAATACATAACTACACGGTGTGCACTTTAAAGTACACAGCATGTACTTTCCTTTTTAACTGTTCCTCTGGAAGCTACTTTTCACCGCCACCCTATTCATCTGCTGACTAATTACACAGCGTGTATGACTAAGTACACGGCATGTAGTTAGTTATTACATCCTAAACTGCCGACAATTCTACACGCCCTATGTTCTCATCCCACACGGCCAAAGTACACGATGTGTATATGGAAGTACATGGCGTGTAGTTTGTTTTTATTGACAAACCTACGCGCCATGTATTCTCATCCCCCACAGACGAAGTACACGACGTGTACCCATAAATTTGGGATTTTTCAGCAATTTCCCTTGTTTTATCAAAAAAACTTAAGGACAAAGGGAAAAAATGAAACCTGTACCTCACGAATAAGAACTGGGTTCTTACAAACTTCCCCCCATAAAGCAATTCGTCCCCGAATTCCCCTTTTGAGGGTGGTGAAGATGAAGCTTGTGAACAATTCTAGCCATATAGCACATATGTCAGTATCCCACTCCCATGTTTCATCCTGCACTAAGCCATGCTGCCATAGCACCCGTACGAGAGGAACTGACCGGCCTCAGAGAACCTTCGTGCTCTTATCAACAATATGAATCGGTTGTTCCTCAAAGGATGCATCAACCTGAAGTTCAACCTCCTCGGGATGAAAAACGTGAGATGGGTCTTAGTGATAACGGCTCAGCTGAGATACGTGGAAGATGTCATGCATGGCTTGATACCTCTATGGTAACTACAACTGATAAGAAACTATCCCGACTTTCTCCAAAACATAAAATGGCCCTACATACCTTGATGAAAGTTTACCCTGTCTCCTGATCTGCCTGTGTCCCATCCTTGGTGAGACACACAAGAAAACCCGATCCCCGACCATGAACTCCAAGGGTCATCTGCGGCAATCAACATAAGATTTCGGACAAGACTGTGTAGTAGCCATTCACTTCTGAATCAACTGGACCTGCTCTGAAGTCTCTTGTATGAGATGTGGACCCAGTAAAGTTGTCTCACCTACCTCCAACCAGCACAAAGTTGATCGGCATGGCCTACCATATAAAGCCTCGTAAGGTGCCATCTCAATAGTTGCCTGAAAACTACTATTGTAGGCAAACTCGACCAGGGGTATGTGCTTCTCCCAAGATCCCCCAAAGTCTATGACTTATGCACACAGCATTTCCTCTAGCACCTGTACTGTACGCTCTGATAGGACATCGGTCCGAGGGTGGTAAGTTGTGCTCAGAAGCACCTGTATACCCAGTGACCTCTGAAAACTCTGCTAGAAATGAGACATAAAATGGTAATCCCTAACTAAAGCGATAGAAAGAGGGACCCCATGAAGACGTACTACATCTCAAATATAAAACATCCCAAGATCTTCAACACTGAAGTTCTCCTTGATCGGCAAAAAGTGAGTTACCTTCGTAAGTCTGTTCACGACAACCCATACGGCATCATTGCCATGAGGTGACCTCGGAAACCCAATCATGAAGTCCATCGTGACATCATCCCATTTCCACTTTGGAATGGGTACCTGTTGTAACAGTCTGACTGGCCTCTGATGCTCTGTCTTCACCTGCTGACAGGTGGAACACCTCGTAACACTACTAGCTACTTCTCTTTTCATACCCGGCCACCAGTACTGATGTCTCAAGTCACGGTACATTTTTGTGACTCCAGGATGCACAGTCCAAGCTGGAGCATGAAATTCCCACATCAACTCCCCGCATATATCCCCTAGAACCCACACTCTTCCATGGATACATAGTACCTCATCATCACCTATCGTCCAAC
Source organism: Viscum album (assembly GCA_963277665.1). NCBI lineage: Eukaryota > Viridiplantae > Streptophyta > Magnoliopsida > Santalales > Viscaceae > Viscum > Viscum album. The sequence goes on from OY728127.1 coordinate 808,849,605, forward strand.
CAGGAGGAGGGTTCTCACTAGCCACCGACTCTCGTAGAACTAGGCCTTCTGAATCTGATAGTTCTCTCATCCTCACTCTATCCAGGAGGGTAGAAGTCATAGCTAAGGATGAAAGATAGGTTCTCCCTTGACTTCCATGCACCTCCAAATGCATCTCAGAGAACAAATCCATAAGTTTCCACTCATCATTGGCCTCATTCACTACATGTAACTGAGTCCTCCAACTCAGTGCATCAGGTAATGTGTTACCCTTACCAAGTGTATAGGCAAGCTCAAAGTCAAAGGACTGAAGGTATTAAACTCACCTTTGCTGTCTGAAAATCATGTCACGTTGGCTAAAGATGTAATTCAGACTTTTCTAGTTCGTAAACACCACAAAGTGTTCTCCCAATAGATAATGTCTCCAGCAGCGTAACACAAGAACAACTGCAGCCAACTCAATATCATGCATCAGGTAATTCCTCTCATGTGACATCAACTGTCAAGACCCGTACGCAACTACTCGATCACCCTGCATCAACACTGCTCCAATCCCAATACCTGATTCATCATAGTAAACTATATAGATCTTCCCTGGATCTGGAAGTATCAGGACTGGTGCTGATGTCAACCTTCCCTTAAGCTCCTGAAAGGCTGTCTCGCAAGCTTCTGACCAAAAAAACTTCATACCCTTCTTAGTCAAACCCATAAATGGCGTTACTAAGTGGGAGAAGTCCTATATAAAGCATATATAGTTACCATCCAGCCCCAGGAAACTCCGTATTTCAAACACGTTCTTAGGCTGCTCCCAAGAAACTACTGCTCTCACTTTCTCTGGGTCTACTGCAACCCCTACCTCTGAGATAATATGACTCAGGAAGTGTATCTGGTCTATCCAAAAATGGCACTTCTAGAGCTTAGCATGTAACTGATGCTCTCTTAGATTACTCAATACGAACTCAAGATTGGTAGCATGATCGTGTCGAGTGTTAGAGTACACTAAGATATCGTCCACAAAGACGACCACAAAAGAATCCAGATATGGGTAGAACACACAATTCATCAGAGCCATGAAAACTGATGGCATTTTTGTGAGTCCAAATGGCATAACCAAGTACTCATATAGACCACATCTGCTCCGAAAGGTTGTAAGTGATATATCTGATGGTCTAACGCGCAACTGATGATATCCGGATATCAAGTCAATTTTCGAGAACACTCGTTCTCCTCTAAGTTGATCAAAAATATCATCAATCCTTGGTAAAGGATATCAGTTCTTGACCATTAACTGGTTCAACTTCTGATAATCCATGCGAAGTCTGAGGGTATTGTCTACCTTCTTAGAGAAAAGGACTGGTGAACCCCAAGGAGAAGTACTAGGTCGGATGAAACCCTTTGCCTGCAACTCCTCTAACTGCTTCTTGAGCTCCTGCAACTCTGGTGTATCCATCTTATAAGGAGGAATGGATACTGGTGCCACTCTTGGAATGACCTCAATAGAAAATTCCACCTCTCTCTCCAGAGGAAAACCTGAAAAGTCATCTGGGAAGTCATCTCTGAAACGATCAAACACTAGAGGGAAATCCTTCTGACAAGTTCCCTAGTAATCTAGATATAAACTCGAAATCTTGGTTGTCACTCCACCTCGCCCACAATGCTCGGGTCCAGCTCGACTCACCTAAACATCCAATTCGACCTTGTATAGAAACTCTCTGTCCTCTGGTGACATGAAACTCACCCTGCGACGATAGAAATATACAAAGGCTCGAAAGGGTACCAACCAGTCCATCCTAATAATGAAATCATAGGTTGTCATCTTTAAGACATAGAGGTCCCATAGGACATGACACCCACCAACCTCTAAGGGCACTCCTTGCACTGACACACAAATGCCGTTATAATTCCCAATGGAGTGTCTAGCTTCATGATATCTGAAGAATAAGAAGAAACCCAGAGCCCAAGGCTCTCCAAAATGGGCACAAATATAATGCTATGTGTAGCATAACTATCTAAAATCACTGAAGATAAAATAGAATCAACTAGAATAGTACCTCTGACAATGGATGGTTCAAGATCCTGCTCCTATTAGGTTTATTGCACTGCATATGTCTTCCTAATGTTGAGGCCCTGCAACACAGCTTGGCTACCCTGAGCTATCCCACCCTGCTATCTCTGAGATCCTAGTGTCTAGCTACCATGGCCATGACCACCACCTTGTCCTGAACGTCCTGACGCATTCCAATTCCCAGACTGGTAAGAAGTTTTTGGCCCTGATCCTGCACGCGGAGTCTGCACAGAACCCCTCTCACTAGTCACTAGTGGAAATGCCCTGCAAAAACGATGAAGATGACCCACCTTGCTACAAGCTCGGCACTCCACTGGGTCATTTGGACACTAAGGTCTCTTGTTCCCCTCTTTTCCACACTGGTAGAACCTTACCGGGGCCACCTGAAGAATTCTTCTAGCTATTACTACAACCATGAGAGAAATCCATATGCCTCTTCCTCTTTCTAGTGGAAATAGTACCAGAGACCGGTGTCGAACTACCCTGGTTCGCACCACTATCTTCCCAAAGATTCCGTTCAGTAATCAATGCCTGGTTCACAATTATCATGCAATGTAGGCAACCTAAAAACATTCAACATTGGTCAGATGTCATATCAAAGACCATCCTCAAAGTGTCTAGCCCTCAACCTCTCATCACCCACTAGAACAGGTGCAAAACGCTAAAGCTCAGTGAAACAGGCAGAATAGTCCATCTCTAACATGGCACCCTGTTGCAGATTCATGAACCCACGAGCTCGAGCTACCCTCAGCATCTCTGGAAAGAAAAATTCATAGAATATAGCCTAAAAATCTTTCCACGCCATGTCTTGGTGATTCTCAGTCTGAGTGGTAACATCCCACCATCTCTCAGCAGAATCATTCAGCATGTAAGTAGCGAGATCTACCCTCCTCCCAGGAGGCATCTCCAGATGCTCGAATATCGTCTGCATAGAATCCATCCAAGACTCCGGAGCTTGTGGTCGGCCATCCCATGAAAATTTAGGCAGATGCTGCTGCTGGAATATATGTGTCAACTCTGCTATAGATGTGGCAGCCTGCAGTGCTCCCTAGAAGGTTTGCATGAACATCATGATGCCTTCACGGAACTGCGCATACGCGCCTACCTCTGGTATAACGTCCGACGCCGCATCTGGAACTATTGTAGGATCTACTCGTAGCCCATAGCCTACCACATTTGGAGTATAATTGTCTCCACTCTCTTGGCGAACAACTCGCGGTCGTCTCAGTGGCATGACTCTACAAGGTCAAACACACGCCTCAGTTTAATTTACCGTCGCGGTTTCTTTTATTCGTTTAAGTGTGACCATGCAAAAGGGGAAAGAAAAACACAAGAACTGGCAAAAAGAGACTACACAGTGTGTATAAATTCCACACGGCGTATACCCTTAAGTCCTTACATGGTCATTTTCTGATGTCGCCCTAGTTGTGTATCAACCCTAGATACACGGCGTGTTACACCCGCACATGGAATGTACACCACCCTATTTCCCCTGCCACATGGCCAAGTCCACACGGTCCTTCACCGACCAATCCTACACGGAGTGTCCCATAAGTACACGGCGTGTACTAGAAAAGCTTCACCTGAATCATGTTGTTAGTGACATGTCCTGACACACGGTTTACACTACACTGCATGTTCCAGATCAGCACGATGTGTACAAAGAATCCCCAACTGACCCATGTTGTTAGCTACATGGCCGACTACACGGTTGACATTACACGGCGTGTTCCAGATGGAAACAGCGTGTATGGAAAAGATAATGCCGACTCATGTTGTTAGTGACACGACTGGGTACTTGGGTTAGACTACACAGTGTGTTCAACTGGTACATGGCATGTTTCCCAAAGAACTTTCCAATCCTGTGTCTCTGCCCACACGGCCTATGACACGGTTATAGACTACATGGCATGTACCTAGAAAAATTTTCATTTCTTCCTGAACAGAAGAGTATATGGAATGTCTTCACAAAACCACAAGCCGTGTTTTCTGGGTTTCCGGATAGTAGACCTCAAATACTACTCTAGATCCCCCTTTTTCTTTAATTTCAAGTGTCGGTATGCCAAATTCCGATCTGTGGTGGCCCATACTCCCAGTGAACCAAAGTTTAGCACCCGACCATTCACATTATAGTACAAAACGCAACAAAGGTTAAATCATGATTGGCCAAATTCTGTTCCAAGAGACCCCATACTTATAAGAAAGCAAAGTTTAGCATCCATAAACCTGACCTCAACAAGTACCAATACCTTATCAACAGTAGGTGTATCTATCAATACACCTATCACAAAAGCATGCATTTTCTAGCACAACCTCTATCACAACCACCTGAAAATTCTAATGCACCTACATGGAATGGAAATATAAATGACATGTGATTCTAACATGTGCCTAAATGATGCATGAGATGGCATACCCTCATCTCACCAGGTTGAAACTAAATAGAACCCAAGTATATAAAAATATAAGCATCACACCACAAGTGCGTCACCCAACGGTGAAAATCAAATCAACTGTAAAATTTCAAAACCTGAAAAATTTCAATTTAAACGAGGCAGATTGGATTTTCCTTATACATGGGTTAGATACTCCTGGGCACAGCTTATTACCAAATACCAATTCCATCCTATCCCAAACTATAGGCTCCAAACAGTAAGTCCAAGAAAAGAAACCCCCTTTGATACCACTTTGTAACTTCTCAGATCTGGGTGCCATACAACGGGTGCCCCGAACCCAGTTGGTCACATGACCTCAAGCGCATTTCCCCAAATACCAGAGGCTGCTGACTAGCAGCGAGGGCCAAGGAATGATAGTGTGGAAACTATGCCCTCATTTTCCAATGTGTAGCACAGCGGAATAAAATATAAACATACAAAAGAGGAAGCAGTAAACAATATAAACTAGAAATGGACAATAGAAGGAAAAGATAACGAGCAGTCATATAGATATCATGATGCAATATGTCACTAATTCTATGAAATTAGTCAAAATAGGATACACTACAATCAGCTACAACACAGCACAAGGTACAAAGTACAATAAACAAAACTAAAATAGTACAATAGGAACTTAGCAGCATCACAAGCCTATGCTCGGTCCCATGCTCTCCTACTCCTCTACAATAATAATGTACTTGTATAGGGTCTTTTTCCCTTATCAACACCTATAGGAATATAATCTGGTTGAGCCCAAGACATGACCCAAACATGGTGTGAGAAATAAATCCCAGTAGGCAACCACCAAAGGCCTGTTCCCAATTGTCAGTGAAAATGTGCAACAGCAGTGTGCAATACTAAAATGCAGTAAACTAGGAAGTATTGAAAAGTAACCATTTTTTCCAGTTACATTACCATTTCAATTAATTATTTAACAATTCCAAGCTTGTGCTTTATCTTGGTGGTTTTAACATAAGAAAACACCACAGTGAATACTCAAAGTAAACATTGTCCTCAGACATATGAACCCTTACCCTCAGGAGAACAGAAACGAAACCCTCATGTGATTTCCCTCAGGTATAACGAATATTTCACTCAGGCATAGAAGATCTCACCCATAGGCATAGAAGCTACTGCCCTCAGGAATAAGAAACGTTGCCCTTAGGCCAAACAGAACAATGCCCCCAGGCTAAACAAACCCTTTCCCTCATGCTAACAGAACCCTTCCCTCAGGAATAACAAAACCATGCCCTCGGGTTAAACAAGTAACCAGTCCAAGCCCAAAACATAAGCAAGCAATTTATACATGTTTCCTCCCAATAAAACTCAAAACATGCTATAATCACGACATACCCATGGGTATCCTGGCCAAACAGCTAAACTAGGGAACTGCACCCTCACAGTGTCCCTGGATCAAAGCAACGATCCCAAATAGTAGTTTACATTTATTCATTAGATCACCTAAGAAATTCTTGGCATCTCAACAGTCAAGGTCTCAACCACACGACACCCCGAACATGGGAATACGGCACAACGGTACACAAAATTAACTTGACAATTATAAATAAACACAAGACTACCTACCTTGATATCCTCTAATCGATTTACTTTAAAGGAACATCCTAAAACAACCAAGAACGATGTAGATCCGGGATAAAATATTACCCGTTCAAACATAAATAACATACCTTAGAGAAATTATTGACAAGAAAGACTAAAGAAGAGGGAAGACCATACCCGCGCAGTTCAAACGAGATAGAAAGTGGAATAATAGGAGTCACGATGTGCGATCGGGAGCTCCTCCATGCCTCGGCCTCCTCTCTCAAGCTCCAAAATGAGTTCTCTACCTCCTCTACTGAATGAGGAGGCTACTGCCTATTTTAAGCAAAAATAAATGAGTACACAACATCTAATTTAAAGTGCATGGTGTGTAATTTCCTTTTTAATTGTTCCTCTCATGGCTACTTTTCACCACCACCATGTTCATCTGCCGACTGATTACACAGTGTTTATGACTAAGTACAGGGTGTGTAGTTAGTTATTACATCCAGAACTGCTGAAAAGTCTATAGACCCTATGTTCTCATCCCACACGGCCAAAGTACACAGCGTGTATATAGAAGTACACGGTGTGTAGTTTGTTTTTATCGACAAACCTACGCACCCTATATTCTCATCCCCCACAGCCAAAGTATATGGCATGTACCCATAAATTTGGGATTTTTCCCCCATTTCCCTTGTTTTCTCAAAAACACTTAAGAAAAATGGAAAATATGAAACTCATACCTCAAGAATAAGAATCGGGTTCTTATAGAGGATGTAATGTATAAATGAATTTTCAGGATGAATACATAACGTTTGAACGACAATTATATTCACGCATAAATTGACCAAATTCATTATAAAAATATATTTATTTAAATAAATATATATATATTTATAATTATATTTATAAATATACATATTTTAAACATATCTATATATAATTATAAATATATATATTTAAAAATTATTTATCTATAGTTTTAAATATATAATTTTAAATATATAATTATAAATATATAATTGTAAATATATAATTATAAATATATAAACATAACAAATATAATAAATATATTTATTATTTAATGAAAGTTATTATATATATATTTGAATTATTAAAAAATATATATTAATTATAAACATGAATTTTTTATTCACTGTATACAAATAAACATTATTTTTGAAAATAAATACAATAATTTTATATAAATTAATAATATTTTTTAAAAACAATATCAGCGCTTTTTGCTAGCATTGATAAAGGCCACCCTTTTATTAGTGCTTTCTACTTAGCACTAATAAAATTTTCCACATCCCTTGCCTGGATTTGTGGTAGTGGTAACAGATTCTGGTCTCGTTCTATGAATAAAGAGACCGCTTGAGATCGACCAAACTCGATTGTTTTCTATTTATGATTTCTGATGCCATTGAGGCGGGGTTGAAGAAGATATTTCGACCAAATATGATGTTATTATGACTGAGGTCTATGTCGTGCAATTAAGCTCGTCGATGTTGAATATTGATAGCGAGATTCACCACATCATTGGTCGATGATATTAGTGAGATGCTGCTTTGTAGATCTGAGCTTATCCATATTCCCGAGATCCTAATTTTTTCAACATAAATAGATGAGCCCAAGATAATATGAATTTTTTTCAATGCCACCTATTTTTATGAGTATGAATAACTGGTTTTGAATCAGGATCTGAAACTAGTGTTTCACCAATGAAGTATCAACTCAAAGCTTATTGATGATGAAAATAATGGTTTATGATGCTTTTGTTTCTGATTTGAAAACTAGTGATGATGAAGTCTCGTGTTTGCTGAAATTTTTGAATTGCAGGTTTGAACAAGGAAGATGATATGGTTTCAGTTTGTTAAACTATTGAAAATTCTTGTATGAAGTTTAGTGCATGCAAGGTTTCTCTTGTTTTTCACTGGTGATTTTCAACAGCCGAATGCATGAGGTGGAACATTTTTCGCAAGCTTCTTGGTAAGTGCAACGTGGTTTTGTTCGACCAAATCCTAGTTATAGTCGAGCATATCATTTTGTGGTTGTCATCGGTTTCGATCAAACATCTCTTCATTGAGATTTTCTTTCATGATACCATGTTTTATGTAAATAAAATAACACTATCTTGTTTGCAATCTTTTCTTAATGGTAGATGAGGGTAGGGAGGTTCTGAGCTTATGCTAGATGAACTAATGATATAATAATTGATCAATTCTAATTGAGACGTCATTTATTACAAAGAATTTTGATTTTTGACACCTCGATATTAAGGGAAATGGAAATTTTTTAAATTTATTTAGATGAAGATATTTTGAAGGTGGATATTCATAGAAATTGGGAAACACCTTGAAGGATGGTTGAGCCCAAAAAAATGTGATGATCCATACATTGATTTTTTCTAAAAGATTTGTTTCTTGCCTCACATGAAGGATTAGGTGTGTGTGATGAAGATTCCATTTGGATGTGTTCTTCTCACTTGTTATATTTAATCAATGACTATAAGGTACAAAAAAAAATTGATCGTGGGCAATAATTTCCATGAAATATTCAAGGAGAAGCACGAGTCATTGATGGAGGTTGAGTGTGCTCACTTGGATTTCACATACACCTGGTGACGATCACATCAAATCACACCATGTGAAATATACTACCTATAAGTTAGGATATTACTATTTTTCTCTTTTGATTTCTAATAATTAAGGGGTGGTCCTCTATTTTTCAATATCCCTAAACATGAGAATTGACTTGGATTCCTGGAGATGGGAACCTACCCTTCTTTTCTTCTTTACTTTCTATGTTAATTTTTTCCCTTCTTTATATCTTTGTAAATATCATTGTGTTGTTTCTTTTATTATGTAAATACAATTGTGATGTTCATATTTTCATTCTTCCTCCATCTGTGTTGTGATTTCAAAAGTTTAGTGATCAATGAATAATTTGCAATTCTAACTTTAAGAAGTGAAACTCTAAGCTTCCTGGAGGTATGCACTTCATGATGATCATCACTCCATATTTCCTCTTAGTAGATTGTGAATATGATTTGGGATGTGTGAGAGAACACTCTTGAAAATGAACTCTTTGTTACCCCTTTTCCCAATTCTTTTCCCCTTCCTCTATCATTTTCTCGACTGAGCATCTGAGTTTGGTTGTATGACCTGATGATCTCATCATGATCAATCTATCTTGGGAGATATCCTGGCCAAAATGAGTCTGTTGAGTGACTCATTTTTTATTCTGGAGGATTTCTAGACCACTGAAGAGATTCTGTATTTGTGAGTTAATTTTTTAGGTAAGATGGATGTGTAATATGAGTCTTAGATCGTACATTGAGTGGAGATTAAAGTTGATCATTTTTTTCAGAAGATATAGGAAGGGTAGCTAAGAGTGAATCAACTTGGATCTGTCCTTGTTCTCACAAAATATCTATCTTCTCCTTATTTTTTATTCCTCTATTTCTTATTATATAGATTTGTTTCATCACCCCCACTATGTTTTATATCATTTTATAATTCAATTTTTACCTACTACTTTCAAAATTTTAAAACACAAAAATGATTTTTGGGAAGGAAACTAGAGCATTCCACACTTCGACCTTGAGATCAGCCTCAAGGTTATTGTAACGACCCAAAGTTTCATTAATGGAAAATCCCTCTTGATCCAGTTAAATGTTTCTTTATGAAAAATGTTTTTATAAGATGTCAACTTCTTTAAGTTTTACGTTAAGATTTGTGACCGTTACTTTTATAGCCGTTGAACAGTGATCGTCTGGGTAGTTTAAATATAAGGCTTTAACGAACCAATTTTCTACTCAGACAAAGGAAGCGATGGCCTCATCCAGTAGAATTGCCCCTTACGAAGCCCATTTGTCGGAGCTCGGAAAGGAGGTGGCGTCTTTGGGCTTTGCCCTTGACCAAGCCCAAGCTGAGCTTCATCAAGTCAAGCTCGAACGTGATCGTCTACGGGAAAAATGGAAGTTGATAGAGATTACCACTCGAGCGATGTTATCCGAGCAACCCCAAGAGTCTGTCACCATCGCACACCTTACCCTTAGGTCTTATGCGGCTATTTTAAGGGGTTATGTAACAAATAAGTAGCACCATGTTCATGTACATTATTTTTGTATATAATAATGAATATAATTTCTAGTCATTTTTGATGCATTGTAATTAGTTTTTAAAGTACAAATGATGTTTTTAGTTATTATTTAATTAAGAATTATATTTTATTAAATTAAAGGATTTTTGAATTAAATAATATTTTAATAAAATATTATTATTAATATTAAATTAATTTTTATTAAATATAAATGATCTTATAATTTTATGAATGCAATTAAAATTTTTTAGGGTTGAAAGCCATTTCTGTCAAAACCCGTGAATTTTTTTATAAATGTCGGTTTTTATTTTAAAAGTGAAAATTCACATATTTAGAAAATTATTTAGATAAAATAAATATTATTTTTGGAATCAGGACGTCGAAATTATCCAACGGTGAATTTTTCATAATTTTCTGAGACAGTCAAATTTTTGGGTAAAAATTAAATACCATTTATATATATAATGTGTTTTATGACATCATAATGACCCAATGGTGATGTAATAAAATACCATAATCCATATGTTCGGACAATATATGTTTTATCATTAAAATAATGAGGTTTTGGGTTTGTTTGACTCACTTTTCAAAGCATTAATGGAGCCCTCAAGACTTATTCAACACTTTGCCTTTTTAAATTAATTTCCATGGGAGTGTGACTCACCTCCACATAAGCAACCCTAATTTTTTAATAAGTTCGGACCTTGGACTTGTAAAATATTGTTTTCCTCTTTCCTTTTCCAGAAACCATGGGCAAATACCATGGGATGGTTTGTGGTTTGGATTATTTTAATATAAGGGGTCCCAAACCTAAATAATAAAGAATTCTCTCACCTTTCCTATATAAACCCACCCAAGCTCCCACTTCCTCCTCACCCAAAGCCCTTGAAGTTCGTCCAACCTCTGCCCTACTCTCTCTAGAATCCTCTCAAGGTGCCCCAAGCTCCCAAGAAGCCTCTCACAAGCCTCTCTCTAGCCTTTGGAAGCACACTTCCAAGTAAGGGGTTTTCTTCCTTTCTCATTTTTGTCAATTTTCTTTAAGTTGTATTTCCCTTTTAATTTCATTTATGAATGTTGGGGTATGGTTTCGCACCTCTCCCATACTGCCCTCTTATTGTTTGAATGATGGGAGACCCCTTTCTCTCTCATTAAATGCCTCCCATGTACACCCGTTACTATGCCGAAATTCCGAAAGGAACCTTTTTCTCCTCTTTTATATTCAAGCAATACTTTTGTATCATGAATCTAAATTCCTTTTGAATTATTGGGACATGTATCTATATGACCTTATTACTGTCCATTACATGTAAATATGATGAGGAACCCCTTTCTCTCTCATCAACCTTTTCTATGAATTCTTATGTCACGCCGTTACGCTGCCGAAATCGCACCGATTTTCTAGGCCAATATCATTGTGTAGTGAATACCATGCCCATTTCTCCATCAAGGTTATTCACCTTTATGCACATTTAATTATTGATTGTAAAGTTTCATGTATGAATTCCACATTCCTTTATCGTGGAATAAATGATTATGTTTTATGAATCCATGTTTTATGATCCATGTGGCACACTTATGCATGAAATGAAATGTTTAAGAAGGGTGCGCCCTTTATAGCGCTCCAATGCATTGGGTAAAGTATAGTATCATGATACGTCATGTGCAATGAGTGTTGACTCATGCTAATTCAAGTGCAACGAGGGTTTACTCGTGCTTCAAGTGCAATGACGGTTTACTCATGCTCCATGTGCAATGAGCCTTGGCTCATGCTAATTCAATGTTAAGTTTTGTTGCCACATTTCCATGTTATGATTATCATGCTTTATCATGCCTTTATGTTCATGTCTCTCTTATGCTCTATTGATATGCCTATTGCCTAACATGTTTTGTACTCCTCATGTTATTCATTGTGTACTCCCTTACTGGGCTTTATAGCTCACCCTTTTTTATGCATGTCCTCAGGTTATCCCATGCAATGCTAAGTACGAAGGAATGTAGTGGTCATGTAAAGGAAGTTTTCAATAAGGATGTTGTATTGCAAGTTTAAAGTTTTTATGTAATGATCCTAAGCCCCAAAGAAACTAAACCTCTCGATCTTCTTTGTTGTATCAAGTGAAGTTTTATGTAATAAAGCATGTTTAAGTGGTAATAAAAAGCAGGGTTGTCATAGTTGGTATCAAAGGATAGGTTTAGTTATTTTTGGGATTAGGAAACCCTAGTAAAGCCTTAGATACAAGACTAAGCATAATAAAAACATCCCTAAGTTTTGGTAAATACTAAGTAAGTGGTTTATCAAACAAATACATCCTTGTCTGGATACGAGCAGGTAGAGGCGGCTCTGGCACAGATGTATCCTAGGGGTAAAACCCGAAAACACCGCTTTGAGCTAGACTCGAACGGGAACTGGTGCACGACAACGGGCCTTGCTGCACTCTTGGTTACGACACTCCCGGGGGATATGTTTTGATAAATTCATAATCTTAGTATGAACCCTTATTAAGGGAAAAATTCCCCTAAGAATATATGTTAGAAGGAAGATCATGAAAAGCCTGGATTGAATCCTATGGACTCATGAGTTAAAGAGATTAAAGTTTATTTATAAATTGTCAACTTTTGTCTTTGGATTACCCTTTATGTGTTACCCCTAACTTTCCTTTTATTCCAGCCAATGGCCGGTAATAGGAGAACTCGGGCTAACAACCGTTGTGAAGATCAGTGTGATGATTGTACCAATGAGATGCCCAATCCAATGGGAGCGGGAATCGCGAACTTTGTCACGCTTCTCTCTCAGTTAACTCAAGTTTTGAATAGAAACACTGGTCAAGAGGAACGTTCAACCCCCCCTAAGAAAGAACAAGTCTCTATTGAAAGCTTCATGAGACAAAGGCCTCCTACTTTTAGTGGATCATCCGATCCCACGATTGCTGAACAATGGATCAACTCCATTGAAAAGATATTCTCCATCCTCCAATGCTCTGAAAAAGAGAAGGTTCTCCTGGAGGCTTATCGTATGGAGGGTGAAGCTGATCAATGGTGGACGTTGATCAAAAATACGAAGCCTGAGGAGGAGATTGAGGCTTTGGAATGGAAGGTATTCCGGAAGATGTTTTTCGATAAATATTTTCCACGCACCCTTCGTCTTAAGATGGAAAGGGACTTCCTTTCCCTCAAGCAGAAAGATGAGGAATCTGTGGGAGCGTACGAGGAAAACTTCACAAGGCTTGCACGATACGCTTCTGGCTTTGTCGTTACCCCCGAATGCAAGGTTGACCGCTTCTTTGGTGGGATGAATCATAGCTTGCGGAAAGCATTAGCGATCCGTGACTTCGACAGCTATGAGGAAATTGTCTGATGTGCCCTCAAGGTTGAAATGGAGATCGGAGAATCACAGGGGTATCATGGGGACAAGAAACGGAAGGTGGACTTCAATGCTGGTGGTCCGATGGATAAATCCAACGGCGCTAAGAAATTCCAGCACCCCACTTGCCAAAAGTGTGGAAAGAAGAACCCGGGAAATTGCCTTAGGGGGACAAGAAAATGCTTTAAGTGTGGAAGAGAAGGGCACCTAGCTGTTAACTGTCAGCAAGAAGGACCCGCGGCTGCGACGGAGGGGAGGAACGCTCCGTTCGAACCTCAACGTGTTGTTCAATGCTTCAAATGCAAAGAACCGGGTCATTTTGCGAATCAATGCCCTAATCCAAGGGTTATCGGAGGCAATCAACAACCTCCAAGACAGCAAGGAAGAGCTTTTGCCATCACTTCTGCTGAAGTGAACCCCGACAATGAAGTGGTGACAGGTACGCTAGTTATTCATTCAATAATAGCGAACGTACTTTTTGATTCAGGTTCTACGCATTCTTTTATATCTCAAAAGTTTAGTAGAACAATCCATGCACCACCACAAACCATGGAAGTAAAGATGTCGGTGAGTACGGCAAATGGGGCAATCATTGCATCCCATGAGTATAAGTCCTCCCCTGTTATAATCTGTGGATTGAATTTCCCGGAGAACCTCGTCATACTCCCTTTGGTGGAATTTGATGCAATTCTTGGCATGGATTGGCTTTCCTTATATAGAGCCAACATAAATTGTCGGGAGAGGGAAATCACACTCCATATGGAGAATCGACCCCCGATTCTTTACAAGTGTCAGGAGGGAGATGAATCTCCTTTAGCTCCATCATCTCAAGCATGGATATTACTGCCTTATGAGCACGCATATCTGGCTCAGATGATTGAGTCCAAGGAAGAAACCACCCTTGAAGAAATTCCTATTGTGAGGGAATTCGCTGAAGTATTTCCCGAGGAACTTCCTGGTCTTCCTCCAAGAAGAGATGTTGAGTTCTCAATTGAACTTATACCTGGGGCGCTACCAATATCCAAGACTCCATATAGAATGGTTGTGGTTGAGCTTGAAGAACTGAAGAAACAACTACAGGAGAATCTGGATAAAGGGTTTATACGCCCAAGTGCATCACCATGGGGTGCACCAGTCCTCTTCGTCAAGAAGAAGGATGGGTCAATGCGGCTTTGCATCGATTATCGTGAACTTAACAAAATCACGATAAAGAACAAGTATCCTCTCCCAAGAATCGATGACTTGTTTGATCAGCTGCGTGGAGCACAATACTTCTCCAAGGTCGACTTGCGGTCGGGATATTATCAAGTAAGGGTGAAGAAGGAAGATATCCCCAAGACTGCTTTTCGTACAAGGTACGGGCACTATGAATTCATAGTAATGCCTTTCGGACTCACCAATGCTCCAGCAATATTCATGGACTTGATGAATAGAGTCTTTAGAGATTACCTAGACAAATTTGTGGTAGTCTTTATAGATGATATTCTAATATACTCCAAAACCAAGGAGGACCATGAGGAGCATTTAAGAACTGTACTGGAGACTTTGCGCAAGGAGAAGCTCTATGCCAAGTATAGCAAGTGTGAGTTCTGGTTGAAGGAGGTCTCATTCTTGGGCCATATCATCACAAGCAATGGGATATCTGTGGACCCCTCCAAAACAGATGCAATTGAGGGATGGCCGAGGCAAACATCGGTAACTGATATCCGTAGCTTCTTGGGGTTAGCTGGATATTATCGACGATTTGTGAGAAACTTCTCACGATTGTCCAACCCTCTTACCAAGCTAACTCGAAAGGGAGTAAAGTTTTCTTGGAGTGATGAATGCGAAGAAAGCTTCAAGGAGTTGAAAAGGAGGCTTATCACTGCACCCGTGCTCACTTTACCCACAAGTGGGGAGCTTTTTGTGGTATTCAGTGATGCTTCGAAGAAGGGCTTAGGATGTGTGCTGATGCAGAATGATAAAGTGATATCCTATGCCTCAAGACAGTTGAAAATCCATGAGCGAAACTATCCAACGCATGATCTGGAGTTGGCGGCGGTGATCTTTGCCTTGAAAATCTGGCGGCATTATCTCTATGGAGAGAAATGTGAGATATATACTGACCACAAGAGTCTTAAATATATATTCACACAGAAAGAGCTTAATATGCGCCAGAGAAGATGGATAGAGCTCATAAAGGATTATGACTGTTCAATACATTACCACCCTGGGAAGGCGAACAAGGTGGCGGATGCCCTAAGTAGAAAGGATCCAGCAATTCTATCAATGATGAGAATTGAGAAGGATCCAATCTTCTTAGACTTGATGAAGATGGATGTGGGAATCATAAAGAAGGGAACATCATCAATCCTTTCACAAATGATTGCTCAACCATCTCTTTTGGAAAGGTTAAAGGATGCTCAAAAGGATGACGCGAGAATCCAAGAAAAAGTGGAAGCTATCAAAAAGGGAAAATCCTCAGAGTTTAATGTTAATGAAGAAGGAATTGTGCGGTTTGGGAAAAGACTGTGTGTCCCATCATGTTCGGAGATGAAGAAGGAACTTTTGGATGATGCACATAGTTCAAATTTCTCTATTCACCCAGGGAGCACAAAGATGTATCGAGATCTCCGAGAAAACTTTTGGTGGGATAATATGAAGAAGGAGATCGCCGAATATACATCAAATTGCCTGGTGTGCCAGCAAGTGAAGGCAGAGAGGCAGAAGTCTAAGGGGATGATGCAACCATTGCCCATACCAGAATGGAAATGGGAGAACATCACCATGGACTTTGTCACTGGACTTCCAAGGACATCCAAAAGCAATAATTCAATCTGGGTTATTGTGGATCGTCTTACAAAGACTGCACACTTCATTGCTATTCGAGAGGATTTCTCTTTGGATCAACTGGCACGGATATATATCAGGGAAGTGGTACGGTTGCATGGAGTACCACTATCTATTGTGTCGGACCGAGATCCAAGATTTACCTCTAAGTTTTGGAAGAGTCTTCAACATGCTCTGAATACTGAACTGAACTTCAGTACGGCCTATCATCCTCAAACTGATGGCCAATCCGAGCGGACTATCCAAACACTTGAGGATATGTTGAGAGCGTGCTCAATGGACTTTAAAGGAGGATGGGATCAACATCTTCCTCTAGTTGAGTTCTCTTATAATAATAGTTTCCACTCGAGCATCCAAATGGCACCATATGAAGCCCTGTATGGGAAAAGGTGTAGAACACCGGCATGTTGGGATGAGGTCGGTGAACGTAAGCTGCTTGGACCAGAAATGGTCGAAGAAATGGTGGAGAAGGTGAAAACCATTCAGCAGCATATCAAGGCAGCCCAAAGTCGACAGAAGAGTTATGCAGATAATCGTCGACGAGACCTTGAGTTTAAAGTCGGAGACATGGTGTTTTTACGCATATCTCCGTGGAAGAAGGTCATGAGGTTTGGAAAGAAAGGGAAGTTAAGTCCAAGGTACATCGGCCCCTTCGAGATTCTTGATCGTGTTGGGGCTGTGGCCTATCGACTAGCACTTCCACCTACTATGGCCAAGGTGCATGATGTCTTCCATGTATCCCTCTTAAGGAAGTACATACCAGACCCTTCACATGTACTCTCTTCCGAGGTGGTACAATTAGAAGACGATCTTTCTTATGAGGAGCAACCACTGAAGATCTTAGATCGTAGAGAAAAAGTTCTACGAAATAAGACAATGCCCCTCGTCAAGGTGTTGTGGAGAAACCACAAGTTTGAAGAAGCAACTTGGGAGTCGGAGGATATGATGAAGCTAAGTTACCCACATTTGTTTTAGTGTGGGAAAAGGAAAATTTCGAGGGCGAAATTTCTTAAGGGGGGAATGTTGTAACGACCCAAAGTTTCATTAATGGAAAATCCCTCTTGATCCAGTTAAATGTTTCTTTATGAAAAATGTTTTTATAAGATGTCAACTTCTTTAAGTTTTACGTTAAGATTTGTGACCGTTACTTTTATAGCCGTTGAACAGTGATCGTCTGGGTAGTTTAAATATAAGGCTTTAACGAACCAATTTTCTACTCAGACAAAGGAAGCGATGGCCTCATCCAGTAGAATTGCCCCTTACGAAGCCCATTTGTCGGAGCTCGGAAAGGAGGTGGCGTCTTTGGGCTTTGCCCTTGACCAAGCCCAAGCTGAGCTTCATCAAGTCAAGCTCGAACGTGATCGTCTACGGGAAAAATGGAAGTTGATAGAGATTACCACTCGAGCGATGTTATCCGAGCAACCCCAAGAGTCTGTCACCATCGCACACCTTACCCTTAGGTCTTATGCGGCTATTTTAAGGGGTTATGTAACAAATAAGTAGCACCATGTTCATGTACATTATTTTTGTATATAATAATGAATATAATTTCTAGTCATTTTTGATGCATTGTAATTAGTTTTTAAAGTACAAATGATGTTTTTAGTTATTATTTAATTAAGAATTATATTTTATTAAATTAAAGGATTTTTGAATTAAATAATATTTTAATAAAATATTATTATTAATATTAAATTAATTTTTATTAAATATAAATGATCTTATAATTTTATGAATGCAATTAAAATTTTTTAGGGTTGAAAGCCATTTCTGTCAAAACCCGTGAATTTTTTTATAAATGTCGGTTTTTATTTTAAAAGTGAAAATTCACATATTTAGAAAATTATTTAGATAAAATAAATATTATTTTTGGAATCAGGACGTCGAAATTATCCAACGGTGAATTTTTCTTAATTTTCTGAGACAGTCAAATTTTTGGGTAAAAATTAAATACCATTTATATATATAATGTGTTTTATGACATCATAATGACCCAATGGTGATGTAATAAAATACCATAATCCATATGTTCGGCCAATATATGTTTTATCATTAAAATAATGAGGTTTTGGGTTTGTTTGACTCACTTTTCAAAGCATTAATGGAGCCCTCAAGACTTATTCAACACTTTGCCTTTTTAAATTAATTTCCATGGGAGTGTGACTCACCTCCACATAAGCAACACTAATTTTTTAATAAGTTCGGACCTTGGACTTGTAAAATATTTTTTTCCTCTTTCCTTTTCCAGAAACCATGGGCAAATACCATGGGATGGTTTGTGGTTTGGATTATTTTAATATAAGGGGTCCCAAACCTAAATAATAAAGAATTCTCTCACCTTTCCTATATAAACCCACCCAAGCTCCCACTTCCTCCTCACCCAAAGCCCTTGAAGTTCGTCCAACCTCTGCCCTACTCTCTCTAGAATCCTCTCAAGGTGCCCCAAGCTCCCAAGAAGCCTCTCACAAGCCTCTCTCTAGCCTTTGGAAGCACACTTCCAAGTAAGGGTTTTTCTTCCTTTCTCATTTTTGTCAATTTTCTTTAAGTTGTATTGCCCTTTTAATTTCATTTATGAATGTTGGGGTATGGTTTCGCACCTCTCCCATACTGCCCTCTTATTGTTTGAATGATGGGAGACCCCTTTCTCTCTCATTAAATGCCTCCCATGTACACCCGTTACTATGCCGAAATTCCGAAAGGAACCTTTTTCTCCTCTTTTATATTCAAGCAATACTTTTGTATCATGAATCTAAATTCCTTTTGAATTATTGGGACATGTATCTATATGACCTTATTACTGTCCATTACATGTAAATATGATGAGGAACCCCTTTCTCTCTCATCAACCTTTTCTATGAATTCTTATGTCACGCCGTTACGCTGCCGAAATCGCACCGATTTTCTAGGCCAATATCATTGTGTAGTGAATACCATGCCCATTTCTCCATCAAGGGTATTCACCTTTATGCACATTTAATTATTGATTGTAAAGTTTCATGTATGAATTCCACATTCCTTTATCATGGAATAAATGATTATGTTTTATGAATCCATGTTTTATGATCCATGTGGCACACTTATGCATGAAATGAAATGTTTAAGAAGGGTGCGCCCTTTATAGCGCTCCAATGCATTGGGTAAAGTATAGTATCATGATACGTCATGTGCAATGAGTGTTGACTCATGCTAATTCAAGTGCAACTAGGGTTTACTCGTGCTTCAAGTGCAATGAGGGTTTACTCATGCTCCATGTGCAATGAGCCTTGGCTCATGCTAATTCAATGTTAAGTGTTGTTGCCACATTTCCATGTTATGATTATCATGCTTTATCATGCCTTTATGTTCATGTCTCTCTTATGATCTATTGATATGCCTATTGCCTAACATGTTTTGTACTCCTCATGTTATTCATTGTGTACTCTCTTACTGGGCTTTATAGCTCACCCTTTTTTTATGCATGTCCTCAGGTTATCCCATGCAATGCTAAGTACGAAGGAATGTAGTGGTCATGTAAAGGAAGTTTTCAATAAGGATGTTGTATTGCAAGTTTAAAGTTTTTATGTAATGATCCTAAGCCCCAAAGACACTAAACCTCTCGATCTTCTTTGTTGTATCAAGTGAAGTTTTATGTAATAAAGCATGTTTAAGTGGTAATAAAAAGCAGGGTTGTCATAGTTATCCACCATTCTATATTTTAGTTTTATAAATTTATCTTTGATCGTCCTCAAGATAAGGACGTCATCACATTTTTGCACCATTTCCAGTGAAGAAATGTTTTATTTAGAGGTTTTTCTAATTTTCTTATAATTTCTTGCAAAAAACAACTATGATTAACTCTTACTATTCTGATTCATTGTCACTGTTTGATCTGATTTAAAAACATGAGGAGGCTATTGTTGTGGCACAATTCTGGTTGCATGAACAACATCAAGAGATCATCAATGATGAAATGGTTTATTATAATGAAATCATCCAAATTTTTCATCAAGATAAGGATAAGATAAAATAGAATCAAGAGGATAAGGATGAGATCCAAAAACCTGTGGAAAAATATTCTGGAAAGTAACTTAGAAGGAAAGTGAAAAAAACAGAAGAAATAAGTAGTTAGAGCTGCATATTTTTATCTTGATATACCCCTAGATTCAAGTCTATTAATTAAATAATCACATTCTAAATATTTTTTCAAGGTATAGAAGGAGATAGAACATGCATGAATTCATAATGTTGGAAAATTATTTGATGATCATTCCCTCCCTATTATTCATTGCACTGATGTTTATTACATAAATTTTTCTTACGGATTTTCAATGGTAGAGTTGGTAAATCTAGCAACAAGACTCCTCTCCTTTTCCATGGAAGATAGATAAAATGAGGTGATGGATTTTGAAGAGAGGCTGGAGAAGGGTGACTACCTCACTCTTACCTCGAACATACTCCCAGGATCACTATTCCATCTTAAAGAAGAGAAAACTGATTTTTTATAGGGAGTTGTAAATTTCAATGAAGAAGTAGTATTTTTATTTTATTATTATTTTATTGAATCTTATATTGATTGTGTTCCTCCCTATGAAAATATAAAAAAGGCAGCTCACCCGTGTGACTTTCGGAAGAGTCTTGAGAAGGCTTCACCCTATGAGGAATTTCTAGAGCACCCAATATTTACTGGAAACTTATGTGTGGGAGGATCTATTGAATAGGAGGTCTTGGAGATCTAAACATGGTCAAAATAGTGTTCGTATGCATATATTGTAGTCAAAGAGGATATGAGACATTTGGCTATACCAAAAGACAAGTCTCACCCTATAGTTCATTTTCTACTACTTTTCCACCCTCTACCTAAAGCTCTTGAAGAAGGAAAGTCCCCCTATATCATGTTCCACATTCCACTATTCCAAAATAGATACAATGTCAAGGGGTCACTTTAATTAAGTTGTACAAGGGGTCTTCCAATATTTAAAATTCACCCAATCTTGAGTGAAGAACATGTGGTGGTTCTTCAATAAGAATTCAAAACCTCCATTAGACCGGGGTTCATCCTAATATTGTCCAACTATAAACAGTAAAAAAATAACACCCCCTAGGAGGTTATCCCAATAGAATATTTTTTTCTTTTATTATTTTATATTTTTCAATGTTTTTTTCATTTTGTGATTTTTCTTGTAGGGAAATAATCAGGCAGTGCATCCACAAGGTGTGTGACAATGTAAAGGAAGCCAACAGACAAGTGAGGAGGAAACATGGCAGGATCATTCCAACTTTCATGACTAAAGTAAGAAACACACTTGATTAATTTAATAACTCTATCTAACTTGAACTGTAGTTTCTTATCACTTTGATTTTTAAATCATTTGTTATAATGTTCATCTATTGACATTTATGGGATCTAGAATTGGGCATCCATGGATCTTGAAAAAAGTAAATAATGGGAGTCCCTAAGTGGATGTACTAGAAAAATGATGGAACATCCCACATTTAGGAAAGTGTTGATTTTATTTTTCCATTTCAATGCCCATATCAACTATTACTGTATTTTGCTGATAATTAAGTGTGGGGGAATCCCCCCCCCCCCCCCGATCTATTGAAAATTGTAAACCTATTTATCTTGGGTTGGAGTGAGTTGAAGTAATATCAAAATCATTGAAAACCCATTTGAACAAAATTGGTGACTAATTTTACATCCTTAAAATGACTTGTGATACTTTTATGTCATTTTACATTATGCTTCAGTGTGAGCTCAACTGAATTTTTTTTCTTCTATTACTACAATAAAAATGTACTTTATACAAATCTCTAGATAATTTTTGTGAATATGTAGAAAAAGTGGTTTTAAAACTCTCATGTATCCCCTTTCACATTATTTATCATGATGAACTATAAAAAAATTTTGAACTCAACCATCTCCCACACTAGGATTCAAAATTGGGGAAAATGTTGAGTTTTAAGTTTATGTTAGAGGGGTATTTCTTTGTGTGATTTTGTGCTTTAAATTATGGACACATCTAAATCCATCTTGATTTTTTTAAATGGTAAAAAAATTAATATTCTTTCCAAATTGAGGGTTCTTATTATCACTTTGCACATAAATTCTAAAATTCATAGTGGATAATAAAATATTGGTTGTTGAAGTTTGCATTGATTCTGAAATTGTAGGGGGTGCATGATTGGTGAGTGGTGCTAAGAAATATTTTTATTGATATTTTTTTTAGGAACTGAAAAAGGGAGTGATTTAGGATAGATATCTGTGGAATTATGATCAAAACATAAGAAAACTAGAAATTTGAACTTGAACTTAGGTGATATGTCCTTTTTGAAGAAAAAACCATAGGAAGCTAACACAAATGATGATGATATAAGTCCATCGAATCTAGAGTAAAATGGGAAAACGAGATCTCATGGTGAGTCTCTAAGACAAAGGTACTAAGTGTGTTTCTGGTAAATAAATAAAAGTCAAACTTGATATGTGCTTTTCACAGTGCTATACACAAAACCTTTTCTTGAGAAAAAATTTAGAATAGAGGGTCCTATAAAAAATTATCTCATTAAGGTGAGAGAAATTTTGAACTCAGATGAATAAGGGGATAACTAAATTATATGAATATCAATTAAGTTGTATCAATGAGGTGATAAAAATGAACTTTGAATTTTTGGAACCTAAGATAAAGTGATAATTAAACATGTCTCTTATTGAGAATTTATTTCCACCCATATCTAACCTATCATCATTCTTGGAATTAGATCATGAATTTTAATTAAAGTAGGGTGGTGATTGACTTCATATATGAGGCTTAAACTTTTCAATGATGAATGGATATGAGTTCCCTTGATTCATAGTGTGTATTTGAAGTTAGAATGGACATCTTGTGATCAGTCTTTGAAAAGTCTGACCCACATCAGAATTCTTTTTCCTCTTTATTTAATGTCTTAACATAATTAATTTTAAGCTGACAAAAAAATCATGTTTTCTTTTTTACAAAGACGAAGTCACGGAGTTGTTTGAGGACAAACAACAACTTAAGAATAGGGTAATTTTATGTGGCCTTAATTTCATGTATTTTTTCACTTCACATTTGTGTTTAAATAATGTTTTTAATGTTAAAATATGCATTAATTTAGTTAATATATTTGTTTTTTTATTTACAACTAATTTGATAAATTATTGAAATTAATATTTATTTTTTATTTTTTATGTATAATATTTAATGTGTCGAGTTTTGTGTAAAATAATTAATTTGTAATTTTTATTTGAAATTAATATTTTAAATGTCATTGTTTTATTTCGTTGTTTTAGTTTTTTTGAATTAATGAAATAGCTACTTGGAGTTTAATTTAATTTAAAATTTAACAATTTTAATGAATTTATAATTTGTTACATTAATTTTAAGTTTAGATTCCTTATTAATTTAAAATATTCATTTGTATTTAATTAATTATTTAATTATGTAATGTAATTTGAGTTTATTCTTTTTCATTTTGTAAATTTAAAATTTATTTATTTGGATGATTTTTTTATTTACTTTATTTATTAGGTACTTAGCCAAATGAACCCAGTAGCTACGTAGCCAATTATTTCTCGGCTTCATGTATCCCATTCACTATGTAGGGGATTATGAGTATTTACCACAACGCCAAGTTCTTCTTAGCTCATGTATCCTAATTGAAAAAGGGGGACATATCCAAATTATTGAGCCAGTCGCATCGCCAAATTTTTACTGCGAACACAAGTCGCTGATCACCCAAATCACACCGAGCCTGTTAAAGATGAAGCCCGTCATAGCGTTTTCCGAACCAGTGGCTCTGATGATGCATGACTGATTCCATTGTGGCAGGGTTTAACCAAAGTCATTGTCGTTCTGATCGAAGCTGATGTCGTGCCTATGGAGCTCACTAATGCTGAAGCTTGGTATCGAGATTCCCCGTGTTGTCGGCCGATGATCCCAGTGAGATGCCCGTTTGCAGTTCCAATCTTAAGCATATAGTCGAGGTCCTAATTTTTCTAACCCAAATAGATGATCCCAATAAGACTCGAAGTTGTTTCAATTCCACTACTTTTTATGTGGATGATGAACTAGGTTTTTATAAGGATCCTAAACCATCGTTCACAAATTCCATAAATAGGGTATTTGGGAAACTATTTCCAAATGCACCCCAGTTTTCTTATGGGAATTTTTTTTATTTGGATTATATGATTAATATTGCCACCCCATTCTTGTTGATGATGAAAATGACAGTTTCTGAGAGTTTTTTTAATGTGTTTTTAATTTTTTTTTCAAAATACGGCCAGGATAATTTCTTTAAAAAAATATGCTTGAAAGTTAGCAGGTGCACTGCCGCCTTCTGGTTTATGTCGAACAACGACAGAGGGGATTCCACCTTCCCTCCCCCTTACTATTTTTGGCCCAGATTGATGACATAGAAAATGTAGTATGGGGGTGCCGACTTTTTCCTTTACGTTATGCGAAAGGCGGAACCCCCACTACCGTCTTTTCCTCAAGACCCTATAAAAGGGAACCCCCCCCCCCTTCTCCTTAGTTCCATTTTCTCTCATCTCTATTTATTTCACTATTTCTCTCTCTAAAAAAGTATTTTTTGCATGCGGTGGATTCGGTGGTCTAAAAGAAGTCTCGTTTTTTTGAAGCATCATTTAGAGGTATTTATTTATTTAATTTAAAGTTTTTTGTTTTTCTAATTTAATTATTTTTAGTTATAAATATTTCATTTTTTAAGTAGTTTATATAGTTCTAAATATAATTTTTATAAAATAGTTTATTTATTTATATATAGTTTGAAATAATAGTTATTATTAGTAATGATTAAGTATAGATTAACTATAGAATAACTTAGGAATAAATGTTCAAAAATGTTGGTATCCAAAAGATTATGTGGTCATATAAGAAATAAAATCTCTATCTAGATACAAACAAGTGGATGTGGCTTCTGGAACTGATGTACCTAGGGATAGAACTTAAAAACACTACTTTGAGCTAGACTAGAACGAGAACTGGTGCATGAAAACGAGTCTTATTGCACTCCTGGTTTGACACTCATGGGGATATGCTTTAGCTGAATCATATTTTCTTTATAAACTACTAAAATACCTATGAAAATAAAAATCAAATGAGTATATTTATCATTGATAAAATGTTAATTATGATGATATAAAATGAAATAGACAACTAAAAAGTCATTAAAAAATGAATTTTATTTTTAGTAATTTAATTCTTCTTAGTTAGTTTTAAAGATGTTGTTTATTAATTAGTTTAATTAGTTAAATATTTTTTTGAAATAATAGTTATTATTTGTAATGAATAAGTATATAATAATTAATTAATTACTTAGGATTAAAAAATGAATAAATTTAATGATTAATTAATAATCACTAACTAATAAATATCATATGATTAATGATTCAATATAAAATGATTATAGACTGATTAAAGAATGATTAACTAAAGAATAACTTATTAATGATTAACTAGTGATTAAAGAACAATTAACTAGTTAAAAATTGTACTACAAAACATTAGTATCATAGTCTAGGATATAAGAAAATTTTTTAAAACTTTAGTAGCATAAAGATTATATAGTTTAGAAATTATAGTTATTATTAGTAATGGTTAATTATAGATTAATTAATTAATAATATATGATTAAAAATGAATACATATAATGATTAGGTAACGATACTAATGATCATATAAAGTGAAAGGGAGAAGAACAAACACCTTAAATAACACATGAATGTATAGAAACAAATAATAAATACCTTGATATTTTTCAATAGAACATGGTTTGGATGAGATGAGCCTCACTTCAGACATGAGGTAAAATCAGTATTATTTTTAATTGGTGGTTTAATAACATCTTAGAAGGATGTGTACTTAATTTTTGCACTTTCAAAAGTTATTGGCCTTCTAATGACATATAAGATGACATCTAAGATATGTAATTAAAAGGCCGAAAGCTTTTTAAAGTTCAAAAGTTAAGTTTATCTCTTTAGAATATGTTATTAAGCTTCAAATTTAAAATAAACTTGATTTTAACTCATGTCTAAAGTGAGACTCATCTCATCCAAACCGCGTTCTATTGAAAAATGTCAAGGAATTTCTTGTATGCTATAAAGAATTCATGTGTTATTTAATGTGTTTTTTCTTCTTCATTTCACTTTATATGATCATAATTTTCATTTTATCAATGATAAATAAACTAATTTGATGTTTCAACTTTTTTTTATCTCAATTTGCAAAACTTTCTATGACTTATATTCTAATACAATTTTATATAATGAAACATTACTATCATATTTTATGGTATAAAAAGGCACCCTAGAATTTAATTCTAATAAAAATTATATAGAAAACCATCATTTTCAATATTATTTACACTATCATAATCTTGATCAAAAAAAATTTTTGATATAGAGAGTCATGTCTACCTGTGTGTACTACTACGGGGAGGTTTTTTAAACTGAACAAGGAGCTTCTTACAGTACACAACCAACAATAGTTGTTAGTACGACTGATTGTGTAACCCTAAGTGACCTTCAATACATAATTCATGGTTCTTTAAATCTAGGACCTGATCAAAAGATCATGTATATGAGCTATAGACATTTTCACTTCTCGGAAACACTGGAGAATCTAGCTTTTCCATTGGTTACTAATGCACAGTGGGTCCAAGTAGAAAATTTATGTTCTCAGTAGTCAGATGGTACCATGATGGAGTTATATTTTGATGTTTCTACTATACAACAACAACGTCCAATTGTATGAATATGTATACTTACAGGAGTGGTTGAAGATGCTCCACCCCATAAAATTGAGCATATTACAAATGATTCAGAATAGGAAAACCTTGATGATCTCTAGGATATACATGAAAAACCAACATCTGATGAGGAGTTTTGTAATGAAAGAACAGATGGTGAAAACAGAGCTAATGAGGATGGAGTAGCAGAATTTGGGGAGGAAGTTTCTAGAAATCCATTACTTGTACACCAGCCTCGACCCACAATAAATCATCCACCACTCTTTTCATCTTGTTCAGAAGCAATGACATGTGTTCCTGAATTCGACTACAATGTTCTCACACCTGCAACTGAGTTTTCCGGATTTGTACCAAATAGGATTAGTGAGATGGACAAAACCTTATATGTTGGAAGGAATTTTCTATGTAAATATTCATTAAAAATCACACTGGAGAGATTTCACTTTCAGAGGAACTATATATATATAGTTCAGGAATCAGGCTATAATAAATATCTCCTATGGTGTGAGATGTATGGGGATGATTATAGATTCTGTTTGAGGGCGATTTCGAACATTGCATTTGGAGGTTGTATAATCTCAAGGATTGAGGCATGTCATACACGCGTTCAGCCAAGCCTGACACAAGATTATATGTCATTAGATGTAGAATTTGTGTTATACATTTTCATTGATATGATTAGGCATTACAAGATGTTCCTATAGCCCTTGTGAAAAAGAAGATACAACAAACATTCTGTAATAAGATTCCCTATAATAAAGCATGGATGGTGAAACAGAAGGCAATTATGAAGGTCTATGGGGATTGGGATGACTCGTATCGGGTGTTTCCACAATTGCTAGCCATACTGAGGCACCAAAACCAAGTTTTCTACCATATTTACATAAAAGAACACATGTCTCAAGATAACCAACTTTATCCATCTCATGTTCAATTTAATTAGTTGTTTTGGGAATTCCTCCCCTATATCTCCACATTTCGTTTTAGTAAACAGTTCATTCAGATTGATGGAACATTTTTATACAGAAAATAAAAGGGCATATTGTTGATTATAGAAACCCAATATGGAAATTTTTCACCTCTTCTACTTGCATTTTCCATTGTGGAGAAGGAAAACTATGAATCATGGAGTTGGTTTTTTACATGTATCAGAAACCATTTCACCCGTATTCAAGGTGTCTATTTGATATCTAATTGGCATCGGGAAATAAATGAGGAAATCAATGTGGAACCTAATACATGGAGACCCCCAAATTCACATCATCGGTTCTAAATAAGACACATTTCTATCAATGTGAGGAAAACATTCCACAATGAACCAATAAAGATGGAAATCATGGGGATATATATGCAATGTCTTTGTTTTTTGTTATTATTTCAATGTATAGATAAAAACAATTGATGTAAAATATGATCACTTATGTGTATCATATGAGCTGGATAAATAGTGGTTTGAATAATGTTTCAAACAAATCCACAAGGCTAATCAATAAGTGTATAATTATATGATGCATATTCAAAAAGAGAAATGGGCATTAGCATATGAAGGGGGAAGAGGTACAGACACATGACCACAAATATTGTGGAGTGCATCAATGGTGTCTTCAAGGGGATTTGAAAGTTACATATAACTGCTCTAGTTCAAGAGAAATTATATCATAGTGTGAAGTACATTTTTTATAGAAAAAAACATGCCTCTGACGGAATTCAACAGGGGCTAAGGTAAGGAAGGCACATTCAACAAGAGAATGAAAAGAACAATGAAGAATCTTCTGATTATCATGTCATAATTTTCCGTCTAGAAGACTCTCAATTTGAAGTTCAAGAGCATTCATACCCATCACAAATAGAATCGGTGAAAAATGGTAGTATTAATAGAAGAGAGAAAATTTCAATATGAAACTTTTAGTCTTTATGGTTTCCAAGCGCACACGCCACTGCAACATATGCCTCTGTGAACATATCATGTGAATAATATGTTTATCTATTATACTGGATGGACACTATTTCCAAATATTATGCTGCACCATGGACTCCTATTAGGGATTTTCATTATTTACCAATGCCCGAAGGCCAACCGATAGTGATACCTAACAATAATCAGTTCCATAACTGTGGGAGACCAAAATCCATCAAGATGCAGAATGAGATGGACTGGCCTCAATAACAATATAAAATCTAGAGATGAACCATATTTCATCATAGAGGTCATAACCTAAAATGATGACCTAACATTGTTGGGTTGAGTTCACACTCTCATCCACAATGATGTATTGTCTCCATTGTGACATTCTCATATTCTAATTTATATAGTGTTATCTCTTCTTTTTTACTTCAGATTCCAAAACATTCTGTGATTGATATTCTAATAAACATTTATATAACAAAATAATAGTATCATATATTAGGGTATAAAATGATTTTATAAAATTTCATATTGATAAATATTATATGATCAACCATATTTTTTAATATTAGTTACACTATCAGAATCATGATTAGAAAACATTTTCAATGTAGAGAGTCATGTTTTACCTATATGTACTACTACGGGGAGGTTATTCAAACTGAGAAAGAAGATTATTATAGTAAAAAAACAACAATAATGGTTAGTACATCATATTTTGTAACAATAAGTGAACCTTAAGAAAGAATTCATGGGAAATGAACCATGGCATCACAGCATGTGCATCTGTGAATAAGATTCTTTATTTCATAAAAATTTCTGACTTCACCAAATAATTTTACTATCAAATAATAATAATACTTTCATACTCGCATTAAAAGGAATATGAAAAGTGCATTTGAGGTGTAATTAATACATAATAAATCTTTCCATGGTTGATCCATAAAGAATACATGCGATAAAATAATCATGAAACATACCATTATGTGGAAAATCATACGTAAATTACAAAGCACACCATTCTCTAATAAAGTTTTACATAATTAGGAAAGAATATTTATATATATAAATATGTAAAACGATAACTTATAAAAGACCCTTTTCTAGGTAAAATAATATCATGAAAACACTTAAGTAATATTCTTTAAAAAAAATTATGACATGCCCTTTTCTATTGGTAATAAATAAATTCATAAAACAATGTGAGTAAACGTGGAATGTCTTATATTCTAAAATTCATTACATTCTACTGACCATAAATTTATATTTACATTTTACACTTACAACTCATTTCATTTGTGCATATACAGATGGAGGATAACATACTAATCACTTAGAAGCATAGGCATGTTTCACAGGTCGTGTTAGATGGTGGTGAGGTTCGACCGATCAGGGTGCATCGAGCATACCGTTTTCATCACATGGAGACTCAACATTCCATTTGGCCATACATTCACCATGATGGCTTCTATGGCATTGCTGTATTGGATTTCACATTTTTTTACCATCATTTGCTTGTTTCCCTCATTGAGAGGTAGAGACCAGAGACACACACATTCTACCTACTAGAGGGAGAGATGACCATCACCCACAAGGATGT
This sequence comes from Viscum album, assembly GCA_963277665.1. Classification (NCBI taxonomy): domain Eukaryota; kingdom Viridiplantae; phylum Streptophyta; class Magnoliopsida; order Santalales; family Viscaceae; genus Viscum; species Viscum album. The sequence continues at coordinate 808,880,190 of OY728127.1, forward strand.
GTTATTGCCTCTTGGTCTTCCTATTTAGGGGGAATCCATTATTGGACCCACCCATGAATCTTGGCCTGACCTTTCCTATAAATTATTAGGCATCGACATTTTTCCTGACCATAGGGCTACAGATGGTGGGTCAATATCTATGCCCTGGTTGGAGGAATAAATTCCACATTTACCCGATGAGACTGACGACCAGACTGTCATGCGTTATACATGTGAATATATATTACGACTCATTTTAGGGACCCTGTTTAATGATCACTTGAGGGTGCACATGCACATGATGTATCTATCCCTACTGGAGGACTTTGATCAGTCCAGGATGTACATCTAGGGATCGGCCTTCTCGGCATACACATATAGAGAATTATGTTGGGTATCCCATAGTAACCACATAGATCATGAGGGAAGAATCATCCTTATTCAGATGTGGGAATGTGAACGCATCACCTCATTCCTCCCACCACTTTCTGGTTCACTGTCCGCTATGGAGATGTTGTGTGACACTCCGCATAGATGCTGGTATGATCACTCATCTCTATAGGTTTCTTATGATATTAATAGTTGTTGAAATTAATTTCTCATTATTTTTCACTTTGAATTTTGTATTTTACTGGTGGTGTCTGAGACACAATTTCAGCATGGTTTTGACACACCATTTGGGTGCATATCGTCTCAAGTTGGACTATCTCTTACCCGGATAGGTATGTATATATAATCTATCTCTGTCTAAAAAAATTAATAATAACATCAATTTTTATTTTTAGTAAGGATCTTTTTTGACAAAGGTCACATGTCATTTCAGATTGCATGGATGACATACTGGACTATACTAGACCAATTTCTACCATACTACACTAATGGACTTGATGATGCTATGGTTGTAGTGCCCCTCATTAACTTCTATATTATTGAGTGGTAAAAGCCAGATAGAGTCATGTGCCAGTTTTTCTATGCTCAGTTGATTCCATTTCCTCTGAGACAGATAGAGGAGATTCATGGCATGAAGCTGACAGGGATGCAAGATGAAGACTAACACCAAGTACATGCCATTTATCTCTAATGCTGGCATAGACGTGTAGAGTTTCATATCTAGGGTGTACCTACGATATGATTCTTTATTTTATAGCAGGTCGAGTATGATCCATGGTATAGACTGAAGTATATATAGTATCTTACCTCACATGGTAGGTAAATTCATAAGATTTTAAGTCAATAAATTTAAATTATTTTGTTTATTTAAATATTTTCTAATTCATTTTGAATCTATTTATAGGCTACTCATGTATAACATCTTGTTCTCATGAGTGGTGTAGAGGAGGATGGGGTCTTTAGCTGGGCAGCTATCAATGCTGAAGTGCTGGAGCTAAGGTCATTATATTGTACACTTTATGGGAGAATATTCAAGATTGCATCCCAGAGAGAGAAGGTTCCTTCCCTAGAGGATCATCCTCCATAATCTTCTTGTGCAGATGAGCCATGATGATGACAATGTAGACAACGTCATGCTACATGTGAGGCCTCACCTGTTCCATAGGAAGATGTCATCCCTCTAGCAGTCCAGCCTCAGCTGATTGGGGATGTGGTTCAGGTGGCATGGGATCCATATTTCTTGATAGGATATTAGCAGTTCTCTCCATCTTAGGGTCCTAATCCATCATATCCATGGGGTCCAGATCCATCAAAGATTTGGGGTCCATATCCATTGTAGTCTTGGTTCTTCGCTACGATGATGATAGGTCCTTCTACTACCCTAGTTAGAGAAGGATCGAGAGCACAATACGACATGCAGTTGACATCTCCTCCCACTGACACATAGGTGGAGCATGCAACGATTGATGTTCCATTTCCTGAGGATCAACCCTCTCCAGGTCATCAAATTCTACCCCAACACGGAGCTCAGCGATCTCGATGCAGGCATCCCCTTCAAAGACCACCATGTCGGACGAAATATCCTCCTCATAGACATTCATTGTACTTGTTCATGTATATGTTTTATGTCTATTCTAATGATAATATGGTTACTACTATCAGACCTTTGTACAATTTTATCCAATGTTTCAGTTTTCATTATTATTTTTGGCATAGTTTATATTTTACAGCTTTCAAAGTCAACTACCTAAAACATAGGAATAATTATTAAATTTCAAGTATCTAACTTTAAAAGATAATAAAATATACAACATAAAAACAATCTAAATAAAATTTAAAAGATATCCTAAACATCTAAAAAAAATTTGAAAATAAAATGAGTTTTATATATAGTATAAATAAAAGAAAATGAAATGAATGTAAAAAAATATTATAAATACCATTGTAATGGTTTAAAAAAATACTAAATTTAATTTTTAATAAAATATTGATCAATTTAGAGAACTGTTAATTAAAACTAACCCTATATATTGAACCCTACTAAAGACCCATTTTCTCTTTCATAACTATTTCTATCTTAAAGACCCATTTTCACCCAATGATATTTATATCAACTTGAAGATCAACCAGAACCCATACTTAGTTCTTAAAAATGTCTCAAATTTGAGCACCACAAAATCTATTGCTTAAAAACATAACATTTTCACTTTCAAATGTTATTGACATAATTATACACAACATAAAACAAACATTATATATATATATACCATAATATACAATTCTATATATTTATAAACATAATAACATAAATAATTAAATTATTATTATTTTTAGCAGAAAGCCGGTAGCGTACCTTTCACCTTTAATACACATTTTTTAAAATATGTTAAACCTATACATTTTTTTAAAAAATAATCAGAAAACTTATTAAAAAACTCTAGTTTATGATGTTTGGTTCCCTATTTAAAATTTGAAGAAGATGAAGTCTCATGTATACTGCATTTGTTGATTTGTAGGTTCAAACGATGAAGATGATGTGGTTTTGGTTCACTCCACTGTTGTGGCTTCTTGTATGGAGGAGGTGTGTGGGATGAATTTTCCATATTGATGTGTTCTTCCCACCTATTTTATTTAATGAATGGTTGAAAGGTATGGAGAAAAAAAGAAGATAGTGGGCGCTGATTTTCATGACATATTCAAGGAGAAGTGAGGACCAGTGATGGAGTTTGGGTGCACTAAATTGGATTTTACTTATAGTTGGTGATGATCACATAAAATCACGACATGTGGAATATGGTGAATGTTAGTTAATATATCAATATTTTTATCTTTTTATTCCGATTTAGTAGGGGTGATCCTCTATTTTTCTATATCCTCAAACATGGGAATCTACCTGGATTCTTGTAGATGGGAACCTTTATTCTTCTTCTTCCCTTTATATTTTACTTTTTTTTTCTTTTTCTATCTCTGTGAGTATCATGGTATTTTTTCTTTTATTTTGTAAATACAATTGTGATGTTTTCTGTTCATTATTCCTCCATCTGTGTTATGATTTCAGACCTTCAGTGATGAAGGAATAATTTATGAGTCCATATTAAGGAAGTGAAACTCTATACTATTGAGAAAGTGTGGTCTTCAACAATACTCTATTTTTATTAAGGGGGAGATTATTGATAACAACACTCTATCTCTTTTTGATGATTTTTAAGTTCACAAATACCCTTGATTGTTATTCTAATGATTTTACTTTGAGTATATTTCAGTAAATTAATAATATTTATTTATCTATTTTGAAATAATATTAAAGTGTTTAACCCACATTGAATTTTTGGAAAAGTGTTTGGAAATCACTTTAGTGTTTTCTAGAAACAATTTTCAGTCTCTACGTGTTCAGAAATCACTTTAGCGTGTTCTGGAAACACTATTCATACCCTATGTTGAGGAGTGTAGTGTGAGGATGGAATTTGTCGTTTACTTTATAGGTTATTAGAAATGTACGGTTAAACAACCATACGTTATCAGAAATGTTTTGAAAGAACCTTACATTTGGAAGGAACCTTAGTTTTAGAAGGAACCTTATGTTTGAGATATCAGAAAAGTATGGAAGAAGAATCCTACGTTAGTATGAATCGTTATGTTTGTTTCTCAAAAGTATGGTTCATCAGCCTTAATTTTATAAACAACCATACGTTTGATTGAAAAGTACAGATCATGAGTGTTATTTTCTAAAGTAGAGAAAAGTATGGATCATATACTATACGTTTTAAAGTTGAAGGGAAAAGTATGGATGATCAACCTTAAGTTTGAGATCAACCTTACGTTTGAGATCAACCTTGTGTTTGAGATCAAACTTACATTTGAGATCAACCTTATGTTTGATATCAACCTTATGTTTGAGACCAACCTTACGTTTGAAGAATGTATCATCAAATCTCACCCTCCCGATCAACCTTACGTTGTGAACCTTATTTTCAGAAAATGTATGCTATGAATTTCAACCCTGCGTTTGGCGTTGGAGATTTAAATTACAACTTTATTAAAGAAATGGTATTTATAAAGATTATTAGGCTAATTTTAAGCTAGATTAAAATCCCAAAATTTAAATCATGTCTTTGACTGATTCAAAACCATTTATTTATGATTCAAAGGATCGATTTAAGAGGGGATTTTCATGTAGAATTTTTAGGGGAGTTATGACTGCTCTGTTATTCAAACTTCTGAATATCGCAATTCTAATGCCGGATTTTGTGGATCTAAATCGAAAAGGAGAGCGCTCGTCATTATTATATATATACCTATATTATTTTTTATTACATATAGATAGGAGAATCATAGAAAAAGAAAAATATATATCAATATCTTCAGTTTTTAACTACTACAATTTATAGAGACAATTGAGACTTACATATCTGCTTTGATGAAAAACGACAAAGCTCTATTTTCTGATGAAAAAGAATCAAGATTAAATATTCACTGATTCTACATCGAATATATTTTATAAACTGAATATTGTTAAAGCTGTGAATTATATTTCAATATCTACTACAACCGGATTGACTCAGATCTACTTCTACCCGAAGATCATTTTTTCTGAAGACAACGATCCATAAACTGTCAGTTGCATGTTGTTTCAATTTTGAAGAACAACTGGAAAGTATTTCAAGACAAATACTCTCTTTATTTTGAGTAACATGCTTCTCATACTAATATATGTATTTGGTTCTGCATATGAATCAGAAGGCTCTGTTTTAGCTTTAACTTGTAAAGGTTTCAACTACCTGCACTCAGTTGTAGATGATCTTCTGATAAGAGGACCAGATAGTGAAAATAACAAAGCACGTGGAGTAGAGCATTGGTGGAGAAGACTAGGGGCCTTCTGTTCCCTGAACCACTATACATCGTGCATTATTTGATATTTATTTTCCACTACTTAATAATTCTGATAATGTTAAAAGGACAGATCAAAATCTTATGAAGAAATTGTAGAAGACAAAATTCACCCCCCATATTTTGTATATTTGGTATAACCTGATCCAACAATTGGTACCAGAGGAGGATCTTTTGTCAAAGCTATAATATGATGAATGTTTTTGGATTATACAAACTCAATGGATGATACATGGGAGGTTATGTCAATGGTTCGAGCTCCCTACTTCAATGGTGAAAATTATGGATGCTGGAAATCAAGGATGATCATTTATTTTAAGAAACTTGGATACAGAGTCTAGTTGAAAATTCAAACTCCCTATGTGATTCCATAGAAACGTGAAACATGGAGTGCTGTAAAGAAGTAGAGTACGACACAAACTTGAAAGCTATAAATGCTATAATTTGTGGTCTTGGACCAAATGAATTCAATAGAGTATCTTAGTTCCTGACAGCTTATTAAATGTGGCAGACAATTGCAGTTGCTAATGAAGGAATTGACAATGTCAGAAAAATGAGGCATGATACTGCTAAACTAAAATTCGAAACATTCAGGATGTTTGAAGGAGAAAGCATCACCCAAATTAATGGAAGGTTGACAGAGATTGTCAAAAATATCACTACCCTGGGAGATCCGATCAAACAAGCTGATCAAGCTTTGAAAGTACTAAGAGTACTATTACCTAGATGGAATGAAATTTCTACTGCTATCAGATAATCATCTCTAGTCAAAGATTTAACAATGAGATAGTTAATTAGAACTGTTATGATGTACGAGGCTAAGATGCAGGATGAAACAAATGATCATAAGATTGTAATCAAGAAAGAAGATAATTATTTAAATGTAACATCTCAAAATAAAAGTAGAAATCTGAAGAAAAATGAAATAAAAGTAAAATAAGAAAGTTCTAATTCATCAAATTCAGATGTGGAACTGGCTCAGCTAGCGAGAAAATTTAGTAAGTTTTATCAAAAGAAAAAAGGTTTTATAAAGTCTTTAAAAAAGGATGAAAAGGAAGTCGGATGCTATGAATGAAAGAAGATGGGTTATATCAAACCTGAATGTCCTCAATTAAAGTAAAATAAGAAAATTAAATTCTTCAAGAGAAATGAATATGAGCAGAAATAGAAGAAGGAAATGAAATCTACTTGGAGTGTATCTGAAGACTCCAGCAGCTCATTAAAGTCTGACTCAGAAAAATAGGAATCAAATCTAAAATCCAATATGTGCTTCATGGAAGAAACTGATGAGGTACAATCCTATTACTCATCTTACTCTAATTCAAGCTTCTCAAATGATAAACATGCAACTTACTACAATATTCTTGAAAAGAAATATGATTCTTTATTTAAAAAACACAAATCTTTAAATAATATTCATAATTATGTTTTAGGAGAGAGAGATACTTTTCTAAATAAACATTATTAATTACTAGAAAAATATAACTTAATTAACACAAACTATAAAGATAATGAAACTAAAATAAAAACACTGCAAACAGAAGTAGAAACATACAAAAGTGCAGCTCCTATTTTTACAAAAGCAGAGAATACACTAAATGAAATACTTAGAAATAATGTGATTAAAAAGGAAAGATATGGAATATGCAGTAAAGGTGAGAAACCTAAACTGTATAAAAAACTATTTTTTCCCAAGTACAAAAAGTAAAATTTTCAACTACTATGGAACAAAAGGTCACATATCTAAAAATTGTTATTTAAGGAAACCAAAAATAAGTGGGATTAACAAAGCCTTTGTTGTAAGAAGTTTATATAATTCTATTGATTATAGAAAAACAAAGAAAGTCTGAATTCCTAGGTATTTGTTAGCTAACACTACTGGACTCAATAGAATATAGATACAAAAAAAATCTTTGTTTAAATTCCATTGAAGGATGCAGGTCACAGAAGCCAAACTGAAATATGTTATATGGACAGTGGCTACTCCAAGAATATGAGTGGAAACTCATCAAATTTCATAACTCTAACTCAAAAGGATGGTGGTCTAGTCACATTTTTGGACAATGCCAAAGGTAAAATTATTGGCATTGGAACAGTTGGAGATCCAGAAGCTATCTCAATTAATAAAGTACTCTATGTACAAGGATTGAAACACAACCTGATAAGTATCTCTCAACTATATGATGATAGTTATTTAGTTGATTTTTTTAACACTTTTTATTATGTTTTCCAAGTTAATTTGCTAAAATTAAAATCACCAAGAACTAATAATGTTTACACCCTGGACATAAATTCCTTGTGTAAACAAAAATTAAAATGATTAACTGTTAAGATAAATGAATCTTAGATCTAGAATAGGAGAATTGGACATTGAAATATATATTCTTTACATAAGTTATCTAAGAAAAAATTAGTTTTTGATTTTCCTAGTCTCAAATTTAAATGTGATAGATTCTGTGATGTATGTCAACTCGGCAAGCAGCACAAATCATCCTTCAAATCTATTAACAAAATTTCTACATCAAAACCTCTAGAACTAATCCATATGGATATACTTGGACCTTCAAGGGTAGTAAGCTTGGCTAGTAAATTATATGTGTATGTTTTAATTGATGAATCTTCTAGGTTTACTTGGATTTATTTTCTAAAATATAAAAATGAAGCTTTTATTATATTTGAAAGTTTTTTCAAAGCTGTTCAAAATAAAAAAGGTTTTAAAATAATTTTATTAAGAAGTGACATGGTGGAGAATTTGAGAATCTGGAATTTAATTCCTTTTGCTCAAATATGGGTATTAAAAACACCTTCTCTTCACTAAGAACACCTCAAAAAATGGAATTGTTGAAAGAAGAAATAGGATTATTCAAGAAAAGGCTAGGACTATGAAAAATGAGTGAAGTCTTCCTACCTATTTTTGGGCAGAAGCTGTAAGCACAGCCTATTATATAATGAATAGAGTTTTAATCAAACCAATTTTCAAAAAGACACCCTATGAACTCTGGAATAACAGAAAACCTGAAGTAAATTACTTTAATGTTTTTGGATGCAAGGTTTACACCTTAAAAACCAAGGACAATCTCGATAAGTTTGATCCAAAATCTGATGAAGACATTTTTTAGGATATTCTGCTACTTCCAAAGCTTATAGAGTTTTTAATAAAAAAGTAAAGGATTTTTATAGAATCAGTTCATGTGAAATTTGATGAATCTGATCCCTTTGAGAAAAAGAAAGACCAAATTTATGAATCTGACTCTAATGATAACATGAGACTTTAGTACTTAAAAGCTCACTTTAAAAAAGATTTAAATTAAATTCAGTCCAGTTCAGAAGGGAATGACATTGAAGAACCTAATAGTGTACTACCTAGATAGTATATAACCCTAAAGAATCACCCTTTAGAAATTGTTATAGAAGACCTAGACACTGGAATAAAAACTAGAAGAAATGTAGGAAATATTGTTGAATTCTCTACCTTTCTATCCCAATTAGAACCTAATACATTAGAATAAGCCTTAGATGATGAAAGTTGGATGATAGAAATGAAATAATAACAAAATCAGTTCAAAAGAAATGAATTTTGGATATTAGTTGAAAGACAAAAGAACTATCCAGGTATAGGAACTAAATGGGTCTTTAGAAATAAGTAAGATGATCGAGGAATAATAACTAGAAATAAAGTAAGGCTAGTAGTTGAGGGATATAATTAGGAATAAGGTATATACTATGATGATACCTTTGCACTCGTATCATGACTAGAAACTATTAGAATCCTTTTAGCCTATGCATCTCATATGAACTTTAAATTATTTCATGTGGGTGTTAAGTCAAACCTTTAAAATGGATAATTATTAGAGGAAGTTTATCTTGAGAAAACTCATGGTTTTGAAAATTCACAAAAACTAGATTCTGTTTTTAAACTTACTAAAGCTCTTTTTGTCCTTAAACAAGAACCTAGAGCTTGGTTTGAAAGATTAAGTTCTTTTCTTTTTAAAAATTATGTTACTGTTGGAATGGCATATCCAACACTATTTAAGAAAATTCATAAAACAAATATTTTATTAGTTCAAATTTATGTTGATGATGTAATTTTTGGATCAATAAATTTAAAACATTGTCCTGAGTTTTCAAATCTAATGCAAAAAGAATTTGAAATGAGTATCATGGGAGAATTAAATTTCTTTTTAGGACTTTAAATTTATAAAAAATATTTTTTAATTGATTTAAATCGAAGAAAATACATTACAGATTTACTAAAGAAACTTGAATTTGAAAACAGCAAGACGTATACAACTCCTATGTGTACTAATATAAAACATGATTTCGATAAAACTAGAAAATCAGTTGACAACAAGTTATGTAGAGGTATTATTAGTTGTTTATTATATCTTACTACTAGAAGGATAAATATAATGTATTTAGTATGTCTTTGTGCTAGATTTCAATATAATCCTAAATAATCTCACTTAAGTGTTGTTAAAAGAATTTTTAGATACTTAAAAGGAACTGTTTTTCAATCTCTTCTCTGTCCGAAAACTTATGATTTTAATTTAATTTCATATTCAGATGATGACTTTGAATGTTTTAGATTTGATAGAAAAATAACCTCAGAGAATTTTCACTTTTTAGAAAAATCCTTAGTGTCATGTTGTAGTAAGAAACAACCCTCAGTTTTCCTTTTAATAGCCAAGGAAGAATATGTATCTACAGGCAGTTGTTGTGCACAAGTTTTGTGGATGAAAAACACTCTTATGGATTTTGGAATAAATTTTAATAACACATCTATTTTATTTGATAATACTAGTGCTATAAATATTTCAAAAAAACCTATTAATCATTCTAGGACTAATCATATTAATATCAGGAATCTTATTCTAAGATATTGTGTTCTTAAAAAGGATATATTCTTAGAATTTGTAAGCACTGAAATTCAATTAGCTGATATTTTCACTAAACCACTTCCCACTGTAAGGTATTATTTTATTAAGGGGGATCTAGGTTTATTTATTTTTTAATGATATTTTTTTTAATTATTTTAATTATTATTTTATTTATTACTTGTTTTTAGAATAATTTAAAAACTTCGTCAGTTCTACTTTAAACATTTTCTGTATAAGTTTTTACTTTTAAATAATGTAATAATTACTATGTGCATAATGACATGGGAATCAAGGATGTCAGAAACCGTTTCCAATTCCAAATCCATTAATTTTCCCAAAACCCTTTGAAACCCCGAAAACTTCTACTTCTCTTCTCTACCTGCACCTGAACCTTCGAAACCCTAGATTTTCAAACCTTCAGAAATATGTGATAGAAATGGACAAAACTAAAAGGACTGATGAGCCATAAACCCGAAATGCCAAGTGGCAACGCTCGGCAGGACGGAAGATTTTTCAAGGAAAAGTGATCGATCTGGAATGGTTGTACCAAGCGGATCTGATGCTGAGGAAAGCCCTAGCATTTCAGAAACTCACGAAAACCTTAAATTGAGACTATACAAAGTTTCTGTATGAGGTATAACTTCGTCACTTTTTCAGAACTGTTCAGTTCAGTCTGGGAGAAGAAGAAGACTCAATAATAGCTAAGATCGAGGATAGAGATTTTTCGATTTTTTCTGTGGAGATAGCCAAAATTATTAACTACCCTCATGATGGAGTTTATCATTTTTATTTAAAGAATATTGGTGATAATGTTCATAAGTTTAAGTATATTATGTCTGTTTTGTTTGGTTCTAAAAATATTTTGAAGATGTTAGTGAAAGATCTAGAGCCTGACCAGAATATTTTAGTTAAATTTGTTCAAATAGGTATTGCACCCAAAATGTTAGAGATGGAGAACATATTTTACCCTGATATATACTTAATGTTTCTGTTCACGAGTTATATTAATTTGAATATTCTGATATTTATGGTCAGATATCTCAACTACTACTGCCAACCAGAAGTGAGGATAAACATCTATCCCTTTGGAAGGTTCATTTCAAAGATTTTATTTTAGAAAGATATGATAAGGCTAGTGGATTCTTGAGTGATATGTCACCATAGAAACATTTTCAATACTACAACATTGAGGAAGATTAGTTTCTTTTGGAGCACAATAAAAGGAAAACTTATGCTTGTTGGAGCAGAAGAAGAACAAGAGAGTGCTCAGGAGCTACCTGGAGAATCAAAGGAAGGATTATATGAATCTAGAACTAGTAGAATATCAAGAAGGATACAGTTTAAAGCAGTTGAACCACCTACATATGAGGAAATTCAAGAAGGAATTCAGAGAAAACGGCATAGAGTGGCTCAATCTGAATAGGAGCCTACTCAAACAAATGCAGATGAAACTGAGCCTCTTGTGAGATACAAATTTATTAGAGAATCTACGATGCAGGATATAGCTCAACCAACAGTTTCTCAGATAGAGGTGACTCCTCAAGTGGAATAGGAAATTGTGCCTCTAGTAGAAGTAGAGGTAGAGGCAAAATTAGAGGCATAGGCTACACCTGGAACTGATCTTATAGAATCTATTCAAAAGGAAGTCGATCAAGAGGAACTAGTTTTAGAAGATCCTATTTTGGAGGAAATGAATGAAGAATATGGTCTGGAGGATCAAGAACAAGTTCATATGGATCAAGAAGAGAACCCTTCTGAAATTAATACTGAAGTACTTAATGAGATTTTTTTGTGGATGAGTCTGTTCATGACTCTAATGAAAAATTAGTAGAAAATCCAGTATAGAAGAATGATGAAGAGAAGTCAGATGTTGAATCCCTACCTCTAGCTCTAAGAAATCCAGGAGAAGCTCACACTCAGAATCAAGCACAATGTGCCTCTAATTCTGATAATAATCATGTGGAAGAGTTAATCCTAAAATTTAATAAAGTTCAAGCAGAAAATGCTTCTTTAAGAAGATTATTAGAACATGAGAGAGAGAAATTTCAAAGACTGAAAGCCAGTTCTATTTCAAAGAATGAAGTAGAAAATTTCAAGAAGGAAATGTTGTCTGAATTTGAAAATATCAAATCTGAAAGGGTGATGAAGTAATATTTACTATAGTTTAAATCTTTCATGGAGCAATAATTCGCAGCTATTAGAAATAGTAAATCTAGTACATCAGGTACTTTATCTGATCCGATTAGAAGATTTCAGGCCATTATACTAGCAATGAGAAATATGAATGACAGATTTCTGGACCTTTAATGCAATAGTGATCCTTTATTGTGTTGTTGGACAATCAGAAGTTTCTTTCAGAGTATTTGACTTCGAATGAACCTGGAATTAGAACTTTGCTAAATCAGTTCACAGATAAGTTAACTCTTTTAATGGAGAAGGAAGAGAGACTACATGTGTTCTTCCGAGTCAACTTGATTGAAGATATCCATCTGTCTTAGGAAGGAAGAGATCTCATAATCCAGTTAGGATATGTATTGATAAAAAGGTTTAGACTATAGTTGTTAGAGCTCAAGGAAGTCATTCAGAGGCGCTAAAACCCATTTTGCAAAACTTTTTATCATAACCTTTATTCTCCTTTTCATTATTGTACTTGAAATTATATTTTAAATGACAAATTTTTGAATCACATGTTTATTTTTCATTAATTAGTTTTATTGTACTGTCTATGTTAGAATGCCCATCATCTAAGTTCAAATATTGATAACAAGTTTATAATAGCATTTACTTAAGTTTAGTTCTACATGAAAATGTTTAATATTCTTTATATAATCATTCTTTTTTATATCTCAAAAATGGGGAGAAATTTGGATAAACACAAAATTTTATTTTAAGCTTTTAAATCTTTTATTGGGGGAGATTTTTTTTGGATACACACAAAGGACATATTATTTACTTTATAAAGGGAAAGAAAATGTAAAAATTAGGAAATAATTTTGTTAAAATAAAATATTGTTTTTTATCTTTGAAAAATTATAAATTATATAAAATTAATTTTGTAAGATAATTTTATTGGTTATTTCATGGGTTTTGTGATCATCAAAAAGGGGGAGATTGTTGAGAAAGTGTGGTCTTCAACAATACTCTGTTTTTATTAATGGGGAGATCATTGAGAACAACACTCTATCTCTTTGTGATGATTTTATTGTTCACAAATACCCTTGTATGTTATTCTAATGATATTACTTTGAGTATATTTCAGAAAATTATTATTATTTATTTGTCTATTTTTAAATACTATTCAAGTGTTTAATCTGTGTGGAATTTTTTAGAAAAGTGTTTAGAAATCACTTTAGTGTGTTCTAGAAACATTGTTCATGCTCTAAGTGTTTGGAAATCACTTTAGCATGTTCTGGAAACACTGTTCATACCCTACGTTGAAGATTATATTGTAAGGATGGAATCCATCATTTACTTTACAGGTTATCAGAAAAGTATGGTTAAGAAACCATACATTATCAGAAAAGTTTAGAAGGAACCTTACGTTTGGAAGGAACCTTATATTTGAAAGGAACCTTACGTTTGAGATATCAGAAATGTATGGAAGAAGAATCCTATGTTAATATGAAATGTTATGTTTGCTTCTCAAAATTATGGTTCATTAACCTCACTTTTATAAACAACCATACGTTTGATTGAAAATTATGGATCGTGAATGTTACATTCTGAAGCAGAGAAAATTATGGATCATATATTGTACATTTGAAAGTTGAAGAAAAAAGAATTGATTATCAACCTTACGTTTGAGATCAACCTTACGTTTGAGATCAACCTTACATTTAAGATCAACCTTATGTTTGAGATCAACTTTATGTTTGAGATAAACCTTATGTTTGACATCAACCTTACGTTTGAAGAATGGATAATCAAATCTCACTCACCTGATCAACCATACATTGTGAACCTTACGTTCAAAGAATGTATGCTATGTAGTTCAACCATATGTTTGGTGTCAGAGATTTAAATTATGACTTTATTAAAGCAACGGTATTTATGAATATTATTAGGATAATTTTAAGCAAGATTAAAAGACTGAAATTTAAATCATGTCATTGACTGATTAAAAAACGTTTATTTATGATTCAAAGGATCGATTTAAGAGGAAATTTTCATGCCAAATTTTTAGGGGAGTTACGACTTCTCTATTATTAAAACTTTTGAATACCGCGATTCTAAAGGCGGCTTTTGTGGATCTAAATACAAAAAGAAGAGTTCTCCTCTTTATTCTATATATACCTGTATTCTTTTTTATTACATATATAGAGTTGAATCATTGAAAAAGAAAAATATATATAAATCTCTTAAGTTTTTAACTGCTAAAATTTATAGAGACAATCAAGACTTACAGATATACTGTTATGAAAAATGACAAAGCTCTGTTTTCTGATGAAAAATAAACACGATTGAAGATTCACCGATTCTACATCGAATTTCTTTTTAAATTAACTGTTGTTAAAGTTTCAAATTTTATTTCAAGATCTAATGCAATTTTATTGACTCATATCTTCTTCTACCTGAAGATCATTCTTTCTGAAGACAACGATCTGTCAACTGTCAATTGCATGTTGTTGCAATTGTGAAGAACAATTGGAATGTATTTCAAGACAAATACTCTATTTATTTTGAGTAACCGGATTCTTGTACTAAGTTGTGTATTCAGTTTTATGTATGAATAAGAAGGCTTTGTTTTAGCCTTAACTTGTAAAGGTGTCAACTGCCTGCACTCAGTTGTGGATGTTCTGTTGATAAGAGGACCATATAGTAAAAATCGCCAAGCTCGTGGAGTAGAGCGTTGGTGGATTGGACTAGGGGACTTATGTTCCCTAAACCACTATACATTGTGTGTCCTTTGATATTTTTTATGCTAATTAATCATTTTGATAAAGTTAAAAGGAAATATCACGATCTCGCGAGGATATTTTAAAAGACACAATTCACCCCCCCCCCCTCTTGTGTATATTTGGTATTACCCAATCCAACATATACTACCTAGATATCTACACTTCATGATGAAAATAATATATATATTCCCTTTAACAACATTAAAAATGGATTTTAGTAGTTCTAAACAATTATTTTAATCGCAACGCTGATAAACGGGCCCTTTTTCAGCACCCAAAATAGCACTGACAAAGGCCTAGCAGGCTGTAATGTGTTGTTAATATTACAGCACACCCATCAAAAACTAACAATTTTAAATAATCATATATACATTTAATGTGGCACCATGAATAAAAAAATTCCATCCCATGGTATATATAAAAAAATACTACAATACAATTCAAACAATGTTTAATATAATTATATTTACAATTATCCAACAAATATTTAAAAATATTAATGTTTCATATTTTGACGCCAGTGATCCCCTCTAAAAAATGTTCACCCATGGTATCAATTGTGGAAACAAGCATCGCAACCCGAGTAAAATATTTTTCTTATATAAGAAAACAAATATTATGTTACTAATACTGTAAAGGAATAAATTAAACATTAATACGGAAGAATCGATTAATAAAATATCAATATTTAATAAAAAATACACATTTTTAGTGATACCAGTCACACCAAGAATCAGATTGGAGTGGGTTTGATTCTTACATATCAAAAATGACTCACGTATCATTGTCCAAAATTATTAAAACAATCTGAATGTGTTTTCTCAGTTTTCAGTATGTCAGTTGTTCTTTTTACTAAAATTAATGTCAGTTTTAAATAAAAAGACACACTTAGAGTCATACCGGTCACATTGTGCATTGTATTGAGGTGAAGTTGACTCTTACACATAAAAAATGTCTCATGGATCATTGTATTAAATTATGAAAATAATCCGAATGTTTTAGCTCAGTTTTTTGTATGCCAGTTATGTTTTTTTACTAAAATGTCATTTCAAACTAGAAATATGCATTTTGAGTCATATTGGTCACATCGTGAGTCACTTTGACATGATACTGATTTATACACATCACAAATGACTTATGAATCTCTATCCTAAATTATCAAGACAATCAGAGCATATTTTATTGGTTTTCAATGAGTGGCATATTTTGAACTAAAATGTCAATTTTAAACTGATAATTGATACTTTTAGTCATACCAGTGACACTATGAATCAGATTGAGGTGTATTTGATTACTACACTTCATGAATGACTCATGTGTCATATTCCTAATGTATCAAAACAATATAAAATTTTTTTATCAGTTTTCAGTATGTCCCTTGTTCTTTTTAGTTTAATTAGTGTCAATTTTATATAAAAAGACGCACGTTGAGTCATACCGGCCACACTGTGTGTCGGATTGAGGTGGGGTTGATTCATAAACATCAAAAATGACTCATGGATCATTTTCATAAAGTATCAAAACAATTTGAATGTGTTTTCTTGGTTTTTAGTATGTCACTTTTTCTTTTTACTAAAGTTAATGTCAATTTTAAATAAAAAAGACACACTTGGAGTCATACCAGTCACACCGTGTGTCATATTGAGTTGAGGTTGACTCCTACAAGTCACATATGATACTTGAATCATTGTAATAAAGTGTAAAAACAATTAAAATGATTTTGATTGGTTTTTATTATACCAGTGGCATTTTTTACTAAAATGTGGTTTAAATTGGAAACATGCATTTTGAGTCATACTGGTCGTATCGTGCATCGCTTTGACATGAGACTACTTCATAAACATCACAAATGACTTATGAATCACTATCCAAAATTATAAATACAATTGTAGAGTGTTTTCTTGGCTTTTAATGAGTGACACATTTTGATCCAAAATGATAATTTTAAATAGATAACGGACACTTTTAGTCATACTGGTCACATTGTATATCATTTTGTGGATTTTTTTTATTCCAACACTCCAAAAATGACTCATGGATAATTTTTATAAAGTATAAAAACAATAAAAATATGTTTCATTTGTTTTTAGTATGTCACTTGTTCTTTTTTCTTAAATAAATGTCATTTTTAAACAAAAAGACACATTTGGAGTCATACTGGTCACACTATTCATCAAATTGAGGCGGGGTGGATTCCTACATGTCAAAAATGACTCATGGATCATTTTCCTAATGTATAAAAATAATTTGAATGTGTTTTATTTGTTTTTAGTATGCCACTTGTTCTTTTTACTAAAATTAATGTTAATTTAAAATAAAAATACACACTTGGAATCAAACCGGTCACACCGTACATTGTATTGAGGTTTGGTTGACCCCTACACATCATTGATGACTCATGGATCATTTTCTTAAATTATCAAAACAACCTAAATGTGTTTTATTGGTTTTTAGTATTCCAGTTTTTTTTGCTAAAATGTCATTTCAAACTCAAAACACGCATTTTGAGTCGTACCAGACACATCGTGTGTCGCTTTTATGTGAGACTTCTTCATACACATAATAAATGACTGATGATTCGCTATCCTAAATTATTGAGACAATCAAATCATTTTTTTTGGTTTTCAGTGAGTGACATGTGTTGAACTAAAATATCAATTTTAAATTGATAATAGATACTTTTAGTCATACCAGTCACACCATGCATTAGATTGAGGACTGGTTGATTACTAAACTTCACATATGGATCATGGAGAATTTTCCTAAATTATAAAAACAATATGAATGTGTTTTCATGGCTTTCAGTATGTCACTTGTTATTTTTACTTAAATGAATTTCATTTTTAAATAAGAATACATGTCCAGAGTCATACCAATCACAATGTTCATCGTATTGAGGTGGGTTTTATTCCTACACATCACAAATTACTCATGGATCATTTTCATAAAGTGTCAAAACAATATGAATGTGTTTGGTCGGTTTTCAGTATGTCAGTTATTCTTTTTACTAAAATTAATGTGAATTTTAAATAAAAAGTCACACTTAAAGTCATATTGGTCACACTGTGTGTCATATTGAGGTATGATTGACTCCTACACATCACAAATGACTCATGGATCATTTTCCTAAAGAATCAAAACAATATGAATATTTTTTTTCTTGGTTTTTAGTATTCCATTTGTTTTTTTTACTTGAATTAATGTAAATTTTAAATAAAAAAATCACATAGATTATATTAATATAGTAGAGGATAGATTATTTTATGAGTAAAACCATAGTATATTAAAAAACTTTACCTTCTTATTGAATTATGAGTTTCAGTCTCAAATTCATATCTCTCACGAGCATCAGCATCTTCAAACAAACCACCCTGACTCAAAAAAGGAATCCACATATATAAGAAAACAATTCTTATGTGAGTAATAACAAAAATAATTAAATTAAACATAAATATGAAACAATCCACTAAACCTAGTGAAGTCACATCTACATGTTATTTGTGTGCATTCTTCCATCAGGTATGCTTCTCATTCATTTCTAAACAAATATGTATCATCTTATGAATATGATCTTTCTGACATTAATTATAGTACTAGAAAAATATAAATACACAAAGGAATAATAAATATTTTAAAATAAATAGTAATTATCAGGGAAAATACCTCTTCAGGGATGCTCGTTTATTGATATAATTTGATATCTCTCATAAATTTAAAAACATAATAACCAAAATATTTTCAATTTGTTTATTATTAACACTATAGAAATATTAAGGAGAATTATTAATTTTTTTTGATATGTTTTTGTATATTGAAATATTATTACATATATCCTGATACATGTCCAGTCATAGAACTTTTTATGTCCCTCATTCTTATCCCCTATCCTCATTCCTTGTTTTTCATGATATTGATGCACCACCCGATCATAAAAAACTCCACATGAAAACATTATCTAAATCATATAACTTGATGTTTAGTTCTAAAAAGTTGGATTTAGTGTATTAAAATTGATAAAATCTATCATGTGTGTTCGATTTTTTGGATATCCATGCATTGAATCCAGGAAATAAATCATTGGTGTATCCAAATTGACTACAATGGGCATCCAATATTGCCTAAAAACACAAAGGGGAATAAGTAATAAAAGAAATGAAAATATTTTTGATACTATTAAATTGTAGATTTTTAACCCTTGATCAATGGTATTAAGAATAGTCTGTCATCCGAAATTTTTATTTCAAACGATTTGACCAGGTCTGTCACTATTTCATTATTTTTCTTGGAATTTATTTTTAGTGGTTCCATGTAAGAGATGAGAGGAATAATGAGTCCAAATTTTTTTACGAGGAAATACATTCAAAAGTTTTTGATATATACACCTTCCGAAAATATTAAATGAATTTATTCATAATTAACACTGTATATCAGCTTTTGGAAAATCAAATCATGAAAACATACTTCATGTATACATTTACAATTGAGCCTCATAGACAATAATTTTCTAGGATTTGACTTACATTATCAACACTAAGGAAGTATTGAACTTCCTCTACTTACATATTTTCTTCAAAATCAACTATGTAAGTACGGCCATTCTTTAACATTGTATCAGCATTAACCTTAAATGATTGTAAATGTGGATATAGAACGGGCGAGGTAAAGGTTCTTGTGGTAGATCTCTTTGATCAGTTGTTCAATCCTTTAGATTTTTTTGAGTCAAACTTTTATTTAACCCCTTCCATTTGTCCATATGTAATTACATTCATTATTTCATACCTTTTTCATTAATTGTTAATGGTTAATCTTGAAAAAAAATTGGAAATTAATACCCCCTTGTCGAATATTTTTTACAAGATGTGACAGCCATGATATGAATGTTCTAATATCTTATTCGACCTTAGGAAAATCTACCTCATATATTGTAATAGGTAGCTCAGCCTTGGATCATGGGATACGCTAATCGACACTCTCACAAGACATGTTGTAAGTAGTCAGTTGTGTAGCATGTCCTTTTCGATATTGAACATTGTAGCCCTCGCTACAAGACGATGGGTGGGTATTGATAGATATAAATCACAGTCATTATCACCCTATAGAATATCAGTACAGTAAAGGTATCAATGTCTATATGATTCACATTTCATAGAAACAATTATTATAATATTTATTACCTCATCTAAGATAGTTTTTTGAGTGGAATGACTTGCCTTAATGCTGGTGGGGTGGGGTGGGATCTTCATACGATGGTTTCTATTGAGTTGTTTCTTCTATTTACTTCCGCCCATAAAATTTTCTATTAACTATCTATACCATTGGAATTTTTCTTTAAGGGTAGATATTATTTCTATCATCTATTTCATTTCTTTACTTTGATCCTCTTCTTGTTTTTTTCTCAAAATATGTTTGGGGTGTCACCCCAAAACCCACAACTTTGACACGACCATACTGTTCTAGCCACTTCAAGGCCACCAACAGTATGTCATCATCTAGTACAGGTGTCTATGATTCATGTGACTCTATCTTATTGAAAATATAGGATTGTAAGTAATCATTATTATGTAATAGTGATTTAAATAAAAACAATTTTTTATTATGTCATACTTTCACATGTTTTCCAAAATTTTTGTTTTTTTTTCATCTATTAGTATCCCATCATTATTTACACGTTCTTCCTTCCATATCACATGGCATGGGATGGAAGTGTATTTGGATTTAGAGTCATCAATATGCATATAAATAGTGGAACATTATTATGCTATTGTTTTCTTGTCACATAAAATTTATAGGGTAGATTCAAAATACGTACCAATTTTTTTTCAAGTGAAGCATACCCCATACTTTCTTGACGGTTGGTGTGCATTGGTTTTTTCTTCCCATTCATTATTTCTAGAAAATGATTTTTATTTCATAAATAAACAATGTAAAATAAAATTGATGAATCCATGTATTGTCAAACAAAGTATTACTAGCCACAATGTACCTGAAAAGAAACATCCACACAATCCCTAGTAAACGCATCCCACACTTCTTGGGTTATCATGTGTGAATAGATAAGCAGAGGGTGTAGGTTTATTTTCCCTTCAACATATTTAAGATAATGTCTCATTAAAATTGTAAGAAATCCTCTATGAATCCTTCCAGGAAGAATTAATACATATATCTTATGGGAGTTATCTAATATAAATGAAATCTCAAGGGATTATGAAGAGTAAGTAAATGTTTAATTATTTTATTTTTTAGTAAAATAAAGAAATGATATCATAATGTTACTGTAATATCTTCCCACATCAGTGTATTAAGCCGGACCATAACATGGTTCCATGAATATACATCAATTATCATGTGTTTTTGAGTGATGATTCCAATATAACTACTAAACATGGCCCTGTTGGGTTTAACATGATGGACCCACATATTCTATTCGACATCATATTTGATGTCTTTAATTTTCAACTTAATAATTTTTTCTAACACCGTCAAACTATGACGCTCCTGTTTTTTCTACATTGTTGGACCTTCGTTGCCTACCATTTTTTCATCTTCAAAATCATCAATATGTTCCTCTAGAGTGATAGCATGGTAATGTGCATATTTTCATTACAGTTATGCACTGGGAGAAACAACAGGTTGACAAACCCATTGTTCCTCAAAATTGGGAGCACCAACATGTGCAGAAGGTCTTTGTTCCTCTACACTATGAGCAACAGCAGGTTCAGAGACCTGTTGTTCCTCAATATTAGGATCAATAGTATGTGTGAAATTAATTATTTATAGAAGTGGTTTATAATTTAATTTGGAGTACAAAAATTCTTTAGTAAACAGATAATAATATGAGGTAACACGATGTATATTACAAAAAAAATATAACTTTATTGTTGAACTATCATTTTTAGAGACTGAAGGGATTTGACCCATCTATCAACTATCCAAATCGCTTTATTTTGGTCTCCTTTGACATACACAAATTCATCTACATTGGGACCACTACAAAATGATTCCAATTTCCTAATTAAAGGTTCATCCCTAGCTAACTTTTCATTTAACCATTTAGTGTCTTTGGTCGATAACATAATAATTTACCAATTTCGGTTTTTGGGATCTAGAATATAAAATAATTTTACTAATTATGATTCCATATAAATGGTTTTTCTATATACCCATCCTTACTAAAAAAATCAACTTTCATGAATCCCAGTCCATCTATTTTAATAGAACTCCTATTATCAACCCACCTACATTGAAAAATCAGCACTTGGAATGTTGTATAATCCAACTACCATTTTTTTATAATTCCAAAGTATGACATATTCACGTAAAATGTATTTCTATCCTTAGTACTAGAAACATGCATTGCTTTAGCCACAAGTGTAAATCCCCTATTTTTCATGGTACTATCTTCATCTTGTTCATTTTTATAGAATGTATAACCATTAATTACATATCCATTAGAAGATAATACATACACACCTGGTCCTATGTATAGCCATAAAAGTCATTCTGAAATTGAATCCATGTTTTCATCTGACTCCTTAAAAATATGGTCTTGAAACCATCTTATAGACTAGTGATTATGTCTATTTGATAACCATATTTCATCCCTTAATGGATTAAAATGCCTAAGAATTTATTTGTGGGTTTCAACATATGGGGAAACCTCTAAACTATTATAAAAAACATAAAGGTGGGCCTGCTCCCAATCTATAATATTGATTGTGACAATATCTCTTCCAGAAATTCCATCACCTACAAGCTGCCTGGTGTGATGAGATTTTAGTATACCAATGATTTCCACACCGGATAGGTATTTAGTAAACAATTCAATGACTTCCTCAACAATATATCACTCTGTAACAGAACCCTCTGGTTGACATTGATTTTTGACATATCATTTCAAAAATCTTCATATACCATTTTATGGGGAACATCCATCTATAGTGTACATGACCACATAGTTGAATCTATCTAACCAATTGAAGCATAAAATGTACCATCATATCAAAAAAATTAACAGGAATAACATGCATAATTCATATAATATCATGAAAATTTCTCTTTCTATAGCCCAAAATTTCTCCAGGTCTATAACTTTGTTGCATGTAGCTTTGAAGAAGAAATAGATCTTGGTAAATGTATGAGAGAAATTATTGGAAAAATGAAATGTAAAGATATTGGAATTAGATATTGAATCAAAACATGGGTTTCATGTGATTTAAGACCCTTTAACTTTAAATTGGTCATTGATATGATGTTCTTGATATTTGATGAATACCCCTCAAGAACCTGTACATTATTTAAGAAGTTGAAAATTGGATATCTCTCCTCTCTGGAAAGAGTGTAAGTAGTTAGATAAAGAAAAGTTTGTTTTTCACCTTTTATTGGGTCCAAATATTCTCGTATTCTCATGTCAACCATGTAGAACCTAGACTTAATTCCATAATTTGTTTTTTGGGGTGAATTTAGTAACGTTCCGATGACACTATCAATACATTTTTTCGACATGAATAATATCAAGAAAATGTCTGATGTGCAAAAAAAATATAGTATGGTAATTCAAAGAAACTGTTCTCTTTTCCCAACTATTTTTCATTTGATTTTTCAAAAATGGTTTACCAAAAGTATTTTCCATATTTTTTAATTTTTCAAACAGTTGATCACCTATTAGTGGAGGTTGTGTTGTATATTCTTCAGAACTTCCATCGAATGATTTCATCCAAGATCGGTACTTATTCCATCAAGGTAGAAATATTTGATGTCATAGAATCACAGTTTTCAATTAATGTTTCAACCAAATTGACTACGTACCTTGTTTTCAAGTAGGACACCATTGAGTTCCTTTAATTCTATATCTGGACAAATTTTCATAAGTTGTAATGTTATTTATCAACCCGTAAAACATGTCTCTCAATATGAAATCATCATTTCTATAAGAATAATACAACATAACACCTGATTCCCACAATAATTTTAAATCCATGATCAATGGAGAAAAATAAACATCAATATCATTACCTAGTTATTTTGGTCCTTATATAATCAAAGATAACATGATTTATTTTGATTTCATGCACAACCATGGTGGAAAGTTATAATTTACCAACATAACTGGACATGTACTATGAGTGTTTCTTTGAAAACCAAAAGGATTCACTCCATCTATAGATAACTCAAGAAAAATGTTTCTCAGATCATTTCCAAATTCAGGATACTCATGTTCAATTCTCTTTCACTAAGGAGAGTCTGTCAGGTGACGTAGTTTCCCATCTTTAATCCTTGTATCTGTGTGCCACATCAATTTCCTTGAAATCTCCCCACATCCATACAGGCACCTAAACCTTGGAATGATTGGAAATTTACATATAATTTTTGTAGGAATAGATTCATCTTCCTTGTATCAATAATAACCACAATTTGGAATTCTATAAGTGATTTTTGGTCCCTGAGAAATAGTATAAAATCATTCAGTCAGGCGTGTATTCTTTTAGAGATCATACCCATCGAGTATACCATTAGTTTGGAATCTTATGTTCGTCTTAGAATCTCATTATATTCAAGGGGCATGTCATTCAAGAGAGAAAGAAGTTATGTAAAATTGGCATCACTCCATCTGTTGTCGGCTCAGTACAGCGGACAATGCTGTGCATTTAGTGCAACCTGCATACAACGGTATCTTTACAAAACTCTTTAACTTCTAAAACAATTTTTGGAAATCAAGAATTTCATCTTCAAATATCATTTTCATTTCATCAATACGATCTTCATCATCATTCAAATCTATAATCACATATTTGATACTATCTTCTTCATTGTACACACTTGTAATCATATCCGATGATCCATAAAATTTCAGTGTTATCCCAGCCATTAGCTAAAATTTATTTTCCCCCATGTTTATTCCAACATTTATAACATTGATCTATTCCATGATAGATAAAGTGTTCTTCCAACTCCTCTAGACTAATTATTCTTTAATAAAAACATTATAAACATGGAAAAAGGATTTTAGAAGGGTCATATGTATGATATTTTTCAAACTTGATTAACTCTTTCACTCCATCTTCATACTCTTTTTTCAGATGATTGGAATTCATCCATTTTTTATTCATATCCATCTTATTTGATTCATTAATAATAATATTTAACAAAATAAATACACAAAATATGTTCAATTAGGGCCGTCATCCAACTATATATCTCTCTCCAAAGATCCAAAGGAAGCGAAACAAGCCAAAACAAATCCGAACCTATAAAATTAAAAAACATTTTACAACATTTTTTACACTTTAAAATCATCCAAACACATGGTTTGAAATCCAATTAACACAAGAATAATTTTTAAGACATCAATTTGGTGGTTACCACTGATTTTAAAACCAAAATAATTTTTTTAAAATCCATTTAGGCATTTTCTAAAACACTTTTCAATGAATATGATTCCATAAAAAGGGATAAAATCACTTGGAAAACACCAGTTATCCCTCAAGGGCACTCATATAGGCATAAGTATAATACGGAAACACTTTTAAAAAAATAATAATTTATAGGTAAAGAAAATATGAAGGAGAAAGAAAAGTAAAGGGGACATGGTATATAAGAAAGCTAGTAAAAATAAGATGATGAATAAAGGGATGAGAAGGACACATGAAATCTAACCCAATTATATCCATAAATGGAACATAATACATTTATAAAGTGGAAGATCCATGGAATGGATTAAGAGTAATATAAAAAGTTGATGGAAAAATTCAAGAAACAGTACATCAAAATATTTATTCTCAAAATACAGGAAGATAAATAAAAGAATAATTAATCACTTTTTCACTAAAACCTCAAATCATCATAAAAATATTAAAAGAATTAAAATTTCATTAAAAAACAACCAATATTCAATAATTCTCCATAAGAAAAACATTTTGACATTAAAACTTCATTAAATTCTCAAAATAGATGTGGTGAACAAGTATTTCCCACGATTCTAGATTCAAACTAACTAAATATGATTTGTACCTCCATTACATCCATAGTTTTTTAAGTTCAAGAGTATATCACATACATAGAGACACTATAGATCCAATATTACCTCTACACACATTACTCAGAACAAGAGTAGATCACACCCATCTTCCCAACCACCTGATTTATGGAACTAGATATGATAATCCATTACACATGAATGTTTTAGTATCCCACATGCGATCTTGGGAAAATATTGCCACGAAGAGTAGAACCCTACCTAAAATCTACATTTTCCAAATACAGAAACCTAAATC
Organism: Viscum album; assembly: GCA_963277665.1. Lineage (NCBI taxonomy): Eukaryota > Viridiplantae > Streptophyta > Magnoliopsida > Santalales > Viscaceae > Viscum > Viscum album. Next base: position 808,906,491 of record OY728127.1, read on the forward strand.
TAGAACCACCATGAATATTTGACCAAGAACCATGTTGTTGTTTCATTCTACATTCCGAAGTAGGTTCAATGTACATATGCAGTGCCACACCAAGACCCTTCCAGATCATGATCCTATTGCTTTAGCATGTTGTAGTCACTATCAAATTGATCCCTCCAATTGATCAATTTAATGAAAGAAATTCTATATTCATTATTGTAACCCAGTTTTTAGTGTTTCTCTATAAAAATAAAGGCATGCTCTACTAGCCCATGTCATCTAGGCCCATGCACAAACCCTAGATAATTTTATCCATCATTCAAAATCTAAACACTTCAATATTGATTTGTATCATGTATCTCATCACTGAGACAAGCACTATATCATGCCTATATATATTCAGGAACTAGTAACTAGTTGACATCTTCTTTTTCCAGGCAGTGCATTACCATGTACTAACTATCCCTCCATAATTCTTCATTTCTCTACCTTTCACAATTCATGCTAGACCATGAATCTCTTTTTCCATCCATCTTCCTTGCATACAAGAACATCATAGAAGACCCAATTCCTTCTTATCAAAAGAACTCAACATTCATAACCCCACTAAATTAGATTTTTACCCCTTTATATGAACCAAGCTTCCATTTCATGATAGGGAAACCATAAAATCATCAATGTGTCACCTTTTATTGAGTCCAAGTGGTAGAATAGGTCCTCCCAACTCTTGTTTAGATAACCTTTTTGGAGTTTCATGTAGGATTCTTGATGAAAGTCCTCAAGGAATGTTTCCTTTCCAGCCTTGAAATATTACAAGATGAATGCATAAACTAGAAGTATGGTGCAACCCATCAGACAAAAATATTATCATACATGATGATTCCCTATAATGTAAGCACAAAATAACAAAAAAATCAATAAAATAAACATATTCGTCATATTTAAAACTAAATTCAGAAATCACATGCATAATTCAATAAAAACTCTATCATGTAAAAGCTAGTTCATGTCGACTCATGTCATGGGTTAAAAAACAACCTACACATGTAGCTTCCTTTAATGTGATTTATAATATAGTAATTTTTAATCCTCATTTTGGCCCATAGCTTATGAACAACTGATCTTTTCATATCATAAAATTCTTTGAATTTGATATCATGACATTTAAACTATCCATTTCATTTCTATGGTAAGATTCTTTTCTTCCTCATTAGGTTATGAAAATCTATATTTATCCGACATATATTCCATTAAAAATGGGTTAAATTATATAAATATAAAGATATATTATGGGAATTATTTTTGGAAGTTGAATTAAAGATAAAAGAAAGTTAAAAAGATGATGTATTGAGTTTAAAAAATAGAGGATGTGGTGGAACCAGCTCTTGAAAAAATTTCAAGGATAAATCTAGAATCAAAATCACATAGAATAATTTATCAAAGACACGGAATACATAAAAAAACTATGACCCTACAAGAAATATGTTGAAACGTGGTAAAGATAAAAAAATTACATCATACATAAGGATTATTCATTATCAAAGGAGCTTACCATTCAAGGAGTGATGGTGGTGAAGGAGAAGGCGGGTGGAGAGGTCGAGAGAGAAGGCAGAGGGTAAGGAAGAAATAGTAGTGAGGCAAGGATAGATGGCAGTGAGGAAGGAAAGGACGATGATGAGGTAGGGATAGACGGCAGCGAGGTAGTGAGAGACAGTGGCAGAGGTGGGTTCGTGGTAGAGGAGGAGTTCATGGAGGAGGTGGGGTATGGAGGTGGAGGTGGGGTTCATGATGGAAGTGGGGTTTGTAGCGGTGGAGGAGGGATTCACAGTGGTGGAGTAAGGGTCAACCGGGGAGGGGTCAACGGTGGTAGGGGTCGACTTCCATGAGGGTTTGAGGTGTGTAAAAGAAAAATACAACCATTATGGTTGATTTATAAAAACGGTTAAGGCTTTTATCGATGCTACTTAAAAAGCACTAATAAAGGTATTTTTTTCACCACTAAAATAGAAAGTGCAAATAAAACCTACCTTTTTCTGTGTTTTTTAGCACTGAAAAAGATATGCCTTTATCAGCGCTAAAAGTATAGTGTTGATAAAGACACATTTTATCAATGTTATTTTAGCACTGATAAAGGTATATCTTTATCAGCATTAAAAAAGTACTGATAAAGATATAATCTTAATAAATTATTTATATTATTACATATATTTATAAAATAATATATATAATAAATATATTTATTTATTTATTTATAATTATATAATAAATATATTTATATAATTATATATATTTATAAAATTATAAAATTATAATAACTATATTTCTTACATTTATAATTTTATAAATAGTTATAATTAGTATATTAATTATATATATTTTTAAGATTATATGTATAATAAATATTTATTTATTTATAATTGTAATTATGAATATATATATATAATTATAAAATTATAAGAAATATATTTATTATATTTATAATTTTATTAATATATATCATTAATATATTTATTATAGATTTATAATTATTTAAATATATATATATTTATTTGTAATTATAATTATAAATATTTTTATTTATTTAAATATATTTGTATATATTTATAAATATATTTATTATTTATACTCCTTTGACTTGTTTTTTGGATTTAATAATAGGGGCCTTGAGCTCCAGTATTTTCTAAAAAAATTATTTATTTATATATATTTATAAATTTATTAGTATAATAAATACAAAAAATATAATTTTATAAATATTTAAATAAATATTTATTTATTTATAATTATAGATATAATTAAATATATATTTATTTGTAATTAAAAAACTAAACTAAATATATAGTTAATTATAGTTATAATTATAAATATTTATTTATTTATTTATTTTTAAAATTAGAATTATAACAAATATATTTAATATATTTATAATTTTATAAATATATATAATTTATATATTTATTATAATTTTATAATTATTTAAATATATCTGTATTTATTTATAATTATAATTATAAGTATTTATATTCATTTATAAATATTTGAATATATTTATAAATATATTTATTTAATTATATATATTGATAACTTTATAAGTATAATTAATATATATGTTATAATTTTATAATTATTTACATATATATATTTTTATTTATAATTATAATTATAATTAAATATATTTATAATTATTTTTATATAATTATAAATATATTTATATATATATATATATTTATAAAATTATAATAAATGTATCTATTATAATTTGATACTTTTTTATATATATGTGTATATAGTTATAATTATACTTATAAATGTATATATATATATATATTATTAATATATAATTAAAATTTTATAATTAAAAATATAAAAAAAATATTTATTATTTAAATATATTTATTGTAATTTTATAATTATTTATGAGAACATAATAGATTCATTAGTATAACATGAATGAATTATATACCTAGTAGTATAGATCATAAAAAATGAGTCATCACATATATGGACAACACGAATAATATTAAGGGTGTAATGTATAAATAAACATTCATGGTGAATACATAATAATTGCATGTCAATTATACGCACGCATCAATATATTTATTGACCAAATTCATTGGAAACATATATTTATATTAATTTATAATTATAATTATACATATATATAACTATTTATATATAATTATAAATATATAATTATAAATATAATAAATATATTTGTTATTTAAGAAAATTTATTATGATTTTATAATTATTTAAATATATAATTATTTAATTATAATCTTATAAATACTTTCTTTAAAATATTATATATATTTGAATATTAAAAATATAAATTAATTATAAAAATGCATTTTTATTTAATGTATATAAATAAAAATTATTTTTTAATATAAATGTAATAATTTTATATAAATTTATTAAAAAAATATTAAAAACTTTTATCAGTGCTTTTGTTAGTGCTGATAAAGGGTAAATTTATCCACACTATTATATAGTGCTGATAAAATCCAGCATTTCCATTACGTCAATTAGTGGAAGTGTGGTCATCACCGTATATTTCTTCTTAGCGAATTGTGAATGCGATTTGGGGTGTGTGCGAGTGTACTCATGCACAAGAACTATTTGGTACCCTTTTGCCTCAATTATTTTCCCTTTCCTCTCAAATTTTCTTGACTGATCGTCTTAGTTTGGCAATGCTATAGAACGATTTGAGAAGAATCTTTCTGGCTTGTGAGATATCCTAGAAAAAATGAGTTTGTTAAGTGATTCATTTTGCATTCTGGAGGAGTGCTCAACCACTGAAGAACTTCTATATTCGTGTGTTCAATATTTATGTAGGAGAGGTGTGTGATCTGAGTTGTCGGTCATTCATTGAGTTGGGATGGGAGTTGATGTTATCCTTCAAAATATCTAAGTAGGGTAGCTGGGAGTGGATCAACATGGATATGGCCTTGTTCTTTCAAACTCTCTCTCTTCTCCTTCATTCTTATACCTCTATTTCTTGTTCATTCACTTTATTTCATCACTCCACTATGTTTTCATCGTCTTTTTATGTTGTTTTCATATGGTTCTTTCAAAACTTTAAAACAAAAAAAAAATTCGGGGAGGCCATTAGGGAATTTGACACAACTTCCTTAAGAGTGACCCCACGGTTTTCCAGTGTGCTATATTTTGGGTTTATAAATGTATCATTCATCATATTCACAAAAATTAAATCTTCTAGTAGGTTCATATAATATCCATGGTAGGTATAATACTCATAGTAACTTGAGATACTGTAATCACCGTGAATGTTTGGCGCTAGGTGTCATTGTGATTGCAAGCAGCCATGGTCAATATACATTGTCCATGTGTCGATGTAGAGATGTAGTGTCACAAGACATGTTGGCACAGCAAAAATAAGAATAATATCATGTTAATGGATGGAGACATGTAGTGAGGATTAATGTAGATGTTTGGTGTCACTTCCAAAGATGGTGTGGATGTTTTGTTGCGCCGACTACGGAAGGTTGAAGTTCGTTGTTGGGTGTTGCGCTATAGTGGAGCTCCCATGTGTTGGCATTAGTGCCCTAGAACCAACTTGTGTGTACATTATGATAACCATGTATTCATTTTTTTGAATATTAATAAACTAATTATCACATCATGATTGTTCTTATGCATAATATAGTATGTGATAATTTCCTAAGAGTAGTTTTCGCACTAAAAGGTTATAGCAGTTCCCTACTATAATGAGAACCAGAAAGTGCTACAACATTATTCTTGAATTTATGTTCTCCAACTAGATGATATAATTTGAGAGAAACAAATGATAAAAGCTATTAGGGGTGGAGACTCATAGGAATTTGGGGTAACTTCTCATGGTGTACGCCCTTGGTAATATCCACTAGGATATTATGAGAACGAGACCTGCCAGTAGGAAATCCACATTTATATGTGTCATCAGATGTTCCTGTTTATGGATGTGTGTATCGGTCCTTGTTCTTTAAGATTATTATTAATGAGTATTGTGATATTCACACTTAGATGTATTGATGAAAATATTGATGACAGATGTTCATGGTGAAGTAGTATATGTTGGCTGTGTCACGAGTAATATTGAATTAATGAATAATGTGAGAAAGGATTTGTCCCTTCTCTTTATTAATAGATGTTGATATCTCAAGCCCTTTGGTGGAAATGATATAGCCTAAATAAATCAATGACCATGGTCTTCTAAAGGAAAGTTCGTTCTCTGAGAAGTCAATGAAAGAGACATCAATCACACAGATTGATGGCACTAGAATGCAACCTCCTTGATTAGAGATATCATGATAGAGGGATTATATTACATAGTAAGTGTCTGTATGAGGTGAAATCTCATTTTAGCATCAACTTATTTCTCTATGGATTCCTTGGATTGTTTTTAGACACTAAAATTTGACATTAGGCTTCTTTGCCTAATGCCACTGAGAAAAAGGCCTAGAGGATCACACACTAACTATGTCTAGAATCTCAGTTAAATAATATATTATTATTTATTATTTAATAGGTTGAATATTATTCATGTACATGGTTTAATAATTATTCATGTATGCTTGTTCGCATATAAATATTTATTTTCTATTTACTGAATATAATATTTATGTATTGATTGATGAATAATGTAGTGATATTTATTTAATACATAAATAGACGTTATTCAAGGCCTGATAAATATTGTGGAGAAATGGAGAACTGAGTTTAATGGTATGGTGAGAAATAAAAATTATTGAATATTATTTAATTAAATAATATTTAATCATAATTTGAATGTTAATCGCATGTCAAGAAATTATAATATTATTACTATTATTTAACATGGGGTTTTTATAGGACTAAATAAATAATTAAGGGCACTTGTTCAATTATTTAATTTACACCCTAGCAATATAAATTCCCAATTATGTTATTTTCTATATAGTGACAATTAATTTTGTCTCAGATGTGAACAACAGATTTGATCATCCTCTCAATCCTAGAGAGCTCCCTTCTCCAAGAATGATCCCAAGAATGTATAGCAATCCTCCTCCACTAAATCTTGGAGAACACTTTGGAAGCGGTTCTCAAAGTGACCAAAGATGGACAACGCAAGCATAAGGATATGTCGTTCTAACACCCAGATATTCCTTAGTCAACATCTAGATATTCATCGAACATGTTTGGATCAGCTCTATAGAAAATATACACTTGGTTTCTACAATGAAACGATGGTGGATTGCAGGTCTATCACCAGATTTATCAATGATGAAAGGATTCCAACAAAGCTAATTCTTTATTTAATTTAATTAATTATAAATAATATATGATGATCCTCCCTTTGGTACAGACATAATTACACTTTTCTGATTTTTTTGATCCAATTCTATAGATCATGTCATTTATCATAATGTACTCATATTGGTCATCAATCATGAAAAAAGCCATGTTGGACACCGCCCATCACACGCTTCTATTGCGCCCGGAACCTACACCATGGGGTCACAGAAGAGACTGAAGCTGAATTTTTATCATGATATGGTGCTCACATGGATGAAGGCATTGTAGTGTAGTTGATGCATGGATATGACAGTGCTGAAGATTAAAGGAGATGATTCTTGGGTGCTGTTGTGATTTATGGAGACCAGTTATCATGGAGTTTCTGCGCACGGGTAGAAGATCAAAAATGTAAACAACATATAGTTTATATATTTATATATATTTATATTTGATATATATATATATATATATATTATTTTAAAGAATATAAAACTATATATATATATAAAGATATTTTAAATATGTGACAAAACTTTAATACTATAATTTTATTAACTAAAATAGAAAACTTAAATTATAAGAAATGATTATTAAAATATTTCAAATATTAACACTTGATATAAAACATCAAAACAAAAACAAAATTAAAAATTTCAATGAAAAACATAAATTTAATATTTATATTTTTAAAATAAATTAATTTCATTAATATAATTCTTAAAAAAATATTAACATTTAATTCTATTAAAAATAAAAAATATAAGTTAAATTATTTTCACTAAATATTTCTAAAAAAAATATGAATAAAAATATAAAATATTTTCAAAAAAATTAAATAAAGTTATTATAATTTATCAAAATAATATAAAAAATATAAAATATAAACACATATCCAAAAAAATATCCCTCTTTTTGTAAATTTTATAACCAAAACCAAAAATTTATTTTTTAAAAATCCCAAAATTTATCACCCTTTTTGAAATTTATCAAAAAACAAAAAAAATATTATTAACAAAAATATTGTTAAAAAAATAAAAAAAAATTGGATAACACCCCAAAATAAATTCATATATAAAATTATTTTAAATATAACATGTATACTAAAATTTAATAGAAGTAAAAAAGTAAGAATTAAACATTATCCAATCTATTTCAGAATAGGTTAGACATAAACAAATTATAGACTATTACTTTATTCTTTTAACAAATCAGTCATTCAATATGATTTATAATAAAAAAACAAAATAAACATCCGTGAATAAATAATAAATAAAACTTTGTGTTTCTTACATAATATTTACAAAAAAATGATAAACAAATTTTCTTCAATAGTTAAAAAAATCTCCCTAATTTAAGAAACTAAAATATATAATTAATACAGATAAACTGCAACTAAAATATATATAAAATTATATTAACATTGAGAAAATTATCCCCTTATATTAATCATTATGGAGTAAGAGATACCAATTTGAATATTATATCAAAAGCCAATGAGCCCGTACCCGAGTGGCAAGGGCTCCTACTTGGCATCCAAGAGACCCAGGTTCAAAACTGGGTGGAGGTGAATTTTCGGGGGTACTATAGCAGTATTGTACCATGTATTTTTCATTAATGTAGCAGCCGGAACTATTCGCCCAATTTGGGCCTTTGGGCCACCGGTTTGGCCCTACGGGTCTCTAAGGCCTTCGGGTCATCAAAGGTCTTCGGGCCTCTGGGCCTTTGGGCCAAAAAAAGACTATGGAGTATCCCAGTTCACACAAAGCAGGCCCTAGAAGAGGATCAAAGTAGCATGACTAGCATTCACTAGAAGCAGAGATACCAGATTGAAAGAATGAGAGGGTACGACAACTGCCATCGGAACCTAGCACCGTGCAACTTTGTATGGGGAAATGCTAGTCGTTCTGTAATGCAAGGTGGGGATCTCGGTTATCAATGATGTAGAAGCTTGGGGAGGGGTATTTCCTATGGGTTGGGCATACGAGTCATGAATTGAGCATAGTATGCCTCTGGGCCTTCGGGTCATGTATTTCAAGTCATGTCGGGACTTGTGCCTTGGGCCTACGGGTCATGTACGAGTTCCCCTTTATCCCTTAAAAAGGGGGATTGTCTATAAAAAAGAAGTCCTTTGGGCCATTCGAATATAAAAAAATTATTTAGAAAATAAAAAAATTAAACAATTTGGATCCGGTTTAAATAAATGATTCAAATCAAGAAATTTCATTTAATTCCAAGAACAAAATAAGTTCACCTTTGATAGAATCCTAATAGTTTAATAAAAAATTGGCATTTTTGAACGAATTTAGAATTTCAAATTTTAAAGATTCATCCTGATTTTAAACTAGGATAAAATAAATTTCAATTCATAAAATAAATTTATAAGTTATATAATATTTCCCTGAATTAGGAGTGTTCAAAATTGTATTTCAAAGAACCATTATAAGAAATAAATAGTTAAAGTGTTAAGTGGTTAGCTAATTTAACAATAAAAACATCCCAATCCACATGTGTAAAATAAAGTTGTTTTAAGGTAATAACCATAAAATAAGTTCCTTCCTAAAACTTAAATATTTTATTGAAAAATATTTCAAAAAAACTAATAATATCTGAATTTCTCCATATACTTACAATTTTGATGGTAATTTAAAACATATGTGTCTTCATATTAACTAAATTAACAAATGAGGGGTATCTCCCCCTAAATTCCTTATTTTCTAAAAATATATATTAAAACCTTATTTATAGAAAATATAAACACATAATCAACATATATAAAAATAAAAATTCTAAACTATATAAACTACAACATGTTTATTTAGGAAAAAATAAACAAATAGACATTATCGTACATGTATAAAATCAAAAAATTAAAATAAAATCATAAAATATATTAAATATTATGCATGATTATATATCAATTTTATGAAACACTTGAGAATATTCATGTTGTTCATATAACTTGTATCATTAGAAATCGTTAGGTAAGTTTCATGTAAAATAGATTTAGTAAATAATTGTTTTTGTACCCAAGTTATTTTTGTTTCCAACTAGATTAGTGATAAAAAATTTAGGCACCTATACTGATTTAATACATATATTATAGGATAATATAGAAGATATATTTTTATAAATAAATTTATTGGTGTGGCCTATTGACTAAGTAAATCTTAAATAACAATCATTTTCATAACTTTCTTTCAGATTACATCTAATGCATGTAACAGTTGAGACATTCCCTTTATTTCCTTTCACAAAAGTAGTTCTGTAAATATTAAGAATCGAACTATTGTTATCAAACCCACTTTTTTCTTTAATGGGTTTGTTCATAGCCATAATCTTATCATTTTTTATTTACATTAAGGAAAAATATATAAGGTTACTTTTAATAATTAATTTCCCTTTCAAAAGTTTCATTCTCTTTTTAAATAACTTTAAGGTCATTACAGATGTTCTCATTTCAACATGATCCTATATTTTTTTCATGTTTGAGATTTTTAGATTCATTTTAAATTTTATCTAAATAAAAATAATCTAACTTGAATCTCCTATATTAATATTCATTAATTTTTAACAAGAAATATTTTATTCTTTCATTATCATCTTTGAGCTTTATTAGTTTAGAATATATAACCCATTTTTCTTGTACATTACTTAAATGAGAATATTTTTCCCATTTTATTCTTTAAATTCACAATTTTATCTTTATTTTTCTCTATATAATTCATCCATTATCAAAATATCACTTGGAAACATTTCATTCTGTTTTATTAATTATTTAACTTGATTTCCATTATCAGACTCATAACCTGAACTATAATCAGAATCAATGTTTACATCATTCAGTGTTTTTTTCATCAAACAATGATTGGATGATTATTTTTCACTCTCGAATCATCCCTACTTGAGTCTGAATCCTCTGTGAAACTCCATCCAATATGAATTTCATATTTTAACATCTTTTATTGCTTTTATTTCGCTTTTTGTTTCAATTTTGGATAGTTTCATTTAATATGTCCCATTTTCTTGAACTCAGAGAATATTAATATGGAGAAATTTTATTTACTACTGTTACCTTTCATACTTCCCTTTTTTATCCTTTTTATTATCACTTCTAGGATGCTTCTGAAAGAATCTCTTTATTTTCATATACTTGTATACTATTTTAGTAACATTTTTTATTTCTTCTTTCTCATTTTATTGTAACTAAGACTCAGATGAATTAACAGAAACATTTATATTAGATTTTAATGTTATACCATTCCTTTTTCATGTTTGTTGCTATTATAAATCTTCATCTCCAGTTCATATTGAATTACTCATCCTATCATTTCATCCATTGAATACTATGTGAAATTATTACTTTCTTCAAACACAATCTTATTTGAGTGCCACCTATTTGGTATATCCCAAAGTATTATTTAATTAATATCTTCATTATTCATTGTATCCTTGAGTAAAACCATTGTATTTACAATTTTAGTTAATCTGTTATGCAGCACGTTGATTATCTCTTGATCATTAATTTTGAATTCCTGAAACTTGTCCCTATGAATTCCCAACATGGTTTTATGCAACTTATCATTTCCTAAATGAGTGTATTTTAAAGTCATATAGATTTCAGATGTAGTTTTACAAGATGAAATATGGTTATAAATTTTTCCACTTAAATAACAATACATTTAATTCATAACTAGGTAGTTTAGAAAATAATTTTTAGTATCATTTCTCATTATAGTTTCTAGATCTAAATCGGAAAATTTATAAGGTTTTGACACGATATCTCAAAATTCAATACCTATATTTTTTATAAATTCCACCATTTAATCATTCTGATATATATATATATATTCAATTCAATTGAAATGAGGTGGTCTGATAGAATTCAATATCTCAAATTCCCAAATTTCTATAACAAAGTAAGGGACATTTCATTAGACTATTAGGTCTACAATAATAGTTAGTTCAAAAATATAATGAAATAGTAATAAACAACTCCTTAAATGGCACCACCCTCTAATACCAATTCTTAGGCTCCAGTGATATGGGATGATTGACTAAATATGAACACAAAATTTTAATAGTGGTATAGATCACCAAGATCTTAGTCCACTCTTTAATATTCACTACTCAATGAGAATATATGTATTCATTAATTCCTCACTTTTGATAGGGAGTGATAACCCAGTTATAGATGTACCTTTCCCTCAGCTAGTAGCATAACCTTAATTGGATTTTATAGGAGTCAAAACTCACCTAAATTTTTTTTGGGACTCACAATCCAACCATCCTTTTGGATACGAGGAATAACCTAGTTAAACAAATTTTATATCGGAAAATATTAAATTAAATCTATAATCACAAACAAATATATAATAAATAAAAAATTTGAAACCATATATAATTTAATAAAAATAGAGGAGGATATCATAATGAACATTGATGAAACTCAAGATTGTTGATAACTTCAGTATTGGATGATCAAAATAATGAATTCCTTCACGATCACAATACTAGAACAACAGTTATGGAAGAAATTCCTCACTTCAAAATTCTCATATGAATTTTGTATTTTTATTTTTCTATGATCATATATCATCATAATATATGAATAAAAATATTCAAGAATATTTCATCACATTCATTGATCTCATTCCGATGGCTAATCCCTTTTCATAAATCTTTCAAGATCTTCTCGAGTTATGAATGAGTTTCTAACTGACTAATCACATAATTCCATGCTACAAAATAATAAAACATAGAATAATATTCTTACCTATAATTTTAATTATCACACTCATTATCATAGAGTTGTCAATATCTTTTATTCATGTATTAAAAAGATTAGAAACACATAAAATATGATCATTTGGTTAAATGATAACTTTTCAAAAAATTAAAAAAATTGATAATATATTTATCGTATTTTAGTAATTTTATAATTCAAAATATATGAAAAGAAGGGCATAGAATAATAAAAATGAAAATTATTATTCCCTTAATAATTTTTATAAATTTTTTTATCAAATAGATACAGTATAATTATAATAAAATATAATTATTTTAAAAAGAAATAGAATGATTCAAATAAATTTAATAAAACTATATCTAATTAAAATATTTAAATATCGCTAAAACCGAGCATACTAGAAAATATAGGTTTTATAAAAATAAACAAAGTGATGTACTGACCATGATTTTTAAGTGATCATGAGAAAATAGTCTTGTCGTTGGTATACAGATCGTGTGATGATTTTCTCGTGCGGTCATTATACTAACCATGAAAAAAGATTTCCAATTAGTCAGTATATTGACTGTACGAATAGATTTTTCATACTGTCGGTATACTGAATGTGTGGAAAAAATAATCATTTTATAGCTTTAAATATATTCATGGTTACCTGAAAAATATTTAAGGTCACTAAAAACATAATCATGTGGAAAATATAAAAATTAATGTGGTCACTAAAAATCTTTACTCATGTGGTTACTTGAAAAAAATACCTGACTATCTTTATTCAGTGTTCATGCATCAATGAAGAGAAGTAGTGTCATCGGATGTGTCGGTACTACATAAAAAAGGATAAGGTCATGTGCATGGATGGATTCATGTGTTGATGATGAATGGAGATGATGGGTGTCAATACCAAAGCTAGTGTAGACATAGTGTTACACCGAGTAGTGAAGGATGAAGATAGTGGTTGGGTGTCTCACTACAGTGGTTCTATCATAGCATCACAAAAGAGATCAAAAACAATTTGTTGTAATGTGATGGTGCGTGCATGGATGAGGGAATTTTGGTGTAGTTGATTCATGTAGATGATAATGCTAAAGCTTTAAGGAGATTATGTGTTGGGTGTTGTCGTAAATTCTGAATACCAACTACAATGGAGTTTGTGTGTGCAGGTAAAATATGAACAATGTAAATAGAATATAAGTTATATATATATATAAATGTATTAATATTATATATATATTGTTTAAAATAATATAAAACTATATATATAATAAGATATTTTAATTATGTGATAAAAAATAAATACTATAATTTTATTAAATAAAATAGTAAAAATAAATTATAAGAAAATATTTTTAAAATATATCAAATATTAACTCATGAAATAAAATTCTAAAACCAAAACAAATAAAAAATTTCAATACTAGAACTAAATTTAATATTTATATTTTTAAAATAATATAATTTCATAAATATAATTCTTAAAAAATATTTACGATTTAATTAGATTAAAAATAAAAAAAATCAATTAAGCTATTTTTAATAATGATTTCTAAATTATATGATGAATAAAAAATTAAAATATTATCAAAAAAATAAATTAAGGTATTACAATGAAACAAAACAATAAAAAATAATAAATATAAACTCTCTGCACAAACACTTGGTGTGGTGAAGATGTACTCGGTCCTTAGATGGTAGTTATTTAGGGAAAGCATGAAGTAGAATGTGGTCGAGTTTCTTTCTCAATTCCTCACCTTCTGATAAGTGATGGTAAATAATTAGGTTCTGATAGGTTTGACTCGATATCTAGAGATACTAAACTAGATGTGAGATTTAATATCAATGAATTTTTTATGGGTCTTCTGTGGATAACTACAGACAATGACTCTATCTAGGTGATTGTTGATCGAATAACCATATCGACTCACATTCTTTACATCCAGGAGTAGGGCTTAGATGATAGTTTGGGGTGCTTGTATATATTGAAGATCATCTGGCTCTATGGGGTTCCCTCGATGATTTTCACTAACTATGATGCGTGTTTCACATCATGGTAGTAGAGGTGTTTGCATGAGTCCTTTGGGATATAGTTACTAATGATCATAATGTTTCACCCCCAAAAAATGTCCAAATAGAAAAAAAAACATCTTGGTTTTAGACAGCATGTTGATAGAATGCATGTTATACTTCTATTAGAGTTGGAAGGATCACCCACATATGGTGGATTTTTCTTATAAAAATACTTATCACTCTAATATTGGGATGACACCATTCGAGTCTCTATATGGGAGACCCTAAAGGTCATCATTGTACTAGATAGAAATAGGAAATTCATTGCTTATGGGAATAGACATGGTGTTTGTGATGATGGAAAATGTTCAAGTGATGCAGGATTGAATGATGAGAACTCGGAGTCAGTTGAAATATTATGAATAACAATGTCATCGACCCTTAGAGTTTCAGTAAAGAGACAATGTGTTCCTGAATTTTACTCAATGATGAAGTTTTAGTAGGTTTGTATGGGGCATCAAGCTATCCCTAAGGTTCACTAGGCTGTTCCAGGTCCTTCTCATGGTTGGTGAGGTTTCTTACTACTTATCATTACCCCTATTGTTGGATTAGGTAGATGATGTCTTCTACATGTCATATCTAAGGTGATACATGCATGAACCATCACACATTATTGACTAGGGAGAGATGGATATTGAGGATAGAGACACCTTTTTAGGGTATCTAATGGTGATCGAGGATAAATAGGATAGGACCCTTCATGGGTGATTTTTTCTACAAGTGTATGTTTTATAGAATAATGGGAACCTTCAGGAGATTTCTTGGGAGTGTGACAGACAGTTGTGAGATTAGTACCCTCACATTTTTTAGTATGATTTGGTTTTTGGTGAAAGAATCCTCAAAGGTGGGGAGAATGTAATGAATCGAAATTTACTATTTGGAACCTATAGATGTTTATATATTTTATTTTCACTTTTCCATTGGGTTTTGTGTGGTATTACAGGTGTTGTGTGGCCCCAGAATCTATATATGAAAAATATTAAATATATTAAACAACACATGAAAATATTTTCTTAAATAATGGTTCTCATCTTGAACAAAATCATGGATAGGGAAACTGAGACTACCATTGGATTTGGAATTTCGGTTTTACCCTAGGCATGATTTAAGGTTAGTTCGCATTAAATCCCAGGTTGAGGTTCTTCTATTGTTAGATATTAATGAATTAAGATAAATAGTTAATTAAATGATTAATTAATTATTTGACATATCCCATAGACTATATAAACTCTCTTATTGATATCTTATTAGGTTATCAACATGAACCAAATAATCAAGCGAGAATCCATTGGGAGAATGTACGATGTGATACCAAATATGAAATCATGGACCAATGAATGAAATTGACAGGGATCGAAAATGATGTTGACATGGATTTGTTCTTCATCAATGATTGATCCAATAATTATGCAACACTTAATATTTGGGGATTACTGCCCTATTATTTTTTGTTTCAATCATAAATTATTACTCTTATTTGAATTCTACCTCTACCACATTGATATCATGACCTTATTGATTTTTTTGGCCCTATGATTTATTTTTTATGATATAACCCTAATAAATTTATATCATTCTTATGATTTTGATCATGTTTGGGATCACAAAAAACACCTATGATTCTTATTTTTTATTTTTCATATCTCCCCTCATTCTCACATTTGTTATTGTTCTATGGTAGACTAGTGATTTTACTAAGAATTTGGTTTGAATCATAATCAAACATAGGGCCTGAAATTATTATCTTTTCATATAAGAGATCATGAATATATAAGTCTTGGTGATCAATGACAATATTACAGGAGTCATACAAGATCGTGTGCACCTTGGGTGGTGTGTGATGCAACAAAAATTATGAATAACGTTGAAGACTCTTATTTCTAATGGGCGAGGACCCAATATCGATGATAAGTTCCAATAACATTAGGATCAAGGCCTTGGAAAAATCTTCAAGCAAGTTTGAAGGTAGGATTGATGAAATCAATAATTTCTAGCAAAGAAGATATCCTAGTTGGAAATTACGAACTACACATCATTTGTTATAGAATAATACACACATGGTTATATGATTTCTATGACAGCTAGTGCTTTAGGATAATTTAAATATCACACAACCATGTGGAGGGCCCAAATTTCGTGTGACCCTACCTTTCCAACCAATGCATGTAAAATGATTACATGACTAGTACCCCAGGTGGCCTCAAATATCAAGTACCTTGGGTAACACACCATGTATAAGGATTTCCACATTCCTTTCCAGATAGCAAGATAGGATCAAGAATCTTCTTGGAAGTACACAATGTGTACCCCAAGGGGTACACTGTGTAATTTTCATAGAAGGTTTTACGTATCATATCTCCTTATTTCAAACTCATAATTATACCTATGAGTATTACTTCCATATAATATGTTGAAGTAGGATGTGATGGTGACCTTTGTTTCAACATCAGAGATACAACTTGAGGTAGTTGTATCAATTTACTCTGTTCTGACATGATTGGATGACATTGATACTTTAGTGTGATCTTTGAAGTGACATAGGTGTTGGTAGTCCCCCTAAAAGAACATTTATATTAGGGTGTGGGTCCTACACATTATTAGTATAGGTTGTATTGGAACCCCCACTCATACTCACCCTGAGTTTTGGATATTTTATCTATAGAGTGTAAACCCTTGTCTTTGAGCTATGGTGGAACATGGGTCCTCCACCATTTTGGGTTCATCGCCCCCTCAATCATGATGTACTATCTCCAAGGTGTGGGTCCCCCATAACTAATCTAGATGATGGGTTTTGTATGATCATATAATAAGCATTGATAGTATAAAATAACCCAAAACACATTCATATCTATATTTATGAAGTAAATGTTTTAATAATATGAAATAATAGAGTACTTAGTATTCAACCATTTCATGAGATTCCATTTTATCTTTATGAAGAGAATCCTTGATAAATATCAATGAGGAATCAAACAAATGTTTTATTAATCTGAGGGATCACATCAAGAACATGGATCATTGATCATATCAGGAGGATTCTCAAATGTTGAATGGGGTGTCATCACCATTATTGAGAATGATGAAAACCCTTTTGGGAATCAGATAGGTTTGTAAATGGATCAAAAGTATCATACACCCAATATGAGAGGATCTCATACTCTTATATATCCTTCCTTGAAGCTCTTTATGAAATGGTGAGCATCAACTATATCGTAATCACTCTTGTACCATCATATGGAACCTGATCATTTGATCTTGTTTATGTTCATTAATTGAACATATTCAATGAATGTGTATATTATAATTATTATGATCCCTTTAATGGGTCATAAATGATGTAAAACCGTTCTGGAGTGGTGGTGGATGTCACATGCATCACATTCATGTATTCACCATGCACCATATGCATGGTATTTTATGTTCACTTCCAAAAATCTCCCACTTACACTAAATTACCACAATATATTTATGATAAATAACACAACTCTTTTTAAATTAATAAAAACTCTTCTAGATACAATTTGTCATCAAACTCTATTTATTTTGAACAAACACTTTGTCCAAAATTTTATCCTTATCCAAGGGCCTAACTATGGGAACATATTGGCCTTAAGTACTTTGAAAAAAAATATGACATCCACAATTCATTGATATAATCAAATAGAAACCTCTTAAAAAGCATCAATTCTATTTAGGTTACTAAGGGGTATGGTGTGATCTCCGTCAAACATACTTATATCTCTATACAAACATTTTCACCAAAATATGTATCATATAC
The DNA here is from genome assembly GCA_963277665.1 of Viscum album. NCBI lineage: Eukaryota > Viridiplantae > Streptophyta > Magnoliopsida > Santalales > Viscaceae > Viscum > Viscum album. Next base: position 808,924,835 of record OY728127.1, read on the forward strand.
ATTGTATATATACTTATATAACCCCATTTCCCATGAAATAAAGTGAACAATATACATGGAACATATCAATCTATTATTATTATCCTCTCATCATTTATTAATTCTATAAAAAATAATGACCAAGTTGATGAATACATCAGATTCTACTCATCTATCTGATAAGTGCATCACATATCACTTATCCAAGTAATTGAACACATCATATATGAAAACAATAATCATGTTCATGAATTTTCTCAATATAATTCAATAAAGGGATAAATTTATTTAACCTATTATATAATTTGAACAATTTAATCTTAGTTTCACTCCAACTAACGACATGATCAGTAGCATACCCAACCACCCATGTATTGGCTAATTCAACATGTAAACCAATTTAAGTAGGGTATAAATGTATGAAGGTTATCATACTAGGTATCTCTATAACCTTAGGTAATAAGGATTCATATTAAACATACACCCCTAAGCATATCTATGGTTGTATGAAATTCCCTAAAATATACTTTACCATATCAATCCACATAATAATTATCTACATATTACTTTATGAGTCTACTCCTTGAAATTCAAACAAAAAATATTTTTTATTAGTATAATAATCTATCCAAGATAAAATTTTAATATCATTATGACCCATAATACTCTGTAATGATCATCGGTTAGAGATAACTCAAAGTCATTCTTTTAGTTGATATAATCATTTAACCATTCTGGTAAAATTAATTGTGGAACAAATTAATGAATGATAATTATATATTTACATTATTATAGTAACATGATATATGTACAACCATTTCAACCAATATATCATGTTCCTTAAACCTAGATATTCTACATTACCCTCATTATATTTTAGTAATAATTGTTTCATCAATGGATCTACTAATTTTTTTTGAGTAGCCACCCAACTAATCTTTACACCTCTCCTCTCTGTGATCTCTTATATGAGATGGTATTTGTGAAGGATGTGTTTTTTCCTTTGATGAGACTGGAGATCCTTAGCCTAAAAAATAACCCCATTGGTGTCTCAATATAAGAACCACTCCAAGTTCAAAAATTAACATCTTGATCCAAAAATTTACCCTTTCAGAATATGATGCAATAATGTATTTGCCCTCTGTCATCAAGTCCACTAGGGTGACTTGTTTGGAACCCTTCCAACAAATTATTACACCGTTTAGGAAAAACATGAATCCATATTGAGATTTCATATCATATTTTTCATATTGTAATCTATAATATTTAAATCCCTTTATATAAATCTCATACTCTTCTCCAAAGACTAAGAATATATTCTTAGTCCTTCTTAAGTACATAAGCATGTTCTTCATAGTGATACAGTGAATCTCAACAATATTCGATTGGTATCTACTAGTAATTATCAAAGACTAAAGACATCATGTTGAGTATGTAACATGGAATACATGATTTATCCTATGGTATAAACATAAATAATCTCATTAATACTTTTTAACTCTTTAGAATGAATTGGAATCTTCTTATGGTTCATGTCATGTAACACTGGTAAAAAAAATTTCTTGGAGTTCTCCATGTTAAACAACATTAGTAATTTACCCATATATATGTTCTGAATCAGTCCAAGAAACTTCTTAGATATATCTATATAGATCCTCGTACTTATTATGTAAGTTACTTCATCCATGTATTTCATTGAGAAACATTTACCTAGCCACATATTCACAGAGTGATTTTTTATGAAATCATTTCCTATAATAAGTATGACATGTACTTACATTATGAAAAACACTACTATAATATCACTAAGCCACCTGTATACATAGGAATCATCCATATTATTGATGAAATGAAACTCTTTGGTTGCATTATCAAATCATATATTCCCACTCCAAGAAGCATTATTTAGTCTATAAATGGACCATTTCAATTTAAAAACCATATCATTATTATTTGGAACTTCAAAACCCGAGGGTTATATCATATACATGTCCTCAGATAAATTCCTTGAAATGTGGATTTAACATTCATATGATATATCTAATAATCATAATTATATGTTATGGTGAGAAAAATATGGATGGAGTTTATCATCACAACAGGTGAAAAGGTATCTTCATAGTTAATACCGTGAACTTGTTTGTAACCCTTTTACACCATGAGTGATTGATAGGTAAACACTCTACCATCCATGTTAGTTTTCATCTGAAAAACCCCACTTACACCCTATAGGACACACCTATTCAGGTGAATCCATAATGTTCAAAACTTGGTTAGTGTACATGGATTCCATCTTGGATTCCATGTATTTTAACCATTTCTTTGAATGAGAACTCTCAATGCCTCTCAGTAGGAAGTATGATTTTATCTTATGAATGTTACATCATTATCATTAGTATTGAAAAATTAATATCTATATAGATCCTAATGAATCCTACCATACCTTTAAGATTCTTGTATAACTTGATTTTGTACTTCTTCCATAACTCATTGTGGAACTGACTCAACCTCCATCTCAGGAACACATCCTATTTTTTAGTCATGTACTTCTATAAGTTAAACCTTCCACCTACTGAATCATCACTTTAGATATTTATTCTAAAAAATATACTAGTTTGATCCATAAAAACTTTTTATTTATTAGATTGGTAGAAATAATATCCCTTGGTTTCCTTGATATAACCAAAAAATAAGATATTTTCAGGCATAGGGTCATGTTTAATAGAATCCAAACATCGTATGTAAGATTCTAAGTAACAAATCTTCATGAAATACATATCAAGATGTTTCCTAGACATATATAAATTGATATATTCATGAAAACATTATATGAAAAGTGATTTAGAATAAATGTAGTAGTATCTATAGAATAACCCCAAAATGAGATTGGAAGCTCACATAAACTCATCATTGATCAAATCATGTCTAACATAGTAAGATTCCTCCTTTCAGATATACTATTCCATTATAGTGTTCTAGGAGGAGTGAGTTGTGAAAAAATTCCACAATCTCTCAGATGAGCTATGAATTCGTAGCCCAATAATTCACCATCCTGATCTAATTAGAGGAGTTAAATACATTTTCTCAGTTGATTCTATACTTATTTATTAAACTCATTGAACATTTCCATAGTTTCATACTTTTTTTCATTAGAAACACATACTCATACTGACTAAAGTCATCGGTAAAAGTAAATAAGTACCTAAAATAACAATTTTATTATGTACTCATTTGTCCACATACATCACTATATATTTGATCCAATAGTCCACTAACCCTATCACCTCTTCTCCGAAATGGTGACTTTTTTATTTTTTTCCAATAAATAAGATTCACATATATCAAATTATTTATAATTGAATGATTCCAACAATATATCTCTACATAGAATTTGAATATGTTTCTTATTTATTTGTCAAAGGCCATAACACCAAAAGTAGGTGGGATTAGAATCAACTATAACATTCTTATTCTGAATTTTATAAATATAATTATCCATATAAGTAATATATAAACCATTATTATATTCCCAATACCATAAAAAAATTCTTATATATATAACAACTCTTTTTCTTAAAAATGAATAAAAATCCAATCTTTTCTAAAAAAGCTACAGAAATCAAATTCATGTTTATTGAAGGAACATAATAATAATTTTTCAATTCTATGATCAATACACTTAATAAAATCAGATCATAGGTGTCGACATCTAATACAACAAATCTTACACCATTACCAACATGAAGATTGAAATCACTCTTTACCAATTCCCTCTTATCTTTGAGTCTGTGTTTTTTAGAAAAAAGTGTGATTCACACCCTATAATGACTTGAAATTTTATAAATGAAATTCATTTTTGAATGAATAAATGCATTATTAAATAATGTAGTTATAGAAAACAAAATCACTAGTTTAGCTATTTTGGAAAATTATAGTCCTTTGAATTTTGAATTATGTTAAGAACTGTAATAATTGATAATATAGTTGTTATATAGTGACCATTAATAGTAGTATATTAAGGGTTATGATAAATTCTAATTGAAGAATAAAAACTAAGTGTTGACCTCGCTAGTAGGATCGTACCCCATAAATCCCATTTATCAAAGCTTCAGAGGGAGTTAACATCACTATTATTTTCCCTTGACAAATCCCAAGTTGAGATTCATCAACTAAACCATGAGAAAAAAATTATAGGAAATTTTCAATCTCAATAAGATCATGACCCGAACCATGTTGGCCAAACCACCCCATGAAAATATCACCATCGCACACATTACCCTAAGGGAATTATCTAGTGAAATAAAGGGATGTGTATCTAGAGCCTAACAATGTGATTTTTTATATTTTTATTTTTAATAAAATAATTATTACATTTATCTTTTAAGAATTTATAATGATTAAATAATTATTTGGATAAAATTTTGATTTTTATATGATGAAACACAAATTTTATTTTTTGGGGAAATATATAGTTTCAATCAAGATGATCTATTTTAATGAACTCAATAATTTTTGAAATAAACGATATTTAAATAAAATAATATTATTAAATAATATATATTAAAGAAAAATAATAATATAATTTTACAAAGTCAAAAATAATATTTTTAAGGGTCAGAAAACTATTATTGAAAAAAACCAATATTTTTCAATAAATGGGGATTTTGGATTTAAAAATATAAATTTTAATATTTATATATTTATTTTTAAAAAATAAATATGATTTCTGAAATACACATGTTATAATTTTCCAACGGTTAATTTTTCATAATTTTCAAAGAAGTTGAATTTTTAGGTAAAAATTAAATAAAGTATAAATATACAATGTGTATTATGACATCGTAATGACCAAAAAGGTGATGTAATATATTCCATAAATTGTATCCAGAGTCAAATATATATTTACCCATTAAAATATTTTGTTTTTATACTATTTCATGAATTTTATAAATCTTCACTACCGGAAAACAACTCTATACCCACAGTTTTCAGATCTATGGCTGATGGAGGTGTATGTATAGACCTATACCCACATTTTCTGTACAAATCGTGGGTATAGGACCTAGAGATTCTATCATACCCACAACATAAACAAACCCATGGATATATATCAATAACCACAGTTTTGAGAACCATGGGTATAACTTATCCCAGTAGAGAACTTATACCCACAGTTCTCCAAACTGTGGGTATAGGTAGATGTCCCCATTTGGTAGCAGCAGCAATATCACCTCTTCCACCCACTCTTGAACCTGTAAATAAAATAAAAAAATAGTACACATTTAATTTAGTACAAATATTTTATATTTATCAATAAACCAATTGCTTGTAATAATTTTCAAACCATTTATAATACGAAAACATACATATACATCCATACAGCCAATCAATTCAAGTCATTTAAAAACTTCCACATGTCTCCTTACTGCTAAGTCAAAAATAGAGGGGATAAATATCTCCCCCATTGCCAAAATCTTAATCCTCATCACCATCAGCAAGATCCTCATAACATTAGCATCATCCTCATCACCAACAACATCATCTGGAGCAGCAACAACATCTTCATCAATAACATCATCATTAACAACATCGTCAACATCATCATCCCAACCTCCATCAGCTCAACCAACACTGGGACCCTCATTGGCATCACTCAAGGTGTCATTTAAAGAGCACATTGATGCCATATATAAATCAATAGTAGTAACAACCTCTCATTGTAACGTCCCGACCCGACTCACCTCTAAGACGGTGGTCAGACCAGTGGGTCACATAACCTCAAGCGAATCTCCCCGAATTCCAGTGGTTTACAACTTGTAGGAAGGGCCTATGGTTTGTCTTTGGGGATAATATTCCCTCATAGATCATAGTATTCACATTGATTAACAATATATAATAGATATAGAAATCATAAAAAGAACAAACAACAGCAAAAACAGTAACAGATAATTGACAAAGGAGTTGAAGACAATAATTAACAATTTAATAAAAGTGTCCAATGATATTTTATACAAAATATGAATGCATGATATGGTAATAATACATTAAAAAATCATGAAACATTACATCATGTCTTCCAATATAGATCAAGAGTAAAGAAAAGACAACAAATCCCCAATGACGATCTCCAAAATCATCATGAGCTCTAGCTCAGTCCTTTTCTCCTAACTTCTAGGTACAAATAGCATAGACTAAACAATAAATCATGGTTTTCAGTCCTGTGAACAAGAATTGTCTACTCAGGTACCCCATTATAATGGCGGCCCAAGTATGGTGTGAGATATAAATCTCATTAGGTCGGTATGACTAGTGTCTAGCCCAATCCAGACAATAAATTATAAATTTTAAAGTGTTCCACATATAAAAAATGTAGAAAGATGATAAATTAAATAATAGAAGCTTGGTCCAGGTTCCTAAATGGAAACCCACCCCATAGAATCTACTTCTTCCAAATTCAGATATTAGATAGAAGGTACCTGTGAAATCATAATATGTGTATTAGTTCCTAAAGTAACAAGGAAACTCAAAATGGTGTACCTCTAAGATTGTTCTCATTCTTGGGGTCTAATTCTGATGTCATCACATAAGTATTGTAATAAGAAAGAGACAAAATTCAAAAGTGAATTATATAATATAAATTGAATCAAAAAGTATAGCATAAGAAATTAACCAAAGCAACCAAACAATGCAATTCAATCAAATCCAGAGGTGGAGTCTGATCCCATCTCTGAGGTAGAACTATGATACATCCATTTAAAATATTCAATACCACTGAGCCCATCCAAGGCGATCCTTTTAAAGTTCCAAGTATTTATCTTGGTATGGTAACCATGATTCTGTCTCAAGTATCTCACGTAAGGGACTGGGTATCTTTTGAGGCTTGGCGTATCCATATTTACAAAAAAACCATCCTCAGCTGCCCCTTAGGGAACTGGTATCACCCAATGGTATAATAAAAAGCCTGGGGGGAGCCCTTGCAGGGTGAGCCTAAAACATTTCTTCCCGTCACATCATTTTTTAACCTATTGAGTACGAAGAGTCTATTTATGGATTCTAAATATGGGACATGCATTCTCTCCTTTTCTAGAATTCAATTAAAACAACAAGAGAGTCATATATCATAGAGAAAGAAAGGTATGAGGCTTAATCTATAAGGAATAAGACATAAAAAATTCCATTTTAACATATGAAACTCAATTTCACAAGCTATAATGGAAAACAAGGTATTTCATATGGTTCAAGACACTAAGAAATGTATAAGAAATAAAGAAACTTGCATAATCAAAGAATTATAAACAAGGCATGTGGCATCAATGTGCCTCTTGCCAATATGTCATAAATGACATTTCATCATCTCAAGATTTCAATATTGACCAAGTGTCACAATTCATCTAAATCATTTAAATGGCTCAAGTAGGTGCACCAAACAAGGCATAAGGAGATCATTAATAGTCAATGTACTCATGTAACATGAAATGAGTATTTTTGTATATAAGGCATATTTCATTCAAATAAAACTCAATTGTGACATAGGTAAGAGTCACTACACATGGGATACAAGATTATTTCAGCCTTAGGCATTATCAAGAGGGACCCAATTCATAATTCATTTATCCTTAATCAATTTAATGCATTAATAAGGTTCCACGCAGAACCCATGTAAATTTTCCACATTTTAGATAAAGGAAAATTATTCCATTTAGGATGGGTGCACCCAAAGGGGTGTCCAAGGGGCAAGGTGAACACCATGAATGGGTTTCTTCATAAGAAAATTCCACAACGGACATGATAGAGAAAACCAAACAATTTACTACAATTCAAACAATTCATTTTTGCTAAACCATTTATTCCAGGAAAGCCATTTGGTATGATCCATCCTACTAATGGTCATTCTCACTCATTTTTCCTAACATGGAAAATTGATTTTAAGTTACAATCTCCAAAAGGGTTGATGTTCGTTACCCTTAAGGGATTATAACAACTTTCCTAATTCATTTTAACCATTCCATTCAACTCAACCATTTCATTTAAATCACTGAGACATAACAACTAGAATACAAGGGATCAGGCACCTAAACATGTCATTCATAAATTATACCTCAATCACGAAGAGAACAATAAGGAAATAAGGCAGGAATCATAAAATTTTATCTCTACATTGAGAGATTGAAAGCAGTGCACCTCTGTTGGAGGGGTCTTATTATAAAAACATGACTTTGTTATCAAAGAAAACATATATCACTTTTATTCATTTCACTATCATTATCAAGGAATATTTTCAACTGAAAACCAAACTTTATTAATTTAAAACAAAGAATGGTGCATTAAGTAATTAATTAATGCATTACTAAAATTAAAAGGGGTGATGAAAGGGACCCTACCTCAGGGTGGAATTAAATTAATACCCAACACTTGACAAAATTGGCGGTGACCACTTGTAACTTCTCTACATTCGTACACACATACTTTAATATATATATATATATATACCTTAATCTAATGCATGTATTATACGTGACATGATGTAATATGTATATGGAGGATATATGTAAAGACCCGGGAATTCTATGGAAATTTTTTTTCTTAAATTCATGGGATTTTTACGAGTCTGTGAAAATTTACGGCGCTTGATTCTGAGGCCAGGTGTGACCAGAAACAATTTCTGATGTTTTGTTTGGGTACATTTATTAAACGTACGAGCGGGATTTTATAAATTTTGAACTGGTGCTCGGAATTGAAATATGAGGGCACCGTTGAACTCACAGCGTGGGTGATTTCTTAGTGAGACCTTCACTGTAGTTGTGTTCTAACGATAATGGAAGTTAGTTTTTGGAGATCTTAAGAATTAAGTTAAATAAAAATAAGTGTAGCTTATTTTAATTTTGGCGGTTAAGATCTCCAAGGGGAGGTTGGAGGTGGGGTCCACCACACCCTAACCTCCCATGGGAGGTTATGGTGGTGCGGCCCACCCAAGCATAACCTCCCTTGGGAGGATAATTAATGTGGGGGAAACCCGGGCTTGTAACCCTTGGAACCCCCCATTTATGTGGGGAGAACTCTTGAACTCCCCTCCTTATGTGCCAACTCCATTGTAATTAATTAAATGAACCCATTTGAATTCATGCGAACCATTAAAATAATGGATAATCTATTATTTTATTTTGGTTGGAATCCTTTCTTTTAGTGGAATGGGGAAAAAGGAGAGCTAGGGAGAACCGTCCTCTCCAACGAAGAATGCGAAGAAATCCATTTTTTACTTCGTCACCTCCGAACACTTTCCAACGCTTGAGCTTAAAATTGGGGGTGTGTGATGAACACGGAGATCAATGAATCTATGTCCTCCCTTTTCCCAACATCATCAACAAATGACAATTACGAGGTAGGGGTTTTGAGTTGATTTATTGTTCCCGTTCTACGTCGTTGAATGTATGGAATGTGAATTTCCGAATGATAATAGCATAACGAGGAGGGCTCGGACCGCACAAACACAGCCTGACCCACCACTTTTGATTGATCAAGTTTGTTGATGATGACTTCAGCGCAACAGGGCTACCATAAGGATGAACCGCGGCGGAGAAACGTGCCCGGCATCGGGCCGGCCGCGAAGAAAATCGGCGGCGCAAGGGTCGTCGGGTCGCCGGAGGGGCGTGGGCCATCGCGTCATGCGAAGGAGATGGAGTTCGCGGCCAGGCCAGGCCATGGAAGAGGAGGAACGACACCATAATGTAACACCCCAAGATTCTATGGTATGCTTCGCTTTGAATAATGTGATAGCGTGTGTTGTACGCAACATCGAATTCTAACACACCACAACCAATCAAACTACTCGTTATGAATAGTAATACCTACTTTTTGAAATTTTATAAATTTTATCTCTCAAAATGGACTTTATTTTTGGATTATGAATATCAAATTTATCCTAGGGTGAAATTTTGGAACTTTTCAGATAACATTTATATTTTGATGAATAGTGAAAATTAATAAATTTTAATTAAAAACAACTTTTTTAATCTAAATAATTTATATTGATAATTTATGAATTTCAGTGGTTTTAAAGTATATTTAGAATATATTTTTACCATTTAATACATTTTTTGTCATTGTACATAATTTTACAATTAAACCGGACATAAACAAGTGTCAATCTTTTGATAGTTATTATCTCTTAAAAACACGCTTTTTGTTTTAACAACGAGAATTAATTTTAAATTAATTTATGCCACTTCTTTGTTTTGAATTTGGAAAAATGGATTCCATATTTGGAATTGGGATGTTCAAATTGTTTAAATAGGAAACTTTTATTTTTAGACATTTTCAATAATTACTTCGGTAAATATTTTATTTACCATGGTTAAAGGGTAAGTCTGGTAAATAAGGGTTAAAAAATAATATTATAATAATAACAAATTAACCTTAAACGTATCCTAACCTTATTGGTTGATACATGTCCGACCATGGGCATATTTGGGTCGATTTTGGGACCCCATGGAGCCACTTGTAGGTGATAGGGACACTTTATTTTAATTAAGTTAAGATAAATACAAAAATAACATAAGCATATATCTTTTAGAAAAACAATTTTTACATAAGGATATATATGTTGGATTTTCGACTATAAATATTCATTGGAAATCTAAAACGATTTCCAACATAATTATATTTTATTTATAATTTTTACACATTATATAATTTAATTTATTCATGACACAATGGTGATTCATAAATTAATAAATTAATAAAAAATTAAAATAATTGATATTATAAACACCCAAATAAATATAATTTCATACTTTTTACGAATTAAAATAATTTTATAGGATAATATGACATGTTAGTATTGATTTAATTAACTTTTTTATAAGTAATAATTCTGTTATGATTTTTACAAAAATCAATTATTGAATAGTGTCAAAATTAACATAAAAGAGTTTTTAAAACAAATATTATATTATTAATTGATATTAAATTCCTAAAAATCTAAAGTTCGGAAAAAAGACTTATATCATGATAGGTGTATCATTAATGGACCACTTGAGGGTCTCTTGGATGTATATAGTAAGTTTATTAATCATATAATATAAAAATACAACGAGACATTGTAAAAGTGAAACTAATTAACTAAGAGTTAATACTTAAAGATAAGGTTAATATAATGACCCAAACTTATCTAAATTATATTGGTGGAGTGGTTTTCGACCTATCCCAACCTTAAACTTTAAATAATACACTTTGGAGTCATTAGAAACCAAATATGAATTTATTATAAAAAAATATTTCTAGCTTTTCCAAAGGTGCCACTCACCCCTCTTAAAAAAGGACACTCCTCATTCTCATTAATTCACACATTTAAAGCCTTTTTATTCGGCCAAACTCTGCCCAAATACTCTCTCAACTTCCCTCACTTCATCCCAGATTCCCTCTTTTAGTCAGAAAGACAACCTAAAGAGCCCTTGTGATCAAATCAAAATGAAGAACCCGAAGAAGAGGTAATAATTTCACCACCCTTTTTCAAGTTCCTTTCATCTTCCACTTCTTCTGTCTTTGTTATTACCATTCTAAAATAATAACTCCAGTATCTTATATATACTGTGATGTTATTATAAATATTTTACAACCATATTTAGTATTATATCCACCCTTTTAATAACATGTCACCATACATGCGTACGTACGGCTTACCGTCTCCACGTCGTGGTGTAATTGTTATTCAATAAATTATTATTTGGATAGGTATAATAATGATGTGTAATTCATGTAAATAATAAATATAACATGATAATTATTCTTTATATATGATATACCATCCAATTATATATTATTTTAATATCAAAATAATGATATTGTCGCTCGTCCGTACGTACGGACTACCGTCTCCACGAACGCGATGAGATTCATTCTCCATCGTATCCATTCAAGTATAATTATCATTTGATGATTAATAATAGTATTTAAGGAATTGATATCATTCTGTATATGAATAATATACAACCTATCCATAAAAAACATGGCTTATGTAACAATACATATAAAAGAAAACGAGTAAGTTAACACCCGAAACGACGACAATTCTAAGATATTATTAACAAAGCAATGTTAAAAGATCATATATGATATAATATTAATGTATATGATTCTTGAATAATTTAAAAACAATTATTTCATAATTATACAGGATTTTAACCTACCCTCAATCAAGTAAAAGTACAATGTAAGGGTTTACTTCGCAATCTCTTCATTATCCGAGGTTGTTTATACGTAATAATCTACTGGGACTTCTTTATCATCCACATCCATGTTTCTTAAAAATGTATTTCAAAACATTTTTACTATTTACTAGAATATGGGTAAAAGTCATTTATACCCTTGTTTACTTTTATAAGTGGTTTATAATGGAATATTTCCGTCGTTTTCCAAACAAGGTCCTTTTTAAACTTTTCGACAGAATTATGGTAAGAATATTTTTTTAACTTATACGGTGGGTGCGGCTATTTTCCACCATTATAAAATCGCTGAAACTTCCCTTACAAGATTATAAGAATATTTTCAAAGAAAATGTTTTATTTTATAAATATATGACTCTTAAATGATTTCAAAATAGAAAGAGATATTTCTCTAAAAAGAGTTTTGATTTCATCTATGTCAACATCCTTACGCTTATTTGAAGTTGATTTAATATGATACAAAACTTCTATATTGTATTGAAGGTTTTGGAATATGTTTGACTATGGATGTGTAATTCTTATACCATTCATGGTTTATGGATGAAGTATTTACATTTCATATTCTAGTTTTAATATGAATGTTTATGTTATGTTTAAACCTTTTCATATGGGAATGCATTGGACTTAATATGTGACGGGTGGAGCCTGATATAGCTCCTCGATGCATCGGTAGATCTCATGAGACAAACTAGTGTCTTGGAACAAGGCCTTGGCAAAATATTATTTGAATTCTTGGAACGAGGCCTTGGCTATGTGGTTATGATAGTCTGGAATTATGCATTCCATCATTATGAAAGTGGTTATTAATATTGCATGTGATTATTCAATTAGTTGAATACCCATGTGAATAAGTAAATGGAATTATTTCATTTTATTTTTTCCATACTATGTTGAAGTTAAAGTTTAAAAGTCTTTTGTTTTAGTTATACATTTCCTTAAATGTTTATTCTTATTTATGAAAGTTTCCTCTATATTTTTATCCTTACTGAGCATTTGCGCTCACCCCTTTTCTATGTTTTATTTTTCCCAGGATGTGAAGAAGTAAATTATGAATGACCTACAGGGATAGTATGAGGGGATAAGAGTGTGGACTATGGATACTATGTTGTTGTAGTTTTCACTTTATGATGTAATGTAAACTTTATTAATGTATCAAGTTATTCCAAGGCTACTAAACGAATCGGTCTTTCGAGATTTGATCTTTCTTGTGATCATGCCAATGTTATGTAATAATGCACCGACTCTGGGTAACTGGGGTCGGGGCATTACAGTTCGTATCAGAGGAAGTTTAGTACAAACCTTGAAATCTAGATTTAGATAAACTCTTATTAGAGCACATAGACCTAAGATGGACTTTGAGGATTAGTATACAAGAACTTCTTAGAATTTTGGTATTATAGAGATTTCGTGAGTTTTCTGAGCAATACATCCCTGTCTGGATACGAGCAGGTAGACGCGGCTCTGGCACAGATGTACCTAGGGGTAAAACCCGAAAACACCGCTTTGAGCTAGACTCGAACGAAAACTCGTGCACGACAACATGACTTGTTGCACTCTTGGTTACGACACTCCCGAGGGATATTCTTAAGATAACTCTCATTTTCTTTACAAATCATTATGAAGGGTTTATGAGTATATAATTCCTCAAAGAAAACATTTTTATGATTATGGATTATATCCATAAATAGTTCAATTTATATTAAGTGTTTTATATGTATGGAATTATGTATTTTGATTCATAAACTGATCTAGTTTATGTCATTGTTTAGAAATGGTGCCTAGTGTAAGAAATGGAAACCGTATCAGTGCATGCACTCCATGTAGGGATTGCCCTCCTGCTCAAGATAATTATAGTGGAGCTGGTGATGCAACTAGTGCTGATCAGATAATCACTATACTGGGACAACTCACTCAGGTTATGAATAATAACCTTACCCGTATGGAGCACCCTGATCTGCAGCGTGGAGGATCAATGTTAGATTGCTTAATGAGGCAACAACCACCAATGTTCAATGGCAGTACAAATCCCTTAGTAGCTGAGCAATGGATAAATTCCCTAGAGAAAATATTTCAGGCTTTGGGGAGTAGTGAAAGGGAAAATGTTATCATGGCAGTATATCGCCTCACTAGAGATGCTGATCAATGGTGGTCATTGATTCAAAACACGAAGGAGGATGATGAAGTATCAAATATGTAATGGAGGGAGTTCAAAGATCTGTTTTTAGAAAAATACTTTCCTCGCGACCATCGAGCAGATATGGAAAGGCAATTTTTGAGTCTGAGACAAAAGGAGGATGATAATGTCACAAAGTATAAGGCTAAATTTACAATATTATCAAGGTATGCCGGAGATTATATACGTGACACAATAAGTAAGATTGATCGTTTCTTTGATGGGTTAAAACTATTTCTCCGTCGAGCATTAGTCTCACAATCCTTCTCATTGTACGAAGACATTGTCTCATGTGCTATCAAGACAGAAAAGGAATTCTATAAGTCTTATGACTTTAAAGCAAAGAAAGAGAAGAAGAGATCTGCTAATCAATCTGGGAATGGAAATAAGGGGGAGAAGGGAAAGGTTGAATATCCATAATATGGTAAATGTGGGAAGAAACACCCCGGTACTTGCTCGAAAGGAATGGGTGTCTGTTACAAGTGTGGTGAAAAAGGCCACCAAGCTCGTGATTGGAAAGGGAAGAAGGAGGCTACCAATGTTCAGTTCTACAATTGTAGGGAGATGGGACATTATGCAAATGAATTTCCTAAGCATCAGGGGAACTTACCTCAGAAAAGGACAAGGGATCAAGGCCAAGCTTATGTTGTCACTACTGCTAAGGTAGAAGCTCCGAAAGACGTGGTGGCAGGTAATTTAATGTTTTCCTCAAGTTTAGAAAATGCATGATTTGATTCTGGTTCATCGCATTGTTTCATATCTTCCCAGTTTGCTAAGAAAATTAGATATTTCTAATTTTATTTAACAAGAGAGTTGACAGTTAAAACACCTAAGGGAAGTATCATTGCAACAAAGTTTTGTGAATCAGTCCCCATTAGAGCACATAAATGTTCTTTATCTACTGATCTCATCATCATACCTATGATTGAGTTTGATATAATCCTCAGTATGGACTGGCTATCGGACTATGATGCGAAGATTTATTGTAAGAAGAAACAGGTTACGATTCTTGATGATGATGATAAGGAACACCTTATCTTTAGAGTAGAATCGTCACCACCTAATTCTTATCTAGATCCACCCCCAGTAGCTCAACTAAATTCAATTATTGGGGAGGAAGAGAATGAAATGACTATGGGTGAGGAAATGAATGTTCAAATAGAGGATGTACCTGTTGTGAAAGAATATGTAGATGTGTTTCCGGACAATTTACCTAGATATCCTCTAGAAAGAGAAGTTGAATTTTCCATTGATTTAATTCCTGGATCAAGGCCTATATCGAAGACCCCTTATAGAATGGCCACTATGTAATTAGTCGAACTAAAGAAACAACTGGAGAAATTGAGTAATAAGGGATTTATTTGCCCTAGTGTTTCTCCATGGGGAGCCCCTGTTCTTTTTGTTAAAAAGAAAGATGGATCTATGAGGTTATGTATCGACTAAAGGGAGATCAATGCTATAACAATAAAGAACAAGTATCCCCTACCTCGCATTGATGATTTATTTGACCAACTGCATGGAGCTTAATACTTTTCAAATATTGACCTTCGATCTAGATACCATCAGTTGTGTGTGAAGAAGGAAGACATTTCAAAAACAGCATTTTGAACCAGGTACGGGCATTACGAGTTTACAGTAATGCCTTTTGGATTGACTAATGAACCCTCTGTATTCATGGATCTGATGAATAGAGTTTTCAAGGAATATCTCGATGAATTTGTGGTGGTATTTATTGATGATATCTTGGTATACTCCAAAAGCTACGAAGATCATGAAAATCACTTGCGCATTATCCTGAAGACTCTGAGAAGACATGAATTATATGGGAAGTTTAGCAAGTATGAATTCTGGCTTCAAGAGATTTGTTTTCTTGGTCATATTGTCTCTAAAGATGGAATCTCTGTTGATCCTTCTAAGACCAAGGCAATCCAAGAATTTCCAGCACTGATGAGTATAACTGAGGTACGTAGTTTTATTGGTTTAGCAGGTTATTATCGACGTTTCCTCCAGAATTTTCCCCGATTGGCTAACCCATTAACGAAGCTCACACGTAAATGGGTTAAATTTATTTGGACAAAAGAGTGTGAAGAATGTTTCTAAGAACTGAAGAGAAGATTAGTCAATGCTCCTATATTGACTCTACCATCAGGGAATGATGGGTTCGTTATTTATAGTGATGCATCGAAGAAAGGACTTGGTTGTGTCCTTATGCAGAATGATAGGGTTATTGCCTATGCAACACGACAGTTGAAAATTCATGAACAAAACTATCCTACTCATGATCTCAAGTTAGAATCTGTGATCTTTGCTTTGAAGATATGTAGGAACTACCTCTATGGTGGAAAATTTGAGATTTATACTGATCACAAGAGTTTGAAGTATATTTTCTCACAAAAATAACTTAACATGAGGCAAAGGAGATGGATTGAATTACTCATGGATTATGATTGTACGATACACTGCCACCTGGGGAAAGAAAACAAGGTGGAATATGCTTTGAGTAGAAAATATCATGGAGTTTTGAACAATATGAGAATTGAAAGGGATCCAATATTCATGGATCTAGTGAAGACGGACATGGGAATAACCATGGAAGGTGAAACATCAATGCTTTTTCAAATGGTTGCCAAACCATATTTACTAGAAAGGATTAACAGTTCTCAGACCAATGATGAAGAATTTCAAAAGAAGATTAAAGTTGTGAATGATGGGAGATTGAGAGACTTTGTGTATGAAGAAGGGATTTTGAAATTCTGGAAGAGACTTTGTGTTCCAGATATACCTGATCTAAAAAGGAAATTGCTGGATGATTCTCATAGTTCCAATTTCTCTATACACCCTGGGAGCACAAAAATGTATAGAGATTTGAAGGAACATTTTTGGTGGGACAACATGAAGAGGGAGATTGCTGATTTTTTGTCAATATGTATGGTTTTTCAACAACTGAAAGTTGGAAGGCATCAAACTGGAGGAGTCATGCAACCTCTTCCCATACCTGAGTGGAAATGGGAAAATATTACAATGGACTTTGTCAAGGGGCTACCAAAGAATCCTAGAAGGAATGATGCAATATGGGTTATTGTTGATAGTCTTACCAAGTCAGCACATTTTCTTGTTATAAGATAAGATCTACCACCGGAACGTCTAGCAAGAATATATATTGATTAAGTTGTGAGACTTCATGGAGTACCCCTATCGATTGTTTCTGATCGTGATCCCCGTTTTACATCAAGATTCTGGAAAAGTCTTCAGAAATCCTTGGATACGGAACTTCATTTGAGCACTGCCTACCACCCTCAAATAGATGGACAATCAGAATGAACTATTCAAAACTTAGAAGACATGTTGAGATCCTGCTCACTTGACTTTCAGGGTATGTGGGATCAATATTTACCTCTGGTAGAATTTTCCTATAACAATAGCTTCCATTCGAGTATTCAGATGACACCATATGAAGCGTTATACAGAAAGAGATGTCGCACACCAACCTGTTGGGATGACGTTGGTGAAAGAAAACTTTTAGGTCCAGAACTGGTGGAGGAAACGATGGAAAAGGTGAAGGTAATCCAAAATCACATCAAAGAAGCTCAAATTAGGCAGAAGATCTATGCCGATAATCGAAGGAAGGATTTTGAATTTCAAGTTGGTGATCATGTTTTCATGAAGGTATCTCCATGTAAGGGAGTCATACGTTTTGGTAAGAAAGGTAAATTGAGTCCCCGGTACATCGGACCTTTCGAAATTTTAGAACGAATTGGGTCTGTAGCTTACCGATTGACAATGCCGCCAAGTCTCTCCAAAGTTCACGATGTGTTCCACGTATCTCTATTGAAGAAATACATGCCTGACCCAACGCATGTACTCACCTATGAGGAATTAGAACTGGAACCCAATCTATCTTATTGTGAAGATCCCGTCATGATTCTTGATACGAGAGAACTAGTACTGAGAAACTGGACGACGCGTCTGGTAAAATTTTGTGGAGAAACCTTAAGATGGAAGAGGCAACGTGGGAACCCGAGGAACTTATGATGAAGAACCACCCGAGTCTTTTCATGTGGTAGTATTATAGAAATTTCTAGGATGAAATTATTTAAAGGAGGGGAGAATGTAACACCCCAAGCTTCTACGGTATGCTTCTCTTTGAATAATGTGATAGCGTGTGTTGTATGCAACATCGAGTTCTAACACACCACAACCAATCAAACTAGCCGTTATGAATAGTAATACCTAATTTTTGAAATTTTATAAATTTTATCTCTCAAAATGGACTTCATTTTTGGATTCGGAATATCGAATTTATCCTAGGGTGAAATTTTGGAACTTTTTGGATAACATTTATATTTTGACGAATAGTGACAATTACTAAATTTTAATTAAAAACAAATTTTTTAATCAAAATAATTTATATTGATAAATTCTGAAT
Organism: Viscum album; assembly: GCA_963277665.1. Classification (NCBI taxonomy): domain Eukaryota; kingdom Viridiplantae; phylum Streptophyta; class Magnoliopsida; order Santalales; family Viscaceae; genus Viscum; species Viscum album. Next base: position 808,943,634 of record OY728127.1, read on the forward strand.
TTGAGTGGTTTTAAAGTATATTTAGAATATATTTTTACCATTTAATACAATTTTGTTCATAGTACATAATTTTACAATTAAACCGGAAAAAAACAAATGTCAATCTTTTGATAGTTATTATCTCTTAAAAACACGCTTTTTGTTTTAACAACGGGAATTAATTTTAAATTAATTTCTGCCACTTCTGTGTTTTGAATTTAGAAAAATGGATTCCATATTTGGAATCGGGATGTTCAAATTGTGTAAATAGGTAACTTTTATTTTTAGACATTTTGAATAATTACTTCGGTGAATATTTTATTTACCATGGTTAAAGGGTAAGTCCGGTAAATAAGGGTTAAAAAATAATATTATAATAATAACAAATTACCCTAAAACGCATCCAAACCTTATTGGTTGATACATGTCCGACCATGAGAATATTTGGGTCGATTTTGGGACCCCATGGAGCCACTTTTAGGTGATAGGGATACTTTATTTTAATTAAGTTAAAATAAATACAAAAATGACATAAGCATATATCGTTTAGAAAAACAATTTTTACATAGGGTTATATATGTTTTATTTTAGACTATAAATATTAATTATAAAGATAAAAAGATTTCCAATATAATGATATTTTATTTATAATTTTTAGACATTATATAATTTAATTTATTCATGACACAATGGTGATGCGGAAATTAATAAATTAATAAACAATTAAAATAATTGATATTATAAACACCCAAATAAATATAATTTCAGACTTTTTGTGAATTAAAATAATTTTCTAGGATAATATGACATGTTAGTATGGATTTAATTAACTTTTTTTGAAGTAATAATTCTGTTATGATTTTTACATAAATCAATTATTGAATAGTGTCAAAATTTCCATAAAAGAGTTTTTAAAACAAATATTATATTATTAATTGATATTAAATTCCTAAAAATCTAATGTTCGGCCAAAAGACATATATCATGATAGGTGTATCATTATTGGACCACTTGTGGGTATCTTGGATGTATATAGTAATTTTATTAATCATATAATATAAAAATACAAAGAGACATTGTAAAAGTGAAACTAATTAACTAAGAGTTAATACTTAAAGATAAGGTTAATATAATGACCCAAACCTGTCTAAATTATATTGGTGGAATGGTTTCCGACCTATACCCACCTTAACCTTTAAATAATACACTTTTTAGTCATTAGAAACCAAATATGAATTTATTATAAAATAATATTTCTAGCTTTTCCAAAGGTGCCCCTCACCCCTCTTATAAAAGGACACTCCTCCTTCTCATTAATTCACACCTTCAAAGCCTTTTGGTTCGGCCAACCTCTTCCCAAATACTCTCTCAACTTCCCTCACTTCATCCTAGAGGCCCTACTTTAGTCAGAATTCCATCCTAAGGATCCCTTTTGATCAAATCAAAAGGAAGAACCCGAAGAAGAGGTAAAAATTTCACCACCCTTTTTCAAGTTCCTTTTTCTTCCAATTCTTCTTTCTTTGTTATTACCATTCTAAAATAATAACTACAGTATCTTATATATACTGTGATGTTATTATAAATATGGTACAACCATATTCCGTATTCTATCCACCCTTTCAATAACATGTCACCATACGTGCGTACGTACGGCTTACCGTCTCCACGTCGTGGTGTAATTGTTATTCAATAAATTATTATTTGGATAGGTATAATAATGATGTTTAATTCATGTAAATAATAAATATAACATGATAATGATTCTGTATATATGATATACCATCCAATTATATATTATTTTAATATCAAAATAATGATATTGTCTCCCATGCGTACGTACGGACTATTGTCTCCACGAACGCGATGAGATTCATTCTCCATCATGTCCATTCAAGTATAATTATCATTTGATGATTAATAATAGTATTTAAGGACTTGATATCAATCTGTATATGAATAATATACAACCTATCCATAACAAACATATCTTATGTAACAAAACATATAAAAGAAAACGAGTAAGTTAACACCCAAAACGACGATAATTCTAAGATATTATTAACAAAGCAATGTTAAAAGATCATATATGATATCATATTAATGTATATTATTCTTGAATAATTTAATAACAATTATTTAACCATTATACAGGAGTTTAACCTACCCCCAACCAAGGAAAAGTACAAGGTTAGGGTTTACTTCGCAATCTCTTCATTATCCGAGGTTGTTTATACGTAATAATCTACTGGGACTTCTTTATCACCCACATCCATGTTTCTTAAAAATGTATTTCAAAACATTTTTACTATTTACTAGAATATGGGTTAAAGTCATTTATACCCGTGTTGACTTTTATAAGTGGTTTATAAAGGAATATTTCTGTCATTTTTCAAACAAGATCCTTTTTAACCTTTTCGACAGAATTATGGTAAGAATGTTTTTTTAACTTATACAGTGGGTGCGGCTATTTTCCGCCATTATAAAATCGTTGAAGCTTCCCTTACAATCTTATAAGAATATTTTCAAAGAAAATGTTCTATTTTATAAATATATGACTCTTAAATGATTTCAAAATATAAAGAGATATTTCTCTAAAAAGAGTTTTGATTTCATCTATGTCAACATCCTTTGATGGATTTTATGCTTATTTGAAGTTGATTTAATATGATACAAAACTTCTATATTGTATTGAAGGTTTTGTGATATGTTTTACTGTGGATGTGTTATTATTATTCCATTCATGGTTAATGGATGAAGTATTTACATTTCGTATGCTAGTTTTAATACGAATGTTTATGTTATGTTTAAACCTTTTTGTATGGGAATGAATTGGACATAATATGTGACGGGTGGAGCCCGCTATAGCTCCTCGATGCATCGGTAGGTCGCATGAGACAAACTAGTGTCTTGGCATAAGGCCTTGGAAAAATCTTATTTGTAGTCTTGGAAGGAGGCCTTGACTATGTGGTTATAATAGTCTGGCATTATGCATTCCATCATTATGAAAGTGGTTATTGATATTGCATGTGATTATTAGATTAGTAGAATACCCATGTGAATAAGTTAATGGAATTATTTCATTTTATTTTTTCCATACTATGTTGAAGTTCAAGTTTAAAAGGCTTTTGTTTTAGTTATACATTGACTTAAATGTTTATTCTTATTTTTGAAAGTTTCCGCTATATTGTTATCCTTACTGGGCATTTGCGCTCACCCCTTTTCTATGTTTTATTTTTCCCAGGATGTGAAGAAGTAAATTATGAATGACCTGCAGGGATAGTATGAGGGGATAAGAGTGTGGACTATGCAGACTATGTTGTTGTAGTTTTCATTTTATGATGTAATGTAAACTTTATTAATATATCTAGTTATTCCAAGGCTACTAAATGAATCGGTCTTTCAAGATTTGATCTTTCTTGTGATCATGCCAATGTTATGTAATAATGCACCGACTCTTGGTAACTGGGGTCGGGGTGCTACACATGACGTCATGCTGAGTAGGGGAGCTACGGCTAGGGAGGGTCACGATGGAGCAGGTGGAGCGGCTGGCCGCTTGGCCAGCAGGGAGGAGCGGGACCCAGTTGGTCCCGCATGCGTTGGACCGGCGCCACCAGGTGCCGGTTTCGGTTCACTCTTGAATGGCAGAGCTGTTCGGGAGCCAGGGGTGCGCGGTTTCCCCCTGGACGCAGCTAGGCGGACCCGCGAGCCGCCGGGCCGTCGGGCCGCCCCCTCTAGTCGGGCCGCCCCCTCGGGTCGGGCCGCCCGCCTTCGGGCCAGGCCCCCCACTTGGTCTGGGCTGACCACTCGGGTTGGGCCACCCCCGCGGACCGGGATGAACCCGTGGACCAGGCCCGGGCCCGCTATGGCCAGTTTACACTTTTTCGCCCATATATTGGGCTACGGGTGTTCAATCGACGAACCGCCTGCAGCGATAGAAAGATTAGAGTGTGACAGTTTTATTAGCATACTCCACTTGAGGTTTGGAAACAATTGGGATACAGTCAGGTTGGTTTGAACCTAAAAACCAACTGGGCCCCTAGAACGGAAATGCCAATAACTCACAGACCGGGCATCCAATTGACGTGTCGTCTGTTGTGTTGAGACCCCTATGATGAGGCGGACCATTGAGATACTTCTGCTTGGGACTTCATGACAGTTGGAGTATCGACCAGCAGCTCATGGAGTGGATCCTCCCAGAGAATAGCGAATAGAGTACGGAGACCTAGTAGCTGGCTGAGACCAGACGACTGTTGACCTTTCGACTCGGAGTGTTTCGACTAGCCTCGTGGGAAGAGCCTCTATGTGACGCGGCAAAGCCACAGTGGGGAGCACCTCTTTATGACACGGCATACCCACGGTACTCGATAGGAGGAGTATCTCAGCAAGCTACAAGGGGGAGTTCCTCTGTGTGACGCGACATACCCGCAGTGGGGAGCACCTCTGTGTGATGTAGTAGACCCACGGTACTCGACAGGAGGAGTACCACAGTAGTCCAGGACAGTGGGAAGCGCCTCTGTGTGATGTGGTAGGCACACAGTACTCTATAGAGAAGTATTACACTAGCAGCCAAGGTTTCGACTATTTTACTGGGAGTGTTACATGTTATCACCCTAGAATAAAATCCTGGTTTTGAGCTGAGTCACTGACTTTTGTGTTTTCTTCATGATTGAGATGGGTTACTAAATAACTTAGGTATATGTATGGGCATATACCTAAGTAAGGGTTATCCGTTGAATCCATGCTTTGTGGATATCCTTGTTGGATTTTGTGAGACCTTGAGGGTCTCAGGGTCCCTACTGAGTATCGTTATACTCACCCCTGCACGGGCTATGTCCGCACCTCGTTGTGTTGGTTACAGATAACGGACAGCACTGATTGGGGCAGAGAGTTGCAGGACTGGTCAGTACCCATAGGTGGACCACTCGGCAAGATGTACACAGAGCGGACGAACGGACGTGGAGTGCTGAGGAGGCCATCTTTACCTACCCTTCAGGTAGGGATCATGGAGTATGACCCAGTAGTTGCTTTACTTCTTTTCTTCAGTTAACTAGCATTTCAGTTGTGTTGTAATTTACTGTTGGGATTGTATTTCCGGCCCCTTCACTTTCTGCACCCTCTTTTCTATATAGTTTTACTTAGTGTTTTACTTCCAATTGCGTACTTTCTTGTGTGTGTTTAGTTTATAAAGGCAATGCCTTCCCAGTTTAGGGATTTATGACTTTGGTGCTAGTCGCCATCCCCTGGCCTATGTAAGGTAGGCTTGGGGTAGTCACGATACGGGCCCCAGGGGATGGGTCGTGACAAATTGGTATCAGAGGAGTCGATTCTACTATAGAACTTAGGACTCTGGTCATTCTTTTCTGTGAATCAATAGTGTTAAGGGTACTAAGTGTTGTTTTTAGTTCAGGGAGTCAAGTGTTGGCTCGTGAAGCCGACGTATCCATACACCAGGACCCTCACTATTGGTTTCTAACTTAGTGCATGAAAACACCGATTGCGTGTGTGTTTTCAAAAGTTTTCTTAAGTCAGGTCAACGAGGTCAACTCACCAAGTATAATCTTTTGACCGTGTCACAAATATTTCTTTCTGGATGCCTCCCTGCAGAGCCCCGAGAGTCATATGCTCTGACAGCCCACCGAGCAACGAGGCCTCGATGCAGGGACATTTACCAGTGGAGGAACCAGTGGTACCACTTCCCGTTGGTCCACTGATTCCACCATCCTCAGCAGCATACGATGCACGCCACTTGAGCATGTTGCATGAGTTCCAGTACCAGAGGCCACCCAGGTTCCAGGGAGAGACGAACCCACAGGCGGTTGAGGATTGGATGGAGGTTGTGGTGAGAGTCTTCAGGTTGGTAGGGACACCAGCAGACCTCATGGTGATTCTTGCTGCGAGGATCCTTTAGGAAGCAGTAGGAAGATGGTGGAGCTTGATGCTTCAGGTCCATGATGAGGCGACATTACTCTGTACAGACTTCGAGAGCCTATTTCGGGCAGAGTTTTTTCTAGACACCCATTGAGTGGTGCGGATACAGGAGCTACTTCATCTGCAGTAGGGCAGCATGACAGTAGCACAGTACTCAACGATGTTCATCGACCTCTCATGCTACTCCACAGATATGGTGCGGGACCCATTCTTCAGGGATCTAACCTTCGATAAGGGGCTCAGGTGAGAGATTAGAGCCTCGATGATCTCCCTAAGCATCCCAACACAGGTGGGGGTATTAGAGAGAGCCCTCCTAGTGGAGAGTTTCCTTGCTGAGCAGTCACCAGTAGCGAGACCCACTACTAGTCGACATGCAGGGGAGTCTTCTACAGGTAGCTATAGACAGATGATGTAGAGGTCCAAGAGGACCAGACCCACGGGTGGGTGACTGCAGGACTCAGGATCTATTGTGCGAGCCACTCGGGGCAGTGACATATATACCAGGAGCAGACAGTGTTACTCATGCGGTGGGTAAGGTCACATGGCTCGTGAATGTCCGACCCACCATTCAGATGATCCCTAGACAATTGAGGGACCTCCCAGGCAGAGGCATAGGTTCGATCGAGGCAGTCCGTAGGTAGCAGGCAGATGTGGCAGAGGAGCTGGTCGTGCAGCTGGCGGTGGACGACGTTATGAGGTGCTACCACCACCGCCACCAAAAGGTCCACCCTGACCGCAGGGAGCGGGTGGAAAGGGGAGAGCTCAGCTTCAGACAGCTGAGGTATACGACCACGACACTCTGGAGATTATTTGAGGTACTATCTTTGTCTACTACACCTTATCTTCAGTTCTTATAGACATAGGTTCCAGTCATTATTTCATTGTCACTTCCCTCGTTCGGAGCTCGAAGATTCCGATGGAGTCATTGGATCGATCCTTACAGCTAGATACTCCTATGCGAGTAGACTCGACAATTACGCACTAGTGCCGGCAGTGTGAGCTTACTCTAGGAGGCGAGAGCTTTAGCTGGGATCTTCTCATAGTGGCATCAAGGCCTTACGATGTCATCTTGGGTATGGACTGGTTATCTATAGTCCATGCTTAGATTAACTGTATTAGGAACAAATTGTGGTGTTTCTGCACATATGGGACCAGGTTCACCTTCACCGGAAAGAAGGGAATCTTTTATGTACAGAACGGGCTTACTCGAAGGAGGGTGCAGCCGATCACTCACCAGGTAGCTTGCCTTACCCTCAAAGCAGTTGATGTGGAGAGTCCGAGTTTTCATGTAGTGGTGGACCAGTAAGCTGATGCTTTCCCAAAAAATGTTCCAGGACTACCTCCTCACAGAGAGGTGGACTAATACATTTAACTGTACCCCGGGATGACACTGATATCTAATCCATCATATCAGATGGCTCCCACTGAGCTTCATGAGCTGTGGGTATAGCTGGAGGACTTGCAGGGGAAGGGATTCATCTTTCCCAGTGTTTTACCATGGGCAGCCCCGATTCTATTCGCCGGGAAGGCGGATGGGAGCTTGAGGCTTTGTGTTGACTACCTTCTCCTGAACCAAGTGACCCTGAAGAACAAGTACCCACTCCTGAGTATTGACGACCTCTTTGATCAGCTCAAAGGAGCACAGTGGTTCTCGATGATAGACCTCAGATCAGGCTATCACCAGCTCAGAGTTTGAGATGAGGATATGAAGAACATGGCCTTCAAATGTATATACGACCACTATGAGTTCATGGTTATTCCCTTTAGCATAACCAACACTCTAGTAGTGTTCATGTGCCTCATGAACAGGATCTTCCAACCATACCTAAATCACTTTGTCGTAGTATTCATCGACGACATTCTGATTTACTCGACTACTGAGGAGGATCATTCCTACCATTTGCAGGTAGTACTGGATACACTCTGAGAGAACCAGCTTTATGGTAAGTTCTCAAAGTACCAGTTTTGGATTAGTGATATTCACTTCATGGGACATGTCATCTCGGAGGCTCGAGTTGCAGTGGATCCAGTGAAGATTGAGGCGGTACTTGCTTAGGAGCCACCCAGGAGTGTGACGGGGGTACAGAGTTTTCTGAGCTTGGATGGATACTACCAGAGATTCATTACAGACTTATCTAGAGTTGCATCACCACTATCAGCTTTGAATAAGAAGGGGAAACCATTCGTGTGGTTGGAGAGATGCCAGCAGAGCTTTCAGGAGCTGAGGCAGAGGCTGACTAGTGACCCCATATTGAGGCTTCCAGAGGAGGGAATATGGTACGTAGTTTACTGCAATGCATCAGGGACTGGACTTGGGTGTTTCCTGATGCAGCAGCGAGCAGTGATCTCATATGGTTCTCAGCAGCTGAGACAGAACGAGCAGAACTACGCTACCCATGACTTGGAGTTAGCAGCAGTGGTCTTCACCTTGAAGATGTGGAGACACTATCTGATGGGTGAGCGTTTCACAGTCTACTCTGATCACAACAGTCTCAGGTATATCTTCTCTGATAAGGACCTGAACTTGAGACAGTAGAGTTGGCTTGAGTTCCTCCAGGACTATGACTTCAAGATAGTATATACTCCTGGGAAGGGGAACGTTGTTGCAGATGTGCTCAACAGGAGATCTGGTATACAACTACTAGGAAAGGCGGCAGAGCAGCTGGTTGCCTTACAGATTACATTGTGGATAGGGATGGAGTAGCCTATCTACAGTCTCATACAGTCACTCCTCCACTTCTTCAGCGAGTCGGGGAGGCACAGTGTGGAGACACTGACTATGAGACACGGCATGCTCAGATATCCACAGGGCAGGCACCTGATGGATTTTCTGAAGGTGGGGAGCACATCATCCTCTTCAAAGGACGTACTATGGTACCAGTGGCACTTTATAAGGAAGTGTTGAGGGAGTTCCACACTTCCCCTTTATCGGTACATCTAAGAGTGTCAAAAATGTATCAAGACCTCAGACGACAGCACTGGTGGCCAGGTATGAAAAAGGTAGTAGCGGAGTTTGTCTCATGATGCCTCACTTGTCAGCAAGTGAAGGCGGAGCACTAAGTACCAGAAGGCTTTATTCAGCCCTTAGAAGACCCAGAGTGGAAGTGGTATGGGATATCCATGGACATCCTGATGGGCCTTCCATGTACATCTAGGATTCACGGTTCGATATGGGTGATCGTTGACAAACTCACCAAGTCGGCCCACTTCTTACCGATCCGAGAGTAGGGTTCAATAGAGAGATTAGGACGCCTATATGTGCATGATATTGTGCGACTACATGGAGTACCTTCCTCTTTTGTCTCCAACCATGACACACAGTTTATTTCCCGACTATGGAAGGGGTTGCAGGAGGCTTTTAGGACACAGCTTCTCTTGAGCACCACCTTCCATCCTCAGAAAGATGGTCAAACTAAGCGGACCATCCAGACCCTCGAGAACATTCTCTATGCTTGTTTCCTCGACTTTGGTTACAGCTAGGAGGATCACTTGCCTTTGGTTGAGTTTTCATACAACAACAGCTATCACTCCACCATCGGTATGGCACCTTTTGAGGCCTTGTATGGTCGACCTTGCAGATCGACACTGTGTTGGACAAACCCAGGGGAGTCAACACTAGTGGGACCAGAGATGGTATGGGATACCACGGAGAAGGTGAAGATCATACAAGAGCGGATGAAGACTGAATAGAGCAGGCAAAGTTGTATGCTGACAGGAGATGGATACCTCTGGAGTTCGAGGTTGGCGACCACATCTTTCTACGGGTCTCACCTCGACAAGGTCTACGGAGATTTGGCCGAAGTGGAAAGTTATCTCTGTGATTCATTAGACCTTTCTAGGTCCTCAATAGAGTAGGCGAGGTGTCTTACTGCTTAGCACTTCCACCTCAATTGCACCGGGTGCACGACATCTTCCATGTATCTTAGCTGAGGAGATAAGTGCACGACCATTCCCACATCATCGACCATGGAGAGCTGGACATCGATGATGATGCAACTTTCACATAGGTTCTAGTGGAGATTGAGGATCGACAGGAGAAGGTCCTTTGTGGATGGTCGATACCTCTGTTGTGCATTCGCTGGCAGCATGGGAACCTCTAGAAGAGCACATGGGAGCGGGAGGCTCAGATGCATGCTCAGTACCCCCATTTGTTCCCTTAGTTTGAGTTGTATCTTACAGGGACGTAAATCCCTGAGGTGGGGATAATGTAAAGACCCAGAAATTCCATGGAATTTTTCTTTCTTAAATTCATGGGATTTTTACGAGTCCACAAAAATTTACGGCTCTTAATTCCGAGGCCCGGTGTGCCCAAAATCAATTTCTAAAGTTTTGTTTGGGTACGTTCAGTAAACGTATGAGCGGGATTTTATAACTTTTGAACTGGTGCTCAGAATTAAAATCTGAGGGCACCGTTGAACTTACAGCATCGGTGATTGCTTAGTGAGACCTTCACCGCAGTTGCGTTCTAACGAGAATGGAAGTTAGTTTTTGGAGTTTTTAAGAATTAAGTTAAATAAAAATAAGTGTAGCTTATTTTTATTTTGGAAGTTAAAATATCCAAGGGGAGGTTGGAGGTGGGGGCCACCACACCCTAACCTCCCATGGGAGGTTATGGTGGTGGGGCCCACCCAAGCATAACCTCCCTTGGGAGGATAATTAAGGTGGGGGCCACTCGGGCTTGTAACCCTTGGAACCCCCCATTTATGTGGGGAGAACTCTTGAACTCCCCTCCTTATGTGACAACTCCCTTGAAATTAATTAAATGAACCCATTTGAATACATGCGAACCATTAAAATAATGGATAAGCTATTATTTTATTTTGGTTGGCATGCTTTCTTTTGGTGGAACGGGGAAAAAAGAGAGTTAGGGAGAACTGTCCTCTCCAACGAAGAACGCGAAGAACGCCATTTTCAACTTCATCACCTCCGAAAACTTTCCGACGCTCGATCTTGAAATTGGGGGTGCGTGACGAACACATCGATCAACAAATCGACATCCGCCCTTTTCCCGACATCGTCAACGAACGAAAAATACGAGGTAGGGGTTTTGAGTTGATTTATTCTTCTCATTCTACGTTGTTGAATGTATGCAATGTGAATTTCTGAATGATTACACCATAATGAGGAGCGCTCGAACCACACGAACACGGCCCGACCCACCCCCTCTGATTGATCACATTTTTTGACGATGGTAGTGGTGCAACGGCGCAGCCAGAAGGATGAACCATAGCAGAGCAACACGACCGGAATCGGGCTAGCCGCAAAGAAAACCGGCGGTGCAAGGGCCGCCGGGTCGTCGGAGGGGCGCGGCACTGTCGGGCCGCGTGGGTGGTAGGGTTGCGGCCAGGAGGGCCATGGCGGTCGGAGGTGGCATGGCGTCGTCGTGCTGCACGGAGGAGCTGGAGGTCACGTCTAGGTCGGGCCGTGACGGAGGAGGCGTGGCACCGTTGCACGGTGCGGAGCAGGGGAGCCGTGGCTAGGGCGGGCCGCGGTGGAGCAGGTGGAGCAGCTGGCCGCTCGGCCAGCCGAGAGGAGCGAGACCCAGTGGGTCCCGCATGTGCTAGACCGGCTCCACCTGGTGCCGGTTTCAGCTCACACACGAACGACACAGCTATTCAGGAGCCAGGGGGCGCGCGGCTTCCCCCCTGGACGTGGCTAGGCAGACCCGCGAGCCGTCGGGCCTCCAGGCCGCCGGGCTGCCGGCTGGACCCAGCACGGGCTGTCGGCAGCCCTCGGGCCAGGCCGCCCCCTCGAGCCGGGCCGCCCCCTCGGGTCAGGCCGCCCCCTCGAGCCGGGCCGCCTGCCTTCAGGCAGGGCCGCCCACTCGCGCCAGGCCGACCACTTGGGTCGGGCCGCCCCCACGGACTGGGTCAAACCCCGGTTCGGACCGGTTCGGGCCGACTGGGTCGGACCAAACCCAAACCCGCTATGGCCATTTTAGGCCTTTTCTCCCATATATTGGGCTACGGGTGTCCGATCGATGAACCGCCTGCGGCGACGGAAAGCTTAGAGCGTGACGGTTTTATTAGCATACTCCACTTGAGGTTTAGAGACATTTGGGATATAGTCAGGATGGTTTGAACCTAAAAACCAACCAGGCCCCTGGAACTGAAATGTCAATAACTCACAGACCGGGCGTCCGATTGGCGCGCCGTCTTTTGCGTTGAGACCCCTATGACAAGGCGGGCCTTTGAGATACATCTACTTGGGACTTCGTGACAGTTGGAGTATCGACTAGTAGCTCATGGAGCAGATCCTCTTGGAGACGAGCGAACGGAGTACAGAGACCTACTAGCTGGCTGAGACCTAACGAATGCTGACCTTTCGACTCGGAGTGTTTCGACTAGCCCGGTGGGAAGCGCCTATGTGTGACATGGTAGACCCGCAGTGGGGAGCGCCTCTATGTGACGCGGTAGACCCACGGTACTCGATAGGAGGAGTACCTCAGCAGGCTATGAGGGGGAGTGCCTCCGTGTGATGCGGCAGACCCACAGTGGGGAGCGCCTCCGTGTGACGCAGCAGACCCACGGTACTCGACAGGAGGAGTACCAAAGCAGTCTAGGACAATGGGAAGCGCCTCTATGTGACGTGACAGGCCCACAGCACTCTATAGAGGTGGAGTACACCAGAATCCGAGGTTTCTATAGTTTGACTTGGGGTGTTACGTGTTATCACCCTATAATAAAATCTTGGTTTTGAGCCGAGTCAATGACTTTTGTGTTTTTCTCATGATTGAGATGGGTTACTTAATAACTTAGGTATATGTATGGTCATATACCTAAGTAAGGGTTATCCTTTGAATCCATACTTTGTGGTTATCCTTGTTAGAATTTTTGTGAGACCTTGAGGGTCTCAGGGTGCGTACTAAGTATCGTTATACTCACCCCTTCATGGGCTACGCCCACACCTTGTTGTGTTGGTTGCAGAAGACGGACAGTGATGATCGGGGCAGAGAGTAGCAGGACTGGTCAGTACCCAGAGGTTGACCACTCGACGAGATGTACATGGAGTGGACGGATGGACATGGAGTGTTGAGGAGGCCATCTTTACCTACCCTTCAGGTAGGGATCTCGAAGGATGATCCAGTAGCTTCATTACTTCTTTCCTTCAGTTGTACTAGCATTTTAGTTGTATTGTACTTTACTGTTGGGCTTGTACTTACTGCCCCTTTACTTTCAGCGCCCTCTTTTGTATACAGCTTTACTTAGTGTTTTACTTCCATTTTCATACTCTGTTGTGTGTGTTCAGTTTATAAAGGAAATGCTTTCCCATTTTAGGGATTTACGCCTTTGGTGCTAGTCTTCATCCCCTGGCCTATGAAAGGCGGGCTTGGGGTAGTCACGATACAGACCCCGGGGGACGGGTCATGACAATATATATATTTATATACATATATACCTATGTACATGCATGCGCGCACCATAAAATTTGGACAAACCCCACTACAATAATTACAAGAACCATAAAAAATCAGTGGCAAGGTTCAATGCACCTCAAAAAAAATTAAATTATAGGGACTCAAAAACACATTTAAGAACCTAAATTAAATGCTAAAAAACAATCCACAGGTTTATAAACTTACCCCAAAATGATGAAGGAGGACCGAATCGACCCAAACCACCTCGTCTTCAGTGGCAATTGTTGGACCACGGGTCAACATCACCTGGGAGGCAATTCGCATGCCCTAAAACTGTAAGAAACGTGAAAAACCAAATCAAACCATAACTTAGGGTTTCAGTCGAGTAGAAACCGAGCAGCGGGAGACCTCAAAGCAGCCAGAAATAGAGAGGAGAGGGAATAGAAGGACTCACCTTGACGAGTTGACCAAGATTCCATAAGAGATCCAATGAAAACACCACAATAGAAGAAGGCTAGAGGAGGGGGCTCATGCACTATAGGGTTTTTTTCCAGGGGTTCGAGTCGCACGCCTATGGGAGATGGAGAAGGATTTGGGGTCACACACTACAGGGGGTCGACTAGGGGTGTTCGCACTGTAGGGTGGTCACGGCCATGAGGGGTGTGCAATAGAGGCCGCGGCCAGGGGGTGCACACTGGAGGTGGTGTGTTCGGGAGGTAGAAGGAGGGGGGGAGACCTTCTTAGGGTTTTCTTAAAACCGAACCTATAATGATAATAATAATTATTATTATTATTATCATAATAAAAATAAAAATATTATTATTACTATTATCATTAAAATAATAATTTATTTTTTATTTTTATTTTTCATTTATAAAATATTTCATTTTAACTTTAATTAAATTAATTTAATTTCTTTAGAAAAAAACACATCGTAGTGTCAACTCTCAAAAGGAAAAATGTTTTCATGCTTAGTTTTAAAAATGGTCTGCCCAGCTAATGAAAAAATTTAATTTCCTTCACTTTTTCATTCAATTCAAAACATAGGACGTTGCAACCTTCCCATCTTAGAACTTCTCATCCCTGTGAAGCCTTCAAGAATAACTTAACCCTCACCCGATCTACAAGGGTTGTGAATTCTCGCATAGTCGCATTGCATCTCAAAATGACCAACACACCTTTAAGAATTGATTTGAAAAGAAAAACATAAGCCATTATGATCTGATCCAATGCTCATTTCCCAATAAAAACACCAAGATGGATCTTACCGAATCCAATTTACCCAGGGGCATGATCTTGTCATCCTCTGGTTATGCATCTGGCCAAAGGTAGTTCCCACCTTAAGCTTCAATGTTAGAAAGGGGGAAAATATTCCGAGCCACAATACCTTCCACCATTTTCATTTCCCACAAGACACACCCTTAGAAGTTCTAACGATACTTATCACGTGATTTCTAGAACAAAAAAATGGTTGATTCCCCAAAGACCTCAAACCCCATGTCGATCCAAGTTGGCCAACCATTGAAAAAGTCTATCGACTTAGATGGATGGAATTTTTCAAAATTAACTTTGATTTCTTCTTCCAAGATATCTCACATTCACCATGAACATGTCCACTGAATTATATACGTGAATTCCAGTGATTTTCCTTGATTTAAGCATCAACAATCTGGAAAAAAGTCCCAGATAACCTCATATTATAATTAAAGTAGTATAAGGAACTAACCTAAGATAGTCCGTACTCCAGGTTTACGAGTGAGATGTTGGTACAAAGCCAAGACGCCCATATCGGATCATTGACTGAGCCCAGAGCGGCATCGGCCTAGTGATCATGTCAGAAGAAACGACTAGTGTAAAATATTTTGTCCATGAAATTTCTACATGGGAATCCAATGGTCTCTCAAGACTAACCAATATTTGATAAGGACCATGCATTTAGCATGAAACTGAATAGAGATTACACAACATCTTTTAAAATTTACTGCAGCGTAAGACAGACGCTATCTTAGTGCATCGAGGATGATTTCAAGACAGAGGGAATTCTCATCATTAAACCAGAGTACACTAGGTGAATTTTTAGATTACAAAAAACAAAGTCGAACCACTACAGTTAGCTTCTTGGAAGAAACTCGGCTTCTCCTGCTAAAACACCACCATTGACCAATCACAAATCCTTTACCACATGAGACATTATGTGATCATTCAAGATTAACCACTGAACTTCTCCATGACCAATGATGTTTCTCAAGGGATTAATATATAGCCAAACCCATCGATATCATACTACCAAGCAAGCACTGACAGTATTCAAAACCTGCAAGCCATAAAGAAAAATAAGCAAGAACAACCAATCTCTAATGGTTCTCTTTGGTTGTGTTCTTTCTAACCAGAAGGACACGTATTTAATAGAACTAACATGACAATTACCACCTTAGGTGTGTCCCAATCTAAGATAGAGAATATAATCTAGTTTATCAAAAGTGCACTAAGTCAGAACCACCATAAACTCAAACATTTGAATAATTGGAATGAAGACCAAAACCAAACCGACCAGTGTGTCAAAACACCTGAGTCTATGGAAGTCATCTTTAGTATTGGGAAAAACTTGATTCCTTTTAACTTTCAATTAACTTAACTAAAAATATGACCTTAGATGTATTTAACTATATAAGGTTCAATGATTAACCAAACTTAACCATTTTATTTCAACGTTTAGTAACTATACGGGTACCACTTATATCGATGCATACTACCCTGAGGGTTATAAGAAAAATGATGTTTAAATAGATGATGACTTACTGATTCATCCATCACTATGGATAAGGGAGGGAAGAATGACCTACAAAGCAGCAAACCATGCCCGAGGAATGTCTAACATGCTGAAAATTAACATTACCTGATGCTCAAGTCTGAGAAAGAGGTCAAGTATTCCATGACCACCCATCCAAAAATGGGGTCATTTATAAAGTAAGAGTCCAACAAGGGACAACAACACTCTAAAGAACCCATATGTTAGAAAAGTCACAACATTATTAAGGAATTTATGTTCTAAGGGTGCTACCTACCATAGGATTTCCCCTTACGAAGGAAAAGCATTGACCCTAACATCAGGTCACTCTAAAAGAAGTCACTATGCTCAAAAATAGATCATCTAAGACATTACTAAAATAAAGAGTGCCTACGGAATGTGATTTCACTTCCGTTCCAAGGAAAATCAAGGAATATTTATCTACCCTTACACGAGTGTCTTAAATAGAGGAAACCACTACAGGTTCCATTTCTAAGACCTTTACATTTAAAACCATTTTATAATACAGCATACATGTGATCAATAGTTTAGTCATATGGGAAGCCATCTACTAATACATAAAGTTACCATACACATTTGGGTCCCATTTAATTGAAACCAATCCATGTTGCTCATGCAATCAATTACATCAAAAAAAACTAGCATGTCACCACAAGGGGATAACACAAGGCAAACATGATATATTCATAGAATCATGTCATATTAACACCAAAGTAGGTTATACAAACAGGTATTCTGATAAACATAACAAACACGGCATGGTATTCGAGACACTCAATCATATTATCATGCAACCTATGAATGCAGCTGCATGTCATGGCACTGGCATGTCATGTGAATCCCTATGTGCTTATTATGATGCATGTAATGCTTAATCCTTGCCTTAATGGGCCAAGGGTAAAATACCATTACTCCATAAATCCATAAATAGTAGAAATTAACCTAATCACTCAAGGTGAAATCATATCAAATGTAATATAGAAAAGTATAAACATCAATTCCCAAATCTGGCCACTTGGTCATTTCACATATGTGAGGTGATCAGTCCCACAAATGGCTATTAACCAAGCACTGATAGATTCTTAGTCTCCTTCCTACCAACCCAAAACAGTAAGACAAAGGAAAAATTAACTGTTATGATACCACATAGTAACATCCTGACCCAGCTGACCTCTAAGATGGTGGACGGATTGGTGGGTCACATGACTTCAAGCGCATCAACCCGAATTCTAGAGGATTCTGACTAGCAGTGAGGGCCTAGGGTGTGTTCATGGAGAGACTATGACCTTATAGATCCAAGTATTAATATTAATTAATAATATATAATAGATAGTGGAAACATAACAAGAATAGATAGCAGCAGAAACTATAATAAATGATTGACAAAGCTACAAAAGACAATAATTAAAAATTTAATAAAAGTGGCCAATACTAATTTATAAAAAATTTAAATACATGAAATGGTAATGATACATGATGGAAATCAGTAAAAAATACAATATTCCTTTCAATATAGATTAAGGTTAAATAAAAGACACAAAATCCTCATGGGAGATCTCTATGATCGTTCAGAGCTCCAGCTCATTCCTTTTCTCCTGACTTCCATGTATAAACAAAACAACATAAGTAATCAATTATGGTCTGTAGTCCTACGAACAAGAAATTCCTACTCGGTTACCCTATTGAAATGGAGGCCTGAGTAGGGTTTCAAATATAAATCTTAGTAGGTTGGGGCCACTGGTGTATAGACCTATCCAAACAATGCATTATAAATTTCTAGTTCTTCTATATATAATAAATTATAAATGATGGTAAATTAAAAAAATAGAAACATATTTCAGGATCATAAATAGACACCCTCCCCATACCACCTACTTCATCCTAAGCCGAATATTAAAAGGAGGAACCCATACAAGTTTAATATGTGTACCAGTTCCAGAAGTAATAAGGAAACTAAAAAAGGTGTACCCCCCAAGCTTGTTCTTGGGCTTGGGGTCTAATTCCCATGTCATCACATAAGTATGCTAATAAGAAAGAGAGAAAAGTCACAAGTTAATTCTTTAATATAAATAGAAGAAATAATTATATCCCAATAAATTAACCAAAGCAACCAATAAATGAAATTCAATCAAATACAGAGGTGGATTTCAAACCCACCCCTAAGGTATTTCTATGGTACATCCATTTAAAATATCCAATACCACTGATCATATCCATGGAGATCCATTTGAAGGTACAAGTATCGCTCATGGTATAGTGACCATGAGTCCATCCAAGGTATCTCCCATAAGGGACCGAGTATCTTCTGAGGCTTGGCGTAGCCATCTTTCCAACAAAACTATCCTTGGTTTCCCATTAGGGAATCAGTATCACCCAATGGTATAACAAAAATCCTGAGGGATCCCTTTCTTAGATAGCCTAAAACCTTGCTTCCTCGGGACGTCATTTTGTAACCTATCAAGTACAGAGAGTCTATTTTTGGGTTCTTAATAGGGGACCCATGTTCTCTCCCTGGATCGAATTCAATTAAAACAACATGAGAGGCATATATCACAGATCAAGAAAGGTATGAGGCTTATGCTACATGAAAAAATCCTTAAACAATTTCATGTCAACACATGAAATTCAATTTCACAAGATAGAAAGGTTAACAAGTCATTTCATATGGTTCAAGCCACTAACAAGGGAATAATCAATAAAGGAACTTGCATAATCAAGGAATTATAAACAGGGAACGTGGAATCAATGTGCCTCTTACCAATATATCATAAATTATATTTCATCATCTCAAGCTATCAGCCTTGACCATGTGTCACAATTAATATGAATCATTTAAATGGCTCAATCAAGGTACACCAAACAAGGCATAAGGGGTTAATTAAAAGGAAAGATACTCATGTATCTTGAAACGGGTAATTTTGTATGTAAATCATATTGCATTCAAATAATCCTCAAGTATTCCATAGGTAGGAGGAAACACACATGGGGTAAAATATTATTTCAAGTTTAGGAATTATCAAGAGGTGCCCAATTCATAATCCATTTTTCACTAATCAATTTAAGGAATTACTAAGGTTCCACGCACAACCCATGTAAATTTTCCACATTTTATATAAAGTAAACTTAGTCCATTTAGGATGGGAACACCCAAAGGGGTATCAAAGAGGCAAGGAAAACACCCCAAATTGGTTTCACCATAAGCAAAGGCCACAATGGACATGATAGAACAAGCTAAACAATTTACTACAAGCTAAACAATTAATTATGGCTAAACAATTTATTCAAGGAAATCTATTTGGTATTATCCATCCTACTAAACATCATTATCACTTAATTTTCCTAACATGTAAAATTAATTTTATGGTACAGGCTCCAATGGGTCCATGTACGTTTCCCTTAAGGGATTATTCCAACTTTTTTAATTCATTATAACCATTCCATTCACCTAAACCATTTCATTTAACTCATTAATACCTAGAAACTACATTACAGGGGCTCATGAACCATATCATGTCAATCATCAATTATACCTCAAGAATTAAGTGAACAAAAATGCAATAAGGAAGGCAGCATAAAAGTCTATATCTATATTTTTAGCTTGAAGGTAGCGCACCTCCGTTAGAGGGGTTATATTACAAAAACATGGCTTGGTTCGCAAAAAAACATATATCACTTTTATTCATTTCACTAAAATTATGAAAGAAGGTTTTAAACTAAAAACCAAAATATATAAATTAAAAACTAAGAATGGTGGATTAAGTAATTAATTAATGAATTACTAAAAATTAAAGGGGCAAGGAAAGGTACCCTACCTCAGGGTGGAATAAATTTAATACGCAGCACTTGATAGAATTGTTTGTGACCACTCATAACTAATCTACATTTTCAAGCACATACCTTCATGTATATATATATATATATATATCCCTTAATACAATGAAGGTATTCCCTACACCATGAGGGAATATGTACATGGAGAATATATATATATATACCTAAGTGCATGCGTGTGTGCACATTCAATGTTGGTAAAAACCCACTACAACAATTACAAGAACCATAAAAACTCAGTAGAAAGGTTCAACAAACCTCAACTAAATTAAATTCTAGGGAATTAAAAACACAATTAATACCCTAAATTAGATGGTTCAAAACAAAGCATAGGTTTAGAAACTTACCCCAAAATGACAATGGTAAACTGAATCAACTCAAATCACCTTGACATCAGAGGCGGTTGCCAAAACAAGAACCAAAATCACCTGAGAGGCAATTTTCATACCCTAAAACTGGAAGAAACATGAAAAAGTGAATCAAACCCTAATCTAGGGTTTCGAAAAAGTGGAAACCGAGCAACAGGAGACCTAAAACCGGCAGGAAATTGAGAGGAGAGGGAAGAGAATGACTTAAATTGACAAGTAGACCCTGATTCCTCAATAGATCTAGAGAATACTTTATGAGAGAAAGAGGCTGAAGGAGGGGGATCACACACTACAGGGATCCATATAGGGGGTCTCATTATGCGCCTAAGGGAGAGGGAAGAGTTTTGTTCACGCACTGTTGGGGGTTGACCATGGGTCTCGCACTGAAGGGAGTTCATGGCCAAGAGGGGTGTGCGCTAGAGGTCGCGGATAAGAGGCGTGCATGCTAGAGGTGGTGCGTACTAGAGGTAGAAGGATAGATGAGACCCTCTTAGGGATTTCTTAAAACCAAACCTATAATAATAATAATAATACCAAAAACAATATTATTATTCGTTAAAATATATGTTTTTATTTTTTTTTTTTAAAAAATATTTAATTTTAACATTAATTTAACTAAATTAATTTCTTTAGAAAAAATACACATCACATTGTCAACTCTCAGAAGGTAAATGTTCTAATGCTCGGTTTAAAAAACGGCCTTCCCAACTAATGGAAAAATTTATTTTCCTTCAATTTTTCTTCCAGTTCAAAACATGGGACATTACACTAATGGATGTGATTAACTTATAACTGACATAGATTTTAGAAAGTGTTTGGTGGTCAACATACTTCTTTCACAATCCTGTTTACTTCTTTCATGCTTCTTTAAAGCTATTTTTTCCATTAATTTCTTCTACATGAGTGCTTTGCAGCTTGGGGGTCTGAGAGGTTTGATAGGAGCCCTATGAGGAAGAATACCTATAGGGGATAATGTTTTTCCCCATTCAACATCAAACTCACCCCTAGAGATCCACACCTAGTTTTTGACTCAAGTGATCATTTGGTCCAAAGAAACCATATTCTTTATCATCAATGGAATCTAGGGAAGGCAATTAAAAAAATATAATCAAAATATTTAATAATGAATTTCATATAAATATTTTAAATATATATAAAAATACTTACAAACTTTTCTTGTGTTTTTTCATTTACTTCACTTACATCCTTTTTCTTCCTACTCGAGCAAAATAATTTTTCTTGAGGCACATGGACTTCGATGACCAATGTTGCTTGCTACAAATGACAATGATTAGTATACAAATATTCAGAATATAAAAATTTTATAATATTGAATAATAATAAAATTTAATAAATTCCAAATGATTGAATAATTCATAAATTTAAACATGTGATAAACATTAGAATAAAATTAATAAATAAAATCTAATCATAAACACTGTATAATTTTAGCTACTCATTATGAACATTTCATAAATATAATCAATTATTTAGTTATGTAAATGAGAATAAAATCCAAGTGAACTCTACCAAAATTCATTAAAAATGAATATTACTACAGTAGAACAAATTTGGAAGAGTTTTATAATCTATTGTTTTCTACACTACTAAATTGATATTTTAATAAAGTGATGGAATTACTAAATCAAAATCAGAAGCCTCAGTGAGTGATTGAAGTTGAAAAGGATGACTACATTTCATAATTTTATAGTCCATCAAATGAATTTTAAATAATTTAATAATATATTTCTAGATAGAAAAATATGAAACAAAAAAGGCAAGGAATCATACACCATGATAACTCATCAGTAATAAATCAAATAAGAGAAAAAAATATTATGATTAATGATATTTTTAGTGCATATCACAACTGTAAAATGGAATAAAATTACATATCTTGTGTTAATTTCATCATTCATTGATGTATATGGATTAGTTAGAAAATGTGTGCTTCTATATGTATAATAAGTTGTCCATTAATATAATATTCTAAACTATACAGTCTAAATTTTCTCTATTAATTAATGAAAATATGGAGAATCGATTAATGAAACATTTGAATATGATTATCTATGTTGATAAGGATTGGTGGGGGAATATTATATCACCCATTATGGTGTACAAAATCAGGGACAACGCTGAAAATCCTATTATTGGTTTAGATTCATTTATGAATTCTCAAAATCTATAAAAGTGTTAAATGATTCAAAGGGAGAAAAATAAGAAATATTCTTTCTAAATCACATGAGGCAAGAAAGGTTCCTAGAAGAGGAATTAAAATGATTTGAAGAAGAAGATATCATATTATAATACATAAAATGTGTTCATAATATCATGTAATTATTAAAATTAACATATTTAATATTGAATACAATATGTAACTCATAGAGATCAATATGAATATAGAAACCAATGATGTTGATAAAGATTCTATTAATTAATGTTAATATTTTAATTATAATAAGGAAGGTTTGTCCTAATTTATCTAAGATATGAATAGTATATCGCATTTCCAAGGGGACTATTTCATGTTAAAATATCATTATATATAATGGTTTAAAAAATAATTATCTTATTGTTCAGTTCATAATGAAAAGATACATTGTATCATGTTTATAATTAATATTTTTATAGTATATCAAAATTATTTAATATCATAATATTACATAAGTCGGATATTACCAATATTAAAAATTAATGAGGAATAAAAAAATAATACATGAAAATATAAACAGTTGGATAAGTAAAAATATAAATCTTTATATTATTTTTATTTATATTAAAGTACCAGACGCTTCTCAATTATAGGGAATTGTAGTGCACCCCAATGTGTGTATATATGTCATTGAATATTTATTCTTTTTTCTGAGACATCCTAAAAAACTCAATAAAAGCAATAGGAATTAAATTTTATTTGAAATCCATTAATGATTTTGAATAACTTAAACTTATAAATATTCCAATATGTGATTGTTTTTTGATGTTGTATTTTTGGACAGTCTAGGAATATGGATACACCCTCTATATTAGAACTAACTATACTCTTACAAACAATATATAACTCATGCTTGTATGATCACCATAAATCTACATGATCTAGCAACCTTGCAACCATAGTAGCTTCACCATCAGGAAAGTTAAACTGAATCTATAGTGAACATGTTAATTCATATAAATACCACAATAATATAGATATAAATTTAAAAAAAATTACTCGTATTTGTGCCCAGTGTTTTTACTTGATGTGATTACTGATATGTCTCCATGAGACTAGTTCCACTAGAATGATATCACGGTACTTCGATAAAGTGAACATGAAACTTCTACACTGCCTGAAGTTTTTACCTATTATCTTATTTTCTACATTTTAATCCACCATTATTTTTGTTTGGTGATTCTATACATCTCACAAATAGGTGAACCCACGTTACCTACTAGAATATCCCACTGAATAAGATAAAAGGGGGAAAATAAGAATGAAGTCATTGTACAATATGAAAAAAATTAAGTGATATAATTTTACAATGTTATAATAAATAAATTCTAATGCAGGCTTCTGAATAGGCTCTGATGGATGTGTGTCCCATCATAGAACAATATCCTCTCAAGGATGTGTCTATTCTAAAGCATTCTTTGGGTGATCTGCATGCACCGGAGTGGAAGCTGATGGAATAGGATCATTAGATCCTGGATCAATGGTAAGAAGTAGAGGTAGCGTATACATGGAATGATATAGGAAGTAGGGTTGGGGATATATCAAAGGATTGGGATATAGTAAAGGTCATAGAATACCTAGAGGTGGTGTATATATGGTATGGGAAGAAGATGATAAATGAGATGATGGTAGAGGCATGGGTGGAAACATCCATGCATGAGGTATAGACAAGGTATAAGAAGAAGATTCTAAATGAGATGATGATGGAGGCATGTGTGGGAACATCCCTAAAGTCTCAAGTAGAATATGGAAAGGTGTGGTAGATGGGGTGTTCACTGGCGGGTTAGGGTGGGAACATTTAAGGTAGGTGGTCCGTCTAGGTATAAGAGCATCCCCACTAGGACCCATGCTGGTAGGATGAGGAGTCAAATATGGTGTAATAGAATATCACTAAAAAATTTGATAAATAATATCAACATGAAATTATATGTAATGCATAAGAAAAATATTAAAATTATTATACTAATGAATGTAAATAGAAGAGGCAACCCAAACTCTCACATCTGTCGATCTGCATCAAATAATCACTTCCATCAAACTTGTGAAGTATTTTTCATAATCTGTATAAGAATGAAATGTAAAATTTTTATAAATAGTTATTAAAAATATTGCATACAACTTATAAGTCAAAGAATTCATAAACAATTTCATAACATGTTTTAGTAATAATAATTTAAAACCATGTTATAAATTTTTTATAAAACCGTTTTAAACCCATTATATGAATTGAAATAAATATAATTAAATGAAATGAAACCAAAAAATACTAAAACATACATATCATTCTAGACTGAATCTAAATTAATGTAATTACAGTAAAACCAACCTATGAAAATCATGTTAAGGTAAACTAAATTAACTCTAAACATATATGTTTGCTTATATATATTACCCACCACAACTTCATGTTCAACATCAACTCCCAAAATGGGAAAATTTGATTCATCAAATGAAATATTAAGGGAAACACCAATGGAGGAATCAATGGTGTCAATTTTCTACCCAGAATCATGAAAAATATTTTTTGATATTACTTCATTAATGAAACTGTAATTAGATCTCAGATGATATTTCACAAAAAACACTTTTTTCCATTGATGCCAAAATTCATGGTTCATCGGTATCCAAGAATCGACTCAGGTCAATAAATATAAATCCACAATCATAAATAAATGTACCATGTCACGTCATTCAATCAAACCATTTACATTTAATCATAGTGACTCGACCATGAGAGTAGTAATCCAATTACAATATTCTCTCAAGATATCCATAATAATACACATCATCATGTCGGGGTCGACTATCTGATACACTAGCATAACAATACATTTTAATAGTTAATATAACGCCATCATTCTATGTTATAATTTTCACATCTTGATTAGTTGTAACAAATTTATACCCATTGATTATCAAATATTTTCATTCATGAACCAAAGAATTGGGACTAAAATCAAATGCTCTTAATTCTTGAGAAATGGAGTCAATAGGTAAACTCAATGCATAAAATATTTATATGGATAATAAAATTAAATAAATATCTATATTTTAAGTTAATTAAAGTAATGGTTATACCTTTGATTTCAGCTAATCGGGAATCTCTTGTCTATGTGAATCCTCTCACCTTCTCAAAGGAAAGGATTGATGAACTCTACTTATAATTTGTTTATTTTCCCTACATAAAATTATAATAAAATTATAAGGTATATGTGAAATTATATAGTATGGGATAACAAATAAATATCCAAATTAGTTACTTGATATAGTCCTCGAACAAACCATGTTTAAATAATACTGTGTGAAATTCCATATCCTGCTCTTCAAGGTTCAATGTAGCCAATGTATATGACCTAGGAATTCCTCTTATTCTGGGAAGACATGTAAATGAGGGATAAATTTCCCCATACTTCTCATATTCATTTCTCATTGGCTGGTTATGTCTTTTTCTCACATATTGGAAAATACATTGAATAAAAATCTATACATTCTTGAGCCAGATAACCACTCACAATGGAAGCTTCATGATGAATCTTGTTTTATAAATAAGATTTAATTATGAAAATTTTTATTTTATTAGGATACATATACTGAAAAGAAATGAGTCCCCCAATAAGTGTTTCAATTGGAAGAT
Organism: Viscum album; assembly: GCA_963277665.1. Taxonomy (NCBI): domain Eukaryota; kingdom Viridiplantae; phylum Streptophyta; class Magnoliopsida; order Santalales; family Viscaceae; genus Viscum; species Viscum album. The sequence goes on from OY728127.1 coordinate 808,969,755, forward strand.
GAACTATTAAATCTAGCATGCAGGTGAACAATGAAAGAGGAATTTTTTTCCAACTCAAAAAAAATTAACGGCACCTCCTAATTCATTTTTATCAAGAATGAATTGGATAACCCTTTATCACAAAGGCCTATAAAAATTTCACAAGATAATCATTGTCATCATTACATTATTGTATAGAAAATTTCAGATTTTAATTGGAATCAATTCATAAAGACGGATGTGATAATCATGTGTTTTTAAGGATTTTAGTTTCAAATCCCTTTTGTTGAATAATTTAGATATGTTTCTAGAATATCCATTAGGTACCTTGATATTATACAATACTTCTAGAAATTTATTTTTCTCAAATGGTTTTATCACATAAGGTTCATACAGAACTTTCCATTTGTTTTCACTGATACACATAGGATGCAGTTCTGGTTGTATACCCCAATTCAATAAGTCCTCATGAGATCAGAAGTCATATTTGGTCTTCCATATATATTTATAATAATTGAAAGTAAAATTTCATATATATTTTCTCAATGTGAATTAAATCTAAAAAATTACATAAAAATTTGGTAGACCTATATGGAAACTCAGAAAAGATACTTCCCTTTTTCGAATTGTAATTGGATTCAGTGTCAACATTCTTCATATTTTTATATTTAATTTGACCTTTACCTAATTAAAAACTAAAATATTTCAATTCATTAAGCATATCATTTCATTACATACAATGAGGTGGCTATTTAGTGTAAACAGTATTATCAAAACTCAGGCGATTCTTCTTGTATTGATGATCCATTGGAAGGAATCATTATTTCCACATGAAACTAAATCTATGAAAATATTTAAACCTTATCAATCATGTATTATTTATATAAATAGTAAATTATAGTTTTACCTTTGTGATCCAACCAAACATGATTTCATAATTATGGAAATAATTTATAGTCCATAGAAGGGAAACATGATTCTGAAATATATTTTTTTATGAATCATCAAATGTGTGCACACCCATATCCCAAATCTACTTAAAATATATTATTAATGGTTAAAAGTAGATGTTTATACCATTTCTATGATAAAAAGGTTTTTATATCACTATACTTAAGAAAGTGAAATGTTTTTTCATAAACATCTGCAGGGGAAGATTATAAATGTGAATAAAAATTGGCCACATGCTATGAGCAGTAAAAATCAGACCAAATAGATTAAAACCATCAAAGGATAGACCCAACATGACATTATTCACATCATCTTCAAAATAAGGATGTTTTGAATAAAATTCTAACCATGATAATCCATATTCAGTATAAATCTACTCATCATTACCTTTAATTATATTATTATTATTCCATCACATATTGACTGATATTTCTGCAGACATGAATAGATTTTGAATCCTAAGAATAAATATAAAGTGTCACACGACTATCCGTGGAACACAAGATAGTGTTCCATATGAATTTTCCTTCCATTGAGATGTACCACATTCTTTAAATTCATTAATGTTGTCTTTTTCCTCCCAAAATAAACTACAATATTTTGGACAAGCATGAATGTTGTTAGTAAAAAATCCAAGCTTCTTAATTAATATTCATTCCTTATAATGATTTGAGTGAATATTTGCACCATCAAGAAAAAAATCCTTAAAAAAGTTAATAATATAATAAATTGAGGTATTATAAATTCCATACATGGTTTTTCCATTATATAACCACCTTAAAAATTATAACTTTATCATTTTATTACATTCAGGATATACTAGAGTTCTGGCATCATCCATTAAATTTTTCACTCTCTCAACATTATCATAATCAGTATTTTTCTCATGTGTGTTGACATCATTACCTTATTTCACTGGAATATTATCTCTCTCATGATGATTCACAAATTTAAATCAAAAATCAATGTCTCCATATCGCTTCTTTCTTTTAATTCATGAATAGTAGAAGATTGCATCATCTCTTTAGGGTGATACCAAACATAATAGTTTTTTTGAAATATAGAATTCATTATATGGTAGATAACTTCTTCCTGATTTAACCATATTATTCTAACACAATTATAGCATGTACACTGTACAAAACCTCTATATGAAGCATTATTAAATGAAAAATCTAAAAAATATCCAATTTTTTTTAAACTTGGTTGAAATAAGATCGGTATGGTAAATCCAACTTCTATAAATTCTATTATAGGGAAAAAAGTTATGTTCCTATAAAAAATGTAAACCATAATTAAAAAATTCATTAAAACCAATTTTAATATGAAAGTCATCAAATAATACTAGTATCTAGTAAAACCAAGAATAAGAGAAATAACATATGCTATAAGTGATGACTACAAATAACAGATCAAGATGGGTATACTTGATATTTAATAATTCATAATCATAGAGGATAAAAAAATAATATTGAGATACTACAAAATGCTACCCAAATTTTTAACTATGACAACTCAATCAACGAAATCAAAACAAAGGAAAGACTGTAATTTCATGAAAACAAATTCTTACATTCCAAATGATCATAATACTTCAAAAATCCCAAAATGCAGTCTAGAGGTCAAAACTAGAATCAAAGGATCAAACTGATCGATATAAAGAATATGGTATCATAAGAAATACCACAAAATATATAATAATTCAACTTCAAGATCTATAATATGGTAATGAATTATTATTTTCATTGTAATTATTTCTAATTCACCCACAACCTGTTCTGAGTGATTTACTCTCACTCTATCATAAATTCCCCTTTTTAATGGTCATGCACTTTGGTTCATTAGTGATAATGGTAATGAAATCCTATTTTTAAATGTATAGCCTGTCATACCCAATGGTTATAGAGAATTTAATATTCTAGTAACTGCATTATAAAACACTCCCTTAATAAAAACACAGTGGTTATGTAATTAATAATAACGTAGAGAAGGAGGGGAGATAATTGAACCCGAAACACAACATGAATTAAATAAAATTCCATATACACACCAGTATAATCCCCCTTTAATTGCATGTTATGAAGAAATAAATATCACCCTCTCATGATATGTATTATAGGGTAATGAAAAAAATTAAATAAAACATATATAATCTATGATATAGAATAAATATGGAGGTTTTAATCCATAGAGCATAAATAAATATTTAATGAATTATTTGATACATAATTTAAAAGGAAAATGTGGAAAAAATATCAAGGAAAACCAACCTTTATAAAAAACATTGGGCTCATTCACCCCTAAGAAATGATTTATAAAATAAATAAATTATCATTATTTTGTTTAATTATTATATTTATAATAATAAACCCCATTACCACTAGCCTTGTAAATTTACAAGGATAAATATTTTTAATATCATATATCATTCCTCATTAATCCCCTTTCTCATTATCAACAAACTCGGTGATAATTATTAGAACATGCCTCTTTTATTTTAAATTTTAACATGGATATCATGGTCAATATATATGAAATTCATCAAATAAATTCACATGGAATGTTTTTTGATTTTCATGTTGACTGGAGCTTCACAGTATGAACATAAACCATGGAATAACATAGTCATGTCCATCCATGATTCATGATCCATATATTTACTTATTTTAATGATAAATACAAAATACAAATTCAATTATTTTATTTTAACTAAAGATACTTTTTGGGGTTTAGTGGGAATCCACACAACAATAAAGACACAACAACTTCCAACCAAACTACAAAACAAATCCAAAATTGCACAAGAATCATACATATACTCAAACAGCCACACACACTACCACTACAAGGAGAAGTACTAAAAAATATATAATTCTATAAAAAATATTGAAACCAACATACGTCATGAATCCAAAAATAACATCAAACCATATCAAGAAATATTTAAATGATTTGGAATGGTTTACCTCTTAGCATGAACAAAAACTCATAAAGTCTAAAACATAAAAATATGAACCAAAAATAAGTAAATCTATATTTAAAAAGTATAATTTTTTTTACTCAAATTAGATTTATAAAGGTGAATCATTCCCATTCAAATTTAGGAATACAAGAGAATAAATAATAGAGGGAAAGAAATATTACCTCTCAAAGAACGCAACAAAAAACTGTAATAAATGGATGAATAAAACCTATTGATGGGATAAATTCCACCTTAGGATGAGAGGGGCATGAAATAATATTTTGAGGAGTGGAGGGGGTGCCATAATTTCATTATGAGGGGAGGGGGATGAAAAAATCTCCTAAGGAGGGAGGGGGATGCCAAAATCACCTGATGAGGGGAGGGGATGCCAAAATCGCCTGAGGAGATGAGGGGGATGCCAAAATTTCCTGAAGAGGGGAGGGGGGATTCCAAAAACTTGAGGGGGATTAAAAAATAAGTATGGGTGTGAGAAATTAGGGTTTTAATGTGGTGGAGGGGAGGGGGAGCCCGAGCGAGCCTGCCTATGTAAAGGTTTATAGCCATAGTTTTTAAAACCCCATTTGTATCACTCAAACTATACCAATGGTTTTTTAAAATCGTGGGTATAGGATTGGTAAGAGAATTTATACCCGCTTTTTAGAGAAACCATGGATATATATCCATGGAGATAAAGTAATATTCTAGTAGTTCCTTAATGAATCCTCAAAAATCTATATTATTTTTTAATATTATAAAATCAGTTCTTTATAAACATGACTCACTTCCACATCACCAAAGAAATTATTTTAATGTGTTAAGTTATTAGCCTTATAAAATAAATAAAACCACTCCTATTATAAATAACCCATGGGAAAAACCCTGGTAATTTTTATATTTTTTGATTACTTTATCATATAGATTACAAAACCTAAATTTGGAAATTAATAAATAGTCCCCCCCCTATTTTCCTATATAAACACTCCCAACCACCCATTCCTCTTTACTAAAAACCCTTGTAGAAATAAAATAATCTATATATCCCTATATAGATCCCTCCAAAGGTGATTTAAGATCTCAAAAAAAATCCTCCTAATATTTTAGAACTGACCTCTCAGGGTAAGTGATGCTCTCATTCTCCACTTTATTTAAGCAACATCTTTATGTCATGCCTTTTTATAGAGACCCTTCCTTTTCTTACATTACTATTAGATAATTTTAAATATAAACAACATAATATTATTACACATAGAGGATAAAATGGTTTAGTTTCTTGGTCAAACTAGGACCATACATAACAATTACAACATCGAGCATAAACATTTTTTATATTTCTTCTTCTCTAGCTTCTTATTGGCACTTGACCTCTCCTTAGTACATGTAGCCACCTGAGGATATACATAAAAAGGGGTGAGATAAAATCAAAGTAAGATTATAGATAAGAACAATATAGCATGGGGTGAGCATAATCATAACATAGGCAAAGAATCATGAACATGAAAGGAAGCATAAATAAAAGACTTGAAATGTTGCAATGCATAAAAAATGAAACATTGTGTCTTAGTGGTTAAATACCACACATACTTGTGAAAATATCTAGAATATTTTTCACACATAATTTCATATTTACTCATGAGATTAATCATTATACCTAATTCATTGGAGCGCTGTATAATTCTGGGCGTACCCATCACATTCAAACATTCATATTGCGCTATATAATTTTGGGTGCACCTGTCACATCATGACATTATCATTATCATGCATGACATATAGAAAATATATTAGAAATAAAAATGAATAACCCATGAAAAATAATGGTTTTAATCTCATAATAACACATTCATAAACATTGGGTTCCCAAAAGAAGGAGGTAATAACATACATGTTACAAGAACCGTCAACCTTGAATGAGAAGTAAAAGGTGTGTTCTTAAAAGAAGATTTCTTTTAGAAAACATTTTTGTTTCACATAAAAACCAGTGGAAAATATTAATATCCCAGAAAAGGAAATAAAATGATGAACAAATGATTTTTAAGGAGTAACCATATCAAAAAAAGGAGTGAAAGAGGGAGAACCTGAAGGATGAATGTTGGGTTTGAGAATTTCCCCTTACCTTGTATCTAAACACTTTCTTCTCTTTAATATCCTTTGTAATGACATTTTATTCATTAATTAAAAATTACAGAACCTTTCATACATTAATAGGTTTCATTTTGGTTTAATTATGTTATTTTATGGGCCTTTTTATGAGTTATAGGTTTTAAAAACTATGTTCGGGAATGTTCGTTTTTATGGTTTTCTTGAGTGGTTCACTTGTATTCTTAAATGAAAGTTCTTGTAGATCATGGATAAACATCCAGAAATGATATTTCATGTTATTAATGATATTACAGAAGTTTAAATTATATTATAATGAATTATATTATATACCATGTGGATGAATCATTGGATAAGAATTAAATGATGATTGTTTGGGTTAATTTGGGCGGTTTTTTAACCACAACGAACTTGTTTTGATTAATCATTTAGTAATATGTACATAAATTAGTTAAATAACATTAAATAGGACATAATAAATATAAAATATTATGGTTCAGCCATAAAAATGGTTTCATTACCATATCTGAAGGTATAAATGAAAAAAAAAACATGTCGTTCTTGAAGGTGATAGATTAACACATCACAAACAACATTTTCTTTTATAAAATACAAGGAAGAGGAGAAGGGGGTTTTATGGTATAATATCCCATTAGTACCATAAAATTACATTATATGTATGATACTAGTCTTACCATACCATTTGGACAAATATAGGTGGGGATAGAATAAAAAAAGAACGTGAAATTGAAAGGGAATTAAAGGAAAAGAGGGAGAGAAATTGCCTCTTGAATCCTCCTCTTGAGATCCTCCTTAAGGGGCCTAGGCTTGGTGTTTTGATGATACCAAAAGCTCTTGGACGTGGGGGAGAGTCTAGGGAAGATTCTTGGGCAGATTTTAGACATTTATTGAAGCTTGAGAGGTGTGATTAAATGAGGGTGTGAAGGGTGGTATTTATAGTGGAGGGGAGAGGGGTTTTCTCAATATAAAATTCAATAGTTTATTATTTTCCCACAAGACAAGGAATAGTGAGACTTCCATGACCAGGAATAGTAATTAGGGAATGTGAGTTTGATATTTGAGTGCTTACATCACTTGTGATGTCATGAATAATGGGTTAACATTATAATTTATTTATACGGTAAATTAATGTATTTTACTATTCACCAAAAAATCAACTATTTTAGAAAAATCCCAATAATTAACCCCAGCCATTTTCAACATGTAGAATCCAAAAATGAATCCCATTTTTTAAAAATAATTTTCTAAATATAATTAATTTAATATTTAATTAAAATCATAATGTACTTGAAAAATACCATTTGTAAAATTAAAACTGATTTTATAATGCTTTCAAAAATTAAGTAGGGTATTATAAAATTATCTAAAAACTAGAAGAAATAGATATTTTTAATTTATGAACACATCTTAAGAAAATAAATTTTCTTTTAAATAAATTAATTAATTATAATTAAATATTTATGTCTTACAAAAATACCAAAATGTTTACTGTGGTCAAATTGTCACTTTCTAAGATGCCTAAATTTTATTTTATTATTCATGGGTAAGGTTACTCTTATTTTGGATGATTTAATATTCATAAGGGTCATAATAATATTCATAAGGGTATGTTACTATTCATAAGGGTAGGTTATTATTCACCAAAAATTATGTTTTTCTTATTGGACCCCAAAATTCATCTTGAACAAAACCGTGTATGTTAGATTTTTGAAATTCCAAACACAGAAGTAAAAAACTTATGTTTAAAGGTCACTTAGCACTTAGTAGTTCATTATGTTGTGTTTTCATGTGATTTTATGACATATTTATAAGAAGGTAATTTCCATTAAAAAACTTTGGGTCGTTACATTATTCCCCCCTTATGAAATTTTTCCCTCGAAATATTGTTTTACATAAACAGGTGAGGGTACTTCTCCTTCATCACCTCCTCTGGTTCCCAATTAGATTCTTCAAACTTATTTTTCCTCCGCTACACTTTGAAAAGGTGGTTTTTCTTGTTGCATAGAACCTTATCTCTCCGGTCCAAAATCATTACTAGTTGCTCCTCATAAGAGAGATCATCTTCCAGCTGTACCACCTCGGAGTTTAGTACATGTGAGGGGACCAGTATATACTTCTTAAGGAATCATAAGTGAAACACATCATGAAATTGAGCCATATTCGGTAAATGTTCAAGACGATAGGCCACAGATCCTATGCGGTCAAGGATCTCAAAGAGGCCAATGTACCTTGGGCTTAGCTTCCCTTTCTTTTCAAAATGCATGACTCTATATCATGGTGATATTAGAAGGAAGACTTTATCTGTAACATATAACTCCAAGTCCCTTAAAAGATTATCATTATAGATTCTTTTCCAACTATAAGCAGCTTTGATGTGTTTCTGGATGACTTGAACCCTATATGTCATCTCTTGCACAAGATCAGGTCCAAGTAGCTTTCTTTCTCCAACTTCATCCCAACAGGTTGGAGTTATACATCGCTTTATATGCAGAGCTTCATATGTAGCCATTTGAATACTTGAGTGGAATATATTGTTGCATGATAACTCAACCAATGGGAGATTCAGATCCCATCCACCTTTTAATTCTAGAGAGCAGGCTCTTAGCATATCTTCAAGCGTCTGAATAGTCCTTTTAGATTGGCCATCAGTTTGGGGGTGATAGGTTGTTCTGAAATTTAATTCAGTACTCAAATCATGTTGAAGGCTCCTCTAGAATTTAGATGCGAACCTTGGATCACGGTCAGATATAATCGAGAGTAGAACTCCATGCAGTCTCACCACTTCCTTCACATATAACTTTACAAGTTGTTCAAGAGAGAGGTCTTCCCGAATAGCGAAAAAATGGGAAGTCTTGGTGAGTCTTTAAACCTCAAACCATATCGCATTATTTCCCTTTGACATATTTGGGAGACCAGTGACAAATTCCATAGTAAAATTCTCCCATTTCCACATTGTTATAGGCAATCGTTGCATTATCCCTTTGGACTTTTGTCAATCTGCTTTAACTTGATGACATACCAAGCACCTTGAGGTATATTCCACAATCTCCTTCTTCATGTTATCCCACCAGAAGTGTTCTCGGAGATTATGGTGCATCATGGTACTCCCAGGATTGATAGATAATGTTGAGTTATGTGCATTTCCCAATAGATCATTCTTTATTCCGGGTGATGAAGGCACACAAAGCCGCATTCCAAACCAAATCACACCATCACCATCAATATGGAACTCTTGAAGCTTCCCTTACTTTACTGCATTCACCCTCTTTTGTAACTACACGTCATCCCTTTTTTCTTCCTTAATATTCTCTTGGATGGATGATTGCACAATCATTTGGGAAAGTTAGTATTTATCCCCTGACCTTATGATTTCTAAATCCATCTTTTGCATATCCAGAAAATAGGGTGTTTCTCAATCTGTAACATGGATAGAGTAGCAGGTTATTTTCTTCTTAGATCATTAGCTACCTTGTTTTCCTTTCTATGATGGTAGTGAATAGAGAAATCATAATCATTGATTATCTCTAACCATCTACTTTGATGCATGTTGAGCTCCTTTTGTGTGAATATATAATTTAGGCTCTTGTGGTCGGTGTATATGTCACACTTCTCTCCATAAAGGTAGTATCGCTAGTGTTTCAAGGAAAAAATCATGGTTTCCAACTCTAGATCATGCATTGGGTAGTTCTTCTCATGTATCTTCAAATGTCATGAGGCATACGCTATCAAATTTTCATTTTGCATGAGTACACAACTCAATCCTTTATTTTAAGCATCACTATATATTACAAAACTTTCTCCACTTTTCGGTAGTATGAGTACAGGTGCAGTGATCAGCCTTCTATTTATCTCTTTGAAGCTTCCCTCACATTCTTCCATCCAGACATACTTTACCCCTTTCCTTGTTAACTTAGTTAGCAGGCTGGACAATCGTGAAAATTTTCTCACAAAACATTGGTAGTACCCAACTAATCCAAGAAAACTAGGGATTTCTATGACACTAGAGGTCTTGGGTCATTCCTCAATTGCCTTTGTTTTTGAAGGGTCCATAGAAATTCCCTCACTTGTGATCACATGTCCCAAGAACGTGACTTTCTTCATCCAAAAGTCACACTTTCTGAACTTGGTGTACTACTTCTCATTTCTCAACATCACCAATACAAGTCTTATATGTTCTTCATGTTCCTCCTTAATCTTGGATTAGATGAGAATATCATCGATAAATACTACCACAAATTTTTTGAGGTAATGTCTAAAAACTCTATTCATCAAATCCATGAAGATTGCAGAGGAATTAGTAATTCCGAAGGGCATCACCAGAAACTCATAGTGCCTATACCATGTACGGAAGGAAGTCTTCTGAATATATTCCTTCTTCAACTTTAATTGATGATATCCAGAACGAAGATCCACCTTTGAGAAGTATTGAGATCCTCTTAACTAGTCGAACAAGTTGTCAATCCTTAGAAGAGGATACTTATTCTTTATGGTGATCTTATTGAGTTCCCGATAATCGATACACTACCGCATTGTTCCATCCTTCTTCTTCACAAAGAGCACTGGTGCACCCCAAGGTGATGCACTAGGGTGTATTAAACCTATGTCTATATGCTCTTGCAACTGCTTATTTAACTCCTCAAGTTCGATTGGATCCATCCTATAGGGACACTTTGAGATAGGGGTAGCTCTGGGTATGAGTTCAATTGAGAACCCTACCTCATGATCCGGGGGGATTCCGGGTAATTCTTCGGGAAATACATCAATGTATTCCCTCACGATGGGTATTTCTACAAGGTTGAAACTGTCCTTCGACTCAACCATTTGGGTGAGGTATGCTTCTTCATAGGGAATCAACACTCACACCATTGAAGGAATTTTCAAAGGATATTCATGATCTTCCTTGAATTTGTAGAGGAGCATGGGATGGTTTCGAATATTAAACGATATTTACTTTTCCCAACAGTTTATATGTGCTCTATATAATGAGATTCAATCCATTACCATTATAGCATCGAATTCCACCATGGGAAGTGTTACGAGATTCTCTAGAAGAATCTTCCCACATACACCAACAGGAGAAGAGTCGAACACTTGGGTTGCAATGATTTCACCACTTGGTGTTTTTATAGATATCTCTAGTTCAAGGTTTCGGGGCATTGATTATATAGTTCTAGCAAACTTGCAAGATATAAAGGAATGCGTAGAACTAGAATCAAATAAGACTTTTTCAATTCTTGATTGAATAAGTATTGTACCTTGTACAAATTCATTATCTTTATCCACTTCTGGAGTAGTGATGTCATAAGCCTTCCCCTTTTCCTTTGGGTTTGGTGGCTGCTGACGCTAATTACCCTCGAGAACTCGAGGTTTAGTGCACTAGATTGCATAGTGCCCTAGATCCCTATAGTTTTAGCATTTAACCATGGGTGGTTCTCTCCTTTATTCAGCTACATTATCCTTCCTTTTCATGTATTTTCAAAACTCTTGAGCATGGTGTCCTTCTTTCCCACACTTACAGAACTTTCCCATCCCTTTGAGACAGTTCCCATGGTGCCACTTTCCTCATTTTTGTCATGTGGGTCATTGAGTTTTCTTCCCATCTTTATTATTAGATCCTCCGGATTGAAACTCTATATTTCTTTTCTTATCACCATAGTCGTGGGACCATTATCCAAACTCCATATCCACTTTGAGATCACACCAAAAAACTTCTTCATAACTCCCAAAGTCTCAAATTGAAAGATCCTTTCGAAGGTGTGGTTTTAATCCACTAAAGAATCTATAAATTTTGCTATCATTGTTGATAAAAAAACCCGAAGTGTACCTTTCAAGTCCTTTGAAATTCACTTCATAGGTTGTGAATGATTATCCTTCTTTTTTCTTGAGCTCTATTAATTCTCTCTCCATCTTTGTGCGAAGAGTTCTTGGGAAATACTTGTTAAGAAACATTATCTTAAATTTTTCCCATTACATATCTTCAATTTCCTCCCTTGGATTGTTGTTATTAATCAAATCCCGCCATTGATTGTACTCTCCATATAGACGATAAACGGCTAGTGTCACATTCTCCGTCTCATAATAATGAAGCACATAAAAGAACTTCTCCATGGAGTTGACCCGCTGTTCCGCAACTAGTGGATCAGAAGATCCACTAAACATCAGTGGTCATTACTGCATAAAACATTCAATATCCAGTTACTCCCTCTTTGGTGAAGGAGGATGTTCACCATTAGTATTGTTATTGTTCATAACCTGAGATAATTTGGTAATCATCTCCGTGAATTTTTGAACTCCACCTCCCAAATCATTGGGGATGTTGTTCGGACAATCGTTGCATTGGCCCTTGCACGAGTTGTTGGCCTAGTTTCTCCTGGTTCCCACCATTTTCTAAAATAGAAAAGTTTAGAACAAAACATAAGTCAAAAATTAATTAATAACTTATGAATTTAAAAAAATTTAAAATCATAACATAAGGGATCCCTATGTAAAGATTCTTGTGTGCATATTTTTACTTAGTCTCGTGCTAGAGGTTTTCTCTAGGGTTCACTAATCCTAATTCCTAGATTAATTAAACCTTTCCTCTGATACCAACTATAGCAACCTAGACTTTTCTTAAATTACTATTACATAATTTTAAAGATAAACAACATAATATTATTACACATAGATGATACAATGGTTTAGTGTCTTGGGAAAACTATGACCATATATAATAATTAAAACATCGAGCATAACCTTTTTTTATTTCATCTTCTCAACCTTCTTATTCGCACTTGACCTCTCCTTAGTACATGTAGCCAACTAAGGTTATATATCAAAAGGGGTGAGATAAAATCCTAGTAAGAGGATATATAAGAACAATATATCATGGGGTGATCAAAATCAAAACATAGGAAAATAATCATGAACATGAGAGGAAGCATAAATAAAAGACTTGAAATGTGGCAATGCATAAAAAATGAAACATCATGTCTTAGTGGTTAACTACCAAATGTACTTGAGAACAATGATATAATATTATTCAAAAATCATTTAAAATTTACTCATGAGATTCATCACTTTAACCAATGCATTGGAGTACTATATAATTCCAGGCGCACCCGTCACATTCAAACATTCATATTGCGCTATATAATTCTGAGCGCACCCATCACATCATAACATCATTATTATCATGCATGCCATATAGAAAATATATCAGAAATTAACATGACTAGCCCATGTAAAATAATGGGTTTCATATTATAAGAACACTTTCATAAACATTGGGTTCCCAAAAGGAGGGAATAACATACATGTTACAATAACTGTCAACCTTGAATGAGAAGTAAAAGTTGTGTTCTTAAAAGAAGATTTCTTTTGGAAAACATTTTTTTTGACATAAACACCAGTGGAAAAAATTTATATCCCATAAAAGGAAAGAAAATTATGAACAAATTTTTTTTAAGGAGTAAACATATCAAAAAAGGATTGAAAGTGGGAGAACCCGAATGATGAAAGTTGGGTTCGATAATTTCCCCATACCCTGTATCCAAACGCTTCCTTGTCATTAATGTCCTGTATAATGACATTATATTCATTAATTATAAATTAGAGAAACTTTGATACATTAATAGGTTTCATTTTGGTTTCATTGTGTTATTTTATTGTCTTTTTTATGAGTTATAGGGTTTAGAAACTTTGTTCGGGAATGTTCGTTTTTATGGTTTTCTTCAGTGGTTCACTTGTATTCTTAAATGAAAGTTCATGTAGATCATGGATAAACATCCAGAAATGATATTTCGTGTTATTAATGATATTACAGAAGTTTAAATGACATTATAATGAATTATGTTATATACCATTTGGATGAATCATTGGATAACAATTAAATGATGGTTGTTTGGGTTAATTTGGGCGGGTTTTCAACCACAACGAACTTGTTTTGATTAATCATTTAGTAATATGTACATAAGTTATTTAAATAACTTTAAATATGAAATAATAGATATAAAATATTCTAGTTCAACCATAAAAATGGTTTTATGACCATATCTGAAGGTAGAAATGGAAAAAGAAAACTTTTCGTTCTTAAAGGTGATAGATTAACACCTCACAAACAATGTTTTCTTTTATAAAATACAAGGAAGAGGAGAAGGGGGTTGGATGGTATAATATATCATTAGTACCATGAAATTAAATTATATGTATGATATGGGAGTTACCATACCATTTTGGACAAATATAGGTGGGTAGAGAATAAGAAAATAATTAGAAATTGGAAGGGAATTAAAGGAAAAGAGGGAGAGAAATTACCTCTTGAATCCTCCTCTTGAGATCCTCCTTAAGGGGCCTTGTAATGGCCCGGACCTCTCCGGTCCATTTCTTTGTAAAAAATTTGATGTGGTCAAACACGACACGTGTTGTAATAATAATTTTTTATAATAATAATTGATAATGGTGGCGTGAAAATATTTGGTGTTAATTAGATAAAATGGTTTTAATTTAATCATTGTAAAATATAAGAAATAAAATCGAATATATTTAATAAAATGATGGGAGGCGCATGGAATAAGTTATAAAGGAATGAAATGCATGGGGTGCATGGGTGTGACCTTGTACAGGAGGTGTTGTGCGGTTCTCCACAATTAAAGTTGGAATTGTGTTAATAACATTAAAAGGGTATTATTATATAATAATTTGTTATAATAATAATAACGTGAAGAGGCACGTGAATGGGGTTCCCAACCATGCGTGAATATAATGTTATGGGATATATGGAGTAATTATATGAAAATAATGGGCGTCAATAATAATAATAATTATTAATGTTAATGATGGGGACCCGTTGATGAAATTGAAAGAGGATTTATTACTATTGAATTAAATAATAATGATAAAGGTGACAGAAATATGTGTGTGATTGGTAAATTAAATTAAATGGGTTTAATTTTTGGTTAGTAAATTAAATTATTTGAATTTAATTAAATGGAATGGTTTTAAATTAATAACCATGGTAAACTAATTTAATGGGATTAAATTAGTACATTAATTATGGGTGTTATTATTATTATTTTTATTAAATAATAAAGTTGAATTAAGAATGGAGTTTGGGGCGTTCCACATGGAGTAAAAGAAATGGGAGGCGCCACTTTTGGTGGTGGGAGAGAATCATGAAAGAAAAAAAATAGATTGGAGAGAGAAACAAAAAAATAATAATAATAGAAATAAAATTAAAAGACAAATAAATGAAAAAGGATGAATTGGTGCTTAATTATAGCGCCCATGAAGACTCCAAAACGTGATTGCTTTTGGAGTTATGAAAAATAAATAAATAATTTATTAATAATAATAATAAAATATTGTTATTATTAATTTTGTTGATAAAACACTTTTTTGTCCGTAACTTCTTCGTGTGACCTCGGTTTCACAAACTGTTAGTGGCAGTGCGACCCTGACTACGAGACGAAAATTATGAGTCCAATATTGGATGTCTTTTTTGGGTTTTCGGATTGGGTACCCGAAATGCTCATGAATTAATAGATTTAATATTGTTATTATTACGGGATCTTGTATCCAACGTATCTCCCTCATACGGTATCGGATTGACGATCCGTCAGTGACAGCATAACCCTGAAGTTATGACGGTCATTTTAAGACCATTAATGAGCTACTTTTATGACTCATGCCTCAGGTCAACGAAACACCACATATTTATAGAATTGTCATTATTATTAAAACGCGTGGAAACCGCGTGACGTGTTAACCAATCAAAACATGTAACGTATGTACGGTCACATCGTGTATTCATTAATTCACGCTTAATACGGATTTACCTATTCGTTTCCTATATAAGAACGAGGTCATGTTTTATCTTCCATATCGATCGCTTCTTTGTCGCACGACGATGCTCTTGGACAATCGAGAAGTATTCCTCCTCTAACTTCTTTGTCCGAGCTCCGAATTACGATCTGTCAGCGGCCACAGGATCGTAGCAACGAGACGAAGCTTATAAGCCTGGACTTGTCACATTTCCTTCTGGCCTTCCTTCTCCAGCTTCCATCCTAGGAGGCGTTTTTCGGGTTTGGAGAAGGCGGAGGACACCGAAGGACGTCGTCGGATGCGACGTGATCGGGACCTTTTGAGGTAGGGGTTTACCTTCGTCTCTCTATTTGGTGCAACATGCGGGGTGGGATATTTTTCTTTTGTTCCATGGGATGCAGTTGAACTTTAAATAAAGATAATAACCGGATAAATAAGGGTTTGGGGTTTTGTGCTATTTCTATTGCCTTCCAGTTTCTTTATCTTCTGATTGTGATTTTGGATTGAAAGGCCTTTACCTACTGAAAATCAAGGCCGTTGGTGGCCTTTGCGTGCGCAATTGATATCTGAATTGTTTGTGGTTGGTTTTGTTAAAACATGGAAAATGGATAAGCACGTAAAGACTGGATGATTAAATGAGAATGAAAACCTTGTGTGATCACCCCGGTTGAACAAAATTGGAATAATGAACATGTTGGTGGTTTGGTTGTTTGTGGGAAATGTTTTTGTAAACGATGGGGTTGAAATGGGAAGTGGTTGGTTGTGTAAAATGCCTTTATTTATGAAAAGTGTTTTGATTATGAAAAGTGTTTTGAAGTAAAAGTTGTTTTCAAATGCGGAAATGTTTTGTGTGTGGAAAGGGTTTTATGTGTGGAACTTTGAAATAAATGAATGATGGAATATTGTATGGTTGTGATAATTTTTTGTAAATGAAATGGCATGTGGTTGCTTGCGTTTTACCTAACCTTGGTTGTGGATGGCAGGGATATGTTTGTGAAAGGTTTTGTCTGGATGATAGTTGCCCAGTAGTAATAATTTGTTAAACCATTGCATGAAACATGAAAACCTAAATGGGGTTGGGGGATGATTGTTTGGTTATTGATGCATGCTTCGTGGTAGCAGTGCCGAGGCACATGCTCAGTTTCTCTTTTTAAGAAGCCATAGGTTGGGCAGTGTGTTTGGTATATGTATATATATAATTGTATCTTTGTTTTTTGTCGCACCACACCCATGTCAAGCACCTAGTGCCGAACACTCCCATTTTATGGGAGAGGGTGGTCCCCCTTAGTTACTAGCTCCTTCCTGCTCCTTCCATAGGCTATGATGGCTTGAGGTGACCTTACACCCAAGACTCTTCGGGTAGGTCTCGGAGGCTGTGATGGATTGAGGCGACCTTTAGCCCAAGACTCTTTGGGCAGGCTTACCGTTCCCAAGAACCTTCGGGATGAGGCCCAGGTGTCTGCGGGCGGGTTAGTGGTTGTGGCCCAGGTGTGTGCGGGCGAGATACGTGGTTGTGAGGCCCAGGTGTGTGCGGGCGGGATGCGTGGTTTGGCCCATGTGTGTGCGGGCGGGAAGAGTGTGGTAGCGTCAGGACGTTTGCCTTTAGGAAGAGCAGCATCTAATTAAGTGGGAAATGGTGCGGGGTACCCAATACTTTTGTTCTATATATATACTAAACATGTTTGTGTTACTTGGTGAGTGTGACCAGTGAGGCTGGGTGGATAGTTTTTCCTTGTTAGTTTCTGGTTCTTCTATTTTCTCACGGGACCTTAGGGTGTCTCCCCACTTGTGCACGAGAGATTTAGGTTCTCTACTGAGTATACTTGTATGCTCACCCTACGTTGTTTCAGGTTTTCAGGAGGACTACCAGGGCTGTGCGGGACCCTACTAGTCAGGCAGTGGGAGCTGTGCAGTTTCTGTTTTCTTGTTTTTCTTTTGGTACTGTACTCACTTGTACTTTAAGCTTATTTTTACTTGTACCTGTTTCAGTTTATTTATACATGCATATGGGACTGGTTTGGGTTTCTTTTCAGCACCTTGTTCTTTTCTCTTTTTGGTGGTTGACTTGTCCTATTTCCCGATCCAAAATAATAAAAAGGGTAATTCCTCCCATATTTGTGTAAACTCATACCCTTGGTGCTAGTCCCCACCCCGGGGCCTACTGGAGGCGGGACCCGGGGGTCATTATCTCCCTTTCACCATTGCCAGCTCAATAGGGGCATCTTTGATGGAAGGGGGTCGTGACAGAATGGTATCAGAGGTGATGGTTGAGAGATAGGATGGAGTCTGGAGTTAGGCACTGTGAGGATTGCATGGGATGGTAGGGCAACAGTGTTCGTTAATCTTGGTGCGTGACATAGGCCAGGGAAGACCGTCTAGGACACGGGATTTTATGGCCCCCCGTGATCCGATGCAAGGACTCTGAGCCTACCGAACGACCAAGTGAGACTATATTGATTGCAGGGTAGAGACCCTAGGGAAGGTACATGCATCATAATGTTTGTGTTTTACTTGATTTGGGTGTTCTGGGAAAGAAATTGAAATAAAATGATAAATTAAAACTTTGAGTTTTTCATTACTACTTGGGCTTAGGCGTTCCCTGTTTACTGAACAACTATGGCACCTGGACGTCAACAGAACGGAAGAGGAGTGGGACACAGACAGTTTCATGCAATAGAAGTGGCAACCCTAGCAAGGCCAGAGATCAAGAGAGATGTTTCCGGTTTTACTTAAATGCTCTCATTTATGTTTTGTTTAAATTCAAGATCATCACACTCCTTTGTTGAAACTCATTCTCGCCCATGCTTTGGGCCTGGAACTTTTTTTTTCATGAATTTATAATGCTAAGTTGTTTCCCTCTTTCATTTAAATGTGTGTGAAGAGTCATAACATGTGGGGAGAGGAGGACATAATCCCTAATCAAGACGCATTAATGTGGATGCGATTAAACCCGTGCAGGAGAGTCAGTGCCGCCTAAAGCGGATAATATCTCGACATGGGAGAAGGAATTCCTCAAGCCATGTGTTCGGGAAATTTATTGATGTTTTGTATGGTGTTGGGGGCAGTGTAAGTTGGAAAATCCTAATATATGGAAGTGGGAAGGCTCAGTCCTTAATCGAGAGGCATTAATGCGGATGCGATTAAACCCGTGCAGGCGAGTCAGTGCCGCCTAAAGCGGATAATATCTCGACATAGGAGAGGGAATTCCTAACTCACATAATTAGGGTTGTCGGTTGTTTCTTGTTATGACAAGAGGCCTAAGAGGTATCTTGAGGGGTGGTTGTCTGGACGTTTCTCCCTTTTATGGGTTGGTTTTAATTCTCGAGGACGAGAATGTTTTGAGAGGTATCTGGTGTAATGGCCCGGACCTCTCCGGTCCATTTCTTTGTAAAAAAATTGATGTGGTCAAACACGACACGTGTTGTAATAATAATTTTTTATAATAATAATTGATAATGGTGGCGTGAAAATATTTGGTGTTAATTAGATAAAATGGTTTTAATTTAATCATTGTAAAATATAAGAAATAAAATCTAATATATTTAATAAAATTATGGGAGGCGCATGGAATAAGTTATAAAGGAATGAAATGCATGGGGTGCATGGGTGTGACCTTGTACAGGAGGCGTTGTGCGGTTCTCCACAATTAATGATGGAATTGTGTTAATAACATTAAAAGGGTATTATTATATAATAATTTGTTATAATAATAATAACGTGAAGAGGCACTTGAATGGGGTTCCCAACCATGCATGAATATAATGTTATGGGATATATGGAGTAATTATATGAAAATAATGGGCGTCAATAATAATAATAATTATTAATGTTAATGATGGGGACCCGTTGATGAAATTGAAAGAGGATTTATTACTATTGAATTAAACAATAATGATAAAGGTGACAGAAATATGTGTGTGATTGGTAAATTAAATTAAATGGGTTTAATTTTTGGTTAGTAAATTAAATTATTTGAATTTAACTAAATGGAATGGTTTTAACTTAATAACCATGGTAAACTAATTTAATAGGATTAAATTAGTACATTAATTATGGGTGTTATTATTATTATTTTTATTAAATAATAAAGTTGAAGTGAGAATGGAGTTTGGGGCGTTCCACATGGAGTAAAAGAAATGGGAGGCGCCACTTTTGGTGGTGGGAGAGAATCATGAAAGAAAAAAAATAAATTGGAGAGAGAAACAAAAAAATAATAATAAGAGAAATAAAATTAAAAGACAAATAAATGAAAAAGGAGGAATTGGTGCTTAATTATAGCGCCCATGAAGACTCCAAAACGTGATTGGTTTTGGAGTTATGAAAAATAAATAAATAATTGATTAATAATAATAATAAAATATTGTTATTATTAATTTTGTTGATAAAACACTTTTTTGTCCGTAACTTCTTCGTACAACCTCGGTTTCACGAACTGTCAATGGTAGTGTGACCCGGACTATGAGACGAAAATTATGAGTCCAATATTGGATGTCTTTTTCGTGTTTTCGGATTGGGTACCCGAAATGCTCATGAATTAATAGATTTAATATTGTTATTATTACGGGATCTTGTATCCAACGTATCTCCCTCATACGGTATCGGATTGACGATCCGTCAGCGACAGCGTAACCCTGAAGTTATGACGGTCATTTTAAGACCATTAATGCGCTACTTTTATGACTCATCCCTTGGGTCAACGAAACACCACATATTGATAGAATTATCATTATTATTAAAACGCGTGGAAACCGCGTGACGTGTTAACCAATCAAAACATGTAACGTATGTACGGTCACATCGTGTATTCATTAATGCACGCTGAATACGGATTTACCTATTCGTTGCCTATATAAGAACGAGGTCATGTTTTATCTTCCATATCGATCGCTTCTTTGTCGCACGAAGACGCTCTTGGACAATCGAGAAGTATTCCTCCTCTAACTTCTTTGTCCGAGCTCCGAATTACGATCCGTCAGTGGCCACAGGATCGTAGCGATGACACGAAGCTTCTAAGACTGGACTTGTCACCTTTCCTTCCGGCCTTCCTTCTCCAGCTTCCATCCTAGGAGGCGTTTGTCGGGTTTGGCGAAGGCGGAGGACACCGAAGGACGTCGTCGGATGCGACGTGATCGGGACCTTTTGAGGTAGGGGTTTACCTTCGTCTCTCTATTTGGTGCAACATGCGGGGTGGGATATTTTTCTTTTATTCCATGGGATGCAGTTGAACTTTAAATAAAGATAATAACCGGATAAAGAAGGGTTTGGGGTTTTGTGCTGTTTCTATTGCCTTCCAGTTTCTTTATCTTCTGATTGTGATTTTGGATTGAAAGGCCTTTACCTACTGAAAATCAAGGCCGTTGGTGGCCTTTGCACGCGCAATTGATATCTAAATTGTTTGTGGTTGGTTTTGTTAAAACATGGAAAATGGATAAGCATGTAAAGACTGGCTGATTAAATGAGAATGAAAACCTTGTGTGATCACCCCGGTTGAACAAAATTGGAATAATGAACATGTTGGTGGTTTGGTTGTTTGTGGGAAATGTTTTTGTAAACGATGGGGTTGAAATGGGAAGTGGATGGTTGTGGAAAATGCCTTTATTTATGAAAAGTGTTTTTGATTATGAGAAGTGTTTTGAAGTAAAAGGTGTTTTCAAATGCGGAAATGTTTTGTGTGTGGAAAGAGTTTTATGTGTGGAACTTTGAAATAAATGAATGATGGAATGTTGTATGGTTGTGATAATCTTTTGTAAATGAAATGGCATGTGGTTGCTTTCGTTTTACCTAACCTTGGTTGTGGATGGCAGGGATATGTTTGTGAAAGGTTTTGTCTGGATGATAGTTGCCCAGTAGTAATAATTTTTTAAACCATTGCATGAAACATGAAAACCTAAATGGGGTTGGGGGATGATTGTTTGGTTGTTGATGCATGCTTCGTGGTTGCAGTGCCGAGGCACATGCTCAGTTTCTATTTTTAAGAATCCATAGGTTGGGCTGTGTGTTTGGTATATGTAAATATATAATTGTATCTTTGTGTTTTGTCGCACCACACCCATGTCAAGCACCTAGTGCCGAACACTCCCATTTTATGGGAGAGGGTGTTCCCCCTTAGTTACTAGCTCCTTCCTGCTCCTTCTTCCATAGGCTATGATGGTTTGAGGTGACCTTACACCCAAGACTCTTCAGGTAGGTCTCGGAGGCTGTGATGGCTTGAGGCGACCTTTAGCCCAAGACTCTTCGGGCAGGCTTACCGTTCCCAAGAACCTTCAGGATGAGGCCCAGGTGTCTGCGGGCGGGTTAGTGGTTGTGGCCCATGTGTGTGGGGGCGAGATGCGTGGTTGTGAGGCCCAGGTGTGTGCGGGCGGGATGCGTGGTTTGGCCGAGGTGTGTGCGGGCAGGAAGAGTGTGGTAGCGTCAGGACGTTTGCCGTTAGGAAGAGCAGCATCTAATTAAGTGGGAAATGGTGCGGGGTACCCAATACTTTTGTTCTATATATATACTAAACTTGTTTGTGTTACTTGGTGAGTGTGACCAGTGAGGCTGGGTGGATAGTTTTTCCTTATTAGTTTTTGGTTCTTCTGTTTTCTTACGGGACCTTAGGGTGTCTCCCCACTTGTGCACGAGAGCTTTAGGTTCTCTACTGAGTATACTTGTATGCTCACCCTACGTTGTTTCAGGTTTTCAGGAGGACTACCAGGGCTGTGCGGGACCCTACTAGTCAGGAAGTGGGAGCTGTGCAGTTGCTGTTTTCTTGTTTTTCTTTTGGTACTGTACTCACTTGTACTTTAAGCTTATTTGTACTTGTACCTGTTTCAGTTTATTTATACATGCATATGGGACTGGTTTGGGTTTCTTTTCAGCACCTTGTTCTTTTCTCTTTTTGGTGGTTGACTTGTCCTATTTCCCGATCCAAAATAATAAAAAGGGTAATGCCTCCCATATTTGTGTAAACTCATACCCTTGGTGCTAGTCGCCACCCCGGGGCCTACTGGAGGCGGGACTCAGGGGTCATTATCTCCCTTTCACCATTGCCAGCTCAGGAGGGGCATCTTTGATGGAAGGGGGTCGTGACAGGCCTAGGCTTTGTCTTTTGATGAGACCAGAAGCTCTTGGATATGGGAGAAGGACTAGGGAAGATTCTTGGGCATAGTTTAGACAAGTCTTGAAGCTTGAGAGGTGTGAGGAAATGAGGGTGTGAAGGGTGGTATTTATAGTGGAGGGGGGAGGGGTTTTCTCAATATGAAATTCATTAGTTTATTATTTCCCCACAAGACAAGGAATAGTGAGTCTTCCATGACTAGTAATAGTAAATAGGGAATGTGAGTTCTATATTTTAATGATTATATCACTTGTGATATCATGAATAGTTGGTTTACATTATAATGTATTTATACGGTAAATTAATGTATTTTACTATTCACCAAAAATTCAGGTATTTCAGAAAAATCCCAAAAATTTACCCCAACCATTTTTCGATGTGTAGAATAAAAAAATGAACTCGATTTTTCAAAAATAATTTACTAAATATTATTAATTTAATATTTATTTAAAATCATAATTTACATGAAAAATACAGTTTTTAAAATTAAAACTGATTTTATAATGCTTTCAAAAATTAAGTAGGGTCTTATAAAATTATTTAAAAATTTGAGGACATAGATTTTCATAATTTATGAACACGTTTTAAGAAAATAAATTTTCTTTTAAATTAATTAATTAATTATAATTATTTATTTATGACTTACAAAAATACCAAAATGTTTACTATAGTCAAATTATCAATTTCTAAGATGCCTAAATTTTATTTAATTATTTAGGTAAGTTTACTCTTATTTTGGATGATTTACTATTTATAAGGGTTTCAATACTATTTATAAGGGTAGGCTACTATTCAAAAGGGTAGGGTACTATTCACCAAAAATTAAGTTTTTCTTATTGGACCACAAAAATCATCTTGAATCGAACCGTGTATGTCAGATTTTTGAAATTCCAAACACATAAGTGAAAAAATTGTTTTTAAAGGTCACCTAGCACTTAATAGTACATTATGTTGTGTTTTCATGTGATTTTATGACATATTTACAAGAAGTGAATTTCCATTAAAAAAACTTTGGGTTGTTACACTTTTGATTTCCAATTTTCCATGTTGGGATAAGTTTTTACACATCTCTGTTAAATTACTTAGGATTCCCATGTAATTAGAGAGCCCTTTCAATAATATTCACCCCTTCTATAAACCTTTATGTACACCTGTTATACCTCCAAAATTATCCTGTGATTTTACATGCCAAACATTTGTGTAGTGGATACCTATCCCCATTTCCACTTAAGGGTACTCACCTAGTTTTACCTATCCTTAATTTATTAGGGATTGTCATTTATATAATCTTTAATCCTTAATCATGTGTGATAAATTCATGAAACATATCCTTTTTGTATGATCTATGTGGCACACTTATTCATGTATGTGATTTTAAAGTGATGGGTGGACCAAAAATTATATATCCCTCCAATGAATTGGGTAATGTTTTAATCTCATTAGATGTTACATATGGTGCATGGGTGGTCATACCAAGAACAATATGTTATGTTGTCTTATTGGTCAGCCTTTACTTATGCTCATGTCATGTTTTAATCTATTTCCTCATTCCCATGTTGCCTTTATGTTACGATGTTATATCATGCTTTATTGTTCAAGATCATGATTCTCACCCCTCTTATGTTACCCTAATATGACTCTTATATCACATGTTCTAATTTAACTTATTATATGATTTTTTTTTATTCCCTTACTAATATTTATATCTCACACCTTTATTATGTACATCACCAAGTTATCTCATGCATTTTTAGAAGGATGATGGAATTTTATGAGCATGTTAAGTAAGTTTTAAATAATTTTGTTGTACTTTTATTGCAAGTTTTTATGATATGTACCTAATTTCTTAAAGACACTATTCCTCACAATATTCTAGGTTATACTAAGTGTTATTTTATGTAATAAATCATGAATTAAGGTGTAATTAAATATGTGTTGTTGTACACCTGGTATATAATACCCATCAACCAAAGTTAGAGATATATATTTCTATAATATTCAAATTCTGGTACTCTAAATGTTTCTTCTTGAGAAAACTTCTCATTAATAGAAATAATTATTTAATTATTTTATAGTTCAAATCTATTAATTATATTAATATAATTATTGTAAAGTATGTCATAATATACAAAAAATACATATTAATAGGTGAGTATCATGTAAAACATAATTTCATTAGTGTATTTAAAAGAAAGTTATCCCACTAAAATTTATGACCCTATGCATCATATTAATTTAGTGAGCCAAGATCTATATTTCAACAAGTAATGAGTCCTATTTAGTGTTCCTTTCACCATTAAGTTATTTTCAATAGTTTTGATTTTTATATATTTGATCAAAAAACCACTGAACCAAATACATAATATGGATTCACTCCACTCTATTCCTTTAGTAACCTAATCCTATTAAGGTCTCCAAACTATTTTAACCCAAACTAAATGCCAAAAAACATTTGAAAAGGACAATATAGGGGAACCCAAATCTTGAATGACCTACCCAATGATTTTCTTTAGTCACCAATTACCTGTTTCCTTACACAATATAATCCATGGTCACCCAACTTTAGAATGACCAACCTGTTTGGATGATCGAGGTCTTGACAAGTGTTTCATCGAAAGGAATATCACACATAGTATTTAAAAGGGGTTTCTTTTAAGGTATCCTAATTTAATATACACCATATTCTTTTTATATTCATGACTATTACATTTTATATAATCATTATCTTCTCCTATTTTATTCCATTTTTTATGCATTCTTATAACTATTTAGTTTTTTAATCCCCATTCCATCCACAAAATTAATGTGTTTACACTATATTAATGTGTAACTCATTACACAACCCACTAGTTGTTGTTACTCACCCAAAAATAGAATCCAAGTATATTCATTCATATCAAAATTAATCACATGAATAAGGCACATGAACACTTCATGTAAAGGTTTAGAGTTATATAGGATTGACTAACTCCACATGAATAATCCCAGAGAAACAAATAGCCATCCCCATTCACTTTCTTAGATAATACATAATCCTTCAAGAAAGTATGTGGTCAGACCCCAAGACCCTCTACCTGAGGAAACTTACTCAAGAGATAATTCAATTCATTATAATTTTATCACCTAATTTGTACAAACTATATTTAAAAAAATTTCTCAAGCTCATAACTATAAATAAAAATTGAGAACAATTTAGATGAAAACTAAGTTTTATTATATAAAATATATCATGATATAAAAGTCTCTATCCTATAATCAATTTATCATATAAATGGGGAAAATATTCATATTTCATAAAAAATTTACAAAACATGAATCTTAAAAAATTTAAAAAATAAATAAATTTCTTATTTATTTTCAAAAAATATATATATTTATGAACATTTCATAAAATTGATATTTATAAACGTTTTATAAATTATCTAAAACATTAATAAAACAATTTACATTAATTTTAATAATAACGCTATCATATTTAGTGTTATATAGAATTTATATGATATTTCATAATTTATAAACATTTTATAATATAATATATATAATATAAATGTTTACAAATATCATATATATTTTAATTTATAAACATTTTATAAATGAAATATTATAATTTATAAATATACATTTTATTTCTATATCATAAGGCATGAAATTTAATTTTTCAAAAGGTATTTTAACATATTAACATTTAATATTTGGGAAAAATGTCTCATTAAAATTTATTTAATTAATTATAAACAATTTATAATTAATTAATAAATAAAATACCTATAAATTATATAATTCCAAAATACCTTTAGCATGATTTATAAATGATTTATAAACCATTAAAAACATTTAAATTTTAAAAATATTTTTTAAATAAAAAACTATCTAACCTTAAAAATAATCCTTTTTTGTGTAAGGGTGTCCTCATTTTATCCTTACATAGGCACTCTATGTAAGGGTAACCACCCTTTACCTTCATGTAGACTCTTTTAAGAAGGGTAAATGGTTAAAACCCTTATATAGTGCTAATAGCGTAAGGTTTAGGAGAAAAAAACCTATACGCAATGACATTCATACAAGTAATACATTTATGCATGCCCCTTGCATGTAGGTAATATCCATATTACCTTTATGTGAGAAAAAAAGTAATGAACTTCCCTAAAATGGTCCTTTAACATAAAGTAAGTTTTATGGTTAGGTTTATGAGTAATGGAAAATTATTTTTCACCTTTACGTATACCATTTTAATCAATGGTAGCCTTTACACAAATATTTTGTGTAAGGGTATTATATTTTTGTAGACCTTCTATGTAAGGAATTAACCTTTATGTAGCCTCCTTGTGTAAGATTAAATCATATTTACCATTACACATCTCATGTAAAGGTTTTTAATTTTCATCTGTTTTAAAAAAACATTGTCTTTCATTTTTCTTTGAAAACCAGTGATCAAAACACCATTGATCTTAAAGAAACTCAATTTGATACAACTGATGGGTTTCATATGACCATCTAATGATCATTCGTATAAGAATACAACCCAAAACAGATGAAATTATACCTTTAAGAAATCAATATGCATATGAATAATATGAATAATAGAGTACCTGGTATGCGTTCATTACAACCGCTTCCATTATCTCTTCATGAATGTAATTATTGATAAAGATCACCAAAGTAGCAAAAAATGCTTCCTAACTTTGAGGGTGTACACCGACCACTCAGATCCTTTATCATATCAAGTGGACACATGAAATCTTAATGGCGTACTAGCACCTTAATTGAGATTGATGAGAAACATTTCATAAAAATATAGGTTTGGAAGTGGCTCACAATTATCACACGGGAAATAGGATAGGATCACATCCTCTTATATAGATTTCCTCGAAGATATTCATGAAATTATCAGTGCTAGCTATATCGTAAGGGATCGGGTGTTATCATATGAAACCTGAGCATTTCACCTTATTGATGTTCATTTATTGAACAACTTTAATGAATAAATATCACCCAAGCATAAGAATATATATTATGGATTATAAATGATATAAAATCATTTTGGAGTGGAGTTAGAAGCCTCATACATCACATAAATGTATTCACCATGGATCACATAGAATGGATTTTATTTTTACTTCCAATAATAGTGAGGAAATGTTAGTCTACTAGTAGTAGGACAACTTGGTCACTTAGATATACAGACAGACTCATCATCCTTGACTCCACCCTCTCCCTCTCCCTCTCCCTCTCCCTCTCCATCTCCCCTCTCTCTGTATGGGTTTATCCTATGGGAATATTTTTTTATTGGGTTTCATCTCCCCTATAGTGACCCAAAACCCAGAAGCCCAGAGTTAATTCCAACTACCATTACATTGGAATAATATACAAGGAATATTGTCCGAAAGGGATGGATAGTATGGTAGTATTGCTAAATTAGATATATACCAGATTCTTACAACATATTTTAATACATTAATTACCAAATGATTTTTTTTATTTTCATTTGATAATAACTTTATTCACTTTAACATGTCCCTACATATCTTTCTTAGTAAACTTCATAAAATCACGGGGAAAGGAAAAAAAGGGGGAGCTCAAATTCTCAGTAAAGGTTAAGTATAATGGAATCTATCATGAATCATTAATGAATAATCAATATGGAAAGGTAAATAAATTAACAAAAATTCCATTTAAATAGTTAGATAAGGTATAATGAATATAAAAAGTTAAATAACTAAAAACGAATTCCATTTAAATAATTAAATAACAGATAATCAATATATCAAGGTAGATAACTAAAAACCATGTCATTTAATCAATAAACTTAGAATTAAATTATTCCATATAAATTTTCATAGGTAAAATTTCATGGATAATAATAACTGTAATATGAATTATGAAATGCTTAATTATTAGATGTTATTTTTTTCTAGGAACATGATAACTTCACCATCAAGACCTATTCTCAAGATAGTTTAAATCTAATGGGTAAAAATCCATTTGACTAAGGATATCCAACTGATTCATCCCATGAGACTATTGATGCATTTAGGGCCTATCATTAGTTAGGCCCCACCCATATCTATGGGTCCAAATCATTCCTCATATATTGAATAATCAATTTAAGTGATAAATAATGTGCCTTATTAAATTTATTTATTTATTTATGAATAATAATATATCAATATTTCCCCAGATAATCAAATAACTTTCAATGTAAATACCATATTTAAAAATGGTATATGGTTTATGAAATGAACATATCCATGATAAATAATGTGGATATTTAGAGGAAATTTAATTTCCAATGTTCAAAGGAAAGTGAACATTTCAAGGAAAAGCTATTGACTACAAAAAATAATTAAGGAAGTAAAATTTAATAATTTCCTTATCCAAAATAATCATAAACTATCCATAAGAAGAATAATGATGATATTAATATATACCCATTTGAGTAATAATAAATGTATGTTGTAATTGATTACTATAAAAAGATCTTAAAAATATTATTTATGAAAATATCCATTTCATTTTGAAAAACATTTTGAAAATCCCTTTTCTTTGAAAGTAAATTTTAAAAACATTTTTTTTAAAATAATTTCTTAAAATTGAAAAGAAAGATTCAAAGAAATGATGGTCATGTTGGTGGGTTATTTTGTACATTTTTTAAATAACATATCATTTTTAAGGTAAAAAGGCTAGAAAAGTGCATTGTTTGGAAGGTGACAAGAATATTTGTAACACCCCAAAATTATAAGGTAAGAACATTGCATTTAATAGCATGTATGACAGCAACACCAAGCGTAAAATGGAATATAACAACATGATACATTAAGATATATTTAATATTTTAAAGAAATATATTCTAAAGATTTTAATACATGAAAAACAAAGTTAGCATGAGTTACATGCAATAATTACTTTCTTTGGTAGTTTGAATTTTACGCAAGATCGAGTTTTACCGAACAACAATATATTATTAAGATATTATTATTTAATATAATAAGATGCAACCTAGAAATTTAATTGATGGTTATGAATAGTATTAAAAAACTTATGAAAATATATGGTTGAATTCATTGGTTAAAAATAAATTATAAATAAATATAATATCCAATTGAATAAAAAGGGATTGTTTTTATAAAAAACTATTTTTATGATCATAAAGGAATTTTATCCAAATAAATTGTATTAATTTAAATCTGTGAGTGATATTAATGTAATATATATATTATATATTCAATAAAATAATTTTTACATTCATCCAATATATTTGATAAGAATAAGATAAGAATAAACCTGATCTCTAATAAGTTAAACATAGTTTTTGACCAAAAATATTTGTGAAAGTGATTAAATTAAATTATAGTGATTAAGAGAAAAAAAATATTTTAACAAAGGACTAAACCTTAAACATAAATCCCAAAATGACATATAAAATTTTTGAAATACATTATATGTTCATATTTAGGCCCTATAATCCATTGGATTGAATTTGGACAATTATTGGAGCCACTTGACATGGGAAGATTATGGGTGAATTACCTTTTAAAAAATTGGAAATAATACCACTCCTCCTCCACTATAAAAAGGAACTCACCCCTCCCATTTATTCAAACCTCTCAAGATATTTTCCGTGCCAAAATATACTCAAATAAGCTCCAAAAATCCATCCATGCATCTTAGAAGCCTCACCTTGGGAAGAAATCAAACCAAGGATATCTTTAGGTATAAATTAAAATGAGTTTCCCGAAAAAGAGGTAACATTTTTTAATGTGAATTTACATTTATTTGGTTCTCTACCCCTTCATTTATTTTTATTACATGATTATATAATAACAATAGTATCCTAAATATAATGAGATGTTTTTATTTTAATTTTTATACCTAAACCTACACACACTTCAATCAAATGGGTAACGAACTTACCATTCATGTATGGAGAACTACTGCCTCACGAAATGATGACGTTCATTTTTTCCTTTACCACCTATCATGGCTGAGAATTAGGATGGAAACATTATTTTCATATGAAATATATGATATTTTTGTTGTATTAAAACTTTTTTAATTATTATATAAAACAAACCATCATGCTTTCCATTTTGTGTAAATATGATAACATCATTTGTGGAAGTGTGGACTACCACCACCTCAAAGCGATGTGATTCATTCACACTATACATGGAATGTATAAAGGATGAATTTAATAAAAATATGTTACATATATTACATAAATATTATAATTTAATTATAATATACATATATATTATTTAATTTTCAGTCTTTTATTATGGAAAAAAATGAAAGCAGCATTCATGCGTAAGTATGGTCTACTTTCTCCATGAATTGTGCATTTCATTTCATATCTCTAAATTTTATGGATTATTATAAATATATATATATATACTAAATATATATGATATTTAAATCATGGGTTACATTATGTAGATTAAGAAATCATTATCTAAGTAATAGTAAGAACAAATAACAAGTCAAAACATAATCGAGAAACTAGGCAATTAACACCCAAAATAGTGAAAATAATGAAAGATTACTGAAAATAGGTAATAATATATTATAAGATCATATTTTATATCTTAAATAGTATTATGGTTCTATTATAATTTGGTAACTTGTTTTAAACCACTATAAATAATGTTAAATACCACACAAAAAATGAAGGATGAGGTAATATATTTGCATCTCTTTTTTCACATTTGTGAGATAAATGTCATATTCACAACTTACTTATTTTGTTTGGTGTATCTACTATAAATTTTGATATATTATATCATGAATCCTTTTATCATTATGTAATTTAACTTTTTACTTTTAATTAACCCATCCAAGGGGTTTTGACTTGAAAATTCTCGAGTGCTAAAAGTTATCGTTACAATATCACTTTCTTTTGTGATTATTTAATTATTCTTGAAACAATAACTTACTTGTGAAAATTTATCTTAAATTTACATATTTTACAGAAATAGATATTTTTATTTCCCAAAAAAAATCCATTTTTACATACGGTGTTCACATTAACAGTTATTTGATTAACTGGGGAATTATTGATAAATCCATATCTTTTATTCAATGTGGATATTTTATAAGGAAAATTGTTCGTGAATTAAATAGATTATTTGATATATAAGTAACAATTTGGATAGGTATGACATGGGTGGGTCCCGATTATAGATATACCCCCAATGAATTGGTAGTCTCATGAGATGAATTAGTTGGCCAAATTGGATGGGTTTTTTGCACAATATGCTAAATTATCTTATAAAATGTCTTGACGGTAAAGGTACTATGTACCTAGGAAACATAGAATGAAATAATTAATCATTTCCCTCATTCATACTCAGTTATTATTTATCCATGAGATTTTTTCTTTGACATGGGTGTATTTCATTCTTAGTTTATTGATTAAATGGAATGTGTTTCAGTTATCTACCATGTCATATTGATTATGCATTATCTAGAGATTCATATGGAATGTGTGATTAGTTATTTTCCTTTCCATGATGATTATACTATTTTACTAATTATTTCTTCTATTGTACTTATTGTTACTGATAATTTTAGTTCACCCTTATATTGTTTCCTTTCTCCATGTTATAAAGAAGAAATATATGAATAATATTTCAAGAATGAAGTTTATTTTATTTTATTATGTATCATGTTTTATTTTAAATTTACCAATTTAATACGGGTATCATCTATGTAAAATAAATTTACAAAACTAATAGACTAATCAGTCCTTTGAGATTTGATTCCATCTGTGGTCAGCACAATATATTTGGTATAAAAGGAAGTTTAGCCCCAACCTTGGAAACTATATTTAGAAAACTTATATTAGGGAATATAACCCTAATATAGATTTAAGGATAATTATAGAAGATCATCCTAGAATTTTGGAAAGGTAGATATTATGTGTGTCTTCCTAGAAATACATCCCTATATGGATAATACAAGTGGATTTGGTTCTAGAACAAATGTACCTAGTGGTAACAAATCTGATAAGGTGTGTCAAGCCTAACTTGAGAATAACCTAGTACATGATAATGGGCCTTACTATGACCCTATTTTGACACTCCCAGGGGATGAACTTATGATAATTCAAATTTTATTTACAAACCATTATGAAGTATTTGAATGTAAATATATCCCTAAAGAAACCATGTTTATTATTATGATATTAGTTTTGGAAAACATTTTCAATTTATAATGAGTGTTTCACTAATTTTTGGATTTATAAATTATATTACATAATGGTAAGATCTAATCTAGTATATTCCATTATTTATAAATTTTTCATGGAAGGAAGAATGTTATTAGTACCCATGGAAAATGTAGAGGTTTCCCTACTGAGAAATACGATATAGCTGGTATTGGAACTGTGAAAGTTATAGAAATATTAGGTAATCTTAATTAGTTTATGAAACATAACCTTTCCTGGATGGAGAAACCTATTCCACAACTATATTCTCTAATTTTGTAACACTTTATGTCATAGAGACCCCAATCATTTAGTTGCACTACTAACCCAATGGTAGCTGAGTAAATTACTAAGTCTTTTTAAAAGATATTTATGGAGTTGGGATGTGGTGAAAAGGAAAATGTTACACTAATAGTATATTATATCAAATACAATGCTGATCAATAGTGGTTGTTAATCCAGAATGCTAAGGAGGAAGAAGAAATATAACTCATGGAATGGAGAACTTTTTAGGAAATGTTCTTTGACAAATATTTCCCTTATGAGAAACAAATTGAGATTAAGAGAAAGTTCCTTAGTTTAAATAAAAAGGAGTAATAATGAATTGTGGATTATGAAGATACCTTTATAAGGTTAAGAAGGTATAATATGTATTTCATATTCAACAAGGAGTGAAATATTGACCATTTATTTGAAGGATTTTAAGCCAAGTCTCTGAAGGGCACTGCTGTATCAAAATTTCTCTTCATATGATGAAATAGTTTTATGTGATATCAAGATATATAAATAATTCTAAAATTTTTATGGATTAAAATGGGATCAATAGAAGAATATAAAGGAAGATAAAATGATAGATAAAGGGAAAAAGGGAAAGATTTATTTTCTCACATGTGATAACTGTGGAAAGAATCACCCTGGTGAATGTTTGAAAGTATTGGAAGTTTGTTATAAGTGAGTAGAAAAGGTTTACCATGAAAAATAATGAAAATAGAAGAAGGAAAACTCTATTATTCAGTGTTAAAATTTCAAGTAGATGTACACTATGCAAACTAATTCCCCAAGCATCAAGGAAATATACCTCGGAAGAAGATAAGGGATCAAGTTCAAGCATATGTTATTGACACAACTTAAGTGGCATGATTAATGTATTTATGTATTTAGATATTTGAAATATTTTTTAAAATTATTTCATTGATGATTTTCTCATCATATTAATTATGAAATATATCAAGATTATTTTTTAGTACTTTTTTATTAAATATTTGAGATCATATATCGAATGGTTCCAAAAACAATTATTCAGTAGCATGTTAATTTTTTTATAAAATACATGGTTAATGTTATTCATTTATTGATAACTTTTTTTCTACCCCCTTTAGTAATTTTCATGTAAAATTGGATAATTTGTGTGAAATACCCATGTTTTAATACTAAATATAATTTTTAAGAATTATTTGAATTAATCCAATCAAGTCAGTTTACTATTTTAATTATAAATCTCACCCTACTTATCCAAATTGTTTTATTTTTATTTTATTAGGGTTTCTTATTCAATTTTAAACTAATCATTAGAAAGTATTTTTGTCCAATTCATCCGTTTTAAGGGTTATATGGTCCACACAAGAAGGTCTAAAGAATCTGTAAAGAAACTGGACCATTGACGATGTTTGAAATTCTGGGATAAATCTAGAATCCCAAATTTTTTGAAACTCCAAAATATGTTCTTTATTATCCAAAATAATCATTGATAAAAATTTGAAGACCCAAATCCATCAAAAAGGGGCCCAAATAATGCTTTGAAATCTAGACCACTATTCTGTCTATGAATGACAATCAGCACACAATACTTGACTTTTCTCCTGATATAGACATCAAATGGAGTTGAGATTTTATAGTGTGAAATACAATATATAAATGGACTAATTTTTAGAATAAATGATTTGTATTTGAGTGAACATTCTTATTCAAAAAATCGTTCACATTTTTGCATGCGAAAAAGACTGGATAGAAATGGACAAATTTGAATTGTTTATTCAAATAGACATAACATTGTATCCTTAAGTCCAATGGCTGCCAAATTTTCATAGTAGATAGAAAACATGAATATATACAACTTTTAATAAGAAGATATCTCAATATTCTTCTCTATGAATTCTCAAATATTCAATCCAAGTGGAGGGTCAGTTTTGGAATATAAACAGTCCACCTCCTTGGGCTATAAATACATTCCCCTATTCTACTTGGAAGGGGTTGTAATTTCATCACATAAATAGGAGGTTTGGAATGATTAGAGACTTTAAAATATTCAGGGAGGAATTTCCTTAATCTTGTTTCAAGAAAATATACCTATCCTCCACTTTTATTTTCTTGTTCAATTATGTTTATTTTCAATTTTGATCATGTATGTTTTATTTCA
The DNA here is from genome assembly GCA_963277665.1 of Viscum album. Classification (NCBI taxonomy): domain Eukaryota; kingdom Viridiplantae; phylum Streptophyta; class Magnoliopsida; order Santalales; family Viscaceae; genus Viscum; species Viscum album. The sequence continues at coordinate 809,005,279 of OY728127.1, forward strand.
TTTCAATTAAATATTAAAGCATGTTTCTTCATCATAATTTGTAATTTTCATCCTCCCACTATTGTGTAATATTAATCTTCTTAAAATATTTTAAATCATGTTTAAAACCATTTTATTCTTTTTATTTCTCATTCAATCAAAAATCCATTTTTTTAATTCTTTTCACATTTTGTGTGTTTGTTTGGCGCACTACTCTTATCTTGTCCCATTATTTTTATTTTATTTTTAACTCATAAAACAAAACATCATAAACCAGATTAATATCCATCTCATTGGATGAGTAAGTCTACCATTTGGGTGAGTCAATATTTGGGTATATTAAGTGATTGAGGGATTTTGCTTGTTGAGTATTGTTTAGGTTAAAAAATTTTATGGTGAACTTAAAATGTCATGGATTAATGACATGTTTTGTTTAACATGTGGATTCCATGGATTATTGGAACCATAAATACACTACTCTAAAAAACCTTTTGATTTATATTTTAACCCTCAGTTAAGTTAAGGCTTAGAATAAATCCTTGACACTTTGGAATTACAATCAAAGTCATATTGTAATGTGGGTGTTAATTTAATGCAATATAAAGCAATGATCAAGTTTATCATAAGTGTAAAATCCTTAATAATGAAATCACCCCAATATTTATCAAATTTTTAAATCAAACATCATAAATTAATAAAATTAATTAATCTCGAAAAACAAACCCCCCCCCCATTAAAAATAAAAACAAAATAAATACAATCGACTATTAAAAAGTACCATCACCGAGGATTCAACCCGAGTGCCACTATACACATTAGCATTTCTCGAGACCCTTGAACAGTTGATATATGAAAATAAGATAAGCATCAAATGGTGAAATTTTTGGGGATGGTTCATTAAGTAGTTTGTAGTTTTTTATTTTTTAAAACAAAACAAAAAAATAAAAATAAAAATAAACCAAAAAAACTTCCTTCCTCATCCTTCCAATTTTTTTTAGAATGACCCAGAGCCTCCCAAACAATACCTCAGATCTGTTTGACCGTAAAATATATTGAACTATTTTATAGCCTCGGAGGCACATTAAAGATAATCAAATAACTCAAGAGTTATTCATTGTATAGCTAATTGAACTAGATATGGCCAATCCTAGGGAACAAACCCTCAAAGAACTTGTTTCCCCAGATATGAATTACCAACCCTTCGGTATTCAATATCTAAATATAGAGGATAATTTCGAAATAAAATTGGGTTTGATTCATCTTCTACCTAATTTTCATGGGATATCTCGGGAGGATCCACAACTTCACCTCAAATAGTTCTGAGTGGTGTGTTCTACCATGAAGCCTCAAGGGGTTTCTAAAGATCAAATCAAACTTAGAGCATTCCCTTTTTCTCTAGATGACTCCACCAAGTCATGCCTATACTACCTCTATCTTGGTTCCATAACCACATGGAATTAAATTAAGTGACTCTTCTTAGAGAAGTTGTTTTTTTCTTCTCGTACTACTTCTATCTGAAAGGAAATCAATGGTCTTCATCAATTCCCTAATGAATCACTCCATGAGTATTAAGAGATGATTAAAAATCTTGTGTAAACTTTACAAAACCATCAAATCCCTAACCAAATCTTGATAAAATACTTATATGATGGGTTATTGGATATAGAGATAACTCTCATTGATTCTGCATGTGTTGGTTCTCTTATTGACAAAACTCTTGTAGCTGCATGAGATCTCATAATCAATATGGCTGCAAACACGAAACAATTCCATAGCTAAGCACATGCTCAAGTCAAATAAGTCCAAGAGAATCAATCCCTAGAGCCCAACAAGATCACTGAGTGGATTAGTGAACTTACAGGTCTTATGCGTCAACTAGTTGTGGCCTCCAATTCCTCATCCTCATCTTCTCCATAATCTATATTCATTGGTCCTATCAAAACCCGTGGAATCTACAGCTCATTAGCTCAAAGAACTGACTCATGTAAACATATTCAAGATGATCCATCTGATTCTTCTAGTCCAATGGAACTCAATGTAGTATATTCTCATAAGAACACCAACCCTAAACAACCATTTCAGTTCATTATAAGCTTCAACCAACCCCACTCTAGGCCCTTATCTTCTACCTTTAACCCATTATTGAGGTATGGTAATCCCCTTTCTCATCCCCCTCAATTCCCTCCTGAAAACCCAAACCAATTCCAATATGGTAAAGGTTTTGGTAACTTCTAACAACATTATCCTTTTGTCCATCAACGTCAAAGAATATATACTCATCTTGATACTCATGGATTCCACTATCCTAAAGTGCCTTCTCAATTCCCAACCAAATACAAGAACTTTCCCAAGAACCAAAATCAAGGTAATCCCAATACAGGGCATACCTCCTCTTCCAAGCAACCATGGGAAAGTTTTGTGGAATATCTTTCCTCATTCACCTATTCTATCCTTAAAAATATTGAAACCCAAATTGGTCAAATTTCATCCCACCATAGCCAGCAACAACCATCCAATTCTTCCCAACTCCTAGCGCAATCATTACCCAACACTAAGGGTAATGTAATTGAAATTGCACTTACATCAGGAAAACAAACTTAAAATCCTAATGATAGATCATAAAATGAACCTATAAATGATGATAATGAAAATGAAAAGACCAAAAATCTATAAAATGAACTTGATGCCACTGCCTCACCTCCTTTCATTCCTCTAAGGAACCCAATTCCTTTTCCTCGAGATGTCTCTACATTAAGGAAGTCCTTTGAACCCAATCCTGAAATACTTGACATTTTTAGATGTGTTGAAGTGAACATTCCCCTCTTATATTACATCAAACAAATTTCTTAAGTATTCCAAGTTTATTAAGGAGTTATTCACCCATAAGAGGAAACATAGGGCCTTTTAAAATGTTTCAACCATGTAGTCTATACCCATGAAGTTCAAATACCCAAGAACATTTATTGTTCCAAGCCAAATAGGGAGTTCCAACTTCAATGATGCACTCAGAGACCTAGGAGACTCGATAAATTTCATTCCCAAATCTATCTTTTCCAACCTTGGTCTATGTCCCTTTAACCTAACCTGTTTTTTCATCCAGTTATCCAATCAAAGAATGACTATTCTTGAGGGAATAAGTGGGGATTTCTTGGTCTGATTTAATTATCTTATATTCCTAGCTGATTTGTATGTCCTTGACATGGAAAGTGAGAAGAACACTAATCAATCTCCCATAATTCTAGGAATACCATTCCTCTTAATAGTAACAACTAAGATTGTTGTCCATGAGGTAATTCTATCTATAGAATTTGGTAACCAACATGTCAATCTCGGTATTTTTTAAGCCATGAAATACCCATTAGAGGATCACTCTGCCATCTCAATCCTTGCTTTTGAGGACACTTGTGAGAGTCAATTGAACCCAATTCCATCATGTTCATCATTTTTTAATGAGAGTGGAGGTTGTGAAATTTTCACCATGATTAACCAAGTCATTAATGGGGAATTTTATTATGAACTTTCATTCATCAACTCCATCAATCTAGAGGATCTTGAAAACACTCTTGTATCTAAACTCAACTCTAATATCTACTATTCCACCTTGGAAAGTATTAAGGAAAAAATAATAAAAACAAAATGAAATCCCTTCTACCATTCTTGAGTTGTCTATCCCACAAATGAATGATGACACCTCTTCCTGCACACATGAAATATGCATTCCTCTTCCATGATCACTCTTATCCTTTCATTGTCTCTTCCACACTTACTAAATCTAAGGATTAAAAACTTGTCCAAGTGTTAGAGGAAAACAAAAAGTCCTTTGGTTGGAACCTAGATGACATACTAGTAATCAACCCTACTCTTTTCAAGAATTAAATCCATCTTGATGAGTCATCCAAACCAATCAGACAACCATAAATAAGACTTAATCCACTCATCCTTGAGGTGGTTAGGGAAGAGATCACAAAGTTTCTTCAAGCTGGTATTATCTGCCCAATTTTTTATAGTGAATGGGTTAGTCCAATTCAAGTGGTAACTAATAAGGGTGGGATAATTGTTGTCACAAATGAACTTGGAGAGGTGGTCACAACTATAGTGAAAACCAAATCGCTTGTGTGCATTAATTATCATAAATTGAATGTTGAAACACGAAAAGATCACTGGCCTCCTCTATTCCTTGATCAAATACTAGAATGATTATCCAGAAAGTCAAACTATTGCTTTTATGATGGATACACAAGCTACTTAGAAATCCCAATTGCCCCTCAGGACCAATAAAAGACTACATTTTCTTTCCCTTTTGAAACATATGCATATAAGAGAATGCCTTTTGGCCTTTTCAATGCTCCTACAACATTCCAAAGGTGTATAATGAGTATATTTTCTGAATTCATTGATAATTTCATGGATTTATTCATCTATTACTTTACCATTGGTGGTGATTCATTTGAATCCTAATTGAATTCACTCTCTATATTCCTTCAAAATTGTGTCAAATGTAACCTGTGATGAATTATGAAAAATTTCACTTCATGGTTTCAAATGGTATTGTTCTAGGGAACATTATTTCACAAGATGGTATTAAATTTGATCCTCCTAAAATTGAGGTGATCCAATATCTTCCTAAACCCACAACAGTTTGACACATCCATTCATTCCTTATTCATGCTGTTTTTTATTAGCGCTTCATCTATAACTTCAATAGGATTTCCCTCCCACTCACTCAGCTACTCCAAAATGATGTTACATTCCATTTATATGAGGCTTGAAAGAGATAATTCATTGAACTCAAATATTTTATTACATCTACCCTGATAATATAACCCCTAGATTGGTCCTTACCCTTTAAATTGATGTGTGATGCTTCTAATAGTCCCAATGGAGCCGTTCTTGGTCAAATAAGAGAAAAGATCCCTCATGTAATCTATTATTCCTCAAAAACATTGGATGAAACTAAATATCACTACACTATGACTGAAAATGAAATTTTAGATGTGGTTTTTTCCTTGGATACATTATCAACCTATCTCTAAGGTTCCAAAATCATCATCTTTACGGACTATTCAGAATTAAAGTTCATACTTAAGAAAACTGATTCCAAACCGAGGCTAATAAGATAAATCATGATGCCCCAAGAGTTTGACATTGAGATTAAAGATAAACCTAGAAAATAAAACCTTGTGGCCAATCACCTAAGTATAATTTCTAATTCTTCTCATTCTAAAATAATTGATCCTGAATTTCCAATTGAGCACATATCATCTATCACTTAAAAGTTACCATAGTATGCCCCAATTGTAAACTACTTGGTTACTGGTGTTTTTCCTAAAAGAATTTAAAAAGAACAAAAAGTGAAGCTGAAAAGTGATTCAAATGTATATTTTTTGGAATATAATAAACTTTGGAAAACTAGGGTTGACATGGTAATTAGGATATGTGTCGATGAAGATGAACATTCCTCCATATTGGAATTTTTTCACTTAATACCTTGTAGTGGACACTTTGGACCACAAGGATCTCCCAAAAGGTCCTCAACTCTAGATTATTCTAGACTTCACTCTTCAAGGACTCACATGAGTTCTGCTAATCATGTCCCACTTTCCAAAATTTTGGCACAATTTTCAAATGAAATTAAATGCCTCAAAATCCATTAATCTTTTATTAGATCTTCAATGTTTGGGGCATCAATTTCATGGGACCATTTCCCCCTTCCAATAGATTCTCATACATTCTTCTTGTGGTTATTTATGTTTCTAGGTGGGTCAAGTACAACCCCACTAGAAAGGATAATTCAAATACTATTAGTTATTTCCTAAAAACCCACATTTTACAACAATTTAGAACATCATGTACCTTGATAAGTGACTTAAGAACTCATTTCTGTAATCGAACCATGTAATCTCTTTTGAAAAAGAATGGGGTTGTACATAAAACTTAAACTTCATATCTCCCCCAAAAAATGGAATGGATGAACTTTATAATAGATAAGTTAAAAGATTTATTAATAGAATTATAAATCCCAACAGAAAATACTGGTCAAAAATATTTGGTGAAGCACTTTGGGCTTATAAAACTGCCTATAAAATACCTATCGGGATGTCTCCATTTAGGCTAGTTTTTGGTAAACTATGTAATTTAGAAGTTGAAATCTAACATAAGTCACTTTGGGCTATGAAAACATGTGATTTTGAGTGTGAAAAATACAATGAGGAAATATTGTTTCATTTGAATGAATTGGATGATCTTTAACATGATTCCTATGAGAATTCCAAACCCTACAAAGAAAAGGCCAAGATACCCCATGACAAACTAATCCTATGAAAGGTATTTCATAAAGGTGAGGAGTTAATTCTATTTAATTTTATATTTTGGATTCATCCAAGTAAGATTAATTATAATTGGCAAGGTCCTTTTATTATTACTAATGTTTACCCATTTTATGTAGTGCAAGTCCAAGACCGCAATTCAAAAAGAACATTCATAGTTAATGAACATTTGTTAAATCATCACCTTGAGAGGAAACACATCCCAAGAACCACATCAAGTTTCATTGGATCCCCAACATCAATAGTTGACCCACCACTAGATGGAGATAGAGACCCACCAAATCCAAACTAGTTGGAACCTATTTCATTTTAACTCACTATATATATCTCTCTCTCTTCCTCCATATCTTCATCTCTTTCTCTCTTTCTTCTTCTTCTTCTCTCGTTCTCATTTTTTCACCTTCTTAATTGAAATTTTTTCCCCCTTTATTTTTTTTGGGCGTTTTTATTTTAAAAAACACTATAAAACTAAAAAACTAAAAAATATGAAAAATATAGTCCTAATTACTCACATTCCAATTTTTAAATTTTTTCCAACCATTTTTGGGACTCTAGAGACATGTTTTTATCTCATTTTTTTTATTTTCATCATAAATTTCAAAAAATGTTCTTTTGTGTCAAAACCAAAAAAAATTTAATGATCAATTATTGAGTTGGAAAATTATTCTTCGCCAATAGTGAGTAGCAAAATTAACTTTAATGACATGGTCACCTATGACCATCTTTTAAAAATGTGTATTTTTTCACCCCCAATTGTGAGTCTTGAGTTTGTGGACCTATAAGCTGAATTTCCTACTTTAGTTTACATTAATATGATTGAGTAATTTTCTTAAACAAATGATAATTATAATATCCAAATAGCCTCTCATTACCCTTACATAAATCCTCCTTTTGAAATCTCTTTAGATCCTATGAAAACCTTTTCTTGGATAGCCAAATTACATTCCCATTACCTTGTCCCACCCAACATCTATATGGAATTACATTACATAATTTATTGAAATTTAAGTGTGGTGGGAATGGATTTCATTTGGGGTTCCATTTTCGTGATTTTAAATGTGTTGTCATATGATTTAGGGAAAGAATCCATTTTAGTCTGGGGGAGGTTTTCATTCAGTGAGTTTGGGGAATGGATTTTCATTTATGTAATTTTGTGCATGTTATTGAAAAGTGTTCCAAAAAATAAAAAATAAAAAAATGGGGTTTGTATTGGGCAGGTCAAAAATAATTATTTATCAACCTTTGATCTTGTTATAAATATTAAAATTAGTGTCAAGAGGAGATCAAACATGGATTGAGAGATGATTATGATATTTGTTTCAAGTTCAGATTTCAAAAAAATTGAAAAAAAGAAAAGAAAATAAAGAACTCTTATTTTTTTGGGAGAAGTTTTGTGTTTTTAAAATATTTAATATTCTCAACACATTGAATTTTTCATCATCCATTTTGTCTTTATTCACACAATCATTCCCTTGTAAATATGTGTTTTCATTTCCTTCTATGTTTCATTTCAAAAGAAATTGTGCATTGTTTTAACCATGTTGGTGTTTTACCCCTCTTTTCCACTCTTTTGTACATTAAATTCCTACCATCCCATAGCCACATAAAAAACCCTAAAATGCCTCTTTATTTTTTCACCTCAATATAGGGAATTAAATCTGATATCTCTTTCAAACTATAATATTTTTACTTTTGGTTGGATAATGAGTGAACCTCCAAAATTAAATTTTTATCATCTTGAGAGGAGTATATTTTGAGTACCACCATTTTATATTTCAAATTTGAGCATGAAAAATTAATTGTTTTTGGAATACTATTTTTTTTAACAATTTGTGGTGGAATTCAATATGTATGATTGAAATGGTCTAAACATCCCCTGATTGGGGAAAACAAAAATTTTATATTTTTTGGCAGGTGAGAATAATTTTGTTATGTTTTTATATTTATTGCACATGAGGAAATTCACAACACTGTGATTGGGGGAGTTGATGTAATTAATTTATTCATAACTTTTTGTTTACTACCTTTAGTAATTTTTATGTAAAAGTTAATAATTGATGTGAAATACCCATGTTTTAATACTAAGTATAATTTTTTAGCATTATTTGAATTAATTCAATCTAGAAGGTTTAATATTTTAAATATAAATCTCATAATACTTCTAAAAATTGTATTATTATTATTTTAGAGGGTTTCTTATTCAATTATAAACATATCATTAGAAGTAATCTTTGTCCAATTAGACTATTTGAAGGGCTATATAGTTCACACAAGAAGGCCCAAAGAATCTGTGAAGAAACTTCACCATTGATGATGCGTGAATTTCTGGGCTCAATCCAAAAGTTAAAATTTGATTAAACTCTATAATAAGTTATTTATTATACAAAATAATAATGGATAAAAAATTTAAGTCACAAATCTACCAAAAAGGGGCCCAAATGATGCTTTGAAGTCCATCCCACCATTCTGTCTGGGAATTACAATCAGCACACAATCCTTGACTTTTACCCTGATATAGACATCAAATGGGGATAAGATATTATAGTGAGAAATCCAAGATATAGTAGTCCAACTTTTTAGAATAAATTATTCATATTTGAGGGAATATTCTTATTCAAAAACCCATTCACATTTTGGCCTTCAAAAAATCCTAGATAGAAATGGACATATTATAATTATTTATTCAAATAGACATAACATTGGATCTTTAAGTCCAATGGCCACAAAATTTCATAGTATACATAACATACGAATATATACAACTTTTAAGAAGAAAATATCTCAATATTCTACTATCTGAAAATTAAAATCATCGAGCCAAGTGGAATGTCAATTTTGGAATGCAAACAGTCCACCTCCTTGGGATATAAATACATTCTCCTCTTCTCCATGGAAAGGGTTGGAATTTCAGCACATAAAGAGGATTTTTCTCATTAGTAGATCTTTTACAAGGTCCTGGTAAGACTTACCTTGATCTTGTTTTAGTAAAAGATTCCTCTCATCCACTTTTATTTTCATGTTCGTTTACGTTTGTTTTCAATTATAATCGTGTAAATCTGCTTTCATTTCAATTAAATATTAAAGAATTTTTGTTCATCACAATTTATAATTGTCATCCAAACTCTGTTTTTTAATATTAAGCTTCTAAAAATATTTTAAATCATTTTTAAAACTATTCTCTTATTTTTCTCTCTCATTCAATTGAAAATATTTTTTTTAATTCTCTTCATGTTTTGTGTGTGTGTTCGGTGCACTACTCTTATCTTGTCATGTTATTTTTCTTTTATTTTTAAATAATCAACCTAAAAATAATAAACAATATTAATATCCATATCAATGGATGATTAAATATTACATTAGGGTGAGTCATTATTTATGGATATTAATTGATTTAGGGATTTTTCTCGTTGAGTATTTTCTAGGTTAGCATTCTGTATGGTGAACTTAAAATGTCATGGATTAATTACATGTTTTGTTTAACATGTGGATTATATGGATTATTTGAACCATAAATTCCCTACCATAAACAAGTTTTAATTTATATTATAACCCTAAATTAATTTAAGACTTGGAATAAAGCCTTGAAAATTTGTAATTATGATCAAAGTCATCTTCTGAAGTCAGTGTTGATTTAATGCAATGTAAACAAAGCATAATGATATCATAAGCTTAAAATCCTAAATAATTAAATCCCCCCAATATTTATCAAATTTTTAAATCAAACATCATCCATTAATAAATTTAATTAATCTCTACAAACAACCCCCCCCCCCACCCATTAAAAATATAGACAAAACAAAAAACAGACGACTATTAAAAATTACCATCACTGAGGATTCAAACTGAGTGTTGTTATACACATTATCAGAGCACCATACCCTTGAAAATTATATAGATGACAATTGGATATTCTTAAATGGTTAAGTGAAAGATAATACTTAATATTTTACTAATGTTGAGACAATGTTGTTTGAATAAAGAAATGATTGATTTGGATATGTGATGACTACCTTGGAACTGATTAATGATTTGTCGGCAAATTGGTTTATGCTATAATTGATGGACTTCACAACAATTTTGGATTATGTAATATTTCCAATAACATGTGTTTTACTTAAGTAATAAGGAAGAATTAATGGTTCCAAAAAAAATTTATTTTAATCTAAGTTATTACCATATTTTAGGATAATAAATGATGAAGGTGTTCACATGTTTGATATGTGATGATTAAAGAGATAATTTATGTTGATTTAATACTAATGATAAGTAAATTTTGGAAATTCATAGACCTTCCTTACAATGTATTGGATCATAATATTTTGGTAAATTTATCCATTTATTAAATGGTTTAATTTTATCATTAGATGAGGTTTTAGAGGTTAATGTATTACTTCACCCTATGATGCAACTTGTGCTAAGACATGAAGTAGAAATAGTTAAATTCCCAATCAAAGGAAATTATTTTTATTATAGAAAAAAAATATTTACTTTTATTCTTAGAGAGTGAAATAATTCCTCAACTCTAGGAAAAGGGTATTGAAACAAAGATTTTTTCCTATTATCAACATTTTTTATGATATCAATGACCTTTATTCACAAATATGGTTTATGGTTTTGTGGTAAAAAAAATTTATCCTGAACATGTTTTCTTTCACACTCCATCATAACTTGATATTTATATTAATCTTCCATATCCATGTTTTCACTAATGTTCTTATATTCGAAAGCCCAGTTTTATTGTGACCTTCGCATTTCCCTTTCATTCTTATTAAGAATATGTGTTATTAACCTTATTTATGATTTTGGTTTTTCAACAATCGTATTTTCAAATACCAACCACTTGATTAAAATATAAAATTTAAATTTTGAGGTTGAAATTTAATTAAGGTGGGGAGAATATTACACCCTGAAATTCTAAAGTAAGAACATTGTATTTAATAGCGTGTATGACATGCAAGACCAAGCATAGAAAGGAATATAATGACCCTATACTTTATGATATATTTAATATTTTAAATAAATATATTACATATTTTTTAATGCATTAAACATTGAGTTATATTGTGTTTCATGTAAGAACTAATTTATTCAGTAGTTCGCATTACACGCAAGACTGAGTTTTACTGAACAACAATATATTATTAAGATACTATTATTTAATATAATAAGATAAAAACTAGAAATTAAATTTATGGTCATTAATAGTATTAAATAGCTTATCAAAATATATGGTTGAATTCATTTATTATAAATTAATTAGAAATGAATATAAGAACCAACTAAATACAATGGGAATGTTTTTATAAGAAACTATTTTTTTGCTCACAAATGAATTTTATCTGAAAATATTATATTAATTATAATTAGTGAGTGATATTAATTTAATATATATTTTTTATATTCAATAAAATATTTTTTATATTCATCCAATATATTTGATAAGCATAATATAAGAACAATCCTAATTTTATGCAAAAAACCTATATTTTTCTAAAGGCATTTTTACAGCCATTTAATGGAGTACTTATTTTAAATCCAAATTTTTGAAATTTTATAAATTTTATATTTTAAAATAAACTTAATTTTTTTAATCGAAACATAAAAATTAGTTTAGGGTGACTTGTTGGTATTTTTTTTAGAAGATTCATTTTTTGATGGATAGTGAAAAATGCTGAATTTTAATTCAAAAATATATTTTCATCTAGTTTATTTATAAGGATAAATTAAATTTTTTAGTGGTTTTAATGTTAAATTAGATACATTTTATATGAATTAATCCATTTTAGGTCATTGTAAACAATTTCACTTTGATATTGGATATAATAACTTAGAAAACTTATGAATGTTTTTACTTTAAAAACCTGCATTTTTGTCTCGTCTATAGGATTAATTTTAATTTAATTTATACCACTTCTGTTATTTTGAATTTGGAAAAATTTATTCAATATTTATAATCATAATAATTTATAATTTATAATAATGTACACTTAGTTTTTGACCAAATATTTTAGTGAAACTGATTAAAATCAATTACAGCAATTAAGAGAAAAATTAGCTTAACAATGGAAAAATTCTTAATCATAAGGCTCAAAATGACCTAGAAACATATAAAAAATACATTTTATGTTCATTTTTAACCCTATATCCCATTTTTTATAATTATTACCATTATTTTATCCACTTTACATGGTAAAAACGTTGGTGGAATTCCATTTTGAAACATTTACAAGAATGCCACTCCTCCTCCACTACAAAAAGGAACTCACCCCTCCCATTTATTCACACCAATAAAGCCCTTTGTATAACTCAAAATATAATAAAATAATCTCCCAAAATCCCTATAAAATCATATAATCCTAATTTTATAAATAAATAAAACCAATGAAGTCTTTTGGTATAAGCCAAAATGAGTTACCCGAAAAAGAGGTAACATTCTTCAATGGGAATTTATGTTTTATTTGTTTCTACACCCCTTTATTTATAATTATAAAATAATTATATAACAACAAAATTATAATAAATATAATTATATGTTTTTATTTTAAGGTTTAAACCTATAACTACACACACTTCTATCAAATGGGTAATGAACTTACCATTCGTGTACGGTGAACTACCACTTCACGAAACAATGTCGTTCTTTTTTTTAACACCTATGATGGTTGGAAATTATGATGGAAATTATGTTTTTATATGATATATATTATATATATGTTTTATTCATACTTATGAAATTTTTATATAAAACATACCTTCATTATTTCCATTTTGTGTAAATACGATAACATCGCTTGTGGAAGTGTGGACTTTTTCCTCCTCAAAGCGATGTGATTCGTTCATACTATACATGGAATGTATAAAGGATGGTTTTAAAAATAATATGTGACATATCTGACATATATATGATACTTGAATTATAATATACACATATATCATTTACTTTTAATTCTTTTACTTCTTAAAAGAAATGAAAGTAGCGCTCAAGCGTACGTGCGACCTACCATCTCCATGAACTGTGCATTTCATTTCCTATCCATAAATTTTATGGATTATTATAAATATATATTTAATATATAATATATTTAAATCAGGTTTTAAACTCTATATAATATTAAATAATTATCTAAGTAATAGGAATAACAAATAACAAGTCAAAACATACTCGAGAAACTAGGCAATTAACACTGGAAATAGTGAAAATAATGAAATATTACTAACAAATGGGCAATAAGATATTATAAGAAGATCATATATGCTATAAAAATATAATTATGGTTATATTATAAGTTAGTAACATGTTTTAAATCATAATACAGGAGGTTAAATACCACACAAAAAAGTAAGTATATGGTAAGGGATTTTCATCTCACTTTTTACATCTATGAGATAAATGTAATATTCACCACTTACTTATTTTTTGTGGATTATATTCTAACCCTTTTGATATATTATATCATTTATTATTTTATATTCATGGTATTTAAATTTTTTACTTTTAATTACCCCATGTAATGGGTTTTGAATTGAAAATTACCATGTGGTAAAATTTATCGTTACAAAATTAGTTTCTTTTGTGATTGTTAACTTTATCTTGAAACAATCACTAACTTATGATAATTTTATTTTAAATTTACATATTATCATGAAATTGATATTATTATTTCTTAAATTTTATACCATTTTTACATAATATGTTCACTCTGAAATTTATTCAATTAAATGAGTAATTATTGATAAATATGTATCTTTTATTCAATACAGATATTTGATCAGGTGCATTTATCATGAATTAAATTGATTATTAGATATATGGGTAATGATTAAGGTAGGTATGAAATGGTTGGGGATCAGCTATAGATATCCCCTAGATGCATCAGTAGTCTCATGAGATGAATCAGTTGGCCAAATTAAATGGGTTTCTACCTGATATGCTAAACCGTCTTGTGAAAGGTATTGATACTAAATGAACCATATACTTAGGAAACATGGCCTCAAATAATTAATCATTTCCCTCATTCATACTTAGTTATTATTTATCAATGATATTTTTTCTTTGACATATCTATGGATGCATTTCATTCAAAATTTATTGATTAAATGCCATGTTTTTCAATTATCTACCATGCCATACTGATTATGCTTTATCCAGATATTTATATGGAATTTGTGCTTATTTATTTACCAATAAATGATTATTATTATATTTTATTCATTATTTATTCCATTTTACTTAACCAAACTAAGAATTTTAGCTCACCCTTATTTTTTCTCCTTTACCTGGGTTTATGAAGAATAAATATTTGAATAATATTTCAAGAATGAAGTTTATTTCATTTTATTATGTTTTATGTTTTATTTTCTATTTACCAATTTAATATTGGTATCATGTATGTAATCCAGTTTTCTAAAACTTCTAGACTGATTGGTCCTTTGGGATTTGATTCCCTGTAATCATGCCAATGTAATAAAATAATGCACCGATTATGGGCTTCTGGGTTCGAGGAGTTACAATATTCCATTGAAAAAATTTTGTAAAAATAAAAAATGGGTGAATATTCCTTTTAATAAATCATTTGGAAAAGTTTAAAGAAAAAAAACTAATTTTTTTAGAAAACATAGTTTTGTAAGAAAATGGATTTATGACCGAAGAGAGAAATAAATCCATATTTTATTAAAATATTTTTTTCAATAATTTTAATTAACAAAGAGTGTAAAATTTGTACTATCAATTGAAAAACATAATGAGTAACTAGAGGAGATGAAAATTAAATATTTTATTAAAAAAATTATCATATAATTTCCTTTAATGGAAATTTAAAAATAAATAATCTTGTTGAGAATGAGATTTTGAAATAAACCCTTAAAATGATCATAATGTTGAAGTGAGAATTAATCTATGAATAGATTATGTGTATCAACTATAAATCCAAATAAAATAATTGGAAGTAAAATAATATAAGTCATTATACACATAATCATATAATATTAATGATAATGAGGAAGTGATATAACCTAATGGAAAGTAATTGAATTATTAAATTCTTTACTTATTGGTAACTTTATATTAAAATCCTCGAAGATGAAATAATTTAAATTAAAAAATAATATACCATAAATAATTAATTATTCATGATATTACATGTAAAGGGGTAGTATATATACCAAACAAAAAAATAGTTTCATAATAATACAATATGCCCCAATGAAATAAAATTGAAGATAAATACCTTACCTTACACTCCCTTTTTGTTGAACACCCTTTAACCTCCTATATAATGGTTTTTTGAATTTTATTAACCTATAATAGAATAATATTAATATTTATAATATCATATATCATCCTTTTATAACATATTATCACTCATTTGTTAATAATATTTTATTATTTTCATTGTTTCAGGTGTTCATTGTCTTGTTTTTTGAGTATGTTTTGACTTATTATTTTGTTTCCAATAAATTTGATTATGATTTTATCATCTTCATAATGTAAAAAATGATGTAAATATTATATATATTAAATATATTTGTATTTATAGTAATCTATAAAATTTGTGGATAGTAAATGAAATACATCATTCATGGAAATGGTAGGTCATACGTACATGTGAACATTGTTTCAATTATCTTGTCATATTGAAAGAAAGAAAAGTAAATTACATATACATATATTATCATTAAAATATAATTTATATTTCATATATATCATATATTTATATTAAAATCATCCTTAATATATTCCATGTATCGTGTGAATGAATCACATCGCTTCGTGAGGCAGCAGTCCATCATACACATGAGTGAAGTTATCATATTCCTAAAAAAAGAATGTAGGTATGTGTGATATAATAATTCTAGCTATTGTTGGGGTTTGTCTTAGTGGTAAGAACCCTATAATACCTCATCAAAAATGGGGTTTCAAAGCCCATTGGGTGAAGTTACTGTAGTAGTACTGTAGAAGCGGTGGAACTATTGACCGAAGACATTGTAGCGATGGTAGGGATTGTAGAAGTGGTAAAACTGTAGAAAGAGCTATAGAATCCTGGTTAATATAGAAGTTCTATTCACTAGAGGGCCTTTGGGTCAAAAATTTGGGCTTTTAGGGCCATGTAATTTCATTTCATGCCCCCTGGGTCTATGGTCCATGTAATGGGATTCATTCCCACTAGGACTACAGGCCATGTTCTGAATAAATAAGGCTCGATCAGTGGATTATCCTTGTGAGGGCTATGGCCAGCCTTTCCAGCCTGTGTGTGAGGTGTGTGTATGTTTAAATGTAATTTTACCCCCAAGTACCTAATATATATATAATATTTACATAATCATAATATAACAACCTAGATTTTTATTACACATGTAAACATGATTTATTACATAAAATCTGCATTTGATAAAACATAGAATATTCATAGGTCTCATGTCTTTAGGGCTTAGTAACATTACATAATGACTTAAAACTTGAAACACAAGATATTTATTGAAAACTTCTTTTACATGACCACTATATTCCCTCGTACTTAGCATTTCATAGGATAACTTGAGGACATTCATAAGAAAAGGGTGAGTTATAAAGACCATTAATGGAGTAAAAAAGTCATAAAATCAAGAATACAATACATGTATGGAAATAATAATATCAATGTATAATAATAGAAACATGAAAATAAAGGCAAGATATAGCATGATTATCATAACTTGGAAATGTGGCAACGACATTTAACATGATATTAGCAAAAGCCAAGTCTCATTGCACATGGAGAATTAGTAAAACCTCATTGAACATGAATTATAATGAGTAAAACCTCATTGTACTTGATTTATCATGATACTAATCTTTACCCAATGCATTGGAGCGCTATCAGGGTGCACCCTTCTTAATCATTTCATTTCATGCATAAATGTGCCACATGGATCACACAACATGGAATCATTCAACATCATCATTTATTCCACAATAAAGGAATTTGGAATAAATACATGAAACTATATAATCAATAAGTAAATTTTAATAAAGGTGAATACCCTTGATAGATAATGGGTATTTTATTCACCACACAATGACATTGGCTTGGAAAATCGCGGTGCAATTTTGGAAGCATTACAACATGACATAAGACTTCATGAAAAATGGTTTATGAGAGATAAAAGGGTATATCATCATATGTACATGAAATTTAAATTAAGGGGTCATATAGATACATGTCTCAACATATGTAATGGATTTTATATGAAAAATATAAAATAAGTGCTTGAATGTAAATGAGGGGAGAGAAATCCCTTACGGAATTTAGGCATAGTAAGAGGTGTACATAGAATGCATTAATGAGAGAAAAAAGAGTCTATCATCATTAAAAAATAAATATATAATTATAATGGAGGTTTTAAATCATAACCCAACATTTTTAATTGAAATTAAAAGGGTATAACAACATAAAGAAACTTGGAAAAAAATGAGAAATGAAGAAATCCCTTACTTGGATGTGTGATCCCAACGGCTTGGGAGAGGCTTGAGATAGGCTTATTGGGTGCTTGGGGTGCCATGTGAGGATTATAGAGAGAGTAGGGAAGAGGTTTTTAGAGCTCAAAATGTTTTGAGTGAAGAGGAAGTGGGAGATTGGTTGGGTTTATATAGGAAAATAGAGGGAATTCTTTATTATTTAGGTTTGGAAAACCACACATTAAACTAATCAAAACCACAAACCAAACCATGGTTTTTGCCCATGGTTTTTTCCAAAGTGGAGTGTAAAACATTATTTTATAAGGATAATTTCCAAACTTCTTAAAATATTAGGCTTTCTTATGTGGAGGTGAGTCACACTCTCAAGGAAATCAGTTTAAAAAGTTAAAATGTTTTATAAGCCTTGGAGGGTCCACTAATGCTTTGTAAAATAAAATAAAATAACCTAAAATCAAATTATTTTAATTTTAAAACATATATTGGTCCAAAATACCATTTATAGTATTTTATTACATCACTATTGGGTCTTTATGATGTCATAAAACACATTATATAATTAAATGGTATTTAATTTTTACCCAAAAATTCGACTATATCAGAAAATTATGAAAAATTAACCATTTGATAATTTTGATGTCCTGATTCAAAAAATAATATTCATTTTATCTAAATAATTTTCTAAATATTTGAAATTTTACTTTTAAAATAAAAACAGACATTTATCAAAAAATCATGAGTTCTGAAAAAAACGGCTTTCAAACCTTAATAAAAATTACAATTTTATTCATAAAAATTATATGATCATTTATATTTAATAAAAATTAATTTATTAATAACATTTTATTAAAATATTATTTAATTCAAAAATCTATTAATTCATCAAAATATATTACTTAATTTAATATTAACCAAAAATACTATTTGTGATTTAAAAACTATTTACAAAGTAATAATAATAAAATGAATGTATATTATTTATTATATACAAAAATAATTTACATAATTATAGTGTTATGGTCTTTTTACATAACCCCTTATAACACCCACATAAGACTTAAGGATAAGGTGTGCGATGTTGATAGACTCTTGGGGTGGCTTGGATAACATCACTTGGGTGGTAATCTCTATCAACTTCCACTTCTCCCATAGGCAGTTTTTTTTTGAGCTTAAGGTGTTGAAGCTGAGCTTGGGCTTGTTCAAGAGAGAAGCCCAGTGATGCCACCTCCTTTCTGAGCTCTGAAAAATGGTCCTCGTATGGATAAATTATACTGGATAAGGCCATCAATTCCTTTGTCTGTGTAAATTGGTTTTGTTAAAGCCCTATATTTATACTAATAATCTGATCATTGTTCAATAACTATATTAGCAATAGTCACAATTCTTAACAGTATTTTAAAATCCAAAATCATAAATCCAAATAAGTCCATATGTTATATAACCATTTTACATAATAATACATTTAATTATATCAAGAGTAATTTTCATTGATAAAATTTTGGGTCGTTACAATCTTCCCCCTTAAGAAAATTTGCCCTTGAAATTTCCTTTTCTCACACTAAAATAGATTAGGGCATGTCTTCTTCATCACTTCCTCTAATTCCCATGTTTCTTCTTCAAACTTGTGATTTCGCCACAACACCTTGATGAGGGTCATTGTATTATTTCATAGAAAATTTTCCCAATGATCTAAGATCTTCACTGGATTCTCTTCATAGGAGAGGTCATTCTTTAATGGTACCACCTATGGATTGAGTACATACGATGGGTCAGGTATGTACTTCCTCAAGAGTGATACATGGAATAAATCATGTAGTTGGGATAGGTTCGGTGGGAGTGTTAATCGGTAGGCTACTACTCCAATGCGATCAAGGAACTCAAAAGAGCCGATGTACCTTGGACTAAGCTTTCCCTTATTCCTGAATCTCATAACTCTTTTCCTTGGTGATATGTGGAGGAATACCATGTCTCCAACATCAAACTCTAGGTCTCGTCGATGATTATCAACATAGCTCTTTTTTTGACTCTGAGTAACTGTAATGTGTTGCTGGATGGTCTTAACCTTCTCTACCATTTCTTCGACCATTTCTAGACCTAAGAGTTTTTTCTCCCCAACATGTCGGTGTTCTGCACCTATTCCCATACAAGGCTTCATAAGAATCCATTTTGATGCTTGAGTGGAAACCATTATTGTGAGAGAACTCAACCAGAGGAAGACATTGATCTCAACCTCCTTTGAAGTCCATTTATCATTCTCTCAACATGTCCTCAAGTGTTTGTATAGTCCGCTCAGATTGGACATTAGTTTGAGGATGATAATCCATACTAAAGTTTAGCTAAGTATTTAGAGTATGTTGGAGACTCTTCTAGAACATATAGGTGAATCTTGGATCTTTATCAGATACAATAGATA
Organism: Viscum album; assembly: GCA_963277665.1. NCBI lineage: Eukaryota > Viridiplantae > Streptophyta > Magnoliopsida > Santalales > Viscaceae > Viscum > Viscum album. The sequence goes on from OY728127.1 coordinate 809,025,449, forward strand.
GTGGTACTACATGTAACCTTACCACTTCTCAGATATATATTCATTCCAGTTGATCTAATGATAAATCCTATATAATTTCAATGAAGTGTGCAACCTTTTTAAGATTATCCCCAACAACCCAGATAGCATTGTTTCCTCTGGATGTCTTTGGAAGTCCTATGAAAAAGTACAAGGTGATGTTCTCCCATTTCCATGCTAGTATGGTTAATGGTTACATCATCCACTTAGACTTCTGCCTCTCATCCTTCACTTGCTGACATACCAGACACTTTGATGTATACTTAGGGATCTCCTTCTTCATTTTATCCCACCAATAATGCTCTCGGAGATCTTAGTACATCATTGGGTTTCCTGGGTTAATGGAGAAATTTGAGCTATGTGCATCATCTAGAAGTTCTTTCCTTAACTCTGTATTTCATGGAACACATAGTATTGACCCAAATATCACAATTCCATCTTCATTAACATTTAACTCCGAGTATTTCCCTTTTATAATAGTTTCCACTTTCTTCGAAATTCCCACATCACCCTTTTGAGCATTATTTAACCTTTCCAAAAGATACGGTTGAGAAATCCTTTGTGAAAGTATTGATTATGTTCCATTATTTATGATTCCTATGTCCATATTCATCAAATCTAAGAATATTGGATCCTTTTCAATTCTCATCAATCATAGAATTTTTGGGTCCTTTCTACTTAGAGCATCTTCCACCTTGTTCACTTTCCCAGGGTGGTAATGGATTGAGCAGTAATAGTCTTTGATCAGATCTAACCATCTTCATTTTCATATATTCAACTCTTTTGGTGTGAATATATAATTGGGTATTTTTTCTATCCATATATATTTCACACTTATCCCCAAAGAGGTAATGTCACCAAATTTTTAAATCGAAGATTACTGCAGCCAACTCCAGATCATGTGTTGGATAGTTTTTCTCATGAACATTCAACTGCCTTTAATCATAAGAAATTACTTTTTCATTTTTCATCAACACACAACATAGTCCCTTCTTAAAAGCATCACTAAATACCACAAAAAGTTCTCCACTTGTGGGTAATGTGAGAACGGGAGCAGTGATAAGCCTCCTTTTTAAATCCTTTAATCTCTCTTCACATTCATCACTCTAAGTAACTTTACTCCCTTTCGAGTTAGTTTGGTAAGAGGGTTGTACAATCGTGATAAATTTCTCACAAATCGGTGATAATATCGCGCTAACCTCAAGAAGCTACGGATATCCATTACCGATGTTGGCCTCGGCCATACCTCTATTGCAGATGTCTTAGAGTAATCCATAGATATCACATTGCTTGTGATGATATGACCCAAGAATGAGACCTCCTTTAACCAGAACTCACACTTTTTGTACTTTTCATATAGATTCTCCTTTCGCATGGTCTCCAGTATAGTTCTTAGATTCTCCTCATGCTCCTCCTTTGTTTTGGAGTATACTATACTATCATCTATAAAGACTACCGGAAATTTTTTGAGGTAATATCTAAAGACTCTATTCATCAATTCCATGAATATTTATGGAGTATTAGTGAGTCCAAAAGTAATTAATATGAATTCAAAGTGATCGTACCTTAAATGAATAATAGTCTTGGGGATTTCCTCCTTCACCCTTACTTGGTAATATCCTAACCGCAAATCCACCTTGGAGAATTACTGTGCTCCAAGAAGCTGATCATAAAAGTCATCAATTCTTGGCAGAGGATACTTGTTCTTTATCGTGATTTTGTTTAGCTCACGATAATCAATGCAAAGGCACATTGACTCATCCTTCTTTTTGACAAAGAAGACTGGTTCCCCCAATGGTAAAGCACTTGGGCGTATAAACCCTTTATCCAGATTCTCCTGTAGTTGTTTCTTTAACTCATCAATCTCTACAAAAACCATTCTATATGGATTCTTGGATACTGGAAATGCCCCAGGTATAAGATCAATTGATAATTAAACATCTCTTCTAGAAGGAATACTAGCAAATTCCTTGGGAGACACTTCAGAAAATTCCCTCACAATGGGCATGTCTTCAAGGATGCTTTCTTCCTTAGACTCAATAATCTGTCTAAGATACGTGTGCTCATAGGGAATTAATATCCACACTTTTGATGATGGTGCTAAAGAATATTCATCCTACTCCTTGCACTTGTACAGAATTGGGGGTCGATTCCCCATATGGAGAGTGATTTTACTCCCATGGAAATTAATGTTGGATCCATATAATGAAATCCAATCCATTCCAAGAATTGCATAAAATTATACTAGAGGGAGTATGAAGAGGTTTTCCATGAAGGTTAATCCACAAATTGTGACAAGGGAGGAGTTTTATTCATGGTTCGCAATGATTACCCCATTTTCTATTCTCACTGACATATTTACTTCCATTATTTTTGGTGGTGTTGGGATTGTTCTAGTAAACTTTTGGGATATAAAATAATGTATAGAACAAGAATAAAAAAGTGCATTCACTAATATTGAATGAATAACTAGCGTACCTGTCACAACTTTGTTTTCAGGGTTCAATTCGGCATTAGTGATAGAAAGGGCTCACCCTTGCTTCCTTGTAGGTTTTTGGTTGCCTCTAAAAACCCTTGGAATAGGGAACTGGTTTGAAAAGTGCCCTTGTTCTTTGCAGTTTAAGTAATGAACAATGCATTGAGGTTCGATCATAGCACTCCTCTCCTCTGTCGTAGCCACAGTTTTTTCTTGCCGATAGTTAATATCCAGGTTTCCATCTCTTCCACACCTAAATCATTTCATCATCCCCTTTAGGAAACTTATAGGGTGGTTCTTCCGCACCTTTGGAAAGTGGGGTGCTGTATTTTCTTAGCACCGTTGGATTTATCCATCAGACTGCTAGAATTAAATTCTACCTTATTCTTCTTATCCCCATGATACCCCTCAGATTATCCAATCTCCATTTCGACTTTGAGGGCACATAGAACAATTTCTTTATAGCTCTTCAAGTAACAGATTTCTAGGGATTTCCATAGGCTAGGTTTTATCCCACCAAAGAAGAGGTCAACGTTGCATTCGGGGGTAACAACAAAGACGGTGGCATATCGTTCAAGCCTTGTGAAGTTTTTCCCATATGATCCCATTGATTCATATCCTTTTTTCTTTAGTTCAAGGAAGTCTCTTTCCATCTTAATTCGGAGGGTGCAAGGAAAATATTTTTCGAAAAATATTTTCCTGAAATCCTTCCATTCCAACACCTCAATCTCCTCCTTAGGATTTATATTTTTTATCAATGTACAGCATTGATCAGCTTCACCCTCCATATGATAAGCATCTAGAAGTACCTTCTCTTCTTCAGAACAATGAAAGATGGAGAAGATCTTCTCAATGGATTTGATCCATTGTTCAGCGATTGAGGGATCAGATGATCCATTAAAAGTAGGAGGTCACTGTCTCATGAAGCTCTCAATTGCAACTTGTTATTTATTAGGGGGTTGAACATTCCTCTTGACCCATGTTTCTATTCAAAACTTGAGTTAACTAAGATAGTATCGTGACAAATTTTGTGGTTCCTACTCCCATCGAATTGGACATCTCATTAGAACAGTCATCATATTGATCTTCGCATCGGTTGTTATCCATAGTCCTCCTATTACCAACAATTGGTTGGAATAAAAGAAAATTTAGTGGTAACAAATAAAGGGTAATCCAAATATAAAAAACGGATGACATATAAATTACTTTTATTTCCATAACTTGTGAATTTATAGGCTTCAATCTACGTTATCGATGATCTACTTCCCATCATATATTCTTAGTGGAATTTTCTTATTCCCTTAATAATGGTTCATAATAATCTTATGAATTTACCAAAGCATATCCCTTAAGAGTATCGTAACCAGGAGTGTAGTAAGGCCTATTTTCATGCACTAGTTCCCATTCGAGTCTAGCTCAAAGTGGTGTTTTTGGGTTTTACAACAAGATACATCTGTGGAAGAGCCGCCTCTACCTACTCGTATCTATACAGGGATGTATTTTCTTGATAAACCACTTAATAAATACTCATCAAAATTTAAGTATGTTTTTATTATACTTAATCTTATCCCTAAGGCTTTCAATAGGGTTTTCTAATCCTAATACCAAAAATAATTAAACCCATCCTCTGATATCAACTATAACAACCCTGATTTTTATTACATACGTAAACATGATTTATTACATAAAATATTCACTTGATAAAACATAGAATATTGATAGGTCTAGTGTATTTGGGTATTAGGAACATTACATAATTACTTGAAACATGAAACACAATATTTTATTGAAAACTCCCTTTACATGACCACTACATTCCCTCATACTTAGCATTGCATGGGATGATCTGAGGACATACATAAGAAATGGGTGAGCTATAAATCCCAGTAACAGAGTAAAAATGTCATTAAATGAAGAATAAAATACATGGTAGGCAATAATAATATCAATGAAGCATAATAGAAGCATGAACATAAAGGAAAGATATAGCATGATTATCATAACTTGGAAATGTGGGAACAACATTTAACATGATATTAGCATGATCCAAGGCGCATGGAATATGGATCATGATTAAACCCTCATTTAACTTGAATTATCATGAGTAAACCCTCATTGTACTTGAATTATCATGATAATAATATTTACCCAATGAATTTGAGTGCTATCATGGCGCACCCTTCTTAATCATTTCATTTCATGCATAAGTGTGCCACATGGATCATACAACATGGAATCATTCAACATCATCATTTATTCCATGATAAAGGAATGTGTAATAAATACATGAAACTATATTATCAATAATTAAATGTTCATAAAGTTGAATACCCTTGATAGATAATGGTCATGGTATTCACCACACAATGAAATTGTCTTGGAAAATCACAGTGCAATTTCGGCAGCATAACGGCGTGACATAAGAGTTCATAAAAAATGTTTGATAAGAGATAAAGGGGTATATCAGAATATTTAAATGAAATGGACAGTAATGGGGTCATATATATACATTTCCCAACATATTTAATGGATTTCAGATTCATAATATAAAAATATGTTCTTGAATGTAAATGTGGGGAGAGAAATCCCTTGGGGAATTTCATCATAGTAATGGGTGAACATAGGAGGCATTAATGAGAGATAAAGGGGTATATAATCATTCAAAAAAAATTATTAAAGTATAGGGGGGGTTTAAATCATACCCCAACTATTTTAATTGAAATTAAAAGTGTATAACAACATAAATAAACTTGGAAAAAATGAGAGAGGAAGAAATCCCTTACATGGAAGTGTGATCAAAAAGGCTTGGGAGAGACTTGATAAAGGATTATTGGGATCTTGGGGCACCTTGGGAGGGATCTAGATAGAGGACTACATTGGTTGGTTGATCTCCAAATTCTTTTATTGAAGATAAAGTGGGATCTTGGGTGGGTTTACATAGGAAAAGAGATGTAATTCTTTATTATTTATTTTTGGGACACCACACATTAAACTAATCGAAAGCACAAACCAACCCATGGTTTTTTACCATGTTTTTTGGAAATGGTAAGTGTAAATAATTATTTTATAAGTCCAATGGATTAAAATATTAAAATATTAGGCTTTTTATGTGAAGTTGAGTCACACTCTCAAGGAAATCAATTTAAAAAGTTAAAATTTTTTATAAGCCTTGGAGGGTCCACTAAAGCTTTGTAAAATAAATCAAAAAAAACTAAAATGAAATTATTTTAATGGTAAAACATATATTGGTCTAAAATACCATTTATATTAATTTATTACATCACTATTGGGTCATTATGATGTCATAAAACATATTATATAATTAAACAGTGCTTAATTTTTACCAAAAAGTTTGATTGTCTCAGAAAATTATGAAAAATTAACCATTAGATAATTTGTATGTCCTAATTCCAAAAATAATATTCATTTTATCTAAATAATTTTCTTAATATTTTAAATTTTACTTTTAAAATAAAAACCGACATTTATCTAAAATTAATGGGTTTTGACAAAAACGGCTTTCAAACCATAATAAAAATTACAATTGTATTCACAAAAAATTATATGATCATTTATATTTAATAAAAAATAATTTATGAAATAATATGTTATTAAAATATTATTTAATTTGAAAATCCATTAATTCATCAAAATAGATTTCTTAATTGAATATTAACCAAAAATACTATTTTTTCTTTAAAATCCATTTACAAAGTAAAAATAATAATATGAATGTATATTATTTATTATATAAAAAAATAATGCACATAATCATAGTTCTATGGTCTTGTTACATAACCCCTTATAACACATCCATATGACCCAAGGGTAAGGTGTCCGATGGTGACAGATTATTGGGGTGGCTCAGATAACATCATTTGGGTGGTAATCTCTATCAACTTCCACTTCTCCTGTAGGCAGTTCCATTCAAGCTTAACGTGTTGAAGCTTAGATTGGGATTGGTCAATAGAGAAGCCTAGTGATTCCACCTCCTTTCCGAGCTCCAACAAATGGGCCTTGTATGGAGAAATTCTATTGGATGAGGTCATCACTTCCTTTATCTGAGTAAATTGGATTTGTTAAAGCCTTATATTCATACTAATCATATGATCATTGTTCAATGCATATATTACAATGGTCACAATTCTTAATAGTATTTTAAAATCCAAAATCACAAAACCAAAGAAGTGCATATGTTATATAACCATTTTACATAATAGGACATTTAATTAAATCAAGAGTAATTTTCATTGATCAAAGTTTGGGTCATTACAATCTTCCCCCCTTATGAAATTTCGCCCAAAAAATTTCCTTTTCTCACACTAAAACATATGAGGGTAACTCTGCTTCATCACTTCCTCTAATTCCCACATTGCTTCTTCAAACTTTTGGTTTCACCACAACACCTTGACAAGAGGCATTGTCTTATTTCATAGAACTTTTTCCCTATGATCTATGATCTTCATTGGATTCTATTAATAGAAGAGGTCATTCTCCAATGGTACCACATTTGGATTGAGTATATGCGATGGGTTAGGTATGTACTTTCTCAAGAGTGATACAATGAATACATCATGTACTTGATATATGTTCGGTGGGAGTGTTAGTCGATAGGCCACTGCTCTAATGCGATCAAGGAACTCAAAAGGGATGATGTACCTTGGACTAATCTTTCCCTTATTCCCAAATCTCATAACTCTTCCACTGTGATATGCGGAGGAATACCATGTCTCCAACATCAAACTCTAGGTCCCGTCGACGATTATCATCATAGCTATTTTGTTGACTCTGAGAAGATTTAATGTGTTGCTGGATGGTCTTAACCTTCTCCACCATTTCTTCAACCATTTCTGGACCTAGGAGTTCTCTCTCCCCAAGTTCATCCCAACATGCTGGTGTTCTACACCTCTTCCCATGCAGGGCTTCATAAGGATCCATTTGGATGCTTGAGTGGAAACTGTTATCGTAAGAGAACTCAAACAGAGGAAGATGTTGATCCCATCCTCCTTTAAAGTCCATTGATTATGCTCTCAACCTGTCCTCGAGTGTTTGGATAGTCTTCTCATATTGGACATCAGTTTGTGGATGATAAGTCATACTAAAGTTGAGATTAGTATTTAGAGCATGTTGGAGACTCTTCCAAAACTTAGAGGTGAATCTTGGATCTCGATCGGATATAATAGATAGTGGTACTCCATATAGCCTTACCACTTCTCAGATATATATCTATTCTAGTTGATCTAATGAGAAATCATCTCAAATTGCAATGAAGTGTGTAGCCTTTGTAAGATGATCCATAAAAACCAAGATAGCATTGTTTCTTTTGGATGTCTTTGGAAGTCTATTGACAAATTCCATGGTTATGTTATCTCATTTTCATGCTGGTATGGGTAATGGTTGTATCATCCACTTAGACTTCTTCCTCTGAGCCTTCACTTGCTAACATACCAGTCACTTTGATGTATACTCAGTGATCTCCTTCTTCATGTTATCCCACCAATAATTCTCTCAGAGATCTCAATACATATTTGTGTTTCCTAGGTGAATGGAGAATTTTGAACTGTGTGCACCATCCAAAAGTTATTTCCTTAAGTTTGAATTTGATGGAACACATATCCTTGACCCAAATCTCACAATTCATTCTTCATTAACATTGAACTCTGAGTATTTCACTTTTCTGATAGTTTTCGCTTCATAATTCACACATCATACTTTCAAGCATCCTTTAACCTTTCCAAAAGATACAGTTGATCAATAATTTATGAAAGTATTGATGATGTTCCCTTATTTATGATTCCCATGTCCATATTTGTCAAATATAAGAAGATTGGATCCTTTTAAATTCTCATCAATGATTGAATTTTTGGGTCCTTTCTACTTAGAGCATCCAACACCTTGTTCTCTTTCCCAAGGTGGTAATGGATTGAGTAGTAATAGTCTTTGATCAGATCTAACCATCTTCATTGGTTCATATTCAACTCTTTCTGTGTGAATATATACTTGAGGATTTTTTGATCTGTATATATTTCACAATTCTCCAAAAAGAGGTAATGTCCCCAAATTTTTAAAGTGATGATTATTGCAGCCAACTCCAGATCATGTGTTGGATAGTTTTTCTCAGGAACTTTCAATTTTTTTAAAGCATAGTCAATGACTTTGTCAATTTTCATCAACACACAACCCAGGACCTTCTTTTAAGCATTACTAAATACCACAAAAAGTTCTCCACTTGTGGGTAATATGAGTACGAGCGTAGTGATAAGCCTCATTTTCAACTCCTTGAATCTCTCTTCACATTCTTCACTCTAAGAAAACTTTACTCTCTTCTGAGTTAGCTTGGTAAGATGGTTGGACAATCGTGAGAAATTTCTCACAAATCGGTGATAATATTAAGCTAACCCTAAGAAGCTACGGATATCCATTACCGATGTTGGGCTCAACCATCCCTCTATTACAGTTGTCTTGGAGGGATCCATATATATCCCATTTCTTGTGATCATATGACCCAAGAATGATACCTCCTTCAACCAGAACTCACACTTGATATACTTTGCATATAGCTTCTCCTTTCTCAAGGTCTATAGTACAGTGCTTAGATGCTCCTCATTCTCCTCCTTAGATTTGAAGTATATTAGAATATCATCTATAAATACTACCACAAATTTTTTGAGGTAATATCTAAAGTCTCTATTCATCAAGTCCATGAATATTTCTGGAGCATTAGTGAGTCCAAAAGAAATTACTATGAATTCGAAGTGAATGTACCTTGTACGAAAAGTATTCTTGGGGATATCCTTCTTCTTCACCCTTACTTGGTAAGATCCCAACCACAAATCCACCTTGGAGAAGTATGGAACTCCACATAGCTGACTGAATAAGTCATCAATTTGTGGAAGGGGATACTTGTTCTTTATCGTGATTTTGTTGAGATCACGATAATCAATGCAAAGGTGCATTGACCCATCCTTCTTCTTGATGAATAGGACTATTTCACCTCATGGTGAAGCACTTGGGTATATAAACCCTTTATCCAGATTCTCCTATAGTTGTTTTTTAAGCTTCTCAAGCTCCACAACAACTGTTCTATATAGAGTCTTGGATATTGGAAATTCCCCAGGTATAAGATCAATTGAGAATTAAATATCTCTTCTATGAGGAAGAACATGAAATTTCTCGAGAAACACTTTAGCGAATTCCCTCACAATATGAATGTATTAAAGGATAGTTTCCTCCATAGAATCAGTCATCTGATTAAGATACGTGTGCTCATAGGGCATTAATATCCATTATTGAGATGATGGTGATAAAGAAGATTCATCCTCCTGATTGCACTTGTACAGAACTGGGGGTCGATTCACCAAATGGAGAGTGTTTTTCCTCTCACAACAATTAATGTTGGATCTATATAAGTAAATCCAATCCAGGCCAAGAATTCCATCAAATTCCATCAGAGGGAGTATGAAGAGGTTCTTTGGGAATTTTAATCCACAAATTGTGATAGGGGAGGATTTATATTCATGGGTCGTAATGATTTCCCCATTTTTCATTCTCACTGACATCATTACTTCCATTATTTTTTGGTGGTGTTGGGATTTTTCAACTAAAATTTTGGGATATAAAATAATTCATAGAATAATAATCAAAATGTATGTTCTCTATTATAGAATGAATAACTATAATACATGTCACCACTTCATTATTGTGGTTCACTTCAGAAATAGTGATGGAAAAATCTCGCCCTTGCTGCCTTGGAGGTTGTTGGTTCCCTCTGAAAACCCTTGGCCTAGGGAACTAGTTTGAAAAGTTCCCTGGTTCTTTGTAGTTGAAGCAATGTACAATGCATTGAGGGTCAAGCATAGCATTCCTATCCTATGTTTCATCCATGTGTTTTTCTTACCGATAATTAATATCTAGGTTCCCTTATCTTCCACTCCTAAATCATTTCCTCATCCCCTTCAAGAAATTTATGGAGTGGTTCTTTCCGCACCTTTGGAAAGTGGGGTGATGGATTTATTTTAGAACCATTGGATTTATCCATCGGACCACTAGAATTGAAGTCTACCATATGCTTCTTATCCCCATGATACCCCTGATATTCATCGATATTCATTTTGACTTTCAGGGAACTTGAGACAATTTCCTCATAGCTCTCAAATTCACTGATTGATAGGGATTTCCATAAGCTAGGTTTTATCCCACAAAGGAATAGGTCGAACTTTCATTTGAGGGTAACGACAAAGCCAAAGGCATATCATGCAAGACTTTTGATGTTTTCCTCGTACGCTCTGATATATTCATCGTCTTTTTTCTTCAGGTAAAGGAATTCCCTTTCCATCTTAATTCGGAGGGTGTGAGGAAAATATTTGTTAAAAAACATTTTCCAGAAATCCATTCATTCCAATGCTTCGATCTCCTCCTTTGGATTCATATTTTTGATCAATGTCCACCATTGATTGGATTTACCTTCCATATGATAAGGAGCCAGAAGTATCTTCTCTTGTTCAGAACATTGAAGGATGGAGAAGATCTTCTCAATGGATTTGATCCATTGTTTGGAGACTGAGGGATCAAATGATCCAATAAAAGTAGGAGGCCTTTGTCTCATGAAGCTCTAAATTGCGACTTGTTCATTCTTAGGGGGGTTGAACATTCCTCTTGATCTATGTTTCTATTCAAAACATGAGTTAACTGAGAGAGTATCATGACAAAGTTCATGATTCCCTCTCCCATCAGATTGGAAATCGCATTAGAACAGTCATCACATTGATCTTTGCATCAGTTGTTAGCTTTATTCCTCCTATTTCCAGACATTTTCTAGAATAAAAGGAAAGTTAGAGGTAACAAATAAAGGTAAATCCAAATACAAAAATGGATAACTTATAAATTTCTTTTATTTCCTTAACTTATGAATTTATAGGCTTCAATCTACGTTATCCATGATCTACTTCCCAATATATATTCTTAAGGGAATTTTTTTTATTCCCTTAATAATGGTTTGTACTAATCTTGTGAATTTACCAAATCATATACCCCAGGATTTTCATAACCAAGAGTGCAGCAAGACCCCTTTTTGTTCACCAGTTCTCATTTAGGTCTAGCTCAAAGTAGTGTTTTCGGGTTTTACCCCTAGATACATATGTTCCAGAGCCGCCTCTACCTACTCGTATCCAAATAGGGATGTATTTTATTGATAAAACACTTAATAAATACTCACCAAAATTTAGAGATGTTTTTATTATACTTAATAATATCCCTGAGGATTTTACTAGGATTTTCTAATCCTAATCCCAAAAATAACTAAACATATCCTCTGATACCAACAATAACAACCCTACTTTTTATTACACACTTAAAGATGATTTATTACATAAAATATTGACTTGATACAACATAGAATATCGAGTGGTATAGTATCTTTGGGGCTAAGGAACATTACATAACAACTTAAAACATGAAACACAACATCTTTATTGAAAACATGCTTTACATGACCACTACATTCCCTCATAATTAGCATTGCATGGGATAACCTAAGGACATGCATAATAAAAGGGTGATTTATAAATCCCAATAAGGGAGTGAAAAAGGCATAACATGAAGAATAAAATACATGTTAGTAAATAATAATATCAATGTAGCATAAGAGAAACATGAACATAAAGGCAAGATATGGCATGATTATCATAACTTGGAATAGTGGAAACAACATTTAACATGATATTAGCATGAGCCAAGGATAATTGCACATGGATCATGAGTAAATTATAATTTAACTTGAATTATCATGATTAAACCCTCATATAACTTAATTTATCATGATACTAATCTTAACCCAATGCACTGGAGGGCTATCAGGGCGCACCCTTCTTAATCATTTCATTTCATTCATAAGTGTGCCACATGGATCATACAACATGGAATCATTAAACATCATCATTTATTACATGATAAAAGAATTTGTAATTCATACATGAAACTATATAATCAATAAGTAAATGTGAATAATGGTTAATATCCTTGATAGATAATGGGCATGGTATTCACCACACAATGACTTTGGCTAGGAAAATCACGGTGCAATTTCGGCAGCATAACGGTGTGACATAAGATTTCATAAAAAATAGTTTATGAGAGATAAATGGTTATGTAATCATATTTAAATGAAATAGACAGTAAGGGGGTCATATATATACATTTTCCAACATAATAAATGGATTTTAGATGCATAATATAAAAGAAGTTCTTGAATTTAAATGAGGGGAGAGAAATCCCTTACAGAATTTCTGTATAGTAACGGGTGTACATAGGAGGAATTAATGAGAGAAAAAGGGTTCTATTGTCATTAAAACATAATTAGGGAAGTATAAGGTAGGTGATAAATCATACCAAAATATTTTTAATTTAAATTTAAAGTGTATAACAACATAAAGAAACTTGGAAAAAAATGAGAGGAAGAAATCCCTTACTTGGAAGTGTGATCCCAAAAGCTTGTGAGAGGATTGAGAGAGGCTTCTTGGGAGCTTAGGGAGCCTTGTGAGGATTCTATATATATTAGGGTATATTTTGGTCTATCTCCAAAGGCTTTTAGTGAAGAGTAAGTGGGATCTTTGGTGGGTTTATATAGGAAAAGAGAGGGAATTCTTTATTATTTATGTTTGGGACACCACACATTAAACTAATCAAAACCACAAACCAACTCATGGTTTTTGCCCATGGTTTTTTCCAAAGGGGACTAGGAAACATTATTTCTTAAGTACAATGGCCTAAATTCTTAAAATATTAAGCTTGCTTATGTGGAGGTGAGTCACACTCTCAAGGAAATCAATTTGAAAAGTTAAAATATTTTATAAGCCATGGAGGGTCCCCTAAAACTTTGTAAAATAAATAAATAAAACTTAAAATCACATTATTTTAATGTTAAAACATATATTGGTCAAATATACAATTTGTATTATTTTATTAAATCACTATTGGGTCTTTATGATGCCATAAACACATTATATAATTAAATGGTATTTAATTTTTACCCAAAAATTCGACTAGCTCGGATTATTATGAAAATATAACCGTTAGATAATTTATACATCCTGATTCCAAAAATAATATTCATTTTATCTAAATATTTTTCTAAATATGTGAAATTTTACATTTAAAATAAAAACCAGCATTTATCAAAAATTCATGGGTCTTGACAAAACCGCTTTCAAACCACAATAGAAATTACAATTTTATAAATAAAAATCATATGATCATTTATATTTAATAAAAATTAATTTATTAATAATATTTTATTTAAATATTATTTAATTAAAAAATACATTAATTCATCAAATTAGATTTCTTAATTGAATATTAACCAAAATAATATTTACTCATTAAAAACCATTTACAAAGTAACAATAATAAAATGAATGTATATTCTTTATTATATACAAAAATAATGCACATAACCATAGTGCTAAGGTCTTGTTACATAACCCATTATAACACCTGCATAAGACCTAAGGGTAAGGTGTTCGATGGTGACAGACTTTTCGGGTGGCTCGGATAACATCGCTCGGGTGGTAATCTCTATCAACGTCCACTTCCCCCGTAGGCAGTTCTGATTGAGTTTAATGTGTTGAATCCTATCTTGGTCTTGGTAAAGAGAGAATCCCATTGATGCAACGTCCTTTCTGAGCTCTGACAAATGGGCCTTGTACAGAGCAATTCTACTGGATGAGGCCATCACTTCCTTTGTCTGAGTAAATTGGATTTTTTAAATCCCTATACTTATACTAATCATGTGATCATTGTTAAATGGCTATATTAGAAATAGTCAGAATTATTAATGGTATTTTAAAATCCAAAATCATTAAAACCATATAAGTGCATATGTTATTGTACACATGAATGATGATTTCGTAACCTATTTGATGGAAGTGTGTGTGGTTGTAGGTCATACCCTTAATGTAACAATGTATTATTATATTTATGATACTTAGGTTATTATATAATCATGATATTAAAATAATTTAATGGGTTTGAGTAATAAATAAAACAAAAATGTTCATTTATGAATGTTACCTCTTCTTCATGTATCTCCTTTTGGTTTGCACCAAAGGCGTTCCTTGGTGAGTTTTCTACCCAAATTAAGGATTCTATGATGAGGGGTGTGAATTTGGGAAGTTATTTTGACAGGTTTTGGTTGATCCAAATTTCTTCGGAGGTATGAATAAGTGGGGAGAGTGAATTCCCTTTTCTAATGGAGGAGGAGAGACATTCTAATAAATACCCAAAAGCATTCACTATTGGGAGGTCTCCCTTACCTCATGTGCCACAAAAATAGAAAAATGATGGAGGTTATAGATTAATTTTAGGATAAGTACCTCTAAAAAATTAATACTTTTTTATCATGTTATTCCTTAGCTTTTATGTTTAATCAATTTTATCTTTACAGTTTTTACCAAGGTAACTTCCATCTTTATATTTACCTAGGTAATTTACCCATTAAGATTATAATTAAAAATATGTTTATTAGATAATTTTTACCCACTTATTCTAAATAATAATACCAATTAATTAAATAAAAATCCCATGTGCGTGAAAAGTAAATTTTAATACAAACGCATGTAATGCGCAAAACCCTATTTTAACCTTAATCGCGTTAATTGATTTTAACTATTTTCACTAATAATTATGGTCTAAAATTATGTCTAACTTATTAGATAATATAAATTATTCTTATCCAAAATATTTAATCCATTTTTCCAAATTCCATTCATATAAGTAGCAGAATTTAATTTAAAATTAATCTCGTAGACGTGACGTGAAAGCGGGTTTTTAAAGTGAACATGTTTAAAAGTTTACTATGTTTTTATCTCTAAATTCAATATGAAAATTATTATAATGAACTATATTTGATTAATATATTTATAATTGATATAATTTTTCTTTAAAAACCTTTTAAAATATAATTTAACATTATAATTTTTTAGATGAAAATTCATCTTTTAATTAAAATTCTGTAGTTTTCACTATTCGTCAAAAAATGAAACTTCTCAGAAAAATACCAAAAAATCACCCTAAGATAATTTTTACATAATTATTTTAAAAATTAATTTTATTTTTTCAAATAAAATATCTAAAAGTTTCAAAATTTTGTTTTAAAACAAGTGCGCCATTAAAAGGTGGCAAAACTGCATTTAGAAAAATACATCATTTTATGCATAAAACTAGATTTGTTCTTATATTATGCCTATAAAATATAATGGATGAATGTAAAAACATTTTATTGAATATATAATATATAAATTTTATTAATATCATCCAATAATAGTAACTAATTTATTTTATTAAGTTAAAACACCTTTCGTGCATAAATTTTTTTTTATAAAAACATTCCCTTTATATTCAATTGAATTTTATATTCATTTCTAATTAATTGGTAACAAATTAAATAAATAATATATTTTCATAAGTTATTTAATCCTAATAATAACTACCAATTTAATGGCTGGGAGATAATTTTCATTTTAAAAAAATAATATTCACAGTATTTAGTAAAACTCAGTCTTTCATGTAACGCAAGCTATCCAAGAAATTCTTTGTTGTGTGTAACACAAGATAAATAGATGTTGTGTGCATTGAAAGATATATTGTAGATTTAATTTATTTGGGGTTTTTCATTCTGCCCACCTTAAATAAATTTCATTCTCAAAATTTAAACTTGATCTTGGTAAAAAAAATTGATATTTGAAAATTCCTTCATTGAAATCCCGCATCATGAGAAGGGTTAGTAAAACATCCTCTTATAAGAAATAATGGGAAGTATCAAGGTCATATCGAACAACATATAACTAGGTTTCCAAGTATGAGAACAATTTTGGTAAGTGGAGATATGGACATGGAGGGAAAGCGTAAATATTTATAGTGAGTGATTGAGGTCATTGATAAAAAAATAGGTGAATGATAAATAGAAAGTTTAGGTCCTCAAAGTATTAAATATAATAGGTTTTAAAAGGTCATTGATATCATCAAAAATTATTCTAATAGGATAACATCTTATTTCAAGATAATTTTTCTAAAGTATAAGAATTCATTTACTATATATGAATATAATAAAATATACCTACATGATATATTTCTATTTAATAAACACAATTTCATACTTTGGTTGTGCTTTGATCAATTCCCAATTTATCCCACTACACCAAAAAATGAATACAAAAAAATGAATTTGTTTTATGCCTGATGTACAAAAATTTACTTTTAACAGATCATAAGCTCCATAAAAGAGTGAAAATTATTTTAGTCTAAATATATTCAAAAACCAATATGGTTAATATATTCATCTCTTAACCTTAAAAGTAATACTAATCGTTCATCATTAATATTTATTCATCAAATGTTTTAACTAAAAACAATGACATATTAATGAGAACATTACATAGGCCAGTGGTAGGTGTGAAACCCTTATCATCCTTCATTCATGGTTTCAATCCCTATAGCCTTGTTGGATGTGATGAGTTGTCACCTTGAATATGGTTTGACATTTTTATAAAACCACATTAATATAATTCTTATAAAGTTTCCAAAAAATATTATGGACATCCTTGAAATAAAATTAATTATTAAATATCCATTTTGATAAGGTTTTTAATACCACTTATTTTTTTTACAAAGTCTAATAATTTTATTTGATTATTATTATAATTTCATTAATATGAAGGGTTGGGGTAATCCCCTTTATTAAAAAAAGAAAAAGTCCATAGAAACTCTTTTTTTCCTGGGTAAGGGAAAAACCCATTACAATCCTGTAGACCTAGAGGGATCAAACCCATTACAAAACCTAGTACAGAACCCATTATAGTGGCCCAAAATCCTAGATTTAATAGACTTATATCCCAATGGGAAAAACCCATTACAAGACCAAAGCCCAAACATCCAAAGAACAGAGCCCAGCACACCCACTATCTATGCATGCGGTCTTGCCCAGTGAACTGGTGCGATGTCACCCAACCATCCCAACCCTACCATTGCATCCTGAGTGGCAGTTAGAATGGCTCTGATTCCACCACAGCTGGATGTAATTCCTCGATGGACCCGAGAACCCACATGCATTACCGAGCATCTGATCTGAATCTGACAGACACCAGCCATGGTAGATCCACCACACACAGAAGAACATGTAGTCATGAACGATGCTCCCTGTCCTGCTCATCATCATCTCATCTATCATCATGCACAGATGCACTTCCTCCATCGTGAACAATTCACCTTGCTACCATTTGTCACCATCCCCACCATGCCCAGACACACCACTCCGCTGACCGCCGTCCGACAACCGAATAAGAAGCACTGCCATCCCTTGTCCCCAAAGCACAACCCACGGACCACTGAGAAGACACTGACAACCAGATCTGTAGATCTGCTAAAGAAGAGGGCCCATCTGAATCTGTTTCTATAGAGTACATTGCCTCTGCCCGTCAAGTTCCACCAAGGGCCATTGAACGCCAACAAAACCGCCAAATAAATGATCCAAATTCAAGGGTTCAAAACCCTAGAAATATAGAGATATCTCAGCCGAAGTGGAGATCCCTCGACCTCTAATGTTATTAATGATCATATTAACCCTAAAATATAACAATACCATCAAACTAATGTCTATGAAATGTAAAGGAATTATTCCCTAAATAACTTTTACACTAAAACATGTACTAAAAAATTGGGTTTTATTTCCATAAATTCCCTAAAAAATCTCCCTAATCTTGGTAGAATCTCAACACATAATACTGAAATATAGTTTTTTATGTCTTTTAACTTATTTTTTGTCTTAAACCCATATCCCATTATGGTGTCCATAAATATTATGTTAAAGAAGACACATGTTCTTTTAAAATTTAACACAATCCTTAGATGTTTTATGATTGTTATAACCATAATACCATTGGTAAAAATACTTCTAAAATTTAATTATTGAATCCTAATACATAAATATTACCTCCATTTTATTTCAACATTGGTCTTTTCTAGATTTAGGGTTAAACCTTCGTCATTCATTTTCATCATCTATTAAAATACTTCAAAATATTTTATAAAATAAAATGTGAATGATCTTAATCATATCCCCTAAGAGTGTCAATCTAGGTGTGCATTAATTCTCATTATCGTGTACCAGGTTACACTCAATTCAAGCCAAACACACCCTTTTCAGAGTTTTTATCCCTAGGTATATCTATTACAGAACCACATACGCTTGTAGCATCAAGATAGATATGTATTTCTAGGAATACCCACATAATCTCTTCCTTACCAAACATTAGGATATTCATCTATACTTATCCTCAAATTCTATCATAGGGTTTTGTTCCCAAATATATGTTATCCAAAATCTTATTTCTAAGGTTTCTACTAAACTTTATCTGATACCAACTATATTGAACCAAAACCTAGTAGTTTGAAGTAGATTCCTCATATGATTAAATTGGTATAAGATACAAGGAATCATGTCCCAAAGTACCGATTAGTTTAGAAGTATTGATAAAATAGATACATAAATGAGTCTTACAATACATTTGAATCAAAAAATTACAACGTATTTTTTTTCTTTTCATTCAAGAATAATTGTATTCCCTCTAACATATCCTTATATATATTTCTTAGTAAAATTAATGGAATCATGGGGAAAGAAACAAAATAATATTGAGATCAAACGATCAGTAAGGGTTTAGTATGGTGGAATATATCATGAATTGATAATAAATAATCAATATAGAAATGTAAATTACATAACATTCATTCAATTTAAATATATAGATAAGGAATAATCAATATGGAAAGGAAAATAACTAAAAAAACATTACATTTAAATAACTGGATAAGGAATAATCAATATGTAAAGGTAGATAACTAAAAACCATTCCATTTAATCAATAAAATGAGAATGAAATAAATCCATATATTTTTTCATAGTGAAAATCTAATGGATAGTAATAACTGTAATCTGAATGAAGTAATGCTCTATTATTGGACTTTATATTTCCTAGGAAAATTATACCTTTACTGCTAAGATCTATTCTCAAGATGGTTTAAAACTTGTTGTTAGAAACCCATTTCACTAATACTAGCCAACTGATTCACCCCATGAGACTACTGATGCATTGAGGGGATTTCATTAAATGGGATCCACTCATGTTTTCAGGTCCAAATCATTCCTCATATATCAAATAATCGATTTGATTTATAAATAATGTGCCCTATCAAATATCTATATTCATTAAATAATACAGATTGTTCAATATTTCCACAAATAATCAAATAAATTTCAAAGTAAGCACCGTATTTGAAAATGGTATAAATATTAGGCAATGAACTTTTCCATGATAAATAATAAGGATATTTAGGTTAAATTTAATGTCTAATTATCATATGAAAGTGAAAATTTCATGTAAAAGTTATGGACTATTAAAATAAATTAAGGAAGTGAATTGAAATAATTTCCTTAGCCAAAATAATCATAAACCATCCAGAGGAAGAATAAGGATTGTATTAAAATATACCCATTGGATTAATAATATATGTTCATTGTCATTGATTACTAAAAAATATATTTATAAACATTCATGGGAAAAATATACTTGTCATTCTAAAAAACATTTTGAAAATGCCTTTTCATTGAAAATAAATTTAAAAAAAATTATTTAAAAATATTTTTGTAAACTTTAAAAAGGAACCCTCAAATAAATTATGGTCATGTTTTCAGTTAATTCCATACATTTTGTAAATAACATTCCACTTTCATGGTAAAAAGGTCAGAAAAGTGCCTTGTTCAGAAAGCGACAAGAAGATTAATTTGAAAACATTATGTAAATATAAAAAATTAGTAAAAAAATTCTATTTGATAAATCAATTTGTAATGTTTAAAGAAAAAAATTGAAAAAAATTATAGAATATGGTTTTGTAAGAAAACATATTTTCGACCAAAGAGAGAAATGAATTCGGATTTTATTTAAACATTTTCTCAATATTTTTAAGTAGAAAAGAGTGTAAAATGGTATTGTCAGTTGAAAAATACCATGAGTAACTATTGGAGAATAAAATTAAAGCTTTTATTAAACATTTATAAAATAATTTCCATTAATGGAAATTCAAAAATAAACAATCTCGATTATAATGATATTTTGAAATAAACCCCTGAAATGTTCATAAAATTGAAGTGAGAATTAATAAAGGAATAAATTATGTGTATCAAATGTAAATCCACATAAAAAGGTGTAAATAAAACAATATATATTCAAAAGTAATTATACTCATAATCATCTAATATTAATGAGAACTAGTACGTGATATAACCCAATGAAAAGGAATTGAGTTATGAAATTCTTTACCACTTGGTAACTTTATATTCAAATATCCTTAGATGAAGTAATTAAAATTGAAACTTAAGATGCCATGAATAATAAATTACTCATGATATTAAATTTCAATTGGTATTATATACACCATACAAAACAAATTAGGTGCATAATAATACAATATCCCTCAATAAAATGAAATTGGAATGAAATCCATTATCTTACGCTCCCTTTTAGTTGAACACCCTTTAAACTCATGTATAATGGTTTTAAACATGTAATTAACTTATAAAATAACCATATTAATATTTATAATATCATATATGATCCTTTTATAACATATAATCACCCATTTGTTAATAATATTTCATTATATTCATTGTTTATGGTGTTAAATCCATGTTTTTCGAGTATGTTTTGACTAATTATTTTTTATTCCTCTCACTTTGATGATGATTCCATAATCTAAATAATGTAAAACATGATGAAAATATCATATATATATATATATATATATTATGTATTTATTGTAATTTATAGAGTTTTGTGATAGGAAATTAAATGCACCTTTCATTGAGATGGTAGGTCGTACGTACGCATGAACACTGTTTCCATATTCTTTTGTATTAAAAGAGAGAAAATTAAATGATATATATATATTATCATTATATTATTATTTATAGGTCATATATATCAAATAATTTTATTAAATTCATCCTTAATACATTCTATGTAGAGTATGAATGAATCACATCGCTTCGTAAGGCGATAGTCCGCCGTACACATGAGAAACTTTATCGTATTCCCAAAAAATAGAAAACATGAAGGTATGTGTGATATAATGAATATATAAGAATTAATAAATTATAAATATCATATATATCATATATAAATATTATTATCATCATTATTCCAACCCTTGATAGGTGGTAATGGAAAAATGAACGGCATCGATTCACGAGATGGTAGTCCGCGGTACACATGAATGATGATTTTGTAACCCATTTGATGGTAGGTTGTGTGTGTTTTTACATAATAAAATTAACATAAAAATCTAAAATTATATTTAATATACATATATTATTATATAATAATGATATGAAAATAATTTAATGTGTTTTACGAAGAAATAAAATAAAATTGTTCATTGATGAATGTTACCTCTTTTTCGTGTATCTTCATTTGGTTTACACAAAATGAATTACTTGGTTGTCTTTATGCCCAAAATAAGTCATATAGGATAATTTTAGGTAATTTTTTAAGTTTTTTTTTCAGTTTTTTTTCAATCCAAATGTCTTGGGAGATGTGAAGAAGTTGGGAGAGTTAATACCCTTTTATAATGGAGGAGGAGTGGCATTTTGTAAATACCCCAAAGTATTCACTGTTGGGAGGTCTCCCTTGCCTCACTTGCATCAAAAATAGAACAATAATAGAGTTTAGGGATTTATTGGTCTATAAATACCTCCACCATAAAATAAATACATTTTTTTATTATGTTATTCCTTAGACTTTAAGTTTACTAAATTTTATCGTTATAGTGTTTACCAAGGTAACTTGTATCATTTTATTTACCTATGTAATTTGTCCAATAATATTATAATTAAAATATGTTCATTAGATAATTTATACCCACTAATTCAAAATATTAATTCCAAGTCATTAAATAAAAATCCTATTTGTGGGTAAAAGTAATTTTAATGCAAACGCTTGTAATGTGCAAAACCCAATTTTAACCTTAATAATATTAATTAATTTTAGTTTTTTTAACTAACCATTATGATAAAAAATTAATTTGAACTTATTAGATAATATAAATTATGATAATTATAATTATGGAATAAATTTTTCTAAATTACATTCACATAAGTGAAATAATTTAATTTAAAATTAATCCCACAAACCTGATGAGAAAGTGAGTTTTTAAAGCGAAAACATTCAAAAGTTTTCTATGTTTTTATGTGAAAATTAAACATAAAAATGATTATAGTGGCCTAAATTGGATTAATATATATATATATATATATATATATAATTTATCTAATTTTACTTTTAAATAAATTTAAAATATAATTTAACATTATAAATTATTTATATGAAAAGTCATTTTATAATTAAAATTCAATATTTTTCACTATTCGTCAAAAAATGAAACTTTTGATAAAAATACAAAAAATTAATCCTAAATAATTTGGAAATTATAATTTTAAAATTGAATTATATTTTTAAAATAAAATTTATAAAATTGTTAAGATTTAGTTTTAAAATAATTGCACCATTAAAAGGTGGAAAATTTGTCTTTAGAAAAAATTTGTTTTTATGCGTAAAATTGGATTTTTTTTCTTGTCTTATGCCTATTAAATTATTTTCATGAATTTAAAAAGTAAATTTAATATATTATATATATTTTTCATTAATATCATTCAATAATATTTATTAATTTAATTTATTAACTTAATACACCTTTGGCGCATAAAAATAATTTTTTATAAAAACATTTCCTTTATATTCAATTGGTTTTTATATTCATTTATAATTAATTGGTAACCAATGAATTAAACCATATATTTTCATAAGTTATTTAATAATATTAATAAATTTCAATTTAATGTCTAGGGATTAATTTTTTTTAATTAATAATATTAATATTATTCGATAAAACTCAGTCTTGCGTGTAGTGCAAGCTATCGAAGAAAGTTGTTATGTGTAACACAAGCTAACTCAGTGTTGCATGCATAGTAAGATATATCATAAATTGAATTTATATAAAATATTAAATATATTATTAAGTATCAGGATTCTATATTCCCTTATATTCTTGTTGTTGTGTTTTATATATGCTATCAAATATGACATTCATATTTTAAAATTCGAGGGTGTTGTATCCCCTCTTTGTATCGTAGGTTGTGATGACTATTATTCTTCTACTTATTCCCTTTCTGATTTTCGGTTCATCCTAATAGGTATGTATATACTCACCCCTACATGGTATTTTCCCACATGTTTTTTTTTCTTTTTCTTTTCAAAGAGGTAGAATTTATTAAGAACAAGCAAGAAAATTACATGAGTCTGAAAGAGGGAATTTTATTACAATCTTTAGCAAGGAGAGGGAGGAGATCAACTAGTAACTCATCAGTACACGTAATGTCCAGGTTGATCCCTTTGTTGGAAAGACCATCTTCCACTATATTAGCTTCACGGTAGGCATGGGTGGAAATATATCTGATATCAATAAGCGAGTTCAGGCAATTCTTCCAGCTCGTAGTAAGGGACCAAAAGAGGTGAACGGCCCCATTCCAAATTGCATGAACTATGGTGGTGGAGTTTCTTTCGATCCAGATGTTTTTCTAGCCTTTGTTCTTCACAAAACGGATGGAATGGATGGGAGCCAACATCTCTGCCTCAAGGGAGGAGGTGATCCCACAACTTCCATAGAAACCACCATGGCAGTAACCTGTATAGTCTCTGAAAATAGCTCCACAACCTGCAGGGCTTGGATTCCCTTTTGAAGCTCCATCAATGTTAATTTGGATCCATCCAGGAAGGATGGATTTCCAGAAGACTTCAAGAAAACGTTTTTGAGGAGGAAAAATTCCACCAATATTTAAACGTTGCAGGATCACGAAGTCACCGATCAAGTTGTCGCAATTAGCTTTCTTGATCGAGGCAGCATCATTAATGGAAATCAGAATTCTCGTACGGCCTACAATGAGTTTGGGCGAGTGATTATTCTGAATAATGGAATTTATATCATACCATATAATGTGTAGAAGTTCCGCCACATTAGATAAGAAGAGATTTTTGACTTGTGGTGAGAATTCAGACTTCACACAATGCTTTATATGGGTAAGAATATTGTCCGAAGAAGGCCACCTGCAGTTAAATATGTCAGCAATAAAATCCCACATGGAAAAAGTTGTAGCACAAGATAAAAATAGATGGTTGATATCCTCTCATTATTGATTACAGGGAGGGAATTTAGAAAAAAATATGAATGCTAAAGGATTGTAGACAAATCTTAGTAGGGATGCGATTATGCGCCAAGCGCCAAATAAGGATAAGCCTAGTAGGTTTAATCCAGGGTTTCTTAAAAGACTTAATCCAAGAAAAATCAGATTCCAAGTTCAAAAAACAATGATTGTAGAAATTTTGATAATTTATAATACCATTGGGAGTGGGTTCCCAAACCTGGAAATCCTCATCATTAGAGAAAGGGTAACTTTCAACAACCTACGTGACAGAGTCAGGTAGCTCCAAGTCCCTATTTTGCAACACTTCCTTTATAGTGTAGTTAATGCTGTTAGGAGAAGTATTAGGAGGAATCCTAGTAATAAGAGGGCATCCCATCCAGTTATCTAGCCAAAAGCGAATGTTGGAGTCCAGGCTAACCAACCATCTAGATTTATTCATGATGCGAACAAATAATGTCTTTAAGGAGGGCCAGAGCGAAGATTTAACATAATTAAAATTTCCATTTTTTAACCTCATAAGAAATTTATTTCTAATAAAATTAAGGGAGTGTGTTATGGATTAGTCTCCAAGTGAGCCTTTCTTGGAGAGATTCATTTAATAATTTGAGATTTTTAATATCGAGGCCTCCCTTTTCAAGGGGGGTGCAGCAGGTCGTCCATGGGATGGTGACAAGTTTCTGCTCAATGATGATGCTAGTCCAGACAAAAATTTTTATATACTTATTAATTCTCATGAGAATACCCAGAGGCCATTTTTAGATCATGAGGGAATAAACCAATTTGGAGATAATGGTCGATTTCACAAGGCAAATTCTGCCAGCCATAGACAGGGATTTCCCTCTCCAGGGAGAGAGTTGGTTAATCACCTGATCAAGAATATCATTAAAATAGATAGCTTTTAGTCTACCCCAAAAAATGGGGACTCCCACATGTTTCATTTCTTATGCAGACAATAAACAGATAGATGGTGACCTTGGTGGACCTGGTGTTAGTGGAGGTTACCCGTACTCGGTGACAGTGATCATAGGTGGTGGTCAATATTGGTCTTTGAGAGAAGGGATATACCTCCTATTAAACTATTAATTTGGGAATCCCCTTTTTCTATTTGGTCATGTATTTTTCCCCTTTATAAATTGGGTATATTTATATTGTTACACTCTGGTTATTTTAAGAGATTATCACATGCATTATTTCTTCTTGGTTTAGTAAATTCTTTTATCATGCACGGTTGGGATGTACATACAGGTATGTGTGTGTATAGGTTTGTTAGTATAAGGCCTCCCATATATGTGATATTCCTAATTATCACTACTTTACATCCCCTAACCAATTGAAGGTGGAATTGGGGTGTCACTCTGGACTTATCAATGGTCATGGTGGAGCCATAGTGGGTCAGGTTGTGATTGGAATGAACCAAAAATCATTCAAATGCATAGCATGGATGAAATTACCTAATGTTTATTTTTCACTTTAAGCATAAGTTATTTTTAAAATCCTTGTTTCATGCTGAAAAATGACCTAAAACTCTCTGATTTTAATGAAGATGTGTGAAAACTATTAATGATTCATCTGTGACATGTGGAAATTAGCCGCACATAATTTCATTGCACAATGTTGATTGTACGACTAAACAATACCATAGTTATTACCTTTAATAATGTGTTATTAAGGATTTAAAATAGCTTAAAAAGAACTATTTTCCTCAATGTTGTTAAAGGGGGTATTTATCTATGAAAAAAAAGCACTGATAAAGGGAACACTTTATCATCACTTTCATTAGCATTAATAAAAGCCCTATTGTTACAGTGTGCTGTTGAAATTAAAGCACACTACAACAGAAACATGAATACATATTCTAAATTAATAATTTAATTTAAATAAAAATTACATCACAAATAAAAAATCACTATATTATAGAAATTTCAAACAATATTTTAGACAATTACATTTGCAAGTACTATTACAAAAATTCAAAAAACATCAATATTTCAATTTCTTTGGAACCTGAACCCCTCTTAGAAAATCCCAATCATGGTATCAGTTTCCAAAAAAACCATCCGAGCTTAAGAAAAATAATCCACATATATAAGAAAATAATTATTTTTGTATTAATACTATAAAGAAGTAAATTATAAATAATATAAAACAATACATGAATAAAATGTTAATTTTACATAAAAGGACACACTTAGAGTCATACTATTCACACTATATGTCAGATTTAGGTGAGAATAATTCTTATACATAAAAATAACTTATGAATTGTTTTCCTAAAGTATCTAAACAATATGAATGAGTTTTCTCAATTTTGATTGTGTTACTTGTCTTTTTTACTAAAACATCATTTCAAACTGAAAATAGGAACATTGAGTGATACCAGTCACATAATGTATCTGTTTTATGTGATATTAATTAATATACATCCCAAATGACTTATCAATAATTTTCCTAAAGTATCAAGATAATATGATCTCATTTTGTGGGTTTTCAATAAGTGACGCATGTTTTTAACTAAAATGTGAATTTTAGGCTGATAATGAACACCTTGACTCATATCAAGAAAATCGTGTATCGGATTGAAGTGAAGATGATTCCTACATGTAAAAATGAATTATTTATAATTATAGTAATGTATCAAACCAATAAAAATTAATTTCTATAATTTTGAGTATGTTACTTTTCTTTGTTACTAAAATATAAATTTTAATTAGAAAGGAACACTTAGATTCATACTCATCACACCATGCATCAGATTGAGTTGGGGAAAATTAATACACAATAAAAATGGAATATGAAACATTTTCCTAAAGTATAAAAACAATATGAAGTCATTTTCTTGGTTTTGAGTATGTTAATTTTCTTCTTTCACAAAAATGTCATTTGAAACTAAAAACATGCACTTTGAGTGATATCGGTTAAATTGTGTGTGGGTTTGATGTGAGACTAATTTCTACACATCAAAAATGACATAAGAATAATTTTCCTAAAGTATCAAGATATTCTAAGTGCTTTTTATCAGTTTTTAGTGAGTGACACACATTTTGAACTAAAATGTAAACTTTAGTCTAATAATGGACACTTTGAGTCATACCGAGCACGCCGTGTATCAGATTGAGCTATGGATAATTCCTACACATCAGAAATAACTTATGTATTTTTTTCCGAAATTATAAAAACAATAGAAATGTGTTTTATAAGTTTAGAGCATGTCACTTGTGTTTTTTAATAGAATTTCGTTTTAAACTATAAATAAGCACTTTGAGTCATACCAGCCACATCGTGTGTCGGACTGACATGAGAATGATTCCTACATGTCAAAAATGAATTATGAATCATTTTAATAAATTATCAATACTATATGAGAAAATATTCTCTTTTTTAAGTGAGTGAATCACATTTTGAAAATTTTCAATTTTAGATTGGTAATGGATAATTTGATTCATACCGGGCACACCATGTATCGGATTGAGGTGAAGCTAATTCCTATATGTCACAAATGGATTATGCATCATTTTACTCTAGTATTAAAATATTACGAATGTGTTTTCATGGTTTTGAGTATGTCACTTGTCTTTCTTACTAAAATGAAAATTTTAAATAAAATGAAACACATGGAGTCATACCAGCCACATCGTGTGTTGGATTGATGTGATGCTAATTCCTACATATCAAAAATGACTTATGGATTGTTTTCATAAAGTATCAAAATAATATGAATTAATTTTCTTGGTTTTGAGTATGTCACTTATATTTTTTACTAAAATTTAATTTTAAATTGGAAACACACACTTTGAGTCATATTAGTCACATCATGTGTTGATTCGATGTGAGACTTATTCATACACATAAAAATGACTTATAAATCATTAACATAAATTATCAAGACAATTAGAGCATTTTGGCTCCATTTTCAATGAGTGATACATGTTTTGAATTAAAATTTCAATTTTACACTGATAATAGACACTTTTAGTCATACCAAGCACATCGTGTATTAGAATGAGGTACAACTGATTCCCACACATTAAAATTGACTTATATATAATTTTAATAAAGTATCAAAAAAATCAAATGTTTTGATCGGTTTTGAGTATGTAACTTTTCTTTTTTACTAAAATTCCAATTTTAATTAAAAATACACACTTGGAGTCTTACCAGTCACACTATGAATCAGATTGTGGTGAGTCCAATTCCAACATGACCAAAATGATTTATCGATCATTTTACTAATGTATCAAAAGAATCCAAATGTGTTTTCTCAGTTTTGAGTATGTCCCTTGTTTTTTTTACTAAAATTTCTTTTTAGACATGAAACACACACTTTGATTATACCGGTCACATCATTTGTCGGTTTGATATGAAATTTATTCCTACACATAAAAAATGATTATGAATATTTTTTGTAAATTGCCATGACAATATGAGTGTATTTTTTCAGTTTTCATTGAGTAACACGCGTTTTAAACTTAAATGTCAATTTTAAACTGATAATGGACACATTGAGTCATACTGGGTACATCGTGTATCAGATTGAGGTGGGGATGGTTCCTACATGTCAAAAATAACTGATGGATAATTATTATAAAGTATCCAAACAATCCAAATTCATTTTATCATTTTTGAGTATGTCACATTCCATTTTTACTAAAATTTCAATTTTAAATAAAAAAGACACACTTGGAGTCGTACTGGACACACTGTGAGTCAAATTGAGGTGCAGTTGATTCATACACAAAAAATTGACTTATGGGTTTTTATACTAAAGTATCAAAAAAATATGAATTCATTTTATTGGTTTTTATTATGTGATGTTTTTTCTGAAAAAAAATGTAAATGATGAACTAAAAACATATACTATGAGCCATAACAAGAACATTGTGTATCAGATTGAGGAGAGATGATTGAGTACGGGATACATTATTTTCATTCAAGTATCTAAAAAAATATAGAAAATAGAGAACATGTTCCATTATGATAGAAGAGGAAACCCCATGTTGCCTCAAACACCTCATGTTTTAGGGATCATGGGGTTTCCTCTTCCATTTTAAAGGAACCCATTCTTTATTTTTTGGATTATTGAATATATTTTAAAGAAAAATATGACTTCCCAAAATATCTACGAAAAAACTAATTATTAGAAAAAAATTATATGGAAATTAATTTACAAATAGTAGATAAAATGATGAAAATCTTAATTAAATAAGTAGTATGAATTCACATTCTTGTGATGGTTGTATACATTTTTGACCTGTTTCTTTATTTTTATTGTCTCAATTGTAGCCTCAAAGTCCAATCTCCTATGAGCATGAGCAGCTGCGAACAAACCACCATGACCTGAGCAAAATAATCAACCTTTATAAATAAACAATTATTTTTTTAGTAATACTATAAATAAATTAATTAAACATAAATATGAAAAAATGCATTAATAAAATGTCAATTTTAAATTGAAACCATACAATTTGAGTCATACTGGGTACACTTTGGATTAGATTGAGTGCATGATCATAGTACAAAAGTGAATCATCCTTGTTGATTAATTAATTTCTTTATGATCTTGGTGAAAATTCACAAAATAAGTACCAGATAGAAATGAAGAGAAAATTAACTAAAAAATAGATAGAATGACATGAAAATCAACTAAATAAGAAGTATGAAGTGACATCTTTATGATATATGTGTACATTTTGACACTAGGTATATTACCCATCCATTTCTAAATAAACATATTTCATCTTACGAAAATGAGGAATTTTAGTAGTCATGTTATTACTGTAAAAATATAAATAAAGGATTAAAAAATATTTTAAATGATATATTAATTATCTTTTAAAATACCTCTTCAAGGATTCTAGTTTACTAATGGTATATGATATATCTCATAAATTTTCAAACATAATAACCACAATCTTTTCTATTTGTTTGTTTTTCAAACTGTAAAAACACTGATAAAAATAAGTAATTTGTTTTTATAGTGAAATATTATTATATATACCTTGATACATATCCACTTGTAGAAGTCAACTTTCTTATTGTATGCATGAACTATCCTTGTTACATGATTTTGATGATATTTAAACACTTCTCTGTCATGATATTATTCTCATTAAAATATAATATAAAATATATAAATTGAAGTTTAGTTCTAAAACATTGGATGTGGTGTATTAAAAGTTGAAAAATTTCATCACATGTGGTCGGTTTGTTGGGTATCTATGCATTGAATCTAGGAAATAAATATTTGGAGCATCCAAATTTACTATAATGAATGCCTAGTGTTTCCTAAAAACAAAAAGTAATAAGTAATTAACGAAATAAAAATATGTTTGGTATTATTAAATTGTATATTTTTACCCATTAATCATTGGTATTAAGAAGAGTATGTCATCTGTAAGTTTTCTTTCAAATTATACAGCTAGTTTTTTCACTATTTCATCAATTTTAGTTGATTCCATTTCAGTTTGGTCTGTAGAAGTGATGTTATGACTAATGAGTCCATATTTAAATTCAGGGGTAATCCCTTCAATTGTTATTCATATATACACCTACAAAAAATATGAAATGTATTTAGTCATAATTAAAATAGTAGATCGGCTATTAGAAAAACAAATCATGAAAACAAACCTTATGTATACATTTACAACTGAGAATCACAGCCATTCATACTTGAGGATTTCATTTAAATTCTCAAGAGAAATTATTATGTAATGGCCTCTTTGTACATTTCTTCTTTAAAATAATCTATGTTATTACTACCACTTTGTAACCTTATATCCATATGAACCTTCAATGTTAGTAAATATTGATATTTAATGGGTGGGGTAAAGGTGCTTTGTGAAGATATTTTTTATTGGTTAGTTGATCTTTTAGATTGGTTTGATTTGACCATTCATTTCACCCCCTTCCCTTTGTTAATATGTAATAACATTCATTGATTCAAACCATTTTTTAATAATTGTTAAATGGTTAGCATGAAAAATATATAGGAAATGAATAAATCCTTATCGAAATGTTTTTAAAAAAATATGAAGTCAATGATATGAATGTTCCAATAGCTTGATCGACCATACAAATATCTACATCATCAAGTGGAATAGGTAGATTGACACTTAGCTCATGATCTACACTAATCTCTACTCTCGTATGACCTGTTGGATGTTGTCTTTTTTGTAGAGTGTATTCTTAGATATTGTACATAGTATCCCTCACAACAAGGTGATAGGTGGGTGTTGATAGATATAAATTAGAGTCATTTTGAAATCATAAAATATCATTACAGGAAAGGTATTATTGTCTTTTTGATTCACATTTCATGGAAATAATTTTGAGAATATTGATTACCTCATCTAAGATAGCTCTTTGAGGGGAATGGCTCACCTCAAACTAGTGTGGGTATCTTCATTATTGGGTTGTTCTTAAGTTTTTTCTTCTTTTCTTTTCTCAAAATATGTTTAGGTTGTCACCCCAAAACCCACACCTATGATGTGTCTATACTATTCTACCCACTGTAAGGCCACTGATAGTAGGTTTTCATCTGGTACAACTATTGATGAATCCTATGTGTAATTAAAGTAGAAAATATATGAAAATAAGTAATAATTGTTACGTAATAATGATTTAAATAAAAATATATATTATTTCATACTTACATATGTTTCCCATACTTTTTATTTGATTTCATCTATTATTATCCCCTCTTTATTTACACATGCCTCCTTCCATAGCACATCACATGGGATGGAAGTGGCTTCAGATTTGGATTCATCAGTCTCTATATAAATATAGGAAAAGAATTATAGTATTATTTCAAGTCACAAAAAATTAATATGGTGGATTTATAATACGTACCATTTTTTCAAGTGAATATTACTTCATCCTTCATTTACAATATTGTTATATTGGTTTTGCTGCTCATTGATTATTCTCAGTGCTCAGTTTCTATTTCAGAAATTAAAAATTCTCTATATATATTGTAAAACAATGTTCTACCCACCACATTGTACCTAAAAATATATATCCTCATGATTACAAGTAAATGAATCCCACACTACTTAGTTTATCGGGTGTGCATACATATGTGGCTTTTGCGAGTTTATTTTCACTTTAGCATCTTTGTGATGGAATTTATTTAGAATTTTTTGAATGCCAATATGAGCCTTTCTAGTAAGAATTAATACAAATTCCTTGTGGGATTAATATACTATAAATTCACTCTATAAGGTATAATTAAGTGTAAATCAAATTTTTATTATTTTATTTTTTAGTAAAATAAAGAAAGGATGTCGTAATGTTACCCTAATATATTCCCAAATTAGTGTCTTAAGCATGGGAACAACATGGATCCATGAATCTACATCAATTGGAATGTCTTGTCAAGTGATGATCCTAGTGAAACTATTGAACATGGCCTTGTTGGGGTTAATAGGTTGTTCATGTGCATTCCATATGACCTCAAATTTGATTACTTTTATTTTCACCTTATTGGTTTTTACTAACACCATCATTCTATGATGATCCTATTTTTTATGGTACATCGGTTATTTATCTTCTACCATTTTCTTAGGTTCAACATCATTAATATGTTGTTCCTATGGATTGTTAGCATCGACATGTGCAGAAGGTTTTTGTTCATCTTCATTGGGAGAAGCAGCGGGTTGAGAATTCTCTTGTTCCATGGGATTGGGAGAATCAACATGTGTATAAGTCATTATCTTCAAAATTGGTTAGAAATTTAATTTAGATTGTTTAATTTTAGCAGTGAAAATATAATAACATGAGGTAACATAATTTATATTACAAAAAATATATAACATGATTATTGAACTATATTTTTTTTAAAGGTTGAAAAGATTCGACCCCTCTATCAAGTATCCAAAACCATTTATTTTGGTATCCTCTGACATATAAGACCTCATCAATATTAGTTCCACTATGAAATGATTGTAATGTCCCAATGAAAGGTTTATACTCAATTAAATTTTCATCTGAACCTTCTGTGGTTTTGGTCAATAATAGAAAAATTGGCCAGTTTCAATTCATAGTATCTAGAACATAAAATACTTGTACAACATTTGATTCTATTATAAAAAATTCATCTTTCTACCCTTCCATACTGAAATAAAATTTTAAAAATCCCAATTCATATATTTTAATAGCACTCTTGTTATCAACCAACTTGCATTAGAAAAAAGGCACTTGGAATATTGTATAATCCAACTCCCATATTTGTTTGATGATACCAATTTATTACATATTCATATAAATTGTATTTTTATCCTTGATACTAGATACATGCATTGGTTTATACATAGGTGTAACTATACTATTTTATGTGGTACTGCATTCATCATGTTCATTTTTATAGAACGTATAACCATTAATTACATAACCATTAAAATATAATACATGAGTACTTGGTCCTATGGCTAATCATCAAAGTCATTTAGAAATTGAATCCAGATTTTTATTTGACTCCTTAAAAATATAGTCTCAAAACCATCCTATAAACTATTTATTATGTGTATTTGATAACCATATTTCATCCCTTGATGGATTCAAATGCCTAATAATTTATTTGAGGGTTTCAACGTATAGGTAAACCTTGAAATTGTTATAATAAACATAAAGGTGGGACCACTCCCGATGTGTAATAGTGACTGTGACAACATCTATTCTAGAAATTCCTTCACCCACAAGCTATTCAGTGTGATGAGATTTTAGTATACCAATGATTTCCACACTGGACAAGTAGTCAAAACAAAATTCAGTGGTTTCCTCAACAATATATTTCTCCACAATAAAACCCTATGTTTGACTTTTATTTTTAACATACCCTATCAAAATAATCATATACCATTGAATGGGGTACATCCTTAAATAATTTACAAGACTACGTATTCTAATATATTTCAAAATTTAAACCATTATATCAAATAATGTCAATGGGAAGAACATTTCCGATTCACATAATATGAAAGAAATTTCCTTTTCAATAGTTTTAAATTTCATTGGGACTATAAAATTTTCGTATACAGCTTTGAAAAAGAAACATAGCTTTATTAATGTATGATGGACATTCTTGGGGACAATGAAATGTAAATCTACAGGCATTAGATCTTCCATAAAAACATGATAGTCATGTGATTTCAGAACCTTTAAATTTAAATCAGTCATTGACATGATATTATTGATATTTGATGAATACCCCTATGGAAACTTTACATAAATCAAGAATATTCAAAATTAATATATCTCCTTACTGAAAAGAGTGTAAGCAGCTAAAAGAAGAAAATTATATTTTCCACCCTTCACTGGTGCTAACTCTTCCTGTATTCCCATGTCAATCATGTCCAACCTAGCCATAATTCCATCCATTTTTTTTGGGTGCATTTAGTAATGTGTCAATGACACTATCACATACATTTTTTTCAACATGCATAACATCAATAAAATTTCTGACATACAAAAAATTCCAATATGGTAATTTAAAAAAACTGATCTCTTTTTCTAGTTTTCATAAGGTTTTTTGAAAATTGTTTACCCAAAAAGTGTATATATTTTTACATTATAAAAAAGTTGATTACCTATTTGTGGAGATAGTTATGTATGTTATTCTAAACTCCAATCAAATGATGTCATCCAAGATCGATACTTATTTCATTGGGGTATAAATCTATGATGTCCTAGAAACACAGTCTTTGATGAATGATTCAATCTAATTGAATGTGTACCTTTTTCACAAATGGGACACCCTTGATTTCCTTTAATGACATATCCTAAAAAAACATAAGTAATAAAGTCATTTATCATCCCATACAACATAGATCTCAACATGAAATATTCATTTCTGTAATCATCATAAAATGTAACACATGAATCCCATAATAATTTCAAATCATCGATCAATGGATCCCAATAAACATCAATATCATTACCCACTTGTTTTGGTCCAGATATAAGCCTAGATAACGTAATGTATTTTCATTTCATGCATAACCATGGTGGAAATTTATAATTTACCAACATAATTGTCCATGTACTGTGAGTGCTTCTTTGAATATCATAAGGATTGACTCTATCTTTAGATAGTGAAAGATTAAGTTTTATCAACTCATTTCCAAATTTAGGATACTTGTGATCAATTATCTTTCACTGAGGAGAGACTTCTTAGTGAACAAGTTTCCTATGTTTATTTTTTGTACCTGCATGTCACATGAATTTCATTATAGTCACCTCACTTCTGTATAGGTTCTTAAACTATGGAATGATTGGAAAGTACCATACAACTTTCATAGGACATGATTCATCATTATTGTATCGAGAATGACCACACTTTTTCCATTCCTTATGTGATTTGTGGTCCTTGAAAAATAGTATACAGTCATTTGAACATGAATGTAATATTTCAGAGATCATACCCTTTGAATGTATAATTTTTTAGTGTCATATGTTTGTCTAGGAATCTCATTATATTATGGGAGCATATCATTCAAGAGAAAAGTAGTTCTGTAAAACTAGCAACACTCCATCTATTTCCAATTTTTAAATTATACAGCTTTAGTATGGTTGAAAATGTTAAATATTTAATACAACCAGCATACAAAGGTGTCTTTGCACAAATCATTAACTTCACAAAAAAAGGTGGAAAATCAAAATGTTCATCTTCAAATTTCATTGATATTTCCTCAATACGATCTCCATCATCATTCACACCTGTAATCACATCCTTGATATGGTCTTCTTCGGTTTCCACAATTATAATCATATCATTTGATTCATAAAATTTAGTGTTACCCCAATCACTAAATACATTCACTTTATCTCCATGTTTAGACCAACATTTATAACATTGATCTCTTCCATGAATGATTAGAAGTTCTTACAACTCCTTTGGACTAATTAGTCTTGAATAACAATAGTGTAAATATGGAAAATGGATTTTATATGGTTCATATGAATGATATTTTTGAAAACTTTATGAACTCTTTCACCCTATATTCAAACTATTTTTTCATACAATTGGAATCCATCCATTATCGATTCATATCCATCCTATTTTATTCGGTAATATTACTATATAAGAAAACAAATAAATACCAAAAAGGGTCCTTCCATATAAGGGGAACCCAACATCTTAAAGTTTCAAATAATTTCAACATGATTTGAAGGAAATGGGTAATTGAATTTAAGAAAATAATTACTACGCTGGTGGTAGGTGTTATCCTCTAAATTCATCCACAATGATCATAGGTGCCTGGTATGGGATGACTACTTCTTAGGGTGGTTCAAGAAATATAGGTGCATGTCTAAAAGAGATGGGGGATGACTCTGAGAAAAAAAAATTAATAATAAATGTTCAAGAGATGAAGCTAATGAAGATGACAGTTCTCTCCTTAAATATAAATGTTCCCTGGCTGGGGAGTTGGTGAAGCACCTGGCAACATTTCTTAGTTTGTTGTTTAAAGTTGAAAAAAGCAACAACAATAGTCTGATCCCTACAAGGGGATCCATGATTGGTGCAACCCTGAGAAGGCTCAACTGGAAGGTCTTACACACACTCATACTAAGACAATTGTTGTGGTTTCAATATTCAAAGAAACCCTTCAATTACTCCTTAAAAAGGATAAGGATTTTGGTCTAAGGACTGAATTTCAATAGTGTTTAGCTTCCTGTGAGTCCAAGGTTGCAGGAGTGGGGTCATGATGGATATTATATGGGTTAGATGGAGATAGTGACATGCCATTGACATAGTGTAATTATCAATATATAATATGTAGGAGGTGAGATTTTGTGTATCTAGGAGGTCTTTGAAAGTTAATATGATCATATAAATATAGATACCACACTTTTTCCTTACACATGTTTGAAATCATATATATAGATATCACTCATCCCATTTCATTTATAAATATTGATACCACTCAACTTTTTGACACGTATTTTATGGTGTGTTAGAAAAGGAAAATAATATTTGTGATATTAGTTAGTAATTAATCAATAAATATTAACAATAAGATATAATTATTGTTAACTAAAGTGATATTAATTAGTAACTAGTTTAAAAAATAAGAAATTACAAATTAAGCCTAATTGTTTTTAGTTACAATAGTTATAATAATTTTAAAATATCTTAATAATAATTAATTGTGATTAATGATTACTAATTATTATTAATTATTAGTTAATAATATTTAATAATAAAAAATTATTACTAAATATTATTATTTATATTTTAATAAATTAACTAATAATAAATATTAATTATTGTTAGTAAATAAGTAATAATTACTATTAATTAAAAATTATTAAACGTGATTATTAATGAAATAGTAATTAATTAATAAAGATTGAAACTAAATAATAATAATTATCTACCATGTGATGTTCTCTATTAATTAATCCGTAATAATTTTTAAATTAGTGATTAAGAGTACTTATTAATTAATTAAAATTTATTAATCCTATTTATTAATTATTTAGTAATAAATTAACAAGCATTAATACTAACTTATAATTACCAACTAAAAATTAATATTAAATATTAAATAATCCAAATTAATTATTAAATTACTAATACTATTTATTAATTAATGACATATTATTATTCATATTTATTTATTAATTAGTAATTAGTTAATATATTTTAATATTAACAAATAATTGTTAACTACTAAGTGATATTAAATATTTATTAATTAATCCATAATGATTATTAAATTACTATGACTATTTATTAGGTAATTATAAATTATTTTATATATTTACTAATTAATTATGACTTAATTAATATATATTATTACTAAATAGTAATTATGTGATATTAAGTACCCATTAATTTATAATAATTATTTAAAAGGTAGGGGAGGAGCCCTTTTATTGAAAGAAACAAAAGTCAAGAAAAATTAGAAGATGGGGTCAAACACGGCTAAACTACCCTTATTAAACTCAATCCCAAAACAACAAATTTCACATTCAAAAACAGGACAAAGCATTCAAAAAATCCACATTTCAGTACCTCAGGCCATGAACCACCTCGAGCCAGGCTCCCTGATTTGCAACCCTGAAATGCAATCAACCCATCAGCAGATCTCCAGTGATTAGAATTCATTGGATTAGCACACGTTTCCATTGACAAAAATAAAGAAACCACCATGCCGATGAGAACACCGGTAGCACCCAAGAACCAAAAACAAACTCGGCGACATCAAACAGATCTGGAAATTGAAGCAGCACATCGATCAAACTCAATCAAGACCTAGTTTTTCATAATCTTATCTCCAAGCTCATGTTCTTCATTATATTTGATATTCCAATTGAAATGTCCATGCCCACGACCAAGACTTCTTGGATGAAGTCCTCTCCTCCAAGTTCTCACTTACTGTTAAGTATCTTCAATGTCATTGTCCTCTGAGTCAGTTCTCCCAACATCTAATTGTGCCACTGCCCTCTTATGTGACTCATTAGGTAAAACAACCTCGCTATCCTATTCTGTGAATGTTTGCACCGTATCTACCTAAACTCCATTATCTTTCACTTCATTAATATAATCAAGGACTCCATAAGGGGTATGTACAGTCACTTGATTTTTTCTGACATCATTAAGTTATTCTTGTACCATAAACCAAGACTACGTTCTCTAGTTAGAAATTACAATTCCTAAGGTCGCACCATGTACTTTCAAAGAAATTGAGATAGGAAAATTCACATGTCCAGGTTCCAACTACATCACTTGTGCATTATTTATAATTTTTAATATTTCAAGGAGATTAAGCATTAATTTTTTGGTTTCCATTGTGATCCCTAAAATTAATCATCTTCTCCTCCATAAGTTATTCATTAGCTAAGTCTTAAGTTCTAGATTCGTCAAAAAATTGATCATCAAATGGTGTCTCTGATGGTCAACCATTCGCTTCCTAGTAGACATCCAAGATTCCAGAATCTATATCAATTTATGTAACATGTTCAACCATTGGTGTGATCTCTAGCTGTGCATTAGACTGAATTCCATCATATAAACTAGGGTGGGGATATGTTCTAGTTCCTTCCATTATCCTTCTTATAGGCTAAAAAAAATCATTAGGATCTAAAAGATCCATTTTATGACCATCTAGAGCATTGAACGAAGACCCATTGGATGCCATAATCATGTC
The DNA here is from genome assembly GCA_963277665.1 of Viscum album. Classification (NCBI taxonomy): domain Eukaryota; kingdom Viridiplantae; phylum Streptophyta; class Magnoliopsida; order Santalales; family Viscaceae; genus Viscum; species Viscum album. Next base: position 809,065,395 of record OY728127.1, read on the forward strand.
TTTATAAGAGGGAATATCCTTCTTACCCAGGTGTTAATAAAAATCATTTTAATTTGATTATTGAGGTATAATCACCTGATCAAAATGAACAGAATTCTTTTCCGCAATATTCACCCAATTCATGTCCTTCACCTGTATATGTAGACCAAAATGATAAGTTCCTACATCATATACTATAAACACTCCCTTTCCCCTCTCATTAGATTCCAAATTATGTCCACTTACATCCTTCCCTTAAATTCCAACAAACATATAGGGGATAACAGAAGCCACCATAGTCACATTATTACAAGCCTTTGCAGATGTCTTCTTCCAACATTCAGAAGTCTCATGCCCTTTTAGATTACAAAAACCACAACAAATATCCACGCAAAATTTACATTTGTTGTGTCCAATGGATTTACATCCACTATAGAATAGAGTCAATTTCTCATGATGAATAGTTAATTCAAAACTAAAATTCGTAGTAGACAAGACCATATTCTCAATGGGTGTTGAACTGATATCTACCTCCACCAAGAAGCACGCAAAATAACCAAAGCGTTCATCAATTTTTTCATGATCCAATTTAATTTGGGTTATAATATTTTATGCAATATCAAATAGAATTCAAGGATACCACAAAATTTAGTTTAAACCATATATCCTAACAGAAACTTGAGTCTTTATGCTTCAAATTGCAACGGGATTGAAGCTAGGGTGAAATCATAGATACAAAGCTTACCTGGCTTGAGAGAAATGGATTCGAGCCCCCATACCTTCCTCTTTAAATCTTCTGATGAGAACAAGATATGAAAGTATCCACACCCAATGGGAATAAAATTACAATCTTTAAATCCTTAATTGAAGGAAATCCATTGAACGAAATCTTCTATTTCCATGGTTTATATCCCAAGGGTAGAACCATTCTTGCAATGATAAAAAAAATCATAGATCTTGAACCTATCAAGAATTAGATCTTGATTATCACGAACGAGAGCTGAATTACCACGTCTAAAAATCCTTTCTAAAACCCCATCATTTCCCGAAGTGAATATTCATTAGCATCATGCGTCTATGTTCATCAATGGAAAGAGGCAGTCACCCTGAATTTAGCCGACCCCGCTTTCAGATTCTTAGAACAAAGATATGAAACCTAGGATCCTTCTCCAACAGCCTTATGGGATCCGAATTAACCTTTTGAAAGGAATGATTCAGCCAAAGCAGCTCGATCTAAAGATTCCATGAGCAGATAAACCTAATTGCAATCGAGAAAATGAGAAAAAAGCTCTTGTGGACCTCCCATCTCTCACATTCTCCATTTCATAATAATTATTGAAATAAATTTATTTATTATTAAAATAAATTTATTATAATTTTATATTATAATTATAAATAAATATATTTATAAATATTTGTATATAATTACAAATATATGAATAAAATTATATATATTTATATAATTATATATATATAATTCTATAGATTTTTTAATAAGTATATATAATTATAAATATAATAAATATATTTATTGTTGAAATATATATTTATTTATTTATAATTTTATAAATACTTTTTTAAAAATACTATATATATATTTCAATTATTAATAAATATATAAAATTATCTAATTTAAATTACCACATTGCAATTACCCATGGATAAAATTTTCAAATTGCATGGACAATAATTGATTATAAGATAAAATTTCTAATTACCCATATACTGTCACGACCCGACCTCGGGGCCCGTGCCGTGACTACCCCAAGACCGCCTTCCATAGGCCAGGGGCTGGCGACTAGCACCAAGGCGTAAAATCCCGGTAAATAGGGAAGGCATTTCCTTTATAAGTAACAACCACCACAGAGTCAGCAAGCGGAAAGTAACTACCAAGTGCAGAAAAGTAAAGGGGGCCGGAATACAAGCCCAACTGAAAGTACAACTGAAAAGGTAAAGAACAGCAACTGAAGAAAAGACGGCGGCCTCGTGTCGTCCACTGGCAATCCCACCTGAAGGGTGGGTACAGATAGCCTCCAGGCTCCTCGGGTCCCACGTCCGCTCCGAGCACGTCCCGCCCAGTGGTCCGCCTCCAGGTACCGTCCTGCTCCACGCCCCAACCGAGATCAGCGCTGTCCGTCGTCTGCATCCAACACAACAAGGTGCGGGCATAGCCCGTGCAGGGGTGAGTATAAACTACTCAGTAAGGACCCCGAGACCCCCGAAGGTCTCCCGAAATCCACAAAGGATATAGCACAAAAGAAAGGTGCAATCACGAAATAACATCTGACTCGACTTAGGTATATGCCCATACATATACCTAAGTCCCCAATTCTAGCTCTGCTCACGAGCTCAAGAACAACTCAATCCACACAGGAAAGCAAGACTCAAATCCACAAAGGAGAGTAAACAGTAAATCCACATAGGATAGTTCAACACAATCCACAAAGGAGAGTAACATAAGATTCAGCTCAACCAGGTATACTTTTTCAGATGACGTCAAAGATGATCACTGATCCATCTAAGTCGTCGGACCCACGAAGGATCGATAGGTACTAACCCCCGCAAAAGACCCACACAGGATCGGGCTCACACAGAACCTGTAGGCAGTGGCTCACACAGAACCGGTAGTAAGGACCCACACAGGATCGGGCCCACACAGGACCTGTAGCACTGATCCACGTAGGATCGCTGAGTGCAGTAGTCGACACAGTCCACTGAGGATCTCCGCACAGTCGTCGCCGCAGTCCACGAAGGATCTCTGCTCTGTCGTCGTCGCAATCCACGGAGGATCTCTGCTCTGTCGTCGTCGCAGTCCACGGAGGATCTCTGCTCTGTCGTCGAAGTCACAGCCAGCACTAGGGTTCCCGCACACAGCGAGCTCGTTTAGGAGGGTCCGCTCCACGAGCCGAGAGGCTGATACATCAACTGACACGTAGTCCGAAGTTGATGTATCCAAAAGTTCCGTATCGAAAACAGGATCTCATCGCAACAGACGGCGCGTCAATCGGACGCCCGGTCTGAGAGTTATTGGCATTTTCGTCCCAGGGGCCCGGTTAGTTTTTAGGGCAAAACCAACCCGACCGTACTCCGCCTGTGTCCGATCCTCGGGCGGAGTATGCCAAAAGTTCCGTCTCACTTAGAGGAAACTACCACAGCTGACGGTACGTCGATCGGACGTCCGTAGCTCAAGTTATGAGCGTTTCCGCTCCGAGGGCCCGGTTGGTTTCGTGTACGAACCAACCCAGCCGAACCCAAAGTCTTCCGAAACCTTGAGTGTAATATACCGAAACGACCGTATCGATCCAAGGATCGCGTAGCCGCTGACGGTTCGTCAATCGGAGGTCCTAGGCCCAAGATACGGGCAAAAGACCGAAGAGGGCCCGAAAACGGGGTTCTGGGCCCGGGGGGACCCGGCCCGAACCCCCCCTGGGTCGGCCGAACCGGGTCGACCCGAACCGGGTCGACCTGACCCGGCCCGACCCGGCTCGGCCGGGTCCGGTCCGGCCTGGGCGCGGCCCGGCCGACCGGACCGGCCGGCTCGGCTTCAGCCGAGCGGCCGAAGGAAACCGTCGCGGGTTTGACCCGCGGCTTGGAGGAACGCGGCCCGTGCGGGCCGCGTGTTGGGTGGCCGGACCACGGACGCGGTCCGGCGGTTCGCCGCCGCCGCGGCCGACCCGCGGCGGATCCTCCGGCGGCGCACCGGGCGCCGCTGGCGACCCGCGCCGCCGCCGCCTTCCGCGGGCCGCCGGAGTTGCTCCGGTGGCCCGTTTTGCCTCCCGTCTGCGCCATTGTTCCTCCCGGGGGCCGATCTTCACTGCGGGATCAACGGATCGCCCTTGCCGCATGGTTCGTCGTCGTCCGCCAAATCCTCACAACAAAAATATCGGCAGAGGGTTGCCGGGTCTTGTTCGTTAGACCCGCACCCTCCGCGTTAGTCATAAACAACGGGAGAAAGGGGATACAACAATTTTTAATCAAAGATAAAAATTGTTCACTCCTTTTTCTTTTAAACGGTAATTCAATTTTATTAACCACTTGAAATTATTCATGCCGGTTCTTTATTCAAAAAGAAATAAAAACACGGGAATGAATCATCAAGAATTAAATCCCTACCTTGTCGTCGTCGTCGGACGAGAGGTCGTCGCGGAATCGCTCGTCGCGGAAGGAGGGGACCGTCGCGCCGACGATCTCCGGATCTAGAACAAACGGATTTAATTAATTAAATCTGTTGTCATTGAAAATTAAAAAGGGAGAATTAAACGATCCGTTTCTCACCTTAGTTGCCGAACGAGGATCGGCCGCGGAAGAAGAGGCGTCGCCGAAGAACGTCGCGGGTAGAGCTCGTCGACGTCGCAGATCACGGTGTGCGTCGTCGAATTCCGGTCGCCGGCGTTCTTCGCATTCTTCATGTTCTTCGCATTCTTCGCGAGGAGGGTGGAGGTTTAGAGGATCTCGCACAACAGGAGGATCCTCCAAAATAGACAAGTTTGTCTATTTTATTATTTTGCCAACGAACGCAAACGCGTAAGTAACGACCCATTAAATTCGTTGAATTAATTCAACGAATGAAACAGCCCATTTAATTCACGAAATAAACCGCCCAATTAAATGGTCTGTTAAGAATTAAAGAAAACGCGCCGGTTGACTTTTCAGTTACTTTGACGGGTTTTCGCGGGTGCGTTACTTAGCGAAAGAAACGGCGGGGCTCGTGCGGGCCCCACCTCACAAATATCCTACCAAGAGGGTAGGATATTTCCGGATAGCACCCTATCCACTTTAACTTAGCTCAAGTGGCTTTCAAGTGACTTCCAAGCAGCTTAAGTGAAATAAAATAAAGTTGTCGCACAAATTTTATTTTATTTCTGACTTAAAGCCCCAAAATTTAAAAACCACGTCTGAGCAAACGCAACTCCGGAAGAGGCATTTCTAAGCAAAAACCGGCGCTGCGATTTCATCGGTGCCCTCAGAATTCAATTCCGGGCACCGGTTCAAAAGATATAAAAACCCGCTCGTCCTTTCACTGAACGTACCCGAGCCAAACTTCGGAAATTGATTCCGGGCACACCGGGCCTCGGAATCAGGTGCCGTCTGAAGCTGCGCTCTTGTAAAATTCCAAAGAAAATTAAGAAAAAAATTTCCTTGAAAATTGCGGGTCTTTACATTACTCCCACCTCAGGGCTTTACGTCCCCGTAAAGATACATCAAAAACTAGGGGAACAAATGGGGGTACTGAGCATGCATCTGAGCCTCCCGCTCCCAAGTGCTCTCCTAGAGGTTCCCGTGCTGCCATCTGACGCGCACAAGAGGAATCGACCGCCCATGTAGGACCCGCTCCTATCGATCCTCGATCTCCACTGGGACCTCCGCAAAAGTCGCCCCATCGTCCACGTCCAGCTCCCCAAAGTCGATGATGTGCGTCGGGTCGTGCACGTATCTCCTCAGCTGAGACACGTGGAAGACTTCGTGCACCCGGTGCAACTGAGGTGGTAGAGCCAGGCGATAAGCCACCTCTCCTATCCTGCTGAGGACCTGGAAAGGCCCGATGAAGCGTGGAGACAACTTGCCGCCTCAGCCAAATCTCCGTAAACCACGTCGAGATGAGACACGCAAAAAGACGTGGTCGCCATCCTCGAACTCTAGTGGCCTCCGCCTCCTGTCAGCATATGACTTCTGCCGGCTCTGAGCTGTCCTCATCCTCTCCTGGATGATCTGGACCTTCTCTGTCGTGGCTCGGACCATCTCTGGTCCCACGAGTGCTGACTCCCCAGGGTCTGTCCAGCACAACGGTGATCTGCAGGGTCTGTCGTACAACGCCTCATATGGTGCCATCCCGATGGTGGAGTGGTAGCTGTTGTTGTACGCGAAATCCACCAAGGGTAGGTGGTCCTCCCAGCTGCGACCAAAATCGAGAACACAAGCATGGAGCATGTCCTCGAGTGTCTGTATGGTCCTCTCCGCCTGACCATCCTTCTGAGGGTGGAAGGCTGTGCTCAGATGGAGCCGCGTCCCGAACGCCTCCTGCAACCCCTTCCAAAGCCGGGAAGTGAAACGAGCATCTCGATCGGAGATGATAGACGATGTCACACCGTGAAGCCGTACGATCTCCTGGACGTAAAGACGTCCCAAGCTCTCCACTGAGCCCTGCTCTCTGATGGGTAAGAAGTGTGCCGACTTGGTGAGTCGGTCGACAATCACCCAAATGGAGTCGTGACCTCTGGAAGTGCGTGGAAGTCCAGTCACGAAGTCCATAGATATGCCGTCCCACTTCCACTCCGGGACCTCCAAGGGCTGTACCAAGCCTGCTGGTACCTGATGCTCTGCCTTCACCTGCTGGCAGGTGAGGCATCGTGAAACGAACTCTGCCACAGCTTTCTTCATGCCCGGCCACCAGTGCTGTCGTCTGAGATCTTGGTACATCTTCGCCACTCCGGGATGCACCGCCAATGGAGAAGTGTGAAACTCTCTCAGCACCTACTCTCGTAAAGCGACTGGTACGAAGGTACGTCCTCTGAAAAGGATGTCGTGCTCTGCTCCAAGGGAGAAACCATCAGGCGCCTGACCTGAGGATATCAGTGCACGCCGGGTCTCACAGTCAGTGTCCCCATGCTGAGCCTCTCTGACCCGCTGTAGAAGTGGAGGAGAGACTGTGAGAGACTGAAGAAAGGCTGCTCCATCTCTATCCACGAAGGATATCTGTAAGGAGGCTAGCTGCTCCGTCGCCTCCTCAAGTAGTTGAATTCCCGTCCTCCTGCTGAGGGAATCGGCTACCACGTTCCCCTTCCCAGGAGTATAGACTATCTCAAAGTCATAGTCCTGGAGGAACTCAAGCCATCTCCGCTGTCTCAGGTTCAGGTCCTTCTGAGAGAAGATATACCTGAGACTCTGGTGGTCAGAAAAGACTGTGAAGCGCTCGCCCATCAGATAGTGCCGCCAAGTCTTCAGAGCGAAGACCACTGCTGCTAAATCCAGGTCATGAGTGGCGTAGTTCTGCTCATGCGGCCTCAACTGACGTGATCCGTAGGCGATCACGGCCCTCTCCTGCATCAGGACGCACCCGAGTCCAGTCCCTGATGCGTCGCAGTAAACTACGTATCCAACTCCCTCCTCAGGCAACCTCAAGATAGGTGCGCTGGTCAATCTCTGTCTTAGCTCCTGGAAGCTCTGCTGACATCTGTCTGAACACACAAAGGGTTTCCCCTTCTTTGTCAAGGCTGAGAGTGGTGCCGCAACTCTGGAGAAGTCTGGCACAAATCTCCGATAGTATCCGGCTAGGCCCAAGAAGCTTCGCACCTCCGTCACGCTCCTGGGTGGCTCCCAAGCTAGCACTGCCTCGATCTTCGCGGGATCCACTGCAACTCCCACCTCAGAGATGACGTGCCCCAAGAAGTGGACCTCACGTAACCAGAACTGGCACTTTGAGAGCTTGCCATAAAGCTGGTGCTCTCGGAGTGTGTCTAGCACAACTCGCAGGTGGTAGGCATGCTCCTCCTCAGTCGTCGAGTATACCAAAATGTCGTCAATGAAGACCACGACAAATCGGTCGAGGTATGGCTGGAAGATCCTGTTCATGAGGCTCATGAATACTGCTGGAGCATTGGTTACGCCGAACAGCATAACCAAGAACTCATAATGGCCATACCGACATCTGAAGGCCGTCTTCTGCACGTCCTCGTCTCGAACTCTGAGCTGATGATAGCCTGACCGGAGGTCTATCTTCGAGAACCACCGCGCTCCCTTGAGCTGATCGAAGAGGTCATCAATCCGTGGCAGCGGATACTTGTTCCTCACTGTCACCTGGTTCAGGCGACGATAGTCGACACACAGTCGCAAGCTCCCGTCCGCCTTCTTGGCGAACAATATCGGGGAAGCCCAGGGTGAAACACTGGGTCGGATAAACCCCTTGCTCTGCAAGTCCTCCAACTGTACCCGCAGCTCTCGAAGCTCGGCGGGGGCCATCCGGTATGCTGGAGTAGATATCGGGGCTGTCCCGGGGTACAAGTCGATGTAAAAGTCTACCTCTCTACGAGGAGGTAGCCCTGGAAAGTCGTCGGGAAAGACGTCCACGTACTGGTCCACCACTGCAGGAAAAACTGGACTCCGCACGTCCACTGCTCCTAGGATGAGGCTAGCCAACTGATGAGAGATGGGCTGCACTCTCCTCCGCGGAAGTCCATCCTGTGCTGCAAAGGTTCCCTTCTCGCTGGTGAAGGTAAACCTGCTCCCGTCGGTGCGAACACATCGCACCTTGCGCCTAAAACAGTCTATATGGGCATGAACCGTGGATAGCCAATCCATGCCCAAGATGACGTCGTAAGGCCTCGACGCCGCTACAAGGAGATCCCAGCCGAAGCTCTCGCCTCCTAGAGTAAGCTCACACTGCCGGCACCAGTGCGTAATCGTCGAGTCTGCTCCCGTAGGAGTCTCTAGCCGTAAAGATCGAGCCAACGGCTCAGTCGGAATCTCCGAGCTCCGAACAAGGGCAGAGGCTATGAAAGAGTGACTCGCTCCTGTGTCTATAAGTACTGCAGAAAGGGTGGAATAGACACAGATCGTACCTCGAATCATCTCTGGCATGTCGGGGTCGTAGGCCTCCACTGCCTGGAGCTGGGCCTGTCCCTGCCCGCCAGCTCCCTGTGGTCGAGGTGGCCCTCCTGGTGGTGGTGGGGGTAGAGCCTGGAAGCGTCGCCCACCACCTGCTGCTCGGCCAGCTCCTCTGCCTCGTCCGCCTCCTCCCTGCGGACCGCCACGGTCGACCCTCTGCCTCTGCCTGGGTGGCCCCTCCACCGTCTGCTGCTCCTCTGGTCGGCGAGTCGGGCAGTCACGAGCCATGTGACCCTGCCCGCCGCAGGAGTAGCACAGCCTGCCTCTCGGAAGGCTGGCACTCCGCTGTGTGCCCCGCACTGCTGAGCCGGTGTCCTGAGGCCGTCTGCGTGGGGGTCTGGTCTGCCTGGACCCGAGAGTCATCCGTCGGCTACCTGCTGCCGAAGATTCAGCTACCTGCCGCCCTGCGCTAGGTCTCGCCGCTGAAGAAGGCTCTGCCAGAAAGCTCTCGATCAGGAGGGCTCGCTCCAGTACTCCCGCCTGGGTCGGAATGCTGAGGGAGATCAGCGACGCCCGAATCTCCTACCGCAAGCCCTGCTCGAAGGTCCGGGCCCGGAAGAAGGGGTCCCGTACCATGTCGGTCGAGTAGCGAGATAGGTCAGTGAACCTCGCCGTGTACTGAGCGACCGTCATGCTGCCCTGGCGCAGCTGGAGAAGCTCCTGGATGCGTACCGCTCGGAGGGTGGCCGGGACGAACTCAGAGCGGAAGAGGCTCTCGACGTCTGTCCAGAGCAAGGATGCCTCATCGTGAACCTGGAGCATCAAGCTCCACCATCGTCCTGCCGCCGCCTGTAGGAGGCTCGCCGCGAGAATCACCATGAGATCCGCTGGTGTCCTCACTAGCCTAAAGATCCGTACCACTGCCTCTAGCCAGTCCTCGGCGGCCTGGGGGTCCGCCTCGCCACGAAACCTGGGCGGTCGCTGGCTCTGAAACTCATGCAGTGCCCTGAGGCGACGTGCATCGTCAGCGTCTGGTACTGGTAGCATCGGTGGCTCGGCGGGTAAAGCTACCGCCGATGCCACTGCTGGCAAAGGGCCCTGCACCGAGGCCTCGTCGCTCGGTGGGCTGCCGTCGCGCCCTACACTCGGAACCCTAGCTGGATGTCGTCGCGGGGCCATCCTGAAAAGGAGAACAAGAGCACCACAGTCAGAACAGTATACCTGGTGAGATGGCACAAGTAATCACAAAGAAGACTTGAGACTTTCATGAAGCAGATCAGTATACCCGGTGAGCTGACACAAGTAATCACAAAGAAGACTTGGAACACACACACAATCAATGTTTTCATGCATTAAGTCGGAAATCAGGAGTCAGGGTCCTGGTGTACGGATACGTCGGCCGTCGTACCAACACTGGGCTCCCTGAACTGATAACCACACTTAATACACTAAACACTATTGCTTCATATAGAAAAGACGATCAGAGTCTGCGGTAGAACCGACCAGCTCTGATACCAATTTGTCACGACCCGACCTCGGGGCCCGTGCCGTGACTACCCCAAGCCCGCCTTCCATAGGCCAGGGGCTGGCGACTAGCACCAAGGCATAAAATCCCGGTAAACAGGGAAGGCATTGCCTTTATAAGTAACAACCACCACAGAGTCAGCAAGCGGAAAGTAACTACCAAGTGCAGAAAAGTAAAGGGGGCCGGAATACAAGCCCAACTGAAAGTACAACTGAAAAGGTAAAGAACAGCAACTGAAGAAAAGACGGCGGCCTCGTGTCGTCCACTAGAAATCCCACCTGAAGGGTGGGTACAGATAGCCTCCAGGATCCTCGGGTCCCACGTCCGCTCCGAGCACGTCCCGCCCAGTGTTCCGCCTCCAGGTACCGTCCTGCTCCACGCCCCAACCGAGATCAGCGCTGTCCGTCGTCTGCATCCAACACAACAAGGTGCGGGCATAGCCCGTGCAGGGGTGAGTATAAACTACTCAGTAAGGACCCCGAGACCCCCGAAGGTCTCCCGAAATCCACAAAGGATATAGCACAAAAGAAAGGTGCAATCACGAAATAACATCTGACTCGACTTAGGTATATGCCCATACATATACCTAAGTCCCCAATTCTAGCTCTGCTCACGAGCTCAAGAACAACTCAATCCACACAGGAAAGCAAGACTCAAATCCACAAAGGAGAGTAAACAGTAAATCCACATAGGATAGTTCAACACAATCCACAAAGGAGAGTAACATAAGATTCAGCTCAACCAGGTATACTTTTTCAGATGACGTCAAAGATGATCACTGATCCATCTAAGTCGTCGGACCCACGAAGGATCGATAGGTACTAACCCCCGCAAAAGACCCACACAGGATCGGGCTCACACAGAACCTGTAGGCAGTGGCTCACACAGAACCGGTAGTAAGGACCCACACAGGATCGGGCCCACACAGGACCTGTAGCACTGACCCACGTAGGATCGCTGAGTGCAGTAGTCGACGCAGTCCACTGAGGATCTCCGCAAAGTCGTCGCCGCTGTCCACGAAGGATCTCTGCTCTGTCGTCGTCGCAGTCCACGGAGGATCTCTGCTCTGTCGTCGTCGCAGTCCACGGAGGATCTCTGCTCTGTCGTCGAAGTCACAGCCAGCACTAGGGTTCCCGCACACAGCGAGCTCGTTTAGGAGGGTCCGCTCCACGAGCCGAGAGGCTGATACATCAACTGACACGTAGTCCGAAGTTGATGTATCCAAAAGTTCCGTATCGACAACAGGATCTCATCGCAACAGACGGCGCGTCAATCGGACGCCCGGTCTGAGAGTTATTGGCATTTTCGTCCCAGGGGCCCGGTTAGTTTTTAGGGAAAAACCAACCCGACCATACTCCGCCTGTGTCCGATCCTCGTGCAGAGTATGCCAAAAGTTCCGTCTCACTTAGAGGAAACTACCACAGCTGACGGTACGTCGATCGGACGTCCGTAGCTCAAGTTATGAGCGTTTCCGCTCCGAGGGCCCGGTTGGTTTCGTGTACGAACCAACCCGGACGAACCCAAAGTCTTCCGAAACCTTGAGTGTAATATACCGAAACGACCGTATCGATCCAAGGATCGCGTAGCCGCTGACGGTTCGTCAATCGGAGGTCTTAGGCCCAAGATACGGGCAAAAGACCGAAGAGGGCCCGAAAACGGGGTTCTGGGCCCGGGGTGACCCGGCCCGAACCCCCCCTGGGTCGGCCGAACCGGGTCGACCCGAACCGGCCCGACCCGGCTAGGCCGGGTCCGGTCCGGCCTGGGCGCGGCCCGGCCGACCGGACCGGCCGGCTCGGCTTCAGCCGAGCGGCCGAAGGAAACCGCCGCGGGTTTGACCCGCGGCTTGGAGGAACGCGGCCCGCGCGGGCCGCGTGTTGGGTGGCCGGACCGCGGACGCGGTCCGGCGGTTCGCCGCCGCCGCCTTCCGCGGGCCGCCGGAGTTGCTCCGGTGGCCCGTTTTGCCTCCCGTCTACGCCATTGCTCCTCCCGGGGGCCGATCTTCACTGCGGGGTCAACGGATCTCCCTTGCCGCACGGTTCGTCGTCGTCCGCCAAATCCGCACAACAAAAAGATCGGCGGAGGGTTTCCGGGTCTTGTTCGTTAGACCCGCACCCTCCGCGTTAGTCATAAACAACGGGAGAAAGGGGCTACAACAATTTTTAATCAAAGATAAAAATTGTTCACTCCTTTTTCTTTTAAACGGCAATTCAATTTTATTAACCACTTGAAATTATTCATGCCGGTTCTTTATTCAAAAAGAAATAAAAACACGGGAATGAATCATCAAGAAATAAATCCCTACCTTGTCGTCGTCGTCGGACGAGAGGTCGTCGCGGAATCGCTCGTCGCGGAAGGAGGGGACCGTCGCGCCGACGATCTCCGGATCTAGAACAAACGGATTTAATTAATTAAATCCGTTGTCATTGAAAATTAAAAAGGGAGAATTAAACGATCTGTTTCTCACCTTAGTTGCCGAACGAGGATCGGCCGCGGAAGAAGAGGCGTCGCCGAAGAACGTCGCAGGTAGAGCTCGTCGAAGTCGCAGATCATGGTGTGCGTCGTCGAATTCCGGTCGCCGGCGTTCTTCGCGTTCTTCACGTTCTTCGCATTCTTCGCGAGGAGGGTGGAGGTTTAGAGGATCTCGCACAACAGGAGGATCCTCCAAAATAGACAAGTTTGTCTATTTTATTATTTTGCCAACGAACGCAAACGCGTAAGTAACGACCCATTAAATTCGTTGAATTAATTCAACGAATGAAACAGCCCATTTAATTCACGAAATAAACCGCCCAATTAAATGGTCTGTTAAGAATTAAAGAAAACGCGCCGGTTGACTTTTCAGTTACTTTGACGGGTTTTCGCAGGTGCATTACTTAGCGAAAGAAACGGCGGGGCTCGTGCGGGCCCCACCTCACAAATATCCTACCAAGAGGGTAGGATATTTCCGGATAGCACCCTATCCGCTTTAACTTAGATCAAGTGGCTTTCAAGTGACTTCCAAGCAGCTTAAGTGAAATAAAATAAAGTTGTCGCACAAATTTTATTTTATTTTTGACTTAAAGCCCCAAAATTTAAAAACCACGTCTGAGAAAACGCAACTCCGGAAGAGGCGTTTCTAAGCAAATACCGGCGCTGCGATTTCATCGGTGCCCTCAGAATTTGATTCCGGGCACCGGTTCAAAAGATAGAAAAACCCGCTCGTCCGTTCACTGAACGTACCCGAGCCAAACTTCGGAAATTGATTCCGGGCACACCGGGCCTCGGAATCAGGTGCCGTCTGAAGCTGCGCTCTTGTAAAATTCCAAAGAAAATTAAGAAAAAAATTTCCTTGAAAATTGCGGGTCTTTACATATACAAATCTCAAATAGCAATTCAAACCGGTAAAACAATGGTGAATTTGCAATTGAGATAATTTTTGAAAATTCAAGAGAATAACTAAGAAAATATATATATGTGTTAAAATAATTATTAAAAAAACCCTAAAATCTGGTGGTTGGCTAGAAGCAACAAAGGGAGGATATGGGGGTCCAGTCGTCTGTCGATGGTCACCCAGCAGTAAAGGAGGGAGGAGGGGGTCTGGTCGTTAGTCTACGGTTGTCCAGTAGAAAGAGATACAAGGCTCGCGCGAGGCTAGGGGAAGACGTCTAGTAGTAAGGGAGGGAGGGAGGTCTTTCAGTCGTTGGTTGGCATGTGAGGAAAAGGCTCGCATGAGGCAGCTGGTGATCAAGAGGGAAGGGGGGTCTTGGTCATTGATCATCGCTCGTCAGTCGTTGGATGATGCAGGTGGGGCTAGCCCCGCTAGACACTGGAAGGGGTGGCAATCGGGGTGACAGTACAGGGGTTGCAAATCAAAGTACAGATCTAGAGACAAACAAAATAAATCAACACATACCTTAAATTTGGAGAGGATTGCTTCATCAAGAAAGAATATGACAGCGGTGGGGGTTCAGTGTGAGCAGCGGTGGCGGTGACACTAGGGTTCCACGAGAGCATGAAGATGTGTAGAGGAGATGAATATGTCAAGGTTCTTTTTAAAAGAAACCATAAGGCTTTTAACATTTCTTTCAAAAAAGTGCAGATAAATAATATTTTTATCGGCGCTAAAACAGAAAGCGATGATAAAACTAATCTTTATCAGTGCTGATAAAGATGCGTATTTGTAACCACTAAAAAAATGTTGATAAAATGGTTCTTGATCAGCGCTAACTTTCTAGCACTGATAAAGAGAATTTTTATCAACGCTTTTTTAGCACTGATAAAGATTTAATTTTAATAATATATTTATTAATTTATAATTATATATATTTGCATGATTATATATATTTATTTCAATATATAAATAATTATAATTATAATTTAATAACTATATTTTTTATTTAAATATTTTTATTATAATGTTTTAATTATTTAAATATATATATTTATTTATAATTATAATTAAATATATTTAAAACTATTTCTATATAATTATAAATATATTTATATAATTATATATATTTTTATAGTTATATATATTTATATAAATAAATAAATAATTATAATTATAAATTTAATAACTATATTTATTATTTAAATATATTTATTGTAATTTTATAATTATTTTAATATATATATATAATTATAATTATAAAAAATATATTTAAAAAGTATTTTCATTTAAATTGTAAATATATAATTATAAATATAATAAATATATTTATAATAATTTTATAATTACTTAAATTTGTATTTATTTATTTACATTATAATTATAAATAAATATATTTAAAAAGTATTTATATATAATTATAAAGATATTTATGTAAATATATATATTTACTAATATAAGATTAGGAATATAATAAATATACTTATTATTTAAATATATTTATTATAATTTTACAATTATTTAAATATATATTTATTTATTAAATTTTATAAATATTATTTTAAAAAATATATATATTTAGAATTATATATTGATTATTTAAATTACAAAATTATTTAAAAAACATTTAAATAGATTAATTATATTAATTTCAAACATATTTTAAAAGTTAAAACTTAATAAATAAATTGAATAAATATTATTCATATAAATTGCAAACATATTGTAAATATTAAATGTATAGTAAATAATGTTATGATTAAATAAATTTTAACATTATTAATAAATACATAATAATAAATGAATAAATTAAATTAAATAAATTAAAAATATATATTTAAAAGTGAATTCGTAACATTTACATGAATATACATACGCATACACATCTACACACGCATATGCATACACACATGTATATACACACATACACATACATACATGCAGTTGTACATGTACATGTATTTTAAATTATTTAATATCAATATAAATATATATCTAAATAAATATATTCATTTATATATTATATAATTGTAAAAATGGAATATTAATATATTCTATTTATTTTATTTATATAGACATTTTTTAATCAATTTATATAAATAAACTGTTAAATTTTTTGACTAATATAAGTTTGATAATTTTTTATATATAAAATTTTGAAAATATTTTTTTATTAAAAGTTATATAATTCATATTTATATATTAATTTAAATATATATATATATACTTATTGAAAACAAAATATTATTTACAAATATATAAATATATTTATTTATTATTTAAAATATAATTATAAATAAATATATTTGTTTATTTTAATTATAATTATAAATAAATATATTTGTAAATATTTGTATTTAATTATAAATATATTTATAAATATTTGTATATAATTATAAATATATTTATAGATATTTGTATAGAATTATAAATATATTTATATAATTGTATATATTTATATAATTGTATATATTTATATAATTATATATATTTATTATTATATATGTTTATATAATTATAAATATAATAAATATATATTATTTATTTATATTCATTATAAATTTATAATTATTTAAATATATATATATTTATATAATTATATATATTTATTAACATATAAGTACGTATAATTATAAATATAATAAATATATTTATTATTAAAATATATATATTATAATTTTAAAAATATTTAAATATATATATATTATTTAAATATATATAAATTAGTTATGGTTTTATAAATACTTTTTTTAAGACATTTTATATATATATTTTTTGAATAATTAAAAAGTATATATTAATATATAATATTTATATTAATTATAAACATGCATTTTTTAATTAATGTATATAAATAAAAATTATTTATTCAATATAAATATGATAATTATATATATTATTAATATTTTTTATTAAAAGGTTTTATCAGCGCAAAGAATAACACTAATAAAGATCCATCTTTATAAGCGCTAAAAAAGAGCTGATAAAGGGTACACCTTTGTGAGTAATTTTTTCTCATTGATAAAAGTTACCTTTATTAGTGCTTTTAGGTAGCACTGTTAAAGGTATCCCTTTTACTAGCACTTTTTTTAGCGATGTTAAAAGCAAGCGCTTCTTATGGGATAATTTATGGTAGAGAAAAGTGTTTGTTTTCAATTTAAAATTGATGTGTTAATTCAAAATGTTTGTCACATACTCAAATCCAAGAAAGCATGATCGTATTTTCATGTTACTCTATGAAATTGATCAATCATTCATTTGTGACCTATAGGAATGAACACATTTAATTTTACTTTGTGGTGTTTGGTAATTCGAAACATGCATCACATGCTCAAAATAGAGCACATTCAGATAATCATGAAACTCTAAGAAAATTATTTTTGATTCATTAGTGACCTGTAGGAATGAGAAATATGCCATTATGACACAAAGTGTTTTTGTTATGACAAAAAGTATATTTTTTCCATTTTAAGCATTAAAGGAAATCAAAACATGCATTACATACTCAAAACTGAGAAAACATGATTTGATTGTTGAAAAAATCTAAAAAACTATTAATGATTCATTTGTTATGTGTATGAAGTATATGTAAATAATTATGAGTTGTGGTGTCGATGGTATGGCATAAAGTGTGTGTGTTTAAATTTAAAAGAGATATATTAGTTCGAAACATGCATCACATTCTCAAAAAAGGGTATACATGATGGGATTATTGTGTTACTTTATAACCATGATCGATGATTTATTTGTGAACTATAAGAATGAACTACACTTCTATCTGATGTGTGTGTGTTTAATTGTAATTCTACCCCCAATCACCTAATATATATACACTTCTATCTGATGTGAAGTGTAGTAGGAATGACTAAAATTGTATGTTTTCAATATAAAAATTATATTTTTGGTCAAAACATGTGTCACATTCTTAGAACTAAGAAAACGATATCATATTATCATGAAACTCTTGAAAAATTATTGTTCATTTATTTTTCACATGTATGAATGAATTACTTTTCATTTCAATGCATTATATTCTCTAAATAATCAAAAGTGTATTTTACACTTTAATTTTTTAAGTAGTACAAAACATGTGTCTCATTCTCAAAACTAAGAAAATGCGCTCAAATTATTGTCAAATACTGTGAAGAAAATTCATGATTTATTTGGGACAAGACATTCTAATGTGTGGTGTGCTCTAAATGACCTAATGTGTATTTTTCTATTTCAAAAACTGTTTTTAATTTATTAAGTTTTATTGATAAAGGAAATTTCATTTATTATTACTTATATATATATATATTACTCATTTTAATTGCAAGTATATATTTTCGGGTTGGTTAAAATTGAAAGGATTATTGATTCATCGATATAATCTTCTAAAAATGTTATTTTATTTATAAAAGTTATAATAATAACTTCATAGAGGATTATGTCATGAAACAATGACATTTATCTTTCATATGTATTCTGGTGAATCAGGTATGCTTAATATTGATTATGTTGGTGATTGTATTATATTTTCATTTTTTCTATTTTCTTGGTTGCTAAAACACTAGATTTTGCTTCAACAATCAATCGGGTGCTTTCACCATACTAAAAAAACACTAAGAACGAAGTCCTTTACTTAAACTAATAAAGTGCTAAAAAGGAGTCCTTTCATAGTGCTAAAAACGAACTGAGAAATGGGACCTTTATCAACACTTCACTATGATAAATAAGGGATATATCGACCACATAGAGACCACCAAACTATTGTCCCTTTTGGGTGATTAATAAATTTCTTCACCCAAAATGTGTGGTTTTAGGTGTTGGGTGTGTCCAGTAATGAGGGGGTGATGCAAGGGGATGTATAAAGCTTTCACCCATTGTCCATGACAAATGTGTGGCGATTAGAGAGTGGTGGGATTAGTTGAGGGAAATCATAGGTTGGTAAGAGGATTATAGGTAGGTGATCGAAGGGCCATTATGAGTGTTACAGGGGTGGTCAATGGGGGTCGGGTTGTGTCGGTCGTGATTGGGGTTGGTAGGGGATATTACAGGGGGTGTTGGGGATGATGACGAAGGTGGGGAAAATATCATTGATTTTTTTTGAGTATTTTCAAATATCATTTGACAATTTCATTTCTAATACTCTCTCTAGCAATGACCATCACATGGCGGTTTCTTTCTTCCACCAAATTTATGATTTTTTTTATTTTTAATTATGTTTTATATATTGAGTCACTTTGTCAAATATCATTTAGATTGTATTTATATTTAATAATTTATATGCCTTCAAATCACCTACATAAAACATAATAATGTTTTAAGTAGGTGACTTTGAAAGTATATAAATAATAAAGTATAAATACAATCTAACTGAAATTTAACACACTTAGTGAACTTATAAAGGATAATTGAAAATGAAAAGTATTTAATAAAAAAACTATTGAAAATTCATTTTAATGGCACAATAAAATGTTGTCTTCAAACATTAAATAAAGTGGTTGTTTTAAATTTCATTTATAATTTAGTAAACCATCCTGTAAATTTTGTGCATATATTTTTTAATGAGTAAATAACCTATTTTTAATCAATAATATGTGTGTCATGAAAATTAATTTTTTTGATAAATACTGATAAAATCCATTATATTTTCTATAAATTTGTAGTTTTTATTCTATTTTTTAGTTTTAATTATATAATTTTTTTAGTATATATTTTATAATCTTTTAAAGTTTCCTATTTGAAATTTAATTGGTTTTCCTATGTTTCAAGTAGTTTACTTTTAAAGCTTATAAAAATAAAAGTATAAGTAAAATAAAAATGAAAAGTAAAATAAAATTTAATGCAATACATTATTGTTTCAAATTCTTTAAGTCAATAGAAAAAATATACTTGAATGAGTATAGTAACTCTCTATGGTGATGCCTCATCCCATAATCTAGTGTGCAAATGGGACACCCATATCGAGATTGTAGACCTCTGTGATGGGGTGGAATATGATGTGTTGCAGAGGGCCGATCCATGGGCATTGTAACATCATATTTCTAATGCTCTACATCTGTCTCAATGGGAGGAGGTGTCAACTGGATGACATCATGCACACCCAATCCTTATCCAACTTATTATTTTGAAGGACTTCTCATAAACTCCTGGGGGAATCATATGACCTTATAAGACTCGGCCACAAAAGCTAGAATCATGGTAAATGACCCCTGATAGAATCTTAGAACAGTTGTACTCGAAGAAAACAATGTATATCCTAAAAACATAAATGGATATCATGCCTCTTGATGCACATCCTCAATCAACTAAGGCTGGATTGTAAGAGGATCGACCTCCTCTTGTGTAACAGGTGAGGCTTCACATGTATCATGACACGTATAAGGCCCCAACCTTAAAATATTACATAATCTTGAGATAAGTCAATAATTTGACTTTAATTACATCAAGGATCTTTTCAGGTTTAGAGTTTTATACAATTAGTCCATTATTAATACATATCATCCCATAATCATACAAGAGAATACTATCAAAATAGTATCCATTTTTTCCACCAAAGTAAACCCTTTTAAAAAATAAAACATGATTTCTTTTCTTGATAAAAATATTCTTGACTTCTTCCATTCTCTTACTCATCCTTATACCATGTGAAAACATTTTAAAAACTATGGATGAGCATAAAAACTCTGTAAAAGATAAAATAAGGAAATAAATTGTGATTCAATGATTATTTATAAACCCATGAATTCATAAGAATCATAAAAACTTCATATCAATCATAAATCCTAATGGTAACTTGTGCCATCCATATCATACTTACTTTGTAGCTTTCACAACCACATAGGGAGTAACCTTTATGGTTAAGTTTGGAATACTCATCATAGTATATTCCCTAAGTCTCTTAGGATAAACCTTAACATTTACCTCCATATCATTACCCAATGTATTGAAGAGCTATCACGGGATCACCCGAACTCAGTTTATCATGGAACCACCCATATACATAAACAATTCCCAAGAACCATAACATAATCATAACACATAAAACAAGCATAAAGGAAAAATAACATTTCCACATTGCAATCACAATAGATCATTTAATGATATTGAAATAATAAAACCTTTATCAAAACAATTTTCAATACCGAAATAAATAAAAATGTTATATGTTATTTATTTTTCCTTTAAAAACATTACGGCTTGTAGAGGAATCCAAATATCAAATAATGCTCGCAGCGGTGGAAAGGTTGTTGTCACCACATACATTAAAAAGAAACATTCATTTTGTCATTTTGTAAAATGGTTCATAGAAAAAGATTAATTTTGAAAAATATTGAATGAAATTAAAATTCAAATATTTTGATTATATATCGTATAAAATAAAGTCATGTATAAATCAAAATATGCATCAATTAAAGGAGATTGAGACAAAGTCCCTTACCTTGAATCCAACTTGTCTCGTTCAATATTTAATTTCATGAATAATAAAAATAGGTTAATTTATAATTACTTTATAACCTTTTTAAATTTTATTATTTGTTTTATATCAATTATTACCATGTTATAATAATTAGTTAGTTATTTGAGTTCATATCAGACATTTTGTCGATGTCTGGTACTTGAGTCAAAAATGAACTTGTTTTGATGAAAATTATCCATGTTTTCATAAGTCCATAATATCCATAATGATATTAATGATTTAAATATCATATATATCTAGTATGTATGTATTTATAATTGTTCATAATATTTGGAGATAAGAAGTTAAATGCACCATTCATTGAGTTGGTAGGTCGTACGTACGCATGAACTTTACTTTCATTTATTTTCCATATTTGATGAATGAAAACTAAATGATAAATAGGTATATTGTAATTACAGTATAATATCTATGTTATATATTTTATATAATTTCATTAACTATATCCTTTATATGTTTCATGTATGGCATAAACGAGTCGTATCACTTTGAGGGGGCGGTAGTCCACACTTCTGTAAATGAAATTATCGTATTTACACATTATGGAAAGCATAAAGGTATGTTATAATAAAAATTATAGAAGCATGGAGAAAATATAAATATAATATATATCATATATACATACAATTCCATCATAATTTCCACCATGAGAGGTGGTAGGAGAAAATTGAACAATCGTAGTTTCGTGAGGCAGCAGTTCGCCTTGCACAAAAATAGTGTGTTCTATATACATTAGATAGAGGTGTGTGTAAGAGTTGGTCGAACCCTTAGCATAAAAACATCCTAGTATATTGATGATACTTTTTTTGTTATAAAATAATGGAATAAAAATAGTTTATGGGTTTGGAGAAGGAAAATAAATGAAAGGATCTTGAGAGGAGACGCTACCTCTAAATCAAGTAACTCCTTTGGATTTGAGTCAAAAGGATTTCTTGAATTTCTTTATTCCCAAGGTAAGGCTTATAAGAGGAAGGGATGGATTTTGATATCTTATTTGAGCATAATTTTATCGAGTCAAGTGTCTTGATAGGTGTGAGTAAGTGGGTAGAGGTGGTGGCCTTTTATAAGAGGGAGGAGGGGCACTTTAGGAAAGTCTTGAAATATTATATTATTATAAATTTATTTTCGAATTATAATAGATCAAAAGTGATATATTTAGAGGATAATATGAGTATGGGTAAAAATACTATAAAAATAGGTTTTATACAAGTTTAGGTCGCAAATTTAACCTTATCTTTTGGCATTAACCCTTAGTTAAATAAATTAACTCTTACCGTCTCTTCTTGTGTTTTTACACTATATGGTTAATATAGTAACTATAAAATTCCAAGAGAACCTCAAGTGGATCATTAATGAAATTTTTAAAACTATCTAAGTTAGTTTTATGAATATTATATTTTTATATCTGTTATATCATTTAATAAAATAATATTTTTGTTAAAACTCATTTATGTCAATTTTGACACTATTTAGTAATTGATTTTTGTTAAAGTCATAACAACTTGATTCATTGAAAAAACAAAATTAAATGAAATATAACATGTCATAATCATCCATAAAATTATTTTATGGCATAAAAATTTTCAAATAAAATTTATTTTAATATTTATATTATCATTAATTTTAATATTTCATTAATAAGGTAATCACTGCATCATCATTTTTTCATAAATAAATTTATTTATTTAATGTCTAAATATTATAAATAAAATACCATGATGTAGGAAATATTTTTAGATTTATAAATACTATTTATATTAAAATAGAATAGTTATAGAACCCCATATTAAAATTTTTTTATTAAGAACATATATGTTTATGTTATATTTATCTTTACTTTAAATTAATTTTTATAACATGTCATTATCACACCCAAGTGTCTCCCAAATGAAAAATGTTAGGAATAAGGATTTGTTTTGACACCAATGACTCATCCATTAATAGTATTACACATGTTAGGGTAGTTTTATATTATCATAATATTATTTTTACCCTTATTAACTTAATTTACCCTTTAACTGTGGTAAATAAAAAAAATTACTGAAATTACTATTCATAATGTCCAAAAATAAAAGGAACCTATTTATACAATTTGGAACTTATGATTCCAAATATGGAATCAAATTTTCTAAATTATAAACACATAATTTTTAGTAATTAATTTAAAATTAAATCCCATTTTCAAAATGAGAAAATTGGTTTTTAAAAAGTAAAAACCATTAAAAAGCTCGTGTTTATATCAAATTTCAATGTGAAATTACTTCCAATGACCATAATTTTATTAAATTATAAAAACTTAATCCAATTACACTTTAAAACCAATTAAAAGTATAACATAAATATATAAATAAATTAGACGAAAAGTCAGTTTTGAATTAAAATTCATTATTTTTCACTATTCATTAAAATATGAATTTTATCAAAAAATCAACCAAAATAAATTTTGATGCCCCTATTCTAAATAAAAAGTTTATTTTGTCAAATATAACATATAAAAGAGACCAACACTATATTTAAAAAAATTTCTCCATTAAAAGGTAGTAAAACTACCTTTTAAAAATAGTAGAGTATTTTATGCTTAAAATTAGATTTCATCTCATTTTAAGGATATGAAATTTATTGGATAAATGTAAAGACATTTAAAAAATATGTAAAATCATAATATAGTTAATTCTATTCAATCCCTCCAATACAGTGGCTAGGATTTTTCTATCATTTAAAATAATAATATTATTATTGTATTATTTTTTAGTATAACTCAGTGTTGTGTGCAATGTAAGATTTCGGAGAAACTCATTGTTGTGTGTCGGGTACGCTATCATATATAGTGTCTCATTTAAACTAAAATTAATATTTTAATAAAAAAATATTAATAGATATGAAAATGTATTATTCTTTAATTACTTGGGATGATACATCCTTCCCCCCTTTTGGAAATTGTGTCCTCACAATTTTATTCACCTATCAAATAAGTGGGGGTATTTTTCCCTCATATCATTTTAAGATTCCCATGTTTCTTCTTCAAACATATGGTTTTTTCAAAAAAAACATTTACTTAATGAATCACCTTATTCTACAACACTTGCTTTCTACGATCAAGAATCTAGATGGGTTGTTCTTCATAAGAAAGATTCTCTTCTAACTAAACTACTTCTAGACTCAAAACTTGAGATAAATCCAACAAATACTTTCTCAGTATTAAAACATGAAAAACATTGTCTACCTAGGATAAACTTTGAGGTAAATCCACTTGGTAGGAAACTGATCTATCCTTCTCCATAATTTTGTAAGGTCCAATAAACCATAGACTCAGCTTCCCCTTCTTACCAAAATGCCTCACACTTTTCTAGGGGGGAACTTTGAGAAAGACATGATCACCTACCTCAAAAGAAAAATCCTTTCTTTGGTTATCTACATAACTTTTCTACCAACTCTAAGCTATCCTCATGTGCTTTTTAATGGTGTCATATGTATTCTAGAATGAAAACTGTTATTATAAGAAAACTCAACCAAAGAAAGAAATTGGTCCCATCATCCCTAGTAATCCATTGAAAAAGCACATATCATATCCTCCAAGGTCTGAATTGTTCATTCTGACTACCCATCTTATTAAGGATAAAAAGTTGTACTGAAATTTAATTCAGTACCTAATGACTTATGAAGGACTTTTCAAAAGTTATAAGTAAACCTGAGATCAAAATTATATACAATGGAGAGAGGAACTCTTTGTAACCTAACTATTTTTTAAGATAAAACCAATGAAGTTGATCTAGAGACTATATATCTTGAATAGGAAGAAAATGAGAAGATTTAGTTAATCAGTCAGCAATAACCTAGATTGCATTATTACCTCGAGATGTCTTCGGTAATGCCATAATGATGTCCATAGATATATTTTCCCATTTACACTCTGTTACTAGAAAAGGATAATGTATCCCCTTCAGCAACTATCATTCTTATTTCACCAGCTGACAAGTCAAACACTTCATAATAAAGTTAGCAATATCACTTTTCATTCCATCCCACCAATAACACTCTCGATGATCTATGTACATCTTAGTACTGCCAGGATGAACTAAAAATGGAGAACTACAAGCTTCACACAACAACTCTTTCTTAAACTGTGAATCACAAGTCACACATAATCTTTTCCCAAATCTCAAAACACAATCTTTATCAATGTTAAATTCAGGAAACTTACCCTTCTGAACCAATTATACCTTTTTCTGCAACTCAATATCTTCCTTCTATGCTTTCTTTATTCTATCTGATAGAGATGATTGCACTAAAACCTAAAAAAAATAGATTAATTTCCCGTACCATCAACTTCCATGACGAAGTTAATAAAATCATTTATCAAAGGGTCACGTTCCAAATATAACATGGTTAATGTAGCATTACTTTTCCAACTCAAAGCATCAGCTAATTTGTTATCTTTTACAGGATGGTAATGAATTGTGCAATTATAATCCCTGATTAATTCTAGCCATATTCTCTATCTCATTTTCAATTCTTTTTGAGTGAATATATACTTTAAACTTTTGATATTAGTATACATTTCACACTTTACTCCATACAAAAGATGCCTCCAAATTTTTAATGCAAAAACAATAGCAGCTAATACCAAATCATGTGTATAGTAATTTAATTCATGAGTTTTCAACTTATGTAAAGTATAAGAAATTACCTGATCATTCTGTATTAGGACACAACCAAGTCCATTCAATGAAACATCAATGTAGATAAAAAAATCACCATTTCTATAAATCAGTGCCAAAAACTGGAGCATTCACCAATCTTCTTTTTAATACCTAAAAATAGTCATCATGTTCTTTTTTCCAAATAAACTTAACCCCTTTTCAAGTTAACATAGTCAGTGGGACAGATAACTATAAAACTTTTTCAAAAAACCTCTGGTAATAGCCTGTTAAACCAAGAAAACCGTGAATCTTGGTTATATTTTTGGTTCTTGGCCAGTCTTCAACAACTTTTTCTTTAGCAGGATCAACAGTTATTCCATATTTAGAAACAATGTGACCAAGGAAAGAAATTTTTTTAACCAAAACTCACACTTTCAGAATTTTCCATACAGTTTATTTTCTTTTAAGGTTTGAAAGACAATACTTAAATGGATTTCATGCTCCTCTTTACTTTTAGAATATACCCAAATATCATCAATAAACACAACCACAAACTTATCCAAGAACTCATGGAAAATTCTATTCATAACATCCAGGAATATAAAAGGTGCATTAGTTAACCCAAAAGGCATAACTACAGAATCATAATCGCCATATATAGTAAAAAACGCGGTCTTATGAATGTCTGTTTCCTTTACATTCAATTGAAGGTACCCTGACCTTAAGTAAATCTTTTGAAAATACTGATCTCCCTGGAGTTGATCAAATAAATCATTGATGTGAGGAAGAGGATACTTTTTCTTAGCAGTGATGTTATTCAAGGATATATAATCAATAAAAAGTCTCATTGAACCATATTTATTTTTAAAAAAAAAAGATAGGATAACCTCACAGTGATGTTCTAGGTTGAATGAAACATTTATCTAATAAATCCTGAAATTGCTTCTTTAACTCTAAAAGTTCAATATGAGCCATTCGATAAGGGGGTTTTGAAATTGTCTTAGCACCAAGAACCAAGTCAATAGTAAATTCAACTTCATGATCAGGTATAATTCTAAGAAAATCATCAAGAAAAACATCAATATACTCATTTACCACTGGCACATCATTAATCTAAATAGTTCCATTATTTTCAACAATATTTTAAAGGTAATATTTATTTCCATCTTTTACTAGTTTCTCATATTCATGATATTTTATCAATATTAAGGGTTCATTCTTGCACAAAAAATGAATTTATTTATGAAAAGAAACTTCTTTATCTTGACAAATAATCTTAGCATGGAAAACAAAAAGCCAATCCATACCTAGAATAACATCAAACTCTACTGGAGGAAAAACAATAAGGTTTTCAAGTATATTCTTTCCACAGATAAGGACTAGAAGGTTCGTATAATTTCTTTTCTGACTCAAAATTTCCCCCATGTGTTTTTACGATAAGTTCTGGATTCATTTCCTGAGATGGAATTCCCAATTTATTAGAAAATTTCTCAAAAATGAAAGAATGTGTAGTCCTAGAATCAAACAACACATGGGAATAATTTTAATAAACAAAAAATGTACCTGATACCACTTCGTTTGATGGCCCAACATCTGCTTAATTAGTTACAAAGTATTTTACCACCCCTTTTTTCTTGTAGTTTGGATGCTTCCCATAATTTGAGTTCTTTGTCAGACACTCATTTGAAAATGACCCATTTCATTTCACTTAAAAAAATTTACTAACTATAAATCAGATTTTTCCTTACCAATAACCTGATCTTTTTTAGTGAAATTATGAGCCTTATATCCCATTTTACCACATCTAAATAACTTACTAGAATTCAAAAGGCATTCTCCAACATGATTTTTACCACAATTTCCACAAACTGTAAACTTAATTTTATTACGTTCAAACTTTTTGGAAGAGTTATTCCCTTTCACCTGCCAGCTAGACCTATTATTATATTGTTTTTCAAAGAACACTTGATAATTGAAAAACTAAATTTCTACCTTCTCTATACATCAAAAAAGTTTTTCATAACTTTGGAACTCATGAGAATCTAATTTCCTTAAATACATTATCTTTAATCCTGAGTAAAAATGATTGATTTTTATATCAATATCTCAGATCAAATTTGGAGCATACCTTGTCATTCGAGTGAATTTTTCTTCATAAGTATCCACTGAGACATCATCCTACCTCAATTCTAAGAATTTTTTTTTTCCATCCTAAGTCAAACCGCCTTAGAAAAATATTTCTCAAGAAACATACCTTTGAATTCATCCCAATTAAGAGAAACAATCTCATCACTATCCCTTAGAATTTTAACCATTGACCACCACTGATTGGCTTCACCTTCAAACGGTAAATAAAAAGACTATCATTTTGATGTTATGAATAGTACATGACATCAAAAATCTTTTCTAGTACTTTAATCCACCCTTTAGCTAGTTTGAGGTCAGACAATCCTCTGAATGATGTGTATGTTTCCTCATAAAATACTCCACTACCGACATGTTCCTATGTGGTTGATCTAGCTAATCTCATGCATGGATACCACCACCATTTATAGCCTAAGTCAACTATTTCATTACTACAATAGACTATTCATTTCTAATTCCAACCATCTCAGGTTGCTCATTTGTTAGGTTGTTTTCCTCTGGATGTCGTCCCAGTATAGCTACCCTATTTCCTCTATGGAAAACCATTCTTAACAAACATATCTTAGACAAACCAACATGGTAATATTCAAATTCTATATCATTTCAATTTTACCATAAAGTAAAAATCATTTATGGATATTCTATTAACAATATCCTAACTCCTAAAGTTATCTAAACTGACCTCTGATACCAACTATAATTCCCCAACCTTAAAATATTACCTAATCTTGAGATAATTCAATAATTTGACTTTAATTCATATCAAGTATCTTTTTAGGTTTACAGTTTTATAGAATTATTCTATTATTAATACATATCATCCCATAATCATATAAGAGAATACTATCAAAACAGTATCCATTTTTTTCCACCAAAGAAAACCCTTTTAAAAACTAAAACATGATTTCTTTTCTTGATAAAAATCTTCTTGACTTCTTCCTTTATCTTACCCATCCTTATACCCTATGAATACATTTTAAAAACTAGGGATGAGCATAAAAACTCATTGAGTGATAAAATAATGAAATAAAACGTTATTCCATGACTATTTATAAACCCAGGAATTCATAAGAATCATGAAAACTTCATGGTAATCATAAATCATAATGGTAACTTGTGGCATCCATATCATACTTTGTAACTTTCACACACACATAGGGAGTAACCATCATGGTTACATTTGGAATACACATCAAAGTATGTTCCTTAAATCTCTAAGAAGAAACCTTAACGTTTACCTTTGTCTTGTTATCTAATGAATTGGAGAGCTATCATGGGATCACCTACCATTGTTTTATCACAGAACCACCCATATACATAAACAATTCCTAAGAACCATAACTTAATCATAACACATAAAACAAGCATGATGGAAAAATAACATTTCCACATTGCAATCATAATTGATCATTTTATGATATTGACATAATAAATCCTTTATCAAAACTATTTCCAATACCAAAATACCTAAAAAGGTAATATGGTATTTATTTATTTATTTTTAAACATTAAAACTTATAGAGGAATCCAAATATCAAATAATGCTCACGGTAGTGGAAAGGTCGTTGTCACTGTGTACGTTAAAAAGAAACAATCCTTTTTTTGTTTAGTAAAAAGATTTGTAGAAAAAGATTCCTTTTTAAAACCATTCACATAAATTAAAATTCAAAGCATTTTATTATATACCATATAAAATAAAGTCATGTATAAATCAAAATATGCCTCAATGAAAGGAGATTGATATGAATTCCCTTGCCTTGAGTCCGACTTGTCTCATTAGTTCTTTAATTTCTTGAATAATAATCATAGGTTAATTTATACTTTATTTAGAACCTTTTAAAATTATACTATTCATTTTATATCATTTATTACCATGTTATAACAATTAGTTAATTATTTGAGTTTATATCAAATGTTTTGTCGATGTTCGATACTTGAGACAAAAATGAACTTGTTTTGATGCAAACTATTCATGTTATAATATGTCCATAATATCCAAAATGATATTAATGATTTAAATATCATATATATCCAGTATATATGTAGTTATAATAGATCATAATATTTAGATATAGGAAATGAAATGTATCGTTCCTGGAGATGATAGGTCGTACGTATGAATCAATGCTACTTTCATTTCTTTTTCATATTAGAGGATTGAAAAATAAATGATACATAAGCATATTATAATTCCAGTATAATATATATGTTAAATATGTTACATAATTTCATTAAATCCATCATTTATACATTCCATGTATGGTATTAATAAGTCATATCACTTTGAGGGGGCGGTAGTCTACACTTCTTCAAATTAAATTATCGTATTTACACATTATGGAAAGAATAAAGCAATAATATAATAAAAATTACAGAATCATAGAGGAAATATAAATATAATATATATCATATATAAATATAGTGTCATCATAATTTCCACCAAGAGAGGTGTTAGGATAAAATTGAACAATCATCTTTTTGTGTGGTAATAGTTCATCGTACACAGAAACAGTATGTTCTAAATCCATTAGATAGAGGTGTGTGTAAGTGTAGGTCCAAAACATAGCATAATAACATCCTATTATATTAATGATACTGTTTTTTTATATAATAATGGAATAAAAATAGTTTATGGGTTATAGAAGTAAAATAAATGAAAGGATCTTGAGAGGAGATATTACCTCTAAATCGGGTAACTCATTTTGATTTGAGTCAAAAGGGTTTCTTGAATTTCCTTTTTCCCAAGTTAAGGCTTCTAGGATTAAGGGTGGGATTTGGGGAGCTTATTTCAGTAATATGTGGATGATCCAATGGGATTTAGAGGTGTGAGTAAGTGGGTAGAGGTGGTGACCTTTTATAAGAGGGGGGAGGAGAACTTTAGGAAAGTCTTGAAATATTGTTTTATTATAAATTGATTTTTGGATTCTAATAGATCAAAAGTGATATATTTTGAGGATAATATGAGTATTGGTCGAAATCCTCTCAACCAATAGGTTTTAAACAAGTTTATTTCACAAATTTAACCTTATCTTTTGGCTTTAACCCTTAGTTAAATAAATTAACTCTTATCATGTCATCTTGTATTTTTACACAATATGGTTAATATAGCTATCATAAAATGAAAAGAGAACATCAAGTGGATAATTAATGATATTTTTAACATTATATAAGTTAGTTGGTAGAATATTATATTTTTATGACTATTATATAATTTAATAAAATAGTATTAGTTTTAAAAACTCATTTATGTAAATTTTGATACTATTTAGTAATTGATTTTTTTTAAAGTCATAACAACTTGATTCATTCAAAAAAAATTAAATCATAGATAACATATAAAATTCATCAATAAAATTCATGGATGGAATCAAAATGTAAAAATTACATTTATTTTAATATTTATAATATCATTAATTTGAATCATTCATTAATAAGGTAATCATTGCATCATCATTTTGTCATAAATAAATTTATTTATTTAATGTCTAAAAATTATAAATAAAATACCATGATGTAGAAAATATTTTAAGATTTATAATTACTACTTACAGTCAAATATATCAGTAATATAACCCCATATTGAAATTGTTTTATTAAGAAGATACATGTTTATGTTATATTTCTCTTTACATTAAATTAATTATTATAACATGTCATTATCACACCCAAGTTGCTCCAAATTTCCAAAAGTTCAGACTAAGTATTTTTTTGGTCACCCATGACTCATATAATAATATTAGAACACATTTTAGGGAAGTTTTATATCATTATAATATTATTTTTACCCTTACTTATCAAATTTACCCTTTAACCTTGGTAAATAAAAATAATTACTAAAGTTGCTATTCATAATGTCCAAAGATAAAAGATACCTATTTACAAAAATTTTAAATTATGATTTAAAATATGAAATCCATTTTTTCAAATTCAAAATACTGAATTTGTAGTAATTAATTTAAAATTAAATCCTGTTGTCAAAATGAGAAAACGAGTTTTTAAAAAGAAAAAATCATCAAAAGATTGACATGAGTTTATATCAAATTTCAATATGAAATTACATCCAATGACCATAATTTTATTAAATGATAAAAACTTAATCCAATTACACTTTAAAACCAATTAAAAGGATAATGTAACGGTATAAATAAATTAGATGAAAATGCAGTTTTGAATTAAAATGCATTACTTTTCACCATTCATTAAAATATGAATTTTATCAAAAAAATACCAAGAAATTCAACCAAAATAAATTTTGATATCACAATTATAAATAAGAAGTTTATTTTTCAAATATAACAAAAAAAAATTGACCAAAAATATATTCAAAAAGGTTTTTCCATCAAAAGGTGGTAAAACTACCTTTTAAAAGTATTAGAGTATTTTATGGTTAAAATTTTATTTATTCTCATTTTAAGCCAATAAAATTTATTGGATAAATGTAAAAACATTTTAAAAAATATGTAAAATAATAATATGTTAAATTCTAATCATTCACACCAATACAAAGGCTAGGCGTTAAAATAATAATATTATTGTTTTATTATTTTTCGGTATAAATCTGTGTTGTGTGCAACGTATGATTTTGAAGAAACCTGCTATTGTGTGTCGAGTACTCTATCATACATAGTATCCCATTTAAACTAAAATTATTATTTAATTCAAAAATATTAAAATATATGAAAATTTATTGTTCTTTAATTACCTGGGATGTACAACACAGTCTGTGTCGTCTTCACCGTGGCTCCTTAGCATCAACAGCTGGTGGAGGAGGTTCCTGAGCAAGAACGTCATCACCCTGGAGTGGATGATCGAAGATACTATCATTAACCACATGATATGATAGAATAATCCCTTTAACTGTAGAATAGATCATTGTCAGGCTAGAAACCTCCTCTTCCTAAAGATCATACATGCGGATAATCTACTGTAGTTGAGTATGTTTTAAATAGATTCAAAATGAATTATAAAATAGTACAAAAAAACTAATGGAAATTTATTGACTTACCTGATCCTAAATCCCTCTACTGTGTGGATTAAGATATAGTATAGACTTTACTCTATACCATGGTTCATACTCAAGCTACTCTGATAGAGGGAATCACATCGTATGCACACCCTCGATAAGAAATGAATCTCATATTTCCTAGAGGTCGAGATACTCGGAATGTCATCGGTGCTAGAAGACATCATACCTGTTAGGTTGGAAAGTCTATGATGAAGAAACAAGAGGGGGTTAATTGCGTCCTTTAAAAAAATTACAGTTATGTACTTTCACATCAATAGTAGATAGAGCTGGCGGCGTTTTTGTATGAGAGTATGTGTAGTGAAAAAAAATAGAGCATAAAAATTTATAGTGTTTCGGGGCACAAAGATCCCCTAGACCAGTCCATTAATCACCCTCTCTATGGGCTTGGTGAATTTAACTAGTCAATTCCTCTTCTCATAAGACTGATCCACAACTGATTGCGAGCAGTTGTCACCCTTACAAACAAGGCTAAAAACAGTGCCTTCTAGTTCTTTAAATAGAGAACCGAAAAACCACAGCTTAATATGATAATCTGACACTCCACCAAATCAATAAAGATTTATTTTGTTGATAGTTCATATTGATCTTTATAGTTGTACTAGTAACTGACAGTAGATGGATCTTCTTCTTCAAAAAATAAGTTCTTCAATAGAGATCAGTTCCAAAGTGACCCGGTTGCAAAATATTTTTTGAATAAAAATAGTAACAATTTAGCAGAAAATAGACTTGCAAGAGATTTAAGATTCAAAACATGAATATCTTCAGCATGTAATATCTTCTATTAAATCTATTCAATTGATGCAGTAGATCTGTATATGATCTTAAAAATAATACATCTTTTCAAAATATAAATATATATATTTTTAATAAACTCTCAATTATGATATTGAACAAAAAAATTTATAGAATAAATAAGGCAGAGAGTCTACTTTGTAATCTTAGATCCAAGAAATTTTCTTGAAATTCCATGAGTATTCAAAATAATAACAGCCTAGAGTAGTCATAAATTCCATTAAGAATAGGAGAGAAAATATCCATTGTAAAAATCTCTTTAAATCATTTATGAAGATCTTTGAATCAATCGAAAAATGAGCATTAAATCACCCTAATATTCATAAAATACTGTTACAGAAAACTCTGATAAAATTGTAAATTCAAATTTCCAGTGTTGAAAATTCAAATGTAAGGTTTGTTCACATAATGAAAAAACATGAAACGTGGGGTTCAACCACATTACTTAGGGTTGATAATCCATACATTCATCCTTTTTAGAATAAAATTATGAGTGTAACATTGATTATACATATGTTCAATTTCTCTAAATTTAAGTTTGACAATGTAAGGTTGATTAAAAATGTATGGTTGATGAACCGTACATTTGCTTCTCAAATGTAAGGTTCCATACTTATGTAGGGTTCTTTAACCATACTTTTTCTCTTTGAAAAACGTAAGGTTTCATTCAAATGGAATGTTCTTTAACCATAAATTTCTTCCAATGTAAGGTTGATAAACCATATGCGCTGATCCTTTACCATAATATTTAATACAAATGTAGGGAATGAATAGTGATTCTAGAAAATGACAAACAGTGAACAGTGTTTCCAGAATATGCCTAAGAGCATTCCGAACACTTTAAAAAATATTTATCATGAATAAATACTTGAATATTTTTCCAAAATAAGAATTATAAATAATATAAATTTTCTGATATAAACTTAAAAAATATCATTAGGAAAACAAACAAGGGTATTTGTGAGCATAAAAATCAATAATATTTATAGAGTATTGTTGAGAAAATACATTCCCAACAATCTCCCCATTTTTTATGATCCCAAAACCCATAAATTAAAACTATAAATTTAGTAAAATAATTTAGAATTTTGTAACCATAAAAAGTTTCTATTTGATTGAAGTATTTTGATAAAATGAAATGTTTGTGTTTATTATCCAAATTTCTCCCCAAATATTTCAAAATTTAAAATGCATGTTATTTTATCCAAATTTCTCCCCCTTTTTGTGAGATCAAAAAGAAAGTAAATAAATAGATTAAAAAACATTTAATTTTGGAAATATTATTAAGTGAATGGTATAATAAACTAATAAAGATAATGAAAACTGTATGTTTGGATATTAGACAAAAATATAAAATAATATAAAAATAAAGTATAGAAAATAGAAATGAAGACAATTTCATTAATTAAAAAATGTATAAATACAATAAGGATGTGACTAAGAAATAGAATAGTCACTATCATAATGAGGATAAAAGGTTGGTTATGGATTGGTTTAGTTTATGACAAGGTAGAAAAAAGGCTAGGGATTGGCTAGGTTGGAATTCTGAATGGCTTGAAACATCTCCTTCAACTAAGCCATCTGCAGTAGGAACTTCTGCATCAAACTATCACCCAAATACATTATCAAAAGTTTGGAATCATGATTAACATGAAAATTTTCCACAATATTGACTTTAATAAAGTCATGTAATCTCTTCTATTGCTTCATAAATTGTTCCAACTTCTCTGTAAACTGATTTAGTAGAGATATGATGTTGGGTTCACTATGAGTTAGTTGATCAATTAGAAATTTTTTATTGTCCAAAAACCTGACAGAGGAGAACTGTTTCATTGAATTTCCTAAAGAAGAGTATTCATGTCTGCCATAACAGATATAATGGCCTGAAATATTTTAATAAAATATGGACTGGTAGCAGGAGTATAAGTACTGGTCTGATTTACTAAACTTTTCACCAATTCAAACTGACTTCCCAAGTACCACTTAAAATCTACAAAATTTGTCTTGTAAATATCTTCAGATCTGATCCTCCCAATCTTATTTAACATGTATCTCTTAAAGGCATCAAAATCCCATCTATAAATAGTATTCTCATTAAGTTCTTGGATCTTTTTCTTTTCATTTTCAAGCTCTTGTCACATAGTTTCATTCTCTTCTTGAGACTTGTTAAACTTAATCACAATTTCTTCAACCTGATGAAACAATGAATCAGATGTCCCTTCATCTACATTCAGTGTCGGATCCAGAGAAGCACTTGGAAAAGGAATTTCCACTGACTTTTCTACTGATTTTTCACTTGAAAATGACTAATTGTCAAGTACTTCAGTCTGATATCTAGAAATATGTCTTTAATGTTCCATAGTCTGATTGGAAACCACAGTTTGAATTTCTTGAGAAGATTCTTTTTCAACATTTATACCTTCTTGATCAATTTCTACTTGAATATTCTCGACTTGAATATTTTCTGCTGGAATGGTCTCTCCTTTAATGTTTTATTGTACCTATTCACTTATTATGGGAAAAATTTCAAGTTCTCTATCTTTATTATCCACTGGTATTTCTTATTCAAGAATCGATTCATCTAAATTAACTGAGAAGGTTACTTCTCCAGAAGCCAAAACTTACTCTTCAACCTGTTGAACATCTTTGTTTCTAGGTTTCACAACAAGTCCCTCCTAACTTTTTTCTTCGTAAACTTCCTCTAATTTGGTATTATATCTAATCCTTATCTTATATTGTTGAGAAACTGCATCAGTTTGTGATTCATTAACACCCTCCTTTCAAACAGCTCCTTGCTTCTTCTGATCAAAAGCTCCTGAGCTCTTTTCTTCTTTAGCACCAACTGGTAAAATCATTCCTTTCACTATACTCCAGAAAAATCCCAATTTCCACAAAGTTCTATCATTTAAAACATTTCTATGATGACACTTCATCCTTGAATCTACTAATTGAATCATATTCTTCATGAACATAATTCAAGAGATTATCCATATATAAGGATAGAAATTCATCCATGCATCCAGTTGACAGCAGTAATGCTAATATCGAAACATATACCATAGAAAATTCAACTTAATGTCACATAGAAATAAAAACATAATGTACATATTAGGGTACAAAATTTTCTCCATATCTGCCTTCCATGGTGCAATACTAGTCTAAATGAACTTAACCAAGATTATATGATCTTCCTCAAGATACTTAAAAAACATTTTCATAATGTGAATCAATTTAAATAAAAAATACATAATGTCTTTGGAAGAGTGATTCTTGTCTCCAATAGATCGAAGATCGAAGTGAAAAACTCCTTCATATGGGAAGTCTAAGATTTTCGAAACATCAGTTTAAGAAATAAAAAAATCATTATCTTCAATACTTACAAACATCATATCCTCAGAATCATAAAAAATGAACTGTACACTCTTATAAAAATAGTTCAGTTATACCTCATAAAAAAATTTGAAATTGATGTCATTGAAAGTAGTCTCCAGCCCTTGAAATTATAACGCTTGTTTCAAGAGCAGATTCGTCTGATATAACCAATCAAAATCAACAACTTTTCCTTGAATTATTTTTCTTCCTATAACACATTGTTTCTTCGGATCTCTTGTGCATCCTTGTTCAACTCTCTTGGTTTTCTTAATTTCTAAAAAATCTAAAAGTCTGGGGTTTTCGGCTTCTAGGGTTTGTAACAAAAAATGAAGGTTTTCAGTTAGATGAAACGGTTTTGATAAATGAGGGGTATGGTAGATGAAGGGTTCTGATAGGTGACTCATATCCTTGTTTCTCGTGTCACATAGTAATTATGACAAAAAAATTAAAAAAGTATGTGGTGTAAATAAATTTATGATTAAATAGAATAACTAAAATATAGTAAGATAAAATATGAAAAATAAATTAGATTTATAGTAATAAACATAAGATAAAAAAAATAACTATTTAAAAATTAAATAAAACTAGCTCCCCATTAATAAAATCAAAACTTGCAGTGGGAAGTGGTTTAGTGAAAATATCAACTAATTGATATTTGGTGTTAAAAAATCGAAAGATATATCCTTTTTAAGAATATGATCTCTTATAAAATGATGTCTAATATCAATATGCTTAGTTCTAGAATGACTTATTGGATATTTTGTAATATTTATAGCACTCGTATTATCACATAATATAAGAGTACTATTAAAATTAAGTCTAAAGTCTATCAGTGTGTTTTTCATCTAAAACACTTGTTCACAACAACTGCTTATAAACACGTATTCTTATTTGTCTATTGAAAGTGAAATTAAGTGGTGCTTCTTACTTGACCATGACACTAATGATTTTCCTAAGAAATGATAGGTTCTTGAGGTTCTTTTTCTATCTAATCTACAACCTCCAAAATTTTCATCTAAATATGATATTAAATTAAAATAATAAGTTTTTTGATAAAGAATATATTGAAAAACAGCTTCTTTTAAATATCTAAAAATCCTTTTGATAACAATAAGATGTGGTTCTTTAGGATTTGTTTGAAATATAGAAAAAAAACATACCAAAAACATAATATCAGGTCTGCTAGAAGTAAGATATAACAAACTACCAATCATACCTCTATATAACTTGTTTTACACTGGTTTTCCAGCTTCATCCAAATCAAGTATTATATTAGTACACATTGGAGCTGAATATGTCTTGTTATTCTCAATAAAAAAAATTCAATAAATTAGTAATATATTTTCTTTGGTTAATTACATTTCCATAATCTTTTTGATAAATTTTAAGTCCTAGAAAGAAATTTAATTCTCCCATCACGCTCATCTCAAATTATTTTTGCATGATTTATGAAAAACTATTATAATGTTTTTTACTTGTTGATCCAAAAAATAACATCATCAACATAGATTTGACCTAATAATAAATTAGAACAAACTATTTTCTTAAAAAGGTTTGGATCTACCAAACCAACAGTAAAACCATTTTTCAAGAGAAATGAACTTAATCCTTCATACCAAGATTTGGGTGCTTACTTAAGTCTATAGAGAGATTTAGTAAGTTTAAAAACAAAATCTAGTTTTTGAGAATTTTCAAAGCCAGGAGGTTTCTCAACATAAACTTCCTCCATAAAATAAACATTTAAAAAGGCAGATTTGATATCCATCTGATATAATTTAAAATTCATATGAGATGCATAAGCTAAAAAGATTCTAATAGATTCTAATATAGCTAAAGGGGAAAAGGTTTCATCATAATATACACCTTCTTCCTAAATATATCCTTTAGCTACTAATCTAGACTTATTTTTAGTTATATTCCCTTGATCATCTTGTTTATTTATAAAGACCCATTTTGTGCCTATAACTGGATAATTTGATGGTCTTTCAACTAATTCCCAAACTTTATTTCTCTTAAACCTGTTCAATTCTTCTTATATTGATAACATCCAACTTTCATCTTCTAAGGCTTCTTCAAAAGATTTAGGTTCAAGGTGTGATAGAAATTCATAT
This sequence comes from Viscum album, assembly GCA_963277665.1. Classification (NCBI taxonomy): domain Eukaryota; kingdom Viridiplantae; phylum Streptophyta; class Magnoliopsida; order Santalales; family Viscaceae; genus Viscum; species Viscum album. The sequence goes on from OY728127.1 coordinate 809,104,358, forward strand.
AATTCAATTAGGTTTTCTGTATTTATTCTAGTCCTTATTAATATGTCTAGGTTTCTTATAATAGTTTCTAAAGGGTGATTATTTAGTGTTCTAGACTATCTAGGAAGAACACTTTTAGGTTCATTAGTATCATGTTCTTCTAAACTGGACTGAATTTTGTTTTCAAGATCATTTTTCAGGTTTTCAAGTCTCATGTTGTCATGGGAGTTAGTAGATTAATCAGTTTGATATTTCTCTTTATTAAAAGGGTTAGTTTCATCAAACTTCACATAAACTGATTCTTCAATAATCCATGACTTTTTTATTAAATACTCTATAAGCTTTAGAAGTTTCATAATATCCTAATAATATTCCTTCATTAGCTTTTGGATCGAACTTACCAAGATTATCCTTGGTGTTTAGGATATAAACCTTACATCCAAAAACATTAAAGTATTTTACCTTAGGATTCCTATTATTACAAAGTTCATAAGGTGTCTTTTTGAAAATAGGCTGAATTAAAACTTTATTTATTATATAATAGGTTGTGCTTATAGATTCTGCCCATAGATAGGTATGAAGATTGTATTCATTTCGCATAGTCCTAGCCATTTCTTGAATAGTTCTGTTTTTTATTTCAAAAATTCCATTTTGTTAAGGTTTTCTTGGTGCATAGAAGGTGTGTTTAATACCCATTTTTGAGAAAAATGAATTGAATTATTTATTCTAAAACTCTCTAATATGATCACTTCTTAATGAAATTATTTTAAAACCTTTTTCATTTTGAACACTTTTATAATAACTTTCAAAAAAAATAAAATCTTCATTTTTCAGGTTTAGAAAATAGAACCATGCAAATCTAGAATAATCATCAACTAAAAAATATACATATAATTTTCTAGCCAAACTTTCTAATCTAGATGGTCCAAACATATCCTTGTGGATATGTTTTAGGGGATTTCATGTAGCAATTTTGTTAAAAGATTCGAAAGAAAATTTGTGTTGCTTTCCAATCTGGCATGCATCACAAAATCTGTCACTATCAAACTTGAGACGAGGTAAATCTAAAACTAATTGTTTCTTAGATAATTTATGTAAATCATAAATATTTAAATGACTAAGTATTCTTTTCCAAATCCAAGATTCATTTATATTAGTAGTTAAACATCTCGTTTTCTATTTACATATTGAATTTAAGTCCAAGGTGTAGACATTATCTGTTCTGGGTGCTCTAAATTTAAGAAAATGATCTTTAAATATAGAAAAATAATTGTTAGAAAAATCAACACAGTATCGATCATCACAGAGTTAATAGATACTTATCTGGTTATGCTTCAATCATTGTAGTACTTTATTGATTGAGATAGAATTTGGATCTCTAATTATTCCAAGTCAAATTATCTTCCCTTTGGCATTATCACCAAATGTGACTAAACCTCTATCAATATATGTCAATGTATTGAAGTTCTATGGATTTCCACTCATGTGTCTAGAGATTCCATTGTCCATATACCATATATCTTTTTCTTTTTTGTTATATGTTACCTACAAAGACAATTTAAAAAAACAATTGTTTTGGTACCCATATCTATTTGGGTCCAGTAGTGTTATCTAACAAGGATTTAGGAATACAAATATGATTTATTTTTCCATCATTTGTGTCATTTTCTTCAGATAAACCTTTTTTGATAAAATATATTTTAATCCCACTTAATTTAGGATTTCTAAAATAACAATTTTCCTTGTATGTCCTTATGTTCCACAAAAATGACAAATAGCAAATTTTTTATTGGGAACAAAATAATTATTATATAGTTTGGATTTTTCACCTTTAATTCCTATATCAATTCTTTCTATTTTAATTATATTATTACCAAGAATTTCATTCAGTATATTTTCACATTTTTTAAAAATAAGAGTATAACTTTTATAAGTTTCTACTTCATTCTGTAGTATTTTAATCTTATTTTCATGGTTAGTACAGTTTGTAATAGATGAGCTAAATTTCTCAACTAACTCTTGATGCTGTTTAAGTAAAGTATCCCTTTCTCCTAAAATTACATTGTGAATATTATTTAAAGATTTATGTTCCTTTAATAGCGATTTATATCTTTATTATAACATAGTATAGTAGGCAGCCGTTTTATTATTTGAGTAACTAGAATCAGAATCAGATGAATAGTAGGTTTGTACCTTATCTTCTTCATCCATAAAGCACATATTAGCTTTAAAATTTGATTCTTCCTTCTCTGAATCAGATATTTATGGGATTCTAGAGTCTTCTGAAACACTCCAAGTAGCCTTCACAGCTCTTTTTTCCTTTTTTTTCATTATCATCATTTTTCTAAAACTTCTTTTTTGTCTTTCTCTTTTCACTTTTTAATTGAGGACAATCAGGTCTTATATGACCCAACTTATTTCATTCATAGAATCTAACTTCCCTTTCTCTTTCTCATCCTTTTTGAATGGTTTTTTGAATCCTCTATTCTTCCTATAAAACTTGATAAACTTTTTGGCTAATTTAGCCATCTCGATGTCAAAATCAGATGAGTTTTAATTTCTTTCTTCTCTAAATTCTTGTTTAATTTTCCTGTTCTTATTTTGATATGTAACCTTTAAAGAAGTGTTATCCTTTTTCACCAGGACTTTGTTATCTTCAACATCATCTTTCATTTCATCTTCATACATCATTAGAGTTCCAATAAATTCTCTCATTGTCAGATTCTTGATAGGTGATAATTGGTGGATTGTAGGTGAAATTCCATTCCACTTATTAGGCAGTATTCTTAGTACTTTCAATGCCTGATTAGCTTGTTTGACAGGTTCACCTAAGGCTATAATGTTGTTTATAATTTCTGTGAGCCTTCCATTCATTTGAGTGATTCTTTCTCCATCAACCATTTTGAATGTATCAAATTTCAATTTTACTGTTGCATACCTCATTTGTCTTACAGTGTTCGTACCTTCATAAGAAACTACAATTGTCTACAACATTTCATAAGCTTTAGGGAATTGTGGCATAGGGTTGAATTTTTCTGGTATAATGCCATAGATGATAGCATTCATAGCTTTAGAATTCATGTCATACTCATCCTCTATAGTAGCAGTCCAGGCTTCAAGTTTTTCAGGGAATTCATAAGGATTAACAATCTTTGAGTATACTTTAAATCCAATATTTTTACAATATATTATTATACGTGAATTCCAGCATCCATATTTCTCACCATTTAAATATAGATCGCGAACCATTGGCATTCCTTATTATAGATTCTCCATTGATCTCATCTGAATCATTAACTCTGGTTTTTTATAACCAAATAGAATCTGTTGATCCCAACCTTTGATACCAAATGTTAGGTTGGAATGTATATGACCATGAAACAATAGGGGGTGAATTGTGTCCTTTAAAAAATCACAATTCTGTATTTTCACATCAACAGTAGATAGAGATGGCGGAGTTTCTAAAGGCTATTATGTACAGTGGAAAAATAGAAAAAAGATCACTGCAATTTACAGTGGTTCATGGAACGAAGATCCCCTAGTTCACTCCACCAATCACCCTCTCTACGGGCTTGGTGAATTTCACTAGTCAGATCTTTTTATCAAAAGACTAATTCAAAACTGAGTGCTAAAAGTTATAACCCTAACAAAAAATGATAAAAACAGAGTCTTATAGTTCTTTAAAAAGAGAACCAAGAAACCATAGCTTAATCTGAGAAGCTGACACTCCACCAAATCAATAAATATTGATTTTGTAGATCGTTTATATTGATATTCATAGTTGAGACAACAACTGACAGAAGATGGATCTTCTTCTTCAGAAAATAAGTTCTTCAAAAGAGAGCATTTCTAAAGTGATCTAGTTGAAAAATATTATTTGAATAAAAATAACAATGATTTAGCATAAAACAGACTTTCAGCAGATTCAAGATTTGAAACATGAATATATTCAGTATGTAATATCTTCTGTTGAATCTGTTCAATTGATGCAGTAGATCTGTATATGATCACCAAAATAATGTAGCTTTTCAAAATATCAATCTATATATTTTTAAGCAACTCTTGAGTCTGATATTGAATTAAATCTTCGATAGAATAAATAAGGTAGAGAGTCTGATTTGTAATCTCATATCCAAGAAAATCTTCTAAAATTATGTGAGTATTCAAAATAATAATAGCTTAGAGTAATCATAACTTCCTTGAAGAATAGGAGAGAAAATATCCACTGTAAATGGATCTTTAAACCATTTATGACAATCTTTGAATCATTTGAAAAAGGAGCTTTAAATCACCCTGATATTCTACAAATACAGTTATAGAAAACTTCGATAAAATCATAAATTCAAATTTCAAGTGTTGAAAAGTCAAACGTAAGGTTTGTTCACATAATGAAAAAACACAAAACGTAGGGTTCAACCATATAACATAGGGTTGATGATCCATATGTTCATCCTTGTCATCAAAAATTCTAAGTGTAACATTGATTATATATACATTAAATTTTCCCAAATGTAAGGTCGATAACGTAAGGTTGATTACAAACGTAAGGTTGATGAACCATACATTTGCTTCTCAAATGTAAGGTTACATACTTACGTAGGGTTCTTTAACCCCACTTTTTCTCTTCATCAAATGTAAGGTTTCATTTAAACATAATGTTCTTTAACCATACGTTTCTTCCTACGTAAGGTTGATAAACCATACATGTTGATCCTTTACCATAAGCTTTAATACAAATGTAGGGAATGAACAGTGATTCCAGAAAATGAAAAATAGTGAATAGTGTTTCCATAATATGCTTAAGAGTGTTCCAAACACTTTAACAAATTTTTCTCATGAATAAATACTTTAATATTATTCCAAAATAAGAATTATAAAGAATATAAATTTCCTAAAATACACTTAAAATAAGATCATTAGTAAAACAAACAAGGGTATTTGTAAGCATCAAAATCAATAATATTTATAGAGTATTATGGAGACAATACATTCCCAACACTACCTACCAATCAGCTTCATAGAATGAAGTTCTAGTGACTGTCTTGGTGGAAGTAGAATATGTTGAATACAGCCAAACTGGAACATGAATCTATCAGGATGGTGCCACTCAATAATATAAAAGTGAATGACAGGCACCACAACCATCACATCATGAAGTCCTATAGTTCAGTTATCAAACAACTAGTCTAATAAAGCCAAGTATTACAACCATATAATCTGAAATGACATGTGAGATTTTTCAAAAAAAATATTTACTAAAAACTAAAAAAATGATGATATAATGAAATTTTTTTATCAATGAAAGATTGTATATAATTATTTCAGTGGGTAGTAGACTATCATACATGAGACGTTATACACCCAAATTGTGTCTCAGAGCCTTGATGAAGTGGTGTTCCTAAATCCACCTATAAAATAGAACATTGAAATTGATAAATAATAAGAAATTAAATTCAATAACTCCCTATGTCATCAGAAACCAATAGAGATGAGTGATCATACCAGCATCCATGTGGAGCATCACATAAAAAATCTATATATATCTCCTGAATAAAAAAATAGGGGATAGGGAAGGGATGTTCTCCTATTCCCACATATGAATAAAAATGACACATCCACTGAGATCCATGTGATCTGAGCAACATGTTGTGCATAAGGCTTTGTATGTGTATGCCAAGCATTTGGATCCCCATCTGTATCTCCCAACCTGATCAAAATTCTATAGTAAGCCCAGATATATCATGTGTACATGAATACTATAGTGATAAGTGCATGATTTCCCTTTAATTATCCGTAAGATATATGCATGAGCATGACGCATGACATTCTGCTCGTCAGCATCAGTGGGTAACTATGAAAAATGTATCTCCAACCATCTCATGGATATAGACCCACCATTTGTTGCATCCACATCCCCCAAAATGTCAAAGCCTATAAATCATTGTACAAACTTAGTTCAGTCTCCATGAGTGGGTACTATAACTACATCCCCTAGATAGGAAGACCGAGTAGGACTGCCACATCCTCAAGGGCGGCGGTCATCTCTCCCTAAGACAAGTGCAATTTGTGTGTCTATGGTCTCCATATCTCAGTGAGGGATGCAAGTAGGTGATGATCAATGGATATAAAATCAGATACCGAAATTCCATATAATTCAGCATGGCATAGGTATAGTAAAATGGTGGCTGGATCTGGAATATGATGATAATGGTGCACTTGAAATACCCTGATTTGTCGAACCTCACGGCCCTCTAGCACATCTCTTGAAGCATGCCTATGTTGCTCAGTGAGTAGTGTATTATCTACATCTCTAGGTAAAAAACTGAAATAATACTTAATTGTAAAATTTAAATATAACTTTATGGTCAATATAATTTAATGACTTCTAGAATTTAATACAAAACATGTCTATTCCCATTATTTTATGAAGTTTATCTTACCAAAATAAAAGGGAATGTATTCAGAAATCACCATAAAGTGGAATATACAATCATCCTCAAATTTATCACACTATATGATGTATTTTTCTATGGCTTTATTTCAGAACTAAATATTTATTATGCCTCTCAATATGAAATCTTTTTAGTATTTTTTTCAATATATCTTTACTTGGAAAATCCCTTCCAACATATAATGTTTTTCTATCCCACTAAGCATATCCTCTACAACTTCTATAAACTTAGTTGCATGTGTGATAATATTCTAGTCGAATTCAGGTAGACCTTCCATTGCTTCTGACCAAGGTGAAAATATTGGTGGATGATTTATTGTGGGTTGAGGATATTTTACAACTACTACATTTCTATAAACTTCCTCCCAAAATTCTACAGATTCCTCCTCAATAGCATTATTTTCTCCATCTATTTCATAATTAGAAAAAATTTCATTAGATGTCATATCTATATGTATATCTGGGAGATCGTCTAGGTTATCCTATTTCAAATCATAGGAAATAGCCAAAATTTCGTAGTATGCACCTTCTTAAACCACTCTTGTATGTCTACGTATTTGTACAATTGGACGTTGTTATTATTGTACAGTAGAAACATTAAAATATAACTCCATCATCGAACCATCTAACCATTGGGAAAATAATGTTATTGCTTGAACCTAGTGCTCATCAGCAACCACTGGAAAAGTTAGATTCCATAGTGTAGCCTGGAATTAAAAATTTATATATCTAATAAACTGGATCTCTTGATCAGGTCCTAGATTTAAGCAACCACAAATTATTTATTGAAGTTCTCATAGGGTTACACAATTAGATGTCCTAACAATTATTGTTGGTTGTTTACTGTAAGAATCTCCTTGCTTGGTTTGAATGACCTCCCTATAGAAATAGACACATGAAAACAAAACTCTCTACATCCAAAATGTTTTTTGATCAAGATTCTGATATTGTAAATAATATTGACAATGATGGTTGACCATATGATCTTTATGATACTGTAATTTTAGAACATCTTCTAATATCCTAAAATATGACACTAATGTTTTGTAGTATAATTTTTAATCTTTCTAAAGGTATTTTAGTAGTTTATAAAGAAAATATGGATCATCTAAAGAATATCCCCCAGGAGTGTTAAACTAGGTGTGTAGTAAGGAATGTTCTCTTGCACTAGTTCCTGATCGAGTCTATCTCAATGCAATGTTTTCAGGTTTTATCCCTAGGTACACATGTTCCATAACCACATCAACTTATAGTATCGAGACAGAGATTTTATTTCCTATATAACTATATAATCTTTATGATACCAGAATTTTAGAAAATTGTCTTGTCTCCTAAAATATGAAAATAATGTTTCGTAGTAAAATTTTTAATTTTTTTAAAGGTGAGTTTTGTGGTTTATAATAAGAATGTGATTCATCTAAAACATATCCATCAAGAGTAACAGCCCAAATATGCAATAAGGTATGAATCATCTAAATCATAGGAGTAAAAAATCATATGTACAGTTATCCATCTTTCATTCTATGTTAATTCTATGTTATTAAAAAGTTAATCCATAGCTAATCATTAATTAATTATTAGTTAATAATTGATTAATCATTAATTAATTTTATATTAATTATGACTTAATAATTATTTAATCATTCTTTAATTATTACTTAATCAGTAGTTAATCATTACTAAATCATTTATTACTCCTTAGTTAAGAATTCTTTAATAATTAGTTAATCACTCTTTAATCATTAGTTATTAATTATTTAATATTTAGTTAATTATTCTTTAATCATTAGTTAATCAATATTTAAACATTTGTTAATCATTATTTAATCATTAGTTAATTAATAATTAGTTAATATTTAGTTAATCATTCTTTAATCATTGCTTAATCATTAGTTAATCAAGAGTTAATTATTAGTTAATCATTAAATAATAATTATTTAATCATTAGTTAATCTTTAGTTAATCATTAATTAATCATTAGTTAATATTTATTTAATCATTCTTTAATCATTAGTTAATCATTAGTTAACCATTATTTAATCACTGGTTAATCATTAGTTAATAATTAGTTAATCATTATTTAATTATTCTTTAATCAATCTTTAATCTTTAGTCGATCATTCTTTAATCATTAGTTAATCAATATTTAATCAATATTTAATCAATATTTAATTATTCGTTAATAATTATTTAATTATTAGTAAATTATTCTTTAATCATTAGTTAATCATTAATTAATCATTAGTTAATCATTATTTAATCATTACTTAATATTTAGTTAATCATTAGTAAATCATTCATTAATCATTAGTTGATCGTTACTTAATCATTAGTTATTTTTTAGTTAATCTTTGGTTAATAAATCTTAATAATTAGTTAATCAATATTAAATCAATAGTTAATCATTCTTTATTCATTCTTTAACTATTATTTAATCACTTTTCAACCAATATTGAATGACTATTTAATCGTTAATTTTTATTATTTATTCATTCTTTAATCATTCATTAATCCTTATTTAATTATTCATTAATCGTTAGTTAATAATTCTTTAATCATTAGTTAATCATCATTTAATCTCTAGTTATGAATTCTTTAATCATTACTTAATAATTAGATAATCAATCTTTAATCATTAGTTAATCATTATTTAATCATTATTTAATCATTAGTTAATAAATCTTTACTCATTAGTTAATCATTCTTTAATCATTAGTTAATGAATCATTAATAATTAGTTAATCATTATTTATTCATTTGTTAATCATTAATTAATCATTATTTAATCCATATTTATTCATTTTTTAAACACTAGTTAACTATTCTTTAATCATTACTCAATCATTCTTTAATCAATCGTTACTAATTAGTTAATAAATATTAAATAATTATTTAATCTATCATTAATAATTAGTTAATCAATCTTTAATCATTAGTTAATCATTCTTTAATCATTAGTTAATCATTATTTAATCATTAGTAATCAATATTTAATCATTAGTTAATCAATCTTTAATCATTAGTTAATCAATATTTAATCATTAGTTAATAATTATTTAATAATTCTTTAATCATTCTTTAATCATTAGTTAATCGATATTTAATAATTATTTAATCATTCTTTATCATTATCTAATCATTATTTATTCATTCTTTAATCATTATTTAATCATTCCTTATTCGTTAGCTAATCATTAGTTAAAAATTTCTAAATCCTTAATTAATTATGGCTAAATCATTAGTTAATCATATGGTATTCATTAGTTCATTATTATTAGATAATCATTATGTAATATTATTTAATCCTAAGTTATTCATTAGTTAATCTATACTTAATCATTACTAATAATAACTATTATTTCTAATTTATATCTTACTAACTAAACTAGTTAATAAATAAAATATTTAGAACTAACAAAAAATAGATCAATTAAATAACTACACAACTTTATAATAAATTAGAAAAACACCTCTAAATGATGATTCACAAAATTCAACACTCCTTTTTGGCCAGAGAAACCACAACACACAAGGGTGGAACCATTGGGCTTATTGTATAGAGAGAGGGATTGAAAGTAGAGAGGGGGGAAATTTGGATTGAGAAGGGGGGTGCCCTTTTATAGCCAGTTAAGGGGAATGGTGGCACCGACATTGCTGCATTTCTGCTTTATTTACCAGAAAGATGGTAGTGCAAAAACCGTATTTCACTACCAGAGATACAGGCAAGGGAAGTTCCAACTTTTATTAGCACTAAGAAGAAAACACTGATAAAATCATAACCTTAATTAGTGCTAAAAAAGTTTTCATGAAGGAGATATTTATCTGCACTATTCTGAGCACTGATAAAAGTTTTTAATAAAAATTATTAATAATACATATATAATTATTATATTTATATTCAAAAATTATGTTTATTTATATACACTAATTAAAAAAGGCATGTTAATAATTAATATAAATATGATATATTAATATATACATTTTAATAATTCAAATATATATATATATAATGTTTTAAAAAAAGTATTTAAAAGATTATAATTAAATAAATATATATTCAAATAATTATAATATTATAATATTTTTTAAAAATAATAAATATATTTATTATATTTATAATTATATATAAATACTTTTTAAATGTATTTATTTATAATTATAATTATAAATATGAAAATATATATTTAAATAAATATATGCCTCCAATGAATTTGATCAATATACCAGAGAAGTCTGGACCATAGGTGATCCCATGGACCTAAAAATTTATTAGAAAATTAAATATGAGACAAAGAGATTTCAGGGTACACATGAAACACCATTAGAAAAGTACAACCGAACAAACATCAACCTTGGCCTCTACCACCCCGACCATGAAAGCCTCCTCATCCTCTTGGATGCCTTCCCCTCCACCATTGCATCGGGGTAGACCACACTCCACCTTGATTATCAGTGTCTGCAGTCTCAACAACTTGACACCCCACTTGGGTCGCATCCTCAACATCAACTTTTTCACCATGAGTAGAATAGCTCTCATCATCCTCCCTAAGGGGTTGCACGAGTTGTTTCTTCGTTAAACTATCCTATTTGACTAAAGCCAAGAAATTACCAATAGACCCTAATAAGACTCTCTTACCCTTCCATGCTTTCTATGTATAGCTTTTCAAGCTCTGGAGATTTTATGGACTCCAACATAGTAAAAAAAATAGGCTTCATAGCATCATGACGAGGTGGAATGTCCTCCAAAGATGCTTTAGAACCTGCTATCAAAAAAACATCAGGCATTGCATCCAAAATCATAGATGAAACCATATAAGTGGAAGCATTATAAGAAATAGGAGAGGCCTCCTTCACTAACAATCTAGTGGCTACATGAATAGTAGAGCCCCATAGTGGAATAATGCCCAGCGCGGAACTACCAGAGACAGGTTGTAACAGCCCAATGTCTTCAGTAGATTCACCATAAGAAACAGCAAAAGGAATGACAAAAATCCCAGGGGAATCATGTGCAATAGCAGTTACAAGAGCCTTCACAGTTGCATCCCACCCAGAAAAATCCCCTTTGAGTAGGGGACTACTAGCCAATTTTCCTTTAGAAAGGAACTACTCCTCCATTAAAACGGTAGGGTCTATCTCGGTGTCACTACCATGACTGTAACGATCCAAACTTTCATTAATGGAAATCCCTCTTCATCTAATTAAATGTCTTTATATAAAATTTTTATATAAAATTTCAACTTCTTTGGTTTTATGTTATGAATAGTGATCATTGCTAATATAGTCTTTGAACAGTTATAACATGATTAGTATAAATATAGGGCTTTAACAAATCCAATTTACTCAGAAAAAGGAAGCAATAGCCTCATCCAGTAGACGTGCCCCATACGAAGCCCATTTTTCAGAGCTTGGAAAGGAGGTGGTGTCATTGGGCTTCACTCTTGACCAATCCCAAGCTGAACTTGAATATGTTAAGATCGAGCGGAACCTTCTATGAGAGAAGTGGAAGTTGATAGAGATTACCACCCATGAAATATTATTCGAGCCACCCCAAGAGTCGGTCACCATCGCACACCTTACCCTTCGGTCTTATTCGGGTTTTATAAGGGTTTATGTAACAAGACATTAGCACTATAGTCATGTACATTATTTTTTTATATAATAATGAATATACCTTCATTTTATTATTGTTACCTTGTTGATGGTTTTTAACGCTCAAATAGTATTTTTAGTTAAAGTTCAACTAAGAAATCTATTATGATGAATTAATGGATTTTTCAATTAAATAATATTTTAATAAAATATTAATATTATTATTAAATTAATTTTTATTAAATATAAATGATTGTATAATTTTATGAATGCAATCATAATTTTTATTAAGGTTTGAAATCCATTTTTTCAAAACCCGTGAATTTTTGATAAATATTGGTTTTTATTTTAAAATTTAAAATTAACATATTTAGAAAATTATTTAGATAAAATAAATATTATTTATGGAATGAGGATGTCGAAATTATCCAACGGTGAATTTTTCATAATTTTCTGAGACATTCAAATTTTTGGGTAAAAATTAAATACTGTTTAAATATATAATGTGTTTTATGACATCATAATGACCCAATAGCGATGTAATAAAATACCATATGCCTTATGTTCAGAAAATATATTTTTTACCATTAAAAAAAGGTTATTTTAGGTTTGTTTGACTTATTTTACAAAGCATTAATGGACCCTTCAAGGCATATTGAACATCCTGTCTTTTTAAATTGATTTCCTTGGGAGTGTGACTCACCTCCACATAAGCAACCTCATTATTTTAAGAAGTTAGGACTTTGGACTTATAAAATATTTTTTTCTACTTCCCTTTTCCAAAAAACATGGGAAAAAACCATGGGCTGGTTTGTGGTTTGGATTAGTTTAATGTGAGGTGTCCCAAACCTAAATAATAAAGAATTCTCTCACCTTTCCTATATAAACTAACCCAAGCTCCCACTTACTCCTCACTCAAATCCTTTAGAGTTCGTCCAAACTCTTCCCTCCTCTCTCTATAATCCTCCCAATGTGCCCCAAGCTCCCAAGAATCCTCTCTCAAGCCTCTCTCAAGCCTTTGGAAGCACACTTCCAAGTAAGGGTTTTTCTTCCTTTCTCATTTTTGTCCAATTTTTTTAATGTTGTTATGCCCTTTTAATTTCAATTATAAATGTTGGGGTATGGTTTCACACATCCCCCATACTTATTTATGTTTTAATGATGGGATACCCCTTTCTCTCTCATTAAATTCCTCACATGTACACCCGTTACTATGCTGAAATTCTGAAAGGAATTTCTCTCTCCTCTTTTACATTCAAGAAATTCTTTTGTATCATGACTCTAAATTCCATTACAATTGTTGAGAAATGTATCTATATGACCCCCTTACTTTCCATTTCATGTACATATGATGAGATTCCCATTTTTCACTCATCAACCATTTTTATGAATTCTTATGTCACGTCATTACGCTGTCGAAATTGCACCGATTTTCCAAGCCAATGTCATTGTGTAGTGAATACCATGCCCATTTCTCTATCAAGGGTATTCACCTTTATGCACATTTACTTATTGATTATAAAGTTTCATGTATGAATTCCACATTCCTTTATCATGGAATAAATTATTATGTTTTATGAATCCATGTTATATGATCCATGTGGCACACTTATGCATGAAATTAAATGTTTAAGAAGGGTGTTCCCTTATAGCGCTCCAATGCATTGGGTTAAGAATAGTATCATGATAAGTCATTTGAAATGGGTGTTTACGCATTATAATTCAAGTGAAATGAGGGTTTACTCATGCTTCATGTGCAATGAGGATTTACTCATGCTCCATGTGCAATGATCCTTGGATCATGCTAATTCCATGTTAAGTGTTGTTGCCACATTTCCATGTTATGATTATCATGATTTAACATGCCTTTATTTTTATTCTTCTCTTGTGCTCTATTGATATGCCTATTTTCTAACATATATTGTATTCCTCGTGTTATTCCATGATTATTCCCTTACTGGGCTTTATAGCTCACCCTTATCTTATGCATGTCCTCAGGTTATCCCATGCAATGCTAAGTACGAGGGAATATAGTGGTCATGTAAAGGAAGTTTTCAATTAAGATGTTGTTTTTCATGTTTTAAGTTGTTATGTAATGATCCTAATCCCCAAAGACACTATACCTCTTGATCTTCTATGTTGTATCAAATGAAGTATATGTAATAAATTATGTTTAATTGTTTAATAAAAAGGTTAGGGTTGTCATTGTTGGTATCAGAGGATAGGTTTAGTTATTTTTTGGATTAGGATTAGAAAAACCTAGTGAACCCTTAGATACAAGACTAAGTATAATAAAACATCCCTAATCTTTGGTGAGTATTGAGTCAGTGTTTTATCAAGAAAATACATCCCTGTCTAGATATGAGTAGGTAGAGGCGGCTCTGGCACAAATGTATCCTAGGGGCAAAACCCAAAAACATCGCTTTGAGCTAGACTCGAATGGGAAATGGTTCACAACAATGGGACTTTCTGCACTCTTGGTTATGACACTCCTAGAGGATATGATTTGGTAAATTCACAAGCTTAGTATGAACCATTATTAGGGGACAAAAAAATTCCTTAAGAATATATGTTAGAAAGTAGATCATGGATAACATAGACTGAATCCAATAGATTCATATGTTAAGGAAATAAAATTTATTTATAAGTCATCAATTTTTTCCTTGTATTACCCTTTATGTGTTACCCCTAACTTTCCTTTTACTCTAGCCAATGGCCGGTAATAGGAGGACTCGGGCTAACAACCGATGTGAAGATCAATGTGATGATTGTACTAATGAGATGCCCAATCCAATGGGAGTAGGAATCGCAAACTTTTTCACGTTTATATCTTAGCTAACTCAAGATTTGAATAGAAACATTGGTCAAGAAGAATGTTCAACCCCCTAAGAAAGAACAAGTCACTATCGAGAGCTTCATGAGACAAAGGCCTCCTACTTTTAATGGATCATTCGATCCCTCATTTGCTAAACAATGGATCAACTCCATTGAAAAGATCTTCTCCATACTTCAATGTTCTAAACAAGAGAAGGTTCTCCTGGCTTCTTATCATATAGAGGTTGAATCTGAACAATGTGGGACGTTAATCAAAAATATGAATCCTGAGGAGATTGAGGCATTATAATGGAAGGATTTCCTAAATATTTTTTTCGATAAATATTTTTCGCGCACCCTCCGGCTTAAGAAGGAAAGGGACTTCCTTTCCCTCAAGCAGAAAGACGACGAATCTATTGGAGCGTATGAGGAAAACTTCACAAGGCTTGCACGATACGCATCCAGCTTTGTCGTTACCCCCGAATGCAAGGTTGACCACTTCTTTGGTGGGCTGAAACCTAGCCTGCAGAAAGCACAGGCGATCCATGACTTCGACAGCTATGAGGAAATTGTTTGATGTGCCCTCAAGGTCGAAATGGAGATCGTAGAATCTCAAGGGTATCATGGGGATAAGAAGCGTAAGGTGGACTTCAATTCTGGTGGTCCGATGGATAAATCCAATGGTGCTAAGAAGATCTATCACCCCACTTGCCAAAGGTGTAGAAATAATCACCCTAGAAATTGCCTGAAGGGGATGAGGAAATGCTTTAGGTGTGGAAGAGAAGGGCGCCTAGTTGTTAACTATCGGCAAGAAAGACATGTGGTTGCGACAGAGGAGAGGAACACTCTATTCGACTCTCAACGTGTGGTTCATTACTACAACTGCAAAGAACCAGGGCATCTTGAAAATCAGTGCCCTAAGCCAAGGGTTTTCAGAGGCAACCAACAACCTCCAAGGCAGCAAGGGCGGGCTTTTTCCATCACTACTGCCGAAATGAACCCCGAAAACGAAGTGGTGATAGGTGCTCTAGTTATTCATTCAATAATAGAAAACTTACTTTTTGATTCAAGTTATATTCATTATTTTATATCTTTAATGATTAGTAGAACAATCCCAGCACCACCACAAATCATGGAAGTGAAGATGTCGGTGAGTACAGAAAATGGGGCAATCATTGCATCCCATGAATATAACTCCTCCCCTGTCATAATTTGTGGATTAAACTTCCTGGAAAACCTCTTCATACTCTCTATGGTAGAATTTTATACAATTCTTGACATGGATTTTCTTTCCTTATATAGAGCCAACATAAATTGTCGTGAGAGGGAAATCACTCTCCATGTGGAGAATCGGCCCCTAATTCTTTACAAGTTTAAGGAGGAAGGTGAATATTCTTTAGCTCCATCATCTCAAGAGTGAATATTACTATCCTATGAGCACGCGTATTTGGCTCAGATGATTGAGTCTAAAGAGGAAACCATCCTAGAGGACATGCCTATTGTGAGGGAATTCACTGAAGTGTTTCCCGAGGAATTTTCTGGTCTTCCTCCTATAAGATATATTGAATTATCAATTGATCTTATACCTGGGGAGTTTCCAATATCTAAGACTCTGTATAGAATGGATATTGAGGAGCTTGAGGAGATGAAGAAATAACTATCGGAGAATCTAGATAAAGGGTTTATATGCCCAAGTGCTTCACCATGGGGTGCACCAGTCCTCTTCGTCAAGAAGAAGGATGGGTCAATGCGCCTTTGCATCAATTATAGTGAGCTCAACAAAATCACGATAAAGAACAAGTATCCTCTCCCATTAATTGATGACCTGTTTGATCAACTGTGTAGAGAACAATACTTCTCCAAGGTGGATTTGCGGTCAGGATATTATCAAGTAAGGGTGAAGAAGGAAGATATCCCCAAGACTACTTTTCGTACAAGATACGGGCACTATGAATTCATAGTAATACATTTCAGACTCATCAATGCTCCAGAAATATTCATGGACTTGATGAATAGAGTCTTTAGAGATTACCTAGACAAATTTGTGGTAGTATTTATAGATGATATTCTAATATACCCAAAAACCAAGGAGGATCATGAGGAGCATTTAAGAACTACACTAGAGACCTTACGGAAGGAAAATCTCTATGCAAAGTACAACAAGTGTGAGTTATGGTTGAAGGAGGTCTCGTTATTGGTCCATATCATCACAACCAATGGTATATTTGTGGTTCCATCCAAAACAGATGCAATTAAGGGATGTTCAAGGCCAACATCGGTAATAGATATCCGTAGATTTTTTGGGATAGCTGGATATTATCGACGATTTGTGAGAAATTTATCACAATTGTCCAACCCTCTTACCAAGCTAACTCAGAAGGGAGTAATGTTTTCTTGGAGTGATGAATGCGAAGAAAGATTTAAGGAGTTGAAAATAAGGCTTATCACTGAGCTCGTGCTCACTTTACCCACAAGTGGAGAACTTTTTGTGGTATTTATTGATGCTTCGAAGAAGGTCCTATGATATGTGTTGATGAAAAATGACAAAGTCATTGCCTATGCTTCAAGGAAATTGAAAGTTCATGAACAGAACTATCCAACACATGACCTCAAGTTGGTTGCAGCAATCTTCGCTTTGAAAATTTGGTGACATTATCTCTTTGGGGAGAAGTGTGAAATATATACAGACCACGAAATCCTCAAGCATATATTCACACAGAAAGATTTGAACATGCACCAACGAAGATGGTTAGAGATGATCAAATATTATGACTGCTCAATTCATTACCAACCTGGAAAAGCGAACAAGGTGGCGGATGCCCTAAGTAGAAAGGACCCAGCGATTCTATCATTTATGATAATTGAAAAGGATCCAATATTCTTAAATTTGATGAATATGGACATGGGAATCATAAAGAAGGGAACATCATCAATCCTTTCACAAATTATTGCTCAACCGTCACTTTTGGAAAGGTTAAAGGATGCTCAAAAGGATGATGTGGGAATTCAGGAAAAAGTGGAAGCTATCGTAAAATTGAAATCCTCAGAGTTTAATGTTAATGAAGAAGGAATTGTGAGATTTGGGAAAATACTATGTGTTCCATCAAGTCCGGAGATGAAGAAGGAACTTTTGGATGATGCACATAGTTCAAATTTCTCTATTCACCTAGGAAACACAAAGATGTATCGAGATCTCCGAGAGCATTATTGGTGAGATAATATGAAGAAGGAGATCGTTAAATATACATCAAAGTGTCTGGTGTGTTAGCAAGTGAAGGCAGGGAGGTAGAAGTCTAAGGGGATGATGCAACCATTGCCCATACCAGAATGGAAATGGGAGAACATCACTATGGACTTTGTCACCGGACTTCCGAAGACATCCAAAGGCAACAATGCAATATGGGTTGTTGTGGATCATCTTACAAAGGCTGCACACTTCATTGCTATTCGGGAGGATTTCTCATTGGATCAACTGGCACAGATATATATCAGGGAAGTGGTAAGGCTGCATGGAGTACCACTATCTATTATGTCTGATCGAGATCCAAGATTCACCTCTAAGTTTTGGAAGAATATTTAACATGCTCTGAATACTGAACTGAACTTCAGTATGGACTATCATCCTCAAACTTATGGCCAATCCAATCGGATTATCCAAACACTTGAGGACATGTTGAGAGCGTGCTCAATGGAATTTAAAGGAGGATGGGATCAACATATTTCTCTCGATGAGTTCTCTTATAATAACAGATTCCACTCAAGCATCCAAATGGCACCATATGAATCCCTTTATGGGGAAAGGTGCAGAACACCAGCGTGTTGGGATGAGGTCGGTGAATGTAAGCTTCTTGGACCAGAAATGGTCGAAGAAATGGTGTAGAAGGTGAAAACCATTCAGCAACATATCAAGGCAACCCAGAGTCGATAGAAGAGTTATGTATATAATCGTCGACGAGACCTTGAGTTTAAAGTTGGATACATGGTATTTCTATGAATATCTTCATAGAAGAAGGCCATGAGATTTGGAAAGAAAGGGAGGTTAAGTCCAAGGTACATCGGTCCCTTCGAGATTCTTGATCATTTCGGGGTTGTGGCCTATCGACTAGCACTTCCACCTACCATGGCCAAAGCACATGATGTCTTTTATGTGTCCCTATTAAGGAAGTACATACCAGACCCTTCATATGTACTCTCTTCAGAGGTGGTACTGTTAGAGGATGATCTTTCTTATGAGGAGCAACCAGTGAAGATCTTAGATTGTAGAGAAAAGGTTCTACGAAATAAGACAATGCCCCTCATCAAGGTGTTGTGGAGAAACCACAAGTTTGAAGAAGCAATGTGGGAATCAGAGGAGATGATGAAGTAGATTTACCCACATCTGTTTTATTGTGGGAAAAGAAAATTTCGAGGGTGAAATTTTTTAAGGGGGGAAGATTGTAACGACCCAAACTCTCATTAATGGAAATCCCTCTTGATCTAATTAAATGTCTCTTTACGTAAAATGTTTATATAAAATGTCAACTTCTTTGGTTTTATGTTATGAATTGTGACCGTTGCTATTATAGTCATTGAACAGTGATCACATGATTAGTATAAATATAGGGATTTAACAAAATCCAATTTATTCAGACAAAGGAAGCGATGGCCTCATCCAGTAGACGTGCCACATACGAAGCCCATTTTTCAGAGCATGGAAATGAGGTGGCGTCATTGGTCTTAGCTCTTGACCAAGCCCAAGTCGAGCTTGAATATGTTAAGCTCGAGCAGAACCACCTACTAGATAAGTGGAAGTTGATAGATATTACCACCCGAGCAATGTTAACCGAGCCACCCCAAGATTTGGTCACCATCGCACACCTTACCCTTCAGTCTTATATGGATGTTATAAGGGGTTATGTAAACAGACATTAGCATTATGTTCATGTACATTATTTTTTTATATAATAATGAATATACCTTCATTTTATTATTGTTACCTTGTAGATGGTTTTTAAAGCTCAAATAGTATTTTTAGTTAAAGTTCAACTAAGAAATCTATTTTGATGAATTAATGGATTTCTGAATTAAATATTATTTTAATAAAATATTATTATTATTATTAAATTAATTTTTATTAAATATAAATTATTTTACAATTTTATGAATGCAATCATAATTTTTATTAAGGTTTGAAATCCATTTTTATCAAAACTCGTGAATTTTTTATAAATGTTGGTTTTTATTTTAAAAGTAAAAAATTAACATATTTAGAAAATTATTTAGATAAAATAATTATTATTTCTGGAATCATGACATCGAAATTATCCAATGGTTAATTTTTCATAATTTTCTGAGACAGTCAAATTTTTGGGTAAAAATTAAATACCATTTAAATATATAATGTGTTTTATGACATCATAATGGCCCAATAGTGATGTAATAAAATACTATAAGCCTTATGTTCGGACAATATATGTTTTAACATTAAAATAATGATATTTTGGGGTTTTTTTACTTATTTTACAAAGCATTAATGGACCCTTCAAGCCTTATTAAACATCTTGTCTTTTTAAATTGATTTCCTTGGGAGTGTGACTCACCTCTACATAAGAAACCCCATTATTTTAAGAATTTAAGACTTTGGCCTTATAAAATATTGTTTTCCAATTTACTTTTCCAAAAACCATGGGCAAAAACCATGGGCCGGTTTGTCGTTTGGATTAGTTTAATGTGAGGTGTCACAAACCTAAATAATAAATAATTCCCTCACCTTTCCTATATAAACTCACCCAAGATCTCACTTCCTCCTCACTCAAAGCCTTTGGAGTTCATCCAAAATATTCCCTACTCTCTCTATAATCCTCCCAAAGTTCCCCAAGCTCCCAATAAACCTCCCTCAATCCTCTATCAGGCCTTTGGAAGCACACTTCCAAGTAAGGGTTTTTCTTCCTTTCTCATTTTTGTCCAATTTTCATAATGTTGTTATGCCCTTTTATTTTCAATTATAAATGTTGGGGTATTGTTTCACACCTCCCCCATACTTCCCTATTTATTTTTTAATGATGGGAGACACATTTCTCTCTCATTAAATTCCTCCCATGTACACCCGTTACTATGCCGAAATTCCAAAAGGAATTTCTCTCTCCTCTTTTACATTCAAGCAATTCCTTTGTATCATGACTCTAAATTCCATTACAATTGTTGGGAAATGTATCTATATGACCCCATTACTATTCATTTAATTTACATATGATGAGACACCCATTTCTCTCTCATCAACCATTTTTATGAATTCTTACATTACACCGTTACGCTGCCGAAATTGCACCGGTTTTTAAAGCCAATGTCATTGTGTAGTGAATACCATGCCCATTTCTCTATCAAGGGTATTCACCTTTATACACATTTACTTATTGATTATAAATTTTCATGTATGAATTCCACATTCCTTTATCGTGGAATAAATTATTATGTTTTATGAATCCATGTTATATGATTCATGTGGCACACTTATGCATGAAATGAAATGTTTAAGAAGGGTGTTCCCTTATAATGCTCCAATGCATTGGGTTAAGAATAGTATCATGATACATCTTCTGAAATATGTGGTTACTCATGCTAATTCAATTTTAACGAGGTTTTAATCGTGCTTCATGTACAATGAGGATTTGCTCATGCTCCATGTGCAATGATACTTGGCTCATGCTAATTCTATGTTAAGTGTTGTTGCCACATTTCCATGTTATGATTATCATGCTTTATCATGCCTTTATGTTTATGCTTCTATTGTGATCTATTGATATGCCTATTGTCTAACATGTATTTTATTCCTCATGTTATTCCATGATTATTCCCTTACTGGGCATTATAGCTCACCCTTTTCTTATGCATGTCCTCAGGTTATCTCATGCAATGCTAAGTACGAGGGAATGTAGTGGTCATGTAAATGAAGTTTTCAATAAAGATGTTTTTTTTATGTTTTAAATTATTATTTAATGATC
Source organism: Viscum album (assembly GCA_963277665.1). NCBI lineage: Eukaryota > Viridiplantae > Streptophyta > Magnoliopsida > Santalales > Viscaceae > Viscum > Viscum album. The sequence continues at coordinate 809,126,171 of OY728127.1, forward strand.
CTAATCCCCAAAGAAACTAGACCTCTTGATCTTCTATGTTGTATCAAATGAATTTTATGCAATAAATTATGTTTAATTGTGTAATAAAAAGGTCAGGGTTGTCGTAATGACTACCCTCATACACATCACCCCATGAAGAGGGATCCCCGCAATGAGAGGCCTCCATTTCCAAGTGATCACACAAGGGAAGCACATCCCCACTATTTTTTCCAACAATAATGATGCCAGACTTACCAGCCACAACATCTGTAAAGGAAAAAAATTATTTCTTTGAACTAGGGTAAGAGTTATGAAGCATATTCCCATTGATGGGTGAAAGAGAGTCCTTCACACCATCAAGGTTATCCTTCTTCCCAGACAGTGCAACATCAAGATCACTAGTCGGTTTAGATTTAAAAATGTCAGAAAGATGCCCATATCATTTGCAACTAGAGAAGTGTATACTCTATTAAAATTCTCTTTAACACGCCCAATAGAGGAATAGTTCAAATAAAAATCTGGTACATGCTCATACTCAATCTCAAGTTCAAATTTAAACTCACCAGATAACAAATAAATTGTCTCAACAAGAGGCAATGACATATCAAATTCAACCAAAATATAAGAAAAATGTCCATATTGAACCAAACTAGTCTCTTTATCAAGCTTTATGGGTGTCCTAATAGCCATAGCAACATCCCATAGGATGCTAGGATGCCAAAATACCCAGCTCAATCCTTTAATACGAACCCAGGATTCAACAATCATATTTTTGGACTTAAAAGAATCAAACCGGGGATCCCAATTCTAAAACATCAAGATCCCTAGCATTAAATTAACAAACCCATGGCTCTAGGCCCTCAGCTTCATATCATTAGAGAATAAATTGAAATGATAAAACTTTATATCTAGCGACACCATATTCCATTCACCGAAACCCCAAATTTCTTGAAGACATTTCCTAAGATATTCAAACTTCCACAGCATACTCAAGTGAGAACTGAGCCGAGTGATCATAGAAAACTTATAAGAATCAATATGTACCTGAAAGAAATTAGGGCTCACTTCAACCACCACAAGCACTCCATTCTGTGTAATCCAATTAGAAGAAGCAGAGTCATCAACACAAAGACTAGGGAAAATTTTGTTGGAACGCTTGACCTATAGCTATTCAGCCCGAGGAGTCGAATCAGACCACGGGGGTACCTTCGGCTTCACAGTAGTAGCCTTCTTCAAGGGAACGATGAAAATTTCCATGGGGTTGAAATTATCTAAAGAGGAAGAAACCATCTTGAGACAAAGAGAAAACCCTAGACTCCATTAATATGATCTAGCAGCAGCCTCCGGCTTCACAGAAGAAGCCTTCATAGACATGATTTTTATTATTTATGTTCATATATTCATGCATGAGTATAATTGATGCTATATGATCATAAGTTTATTTTTGGACAAGATTGTGGGTTACTAAATATTAAGATTACCTATATTATGATTACGCATGCATAGGTTATATATTCATCATGAATGTTCATTTATACATTTTTTTCTTATGATCTATACTTTACTAGGTATATGATTCATTCATGTTATACCCATGAATATGTTATGTTCTCATAAATACATATAAAATGACAATAATTAAAAATAATTATAAAATTACAATAAATACATTTACAATAATTATATATATTTATTTATTTATTTATTTATTTATTTATTTGTATTTATAATTATATACAAATATTTATAAGTATTGCAATTGGGGTGTGCCTCAGTGGTAGAGGTTCCCCGTGATTCTGCATCAAACCTGGGTTCAAATCCGGGTGGGAGTGAATTTTTGCTCGCAGGCAGTGATGCAGGCATGACGCAGGGAGGCGACGATGCAGGTATGACACAAGCGAGCGGTGATAGAGGCATGATTCATACATGACGCTACACTGGTCCTTCGGTCCATATTGTGGATCTTTGGGTCATGTAACGGGATTCATTCCCACTGGACCTTTGGGCCATGTACTAAATAAATAAGGCTTGATGGGTGGACTATCCATTGGGGGGGCTATGGCCTACCTTTTTGGCATGTGTGTGTGTGTTTAATGTAATTATGCCCCCAAGCACCTAATATATATATATATATATATATATACTTATAATTCTAAATATATATATATATATATATATATATATTTAAATAATTATAAAATTATAATAAATATATTTAATTAATAAGTATGGTTATCATATTTATAATTATATGTATTGATATATTGATATAAGTATATTTAATTATATAAATATATCAAAGCAGTGTAGGCCATGATATATTGTCATATAAATATATTTATAATTATAATTAGAAATAAATATATATATAAAGAATTATAAAATTAAAATAAATATGTTAACTGTAATTTTATAAATATATATATTTATATATTAATCTATATATAATCATATTAATATATAAATATATTTATAATTATATAAAAATATTTATAAAATAATAATAATAATATTTATTATATTTATAATTATAATAATATATATAATAATATAAAAATATATAAATATATTTATATAATTAAAATAAATATATTTAAAGAATAAATAAATTTATTTATTTAGATCTTTATCATTGATTTTTTTGTGCTAATGAATATTCCCCTTTATCATCACTAAAAAAGTGCTGATAAAGCTAGTCTTTATCAGTGTCATAGTTAAGTGTTGATAAAGACATGTGTTATCAGTGCTTTCTATTTTAGCACTGATAAAACTACTCTTTATTAGTAATTTTTTGAAAGCACTGATAAAATTCTTCCCTGATGTTATAAAACGTACCCTATCAGGGTCCCCTTCCCTTGCAACTTCAAGATTTTATAGATCTGTAGTGATGTCACCACTTCTATTTCTCCCTACCCTTCTATCGTCACTCCCTACCGCAGTTGGTCCCTTCCTTCACCTTCACCTTTGTCATTATCGTTTCTCCCTGCCCTACCTTCATCGCTCCCTAATGCTCTGAGGTATGATATTATTTATTCTCCTATTTAATATCTTCTTCCATCTATATCTTTTCATGGTTGGTTGAACATTTGAGAACTAGAGATCCATGCTCAGGTAGCTAAGTGTTTCTATTTTTGTTTCATGATAGATGATGAGCTCTGTTGTGTTTTGATGCTACTTTTCTATATGGTTGATGTGTTTGGTAGAAGAATTTTGGTTTTGTTGGGTGTTTTAGGGAAGTTTTTCTTTCATGGTGTTGTTTCTTTTAAAGATAGAGTACATGTATGTTGTAGACCCACCCTTTCATATTATGTATAAATTGTGGGGATACCCTAACAGGTATTAATGCTCGTGAGGCCTTATGTCTCTAGTTAATTCATTGAATATCTCTTATAGATGTTGGATTTTTTATTAGGATTATATTTGTTGGTATTAAGGAATATTTTTATAAATCATCTCTCTCATATCCAATTTCCAAAGATGTGTACATGAATTACATGGCCAAATATCATGACTAGTTTGAATATTTATATATCAAAATATCACCATGTATTTAAAATTAGAAGATAAATTAAATAATATATTGAGGACATGTTATTGATAGATGAAGATAGAATATTGGTTGTTTCTTACTAAATCATCTAGACATCTAATCTCTTAATTCATAATGGAGATGAAATTCACACAAGACATTCTGAAGGCTCAATAGTTATCTTTATATTAATTCTACTATTATGGATGTTAATATATTATTTCTTTAACATTGTTTTGAAATCATATCTAATTATAGGGATCCTAATCAAATTTTTATCAACAGTGTTTTATTTTGGGGAATAATTTATGGTTAATTAATTATACATTCTGAAAACATTTTTACTTTTTAAATAATTGGGCACTTGTGTCTTCGAATTCTTTGGAACATAGCAAGGACATAGTCACCCATCTTGGGTGGAATCCATTGATAAAATCTATTTTTACTTTCAATATATATTTATTTATACATTACATGACTACATGTGATAATTAAAAGGTAATGTGGATATTGACATTATCTAGCCATATATGTAAATTCCTTGAATAAAATTATCAAAAGGTTACCCTGACATAACCACCCTTTCTCGATATTACACTATTGATCATAAGGGAAATTATATTGGTACCAAAACATCATAGGTGTCTTTTGAATTACTCTTTACGTATTAAATATTTAATGGATAATCATAATTATATCAATATTAGATTCATAAAAAAATTATGATAACATCTACCATAAATGGAAATATATGTTGATTCATTCTCTCATATCTATTGACATGTAAAATAATTATTCATCTAATACTGGTTTTACTAAAATTGAATTAGATTATCCCATGCAACATGATGATAAAATAATATATTATTATGATAAAAATGAGATAAATGCTATTTTTATGAATCTATCTAAAAAATTCTGAATAATACTTATTGGACTAGAAACTTCTAATGAAATTTTGGACTATCGCATAAATTTTTATAATGGAAATGTAAATGTAAAGGAATTCACATATATAATTTTGAGTATGATATATAAAGTTGTGATGATCAATGATGATAAGTATATTGACAATTTATTAATTTAATTTTAATGATTTTTTGAGAAATATAAGAATCATTGTAGATAAATTATAAGATTCTACAATGATCTGAAAAATGTTAATGATTATTTTGGAAATATTTCATCCCAAATTTCCTTCAAATGAATATATAGATGCATAAAATATATATATTGTCGTATAACATAGCATACTTATTTAAAAATAGACAAAAAGGGTTATTTTTTCATAAATAAGAAAAATTGGAGAATGATATGACATTAAAATACATGTGAGGGGGTCAGGACACCGTGTGGGTTGGGTCCAGATCCATTCACATGAATTCCACATGGTTTTCCAAAATAGTTAGGTGTTGAAATAGACTATGAGACAAGTGATTTACTAGGGAAGATAAGGTTATTCAGTTGCTTCATGGTTTAGAAAACCATACAGACAAATAATGAACCTTATTAAAAGTGGAAATTTTATTATTTTTCCTACATATATTATATCTATCATCCTCGATTTTCACCCTCATTTCACTCCCAGTTTTCAAAGGTGCTATTGATACTCTCCCTCCCATCCCAAGGGTGGATGTCTATTGATTCTAGTGAATATGAAGTTCCATTTCATGTGATTCAAATCCACATGAATATCTATGTCTCTTCTTCTATCTACATTCCAGATGAATCATAACTTGATTATTCATCTTCTTATAAGTCTCATGAGACCTATTTCTAGGTAGTTATTTTCTTTTATGCTTGAAAATATCTTATATATAATCAAAGGATGAGGATGGATGATTTTTTTTCTACCAATATGTGGTAGGCGGTCTACATGCGATTTTCTATAGTCATCATATTGTTCATGTATATGTGGTATCTTCTATTGTTACAATGTGCTATATAATATGTTCCTCATTAAAGAATATTATAATGGGTCTTCAAATTATATATAATATCCTCCACATATCTCATTGGGTCTGTTTATAACTATTAAACTACTCTAAGGACCACACGTGGGGTGTGCCAATTCCATTGAATTGGAAAAACATTATTGAAAATGGTTTAATAGGGGTTTTATGAGTTTAATCCAGTCTAACTTGTTGGATTATATTGAGGGTCTATTTAGTTTAACATAGGAATTAAATTATTTATGACTTGAAAAAGGGGTAGAAATGGTAAATGGTTTAATGGGGCTTGTTTATATTATTAAATATTTTATATGAACATTATCAATCATGATATTTGAATTATTGGTGAAATGGTTTAATTGTGAATTTGGATTAAAAATGTATTGAATTTAATGGACCTTGAAGAATAGTGAATGTTAAAAATGGTGCAACCCTGATAATTTAATTTGATAATTATGTAATCTTGGTTGGACCATTGTAATTGGTTGTTGATGGAATTAAAAAAGGTATTGGACAAAGGACTCCACACCCATGGGTAAGGATGTTAGACATGATCCTCCACATCGTTGATTGGGATCATTGGACATGATTCTCCATACTCCTTATATTAGGATATTAGATAATGTATCCACATTATTGATTGGAATTGTCAGACATGGAACTGCATAGCCACTGTTTGGATCCTTAGTTTGATGCTCCATGTTTAAAACATGAGACACTTATGGTATACTATTCAGATGACTGGGATAGGCTGAAGCAAGTTAGATTAGATCGGGTGTCACTTATAACCTAAGGATTGTATAGGTTATTTTTGTAATTTTTTTTGAAACCCATTTTATTTATTTCCCTATCTATTATTTCCATTTTACATCTATATAAACTACTGTTTATAATTTATAATTCATTAAAAACCATTTTTTTGGCCTACTATGTTGTTCTTACACCCTTATTGAGCCTCCATTAGTATATGAGTATACTTCGTTGTTATATTTATGGAAAAGAGAAAGGGCCCAGTGATAGATGGTTGGTTTGGGAATAATGGGATGGAGCATGGATGGGGGAACCGAGAATGATGTATGTAACTGATCTCTGCTGCATTTATGAAATATAAATTAAATGTTAAACCACTTCTATAGATAATGAATCATACAAATGTTAGTGCCCTAATCTGGAGGAATAATAGGTCTCTTAACCTATTGTTGTTCCTAGTGTAGGGGGATAATGACCTTATAATGTGATGGTACTGCCAATCCTGAGAAACAACAGGTTTCTCAACCTGCTGTTGCACCCAGTGCAAAGGAACAATGAACTTCTACACATGTTGATGCTACCGATCCATAGGAATAACATATTGATGATGTTGAATCCAAGGAAATGGTAGGCGATGAAGGACCGATGATGTAGAAAAAACAAGAGCATCCTAATTTGACGGTGTTAGAAAAAATAATTAAGTCAACATGAAAAGGCATCAATTTTGAGGTCAGATGGAATGCGTGGGGCCAACATGTTAACCCTAACAATTCCATGTTTAGTAGTTACATTGGAATCATCACTCAGAAATGCATGCCAATTGATATAGATTTGTGGAACAATGTTGTTCCCACACTTAAGGCACTTATGTGGGAAGAGATTATGGTAACATTATTGTATCATTTATTTATTTTTATAAAATATAAAATAATAAAACATTGACTTACCCTTCATCATCCCTTGAAAAGTGCATTTATTGTAGAGAACTCCTGCAAGAAATATGTATTAATTCTTATTAGAAGTATTCATAGAGGCTTTCGCACAATTATAACAAGATATCATCTTAAATATACTGAAGTGAAAATAAAATCGAACCCATTGATTATACATTCACACCTGATAACCCAATAAGTGTGGGATGCATTTATTGTCCATTGTGCAGAGGTGTCTTTTTAGCTACATTGTGGTTGGTAATACATTGTTTGAAAATACGTTTATTCATCACTTTGATTGAGAATTTTTTATTTATTAAACTATAATTGAGTTCTAAAAATATGGAACGGGAAGAAAAACCAATGTACCCCTACCATAAAGCAAGTATGGGGTAAACTTCACTTAAAAAAATTGGTACATATTTTGAATCTACCGTAATACTTTTATGTGACATGAAACAACAATATAATTATATTCCTCTGTTTATATGTAGATTGATGAATCTAAATCCAAATACACTTCCATCCCACTCCATGTTCTGTGGAAGGAGGCACATGTAAATAAAGATGGGATAAGAATAGATGAAAAGACCTAAAAACTATGGGAAGCATGTGTAAGTATGACATAATAATTTTTTTTAAATAGCTATTACATATAAATGATTAATTATTTTCTTATATTTTCTATACGAAATAGTCATAGGAGTCAGCAACACCTATACCAGATGAACACCTACTATTGGTGGCCTTGAATTGACCAGAACAGTATGACCATGTCAAATGTGTGGGTTTTGGGCCGACACCCCGAACATATTTTGATGAAAAAACAACATGAGGATAAAGATAAATAAATGGAAGAGATGAAATCAAGATTATCTTCCCTTGAATAACATTTTCATTGGTAGAATAAGTTTCTAACAAATTTTATTGGGGTGAATCAAAGATAAGAAACAACATAAGAAAAACCATTGCATGATGATCCCACCCCACCCCCACTATCTTTGAGGTGAACTATTCCCCTTAAAGAGATTTTTTAGTTGAGTTAATCAATATTCTAATAATTGTTTCTATGAAATATGAATTATATAGACACTGATACCTTTCTTATACTGATATTATATAATGTGAAAATGACTATGATTTATATCTATCAACACCCACCCATCGCCTTGTAATGAGGGATACGATGTTCAATATCCAAGATGACCGTCTACACAACAGTCTGCTTCCAACATGTCATGTGAGAGTTGCGATTAGCACAACTCATGAGCTGAGCACTGAGATACTTGTTCCAATTGATGACAATGATATTCATAAGGTCATCTGAGCTATTGGAACATTTGTTGCATGGCCATCAAATCTTGTAAAAACACATGTTGATAAAGAGGTATTCATTTCAAATTTATTTTTCATGCCAAACCTTCAATAAATAAAAGGTCAGAACCGATGAATGTTATTACAAATAGAAAAAGTGAAGTGGGTGAAATTAAAGGTAGAATCAAAACCATATAAAGTATCAACCAACTGATCAAAAATATCTTCCAACAGCACCTTTACCCCACCCATTCAATATTCACATTTACTAACATTGAAGGTTCATGCGGATACGTAGTTACAAAATGGTAGTAATCACATAATTTATTTTGAATAAAAATGTATGAAGATGATGTTACATGCTACATTTCTCTTGAAAATGTAAATGAAATTAATAATTATGAATGGCTAGGAGTCTCAATTGTGCATGTATACATGAGGTATGATTTCATGATTTTTTTTTCAAAAGCTAATATACTATGTTAATTATGACTAAATACATTTCATATTTTTTGCAGTAAAATATATCAATACCAATTTAAATTATTTCCCCATGAATATAAATTTAGACTCATTAGTCCATAAAACACTTCTATAGAACAAAAAAATAAATTCAACAAAAATGAATGAAATAGTGAAAAAACTGGACAAATCATTAAGTTGTGAATGATATAATCTTCTTAATACCAATGATGTAGGGGTAAAAATCTAAAATTTAATTATATAAAATATATTTTCATTTCTTTTATTACTTATTACTTTTTTTGTTAGGAAACATTGGATACTAATTTCAGTAAATTTGGATACTCCGCATATTTATTTCCTAGATTCACCACATGGATACCCAATAAACCAACCACACATGATGGAATTTTCCAATTTTTAATAAAATACATCCAATTTTTTAGAACTAAACTTCAAGTTATATAATTTACATTATTTTTTAATGATAATTATTTTATAACATGGTGGTGTACAAATATCATGAAATTCATGGCATGACGATAGGAATTAAGCACAATGAGCCAGATAAGTTCTACAACTGGATAAGTATCATGGTATATATAATAATATTTTATTATCCAAACACATATAAAAACAAATTAATTATTTTTCTTAATGTCCCTGCAGTGTATGAAACAAACAAATGGAAAAGATTGTGGTTATTATGTATGTAAATTTATGATAGAGATCATATTCCATCAAAAAACTAGCATCCCTGAAGAAGTATTTTCGAAGATAATAACTATTTAATTTAAAATATTTATTAATCCTTTATGTATTTATATTTTTATTATACTAATATGACTGTAAAAAATACTCATATTCAAAACATGATATAGATTTTCCTAGAAATGAATGGGAAGCATACCTAATCACAGAGTGTACATAAATAACATGAATATGTGACTTCCATGGAAGTAATGAATTGTTTCATATTTATTTTTAATTTATTTCTTTTTAGTATTACTCATATAATAATTGTTTTCTTATATAGGTAGATTCCTATTTTTGAGTTAGGTTGGTTTTTTTGAAGATGATCATGATCATGAGAGATTGGAATTTGAGGGTACAAATGAGATAATGATAATAAATGAATGGGTCAAAAATGTATACAATCGTCATGAAAAGGTGAATTCCAACTACTTATTTAATTAATTTTTTCATCATTTTATCAACTATTTGTAAGTTATTTTCCCTATAATTTTTTTCTAATACTTATTTAGTTGTTTTTCATATCTTTTGGGAAGTCATATTTTTCTTTCAACTATCTAAAACAAGCTACAAAATAGATAACATGTTCCTTTATGCCAATGTTACCATGATTTCCTTTGATTTTATTTATCAACCTTCCAAAATTGCATATTGATTCGATGTTCTTATCCAAAAAAACATTTCTCGTTGTTGAAAACCAGAAGAGTATAGGAAGATCTTATGACCATTTTGGTGACTTCTCATGATATAAGGGGCGGAAGAGCTTCCTCTACTCTTCTAGTTTTCAACAACAAAAAAGGATTTTTGGCTAAGAACATCAACTCAATATGAAGTGTTGGAAGTTTGACAAAGAAAAAAATGTTAATAATGGTAACATTGGTAGTTAAGAATTGTTTATACTTTGTGATGTGTAGGAATTAGCGAAACCTCAATCCGCCACACAGTGTGATAGGTATGAATCCAGGTGCATATTTTTATTGAAAATTGACATTAATTTTAGTAAAAAAGACAACTGACATAATGAAAAACAAAAAAATTATTCATATTGTTTTGATACTTTATAAAAATGATCCATAAGTCATTTGGGACATGTAATAATTTCTCACATCTCAATCTGACGCACGGTGTGACCAGTATGACTCAAAGTGTCTGTTGTCAGTTTAAAATCAACATTTTGGTTAAAAATGTTTCAGTCACTAAAAACCAAGAAAACATGCTCGGGTTGTCTTGATAATGTATTAAATTGATTCATAAATCATTTTTGACGTGTAAGAATTTGTCTCATTCCAAACTGATACATGATATGAACAGTATGAGTCAATGTGCGTGTTTTTAGTTTAAAATGATATTTTAGTAAAAAAGACAAGTGACATACTAAAAACTGAGAAAACACATTCGTATTGTTTTGATACTTTATGATAACGATTAATGAGTCATTTAGGATGTGTAAGATTCAGTCACACCTCAATCTAACGAACAACGTGACCGATATGAATCCAAGTGTGTGTTTTTATTTTAAATTGACATTAATTTTAGCAAAAGGAATAAGTGAAATAATGAAAAACCAAGAAAACACATTTGGATAGTTTTGATACTTTAGGAAAATTATCTGTGAGTCATTTGGGATGTGTAGGAATCACTCACACATCAATCTGACACACGGTGTGACCGGCATGACTCCAAGTACATCTTTTTATTTAAAATTGACATCAATTTTAGTAAAAAGGACAACTGACCAACTTAAAATTGAGTAAATTCATACATATTATTTTGAAAATTTAGTGAAATGATCCACAAGTCATTTGAGACATGTAGGAATCAGCCGCACCTCAATCTGACGCATGGTGTGACTGGTATGACTCCAAGTGTATCTTTTTTATTTAAAATTGACATCAATTTTAGTAAAAAGGGAAACTAACCTACTCAAAACTGAGAAAATGAATTTGGATTGTTTTTATACTTTAGTAAAATGATCCATAAGTCATTTTTGATGTGTAAGAATCAACCACACCTCAATCTGACACATGGTGTGAGCGATATACTCCAAGTTTGTCTTTTTATTTTAAATTAACATTAATTTTAGCAAAAAGAATATGTGACATACTAAAAACCAAGAAAATGCATTCATATTGTTTTTATAATTTAGTAAAACAATCCATGAGTCATTTTTTATGTGTAGGAATCACCTACACCTCAATCTGATGCACAGTGTGACCAGTATTACTTCAAGTGCGTCTTTTTATTTAAAATTGACATCAATTTTAGTAAAATGGACAATTGACCTACTCAAAATCGATAAAATTCATTCAGATTGTTTTTATACTTTATAAAAAATATCCATATGTCATTTGGGATTTGTAGGAACCAACCACACCTCAGTACGACGCACGGTGTGACCTATATGACTCCAAGTGTGTCATTATATTTTAAAGTGACGTTAATTTTAGAAAAACAAACAAGTGACATACTGAAAACTGATAAAACACATTCTTATTATTTTGATACTTTAGTACAATGATGCATGAGTCATTTGTGATGTGTTGGAATCAGCCACACCTCAATCTGATGCACAGTGTGAACAGTATGACTTTAAGTGTGTCTTTTTATTTAAAATTGACATCAATTTTAGTAAAAAGGATAATTGAACTACTTAAAACTGAGAAAATGCATTCATATTATTTTGATACTTAAGAAAAATGACCCATAAGTTTTTTAAGGTGTGTAGGAATCAACCTCTCCTCAATCTGACACAAGGTGTGACTGATATGACTCCAAATGTGTCTTTTTATTTTAAATTGACATTAATTTTAGCAAAAGGAACATGTGACATAATGAAAACCGAGAAAAAAAATTCGAATCGTTTTGATATAACAGGACAATGATCCATTAGTCGTTTATAACGTGTAGGAATCACCTGTACCTCAATCTGATGCACAGTGTGACCGGTATGACTCCAAGTGTGCCGCTTTCTTTAAAATTGACAGCAATTTCAATAAAAAGGACAAATTTCCTACTCAAAACTGAGAAAACGCATTCAAATTGTTTTAATACTTTATGGAAATGGTCCATACGTCATTTGAGATGTGTATGAATCAGTCTCACCTCAATCTGACGCACGGTGTGACCGATATGACTCAATGTGTGCCTTTTTATTTAAAATTGACTTCAATTTTAGTAAAAAGGACAACTGATCAACTCAAAAATGATAAAATGCATTCAGATTATTTTGATACCTTAATAAAAAGATCCATAAGTCATTTTTTACATGTAGAAATCAACCGTACCGCAATCCGACGCACAGTGTGACCGATATGACTCCAAGTGTGTCTTTTTATTTTAAAGTGACATTAATTATAGGCACATGAGCCTCAGTTTGGTTGGTGAGGACTCAACAAGTGCATCCAAGAGACCCAAGATCAAATCCGGGTGGAGACATATTTCTGGGTTACTATAGCAGTACTGTAGCGAGCACTATAGCGGGTATTGTTCGGTACTGTAGCAGCTGGAACTATTCATCCATCTGGGCCTTTGAGCCTCCGGTTTGGTCCTCGAGTCCTACAAGGCTTTCGGGCCACCCAAGGCCTTCAGGCTAGTTGTCTCCCAAGGCTTTTGGGCCACCTTACGTCCTTAGGTCCAGCCCAAGGCCTTTGGCCACATGATTATGCAGATGTACCAGTCAAACTACAAGGGACAAGGCTCCATATAAGGATTTAGGGCAGGCGCATTCACTATAGCAGAGCTAATCGGGATTGGAAGAACGAGTGGGTGTGGCATTGCCATCGGTACTGGGCCTATGCAGCTTTGCATAGGATAGCTAGCCGACCGACCCTACGAAGGTGGAGTGCTGATATCATGACATATGCTGGGGAGGAGCAGTTCCAAGTTGTCTTGTCTAGGTGATTCCCTCTAAGACCTATGGGTCATGTAATTGTCTTTAAGCCTTCGGGCCTTGTAAGGGTTCCACCTCACCCCTTGAAAGGAGGATTATCAAAAATAATAAAAAATGAAGGCCTTTAGGTTATTCCGAAATTAATTTTAACAAAACGAATGAGTGACATATTGAAAACCAAGAAAACTCATTTGGATTGTTTTAATACTTTAGGACAATGATCCATGAGTCATTTTTGACATATAGGAATCAGTCGCATCTCAATCTGACGCACAGTGTGACCAATATGACTCCAAGTGCCCGTTATCTGTTTAAAATTGACATTTTAGTACAAAATGTGTGTCACTCACTAAAAACCAAGATAATACACTCTGATTGTCCTGATATTTTTGGACAACAATGTATAAGTCATTTGTGATGTGTAGGAAGCAGTCTCACATCAAACTGACACATGATGTGACCAATATGACTCAAAGTGCGTGTTTCCAGTTTGAAATGACATTTTAGTAAAAAAACACAAGTGACCTACTGAAAAATGAGGAAACACATTCAAATTGTTTTTATACTTTAAGAAAATGATCCATAAGTAATTTATGACATGTAGGAATCAGTCGCACCTCAATCTCACGCACGGTGTGACTAGTATAACTTCAACTGTGTCTTTATTTAAAATTGACATTAATTTCATTAAAAACAATAGTTGACATACTCAAAACCATGCAAACACATTAAAATTATTTTGATATTTGAGGACAACGATCCATAAATCATTTGTGATGTGTTGGAATCAACCACACCTCAATACAATGCATGGTGTGACTGGTATAACTCCAAGTATGTCTTTTTATTTTAAGTTGACATTTTTTAAATGTATTCTTTTGTATTAATGTTTAATTTATTTCTTTATAATATTATTAACATGAGATTTGTTTTCTAATATAGGTGGATTCTTTTACTCGGGTTGAGGTGATTTGTTCGACAATGGATACCATGGGCGGACCTTTTTGAGAGGGGATCACATATGTCAGATGATGAAACAGTAATGTTTTTAAATGTTTCTGGATAGTAATTGTAAATGTAATGATACAAAACATTGTTTGAAATGTATATAGTAGTGTTTTTTTGTATTCATGATGTAAAATTTATTTCAACTATATTATATATTTTGTGTACAGGTTATATGTTGCTAAAATGTGCTTTTATATAAACAACACACTGCAGTAGGTGGAATTTTTATCAGCGCTTTCAATAGCATTGATAAAGGGGGCGTTTATCATCGCTAGAAATAGTGGTGATAAATGGTGGTCAATTTCAGCACTTTTTTTAGTGCCGATAAAGAACTCTCATCATCAATGATTTTTTTAGTGTCGATAAAGAACTCTCATCATCAATGATTTTTTAGCACTGATAAAGGGGTTCCACTTTAACAGCGCTGAGAATACCAACACATTTTTAGCGCAGTTAAAAGCCATTTGTGCACTAATAAAGAGCATATTTGTAGTAGTGTTTTGCTTTTAGTTAAGCGAAATACGCAATCACCCATGTTGTCTTTATCATGTCATCGATATGTGTTGAGGAGCGGCAAAAATGTCATTGGGTATGCCACCTTTTAATTAATATGAAAGATTATAGGATCTTGGTTGATTTTCTGCCGTAGTTTTCAAAATATTTCTAACTTAGACTTATTTAAAAATGTTTTTTTAGAAAAACAACTTATGTTGAATCTATATGATAGTCAGGGTTTTAAAAAACAATGAAAACAGTGATATTTTTAAATTTTATTTTGAATTGTGGGCCATGATATGATGATATAGGTGGGAAGCACTTTTTAGTGAGGTTGAAAACGTGAAGTAAAAGGTTCCCTCAACGAGTCTCCCACATAAACAAGCAAAGACATCGGCTGCCCATTCTGTATTTTCCGCTTCCTCAAGCAACCCCACACCGCGCTTTCTCTCTCCGCCTTTTCTTATTAGGGGGATCGATCAGTCCCACCATATTATATTGAACCATTTTACCCAACTCGGCGTTCAAAATCATCATTCCCCACTCCATAAATGCCATGCCCGCTCCAAAACCAAACCCACCACTGCAGCCCACCCCAACAAACATGACACCTTCATTGCCTTTCTTTCTCCTCTTCCTCCACTTCGCGGCAACCCTGGCCCAGCTTTCTCCGGCCTCCGCGCCGGCGGCGTCCACCAAGCGCCTCAACATCAGCGCGATACTGGAGAAGGGCGGCGAGTTCGGGACCCTGATCAAGCTCCTGACGATCACCCAGGTGGCGGACCAGATCGGGAACCAGATCGCAACCTCCAATCAGGGTCTCACCCTCTTCGCCGCCACCGACAGCGCCTTCTCCAGCCTCCCGTCCGGCACCCTGAACTCCCTCAACGACGAGGAGAAGGTGGAGCTGGTGCAGTTCCACGTCGTCTCCACCTACCTCACAGCGACGCAGTTCCAGACCGCCAGCAACCCGCTCCGGACGCAGGCCGGCGCCCCCGACCAGTACCCGCTCAACGTCACAGCCACCGGGAGCACCGTGAACATCACCACCGGCGTGGTGAACGCAACGGTGGGGAACGCGGTCTACACCAAAAACAACCTGGCTGTGTACCAGGTAGACAAGGTGCTGCTGCCCATGGCGCTGTTCGGACCGAAGCCGCCGGCGCCGGCCCCCGCTGAAGCCAAGAAGAAGAGTAGGGCGTCAATGGCGGCCGACGGCCCCACGGGTTCGTTACCCGGCGCATCCGACGACGCTTCTGGCGCGGCAGGAGGTCTTCCTCGCAGCGGTGTGGCGGCGGATGCTATGGTGGTCTTGGCCGTGTCATTGATTTGGGGAGGGGCGTGGTAGGCGGTGAGGGGATCGGTGGGAGGGTTTAGGGAGGAGGAGGAGCGGGCGACGCTGTTTTTGAGGTATATGCATGAATTTGCGCGAGTATTATTTGGTTCAATTTGTACACAGTGGGTGAAATAACCTTCATAAAATGGCTCGGTGACCCTCTTGGAATGTTAAACTTTCTTCCTGTCTTGTGAACGACGACCCTAGGAACCACGTTGTTCATTTGCTATATTTTGTTAAAGTTAAAATAATCAATCTCTGCAGAATTTGAAAACATCAAAAACAAATATTCAATTCTGTTGAAGGAAATTGTGGAGGCAGGTACCTGTGAGAGATAGACAAGGGTTGTGGTTTTTTGTTTTTGATTTTTAAAACCAAACTTTAGAGGCGGATGAAACGGCCACTAAAGTTTCGTTTTTATGAATTTTAATGAAGGTCTAAAATCTTCCAAATATTTTTCTTATTTTTTTAAACATTTTGTGGTGGTTACATTTATTATTATTTTTCAAAATATTTAGAAGGGATTAAAATCACCAATAAATTTTCTAACTTAAATGATGGTGTTAGGGCGTGCAACGGAAACCGATGGATCAAAGCTATAAAAATTTTCATCACCTGAACGACGAAACATCGTCGTCTCCGGCAATCCAAACCCTGGTAGAGGTTGCATGAATTTAATAAGTACACAAATAAATAAACAAGTACCGCATTCGATTCAGCGGCACATTCAACTACAGCTCATTGTCGGCAATCATTACTCGAAAGATCCAAACTCGAACCCCTCTAAATCATCCACACAGGCTTCAAGAATCCACACAATCATCGTTCGTCAAATTTCAAATACTAACGCGGAGCTCCGACAAATCCTTCAACGTCGCGAGAATCACCTTGATCTCGTCCCTTCGATGAGTCAAAAATATTCTCGGATCAATCACTCAAAGAGAGCCTTTCTCTCTCTAGGATGCAGGAGGAGAGAGAAACTCTCAATTCCGAATGATGAACAGTCCATGGAATAGAGCTCATCCAGTGCTTCTATAATGGATTGCTCAAATACTCAAGAATGGTTCCCCACCGCCCGTATATTTAATGTCTACTAAATAAGCAAAAAATGAATAATCATGATGAACGAACTATGTCATAAACATCATTTATATTTTATTACTTGCTTATAATATATAATAAATATAATAGGAGATAAAATCTGAGTCAATAAATCGACTCGTAATTCGTACAGTATTAAACAATCTTGAATGTTAAAATAATATTCATTCGTATAATATCTTCATGTATACACTTAATACCTTGTAAATACTATTAATAAATACTACTATAGTGTAATGAATTGGATTTTTCTCAGATTTATTTTTATAAATTAATTGGGAAAATCTCGATACGAGGCGTTGAGACGACATGCGATTTCGAGACCCGATGTGCCCGAAATGGTTCGACAAAATCTATTATGTTTTTAATAGCGTGCATAAGTTGTTTTCCTTAAAAAGTGGAATAACTTCTAAACAAGTGTTGAATCAGAAATCAGAGGGCATCATTGCATTCAAAATGACGACTTAACTTTAGTCGGCGAGGGTCTTAATACCCGAAAAGAACGTAATCGTAAATAAAATAATTAAATTAAATTATTTTATTTTAAAATCATAATAACTCATGAACGGTGACTCAAATTGGAAATCTGATACCACTGTTGAGTTCATAATGCAACATTTTACTTAGACAGAGCCTAACATCGACGGACACGGTTCGACTACAAAAGATAATTTTTGAACGTTTTAAAGGAGAATAAATTAAACATTAAAAGTTTATTTTGTTTTCTTTTAATGTTTTGCAGTGACGCAGTGACAGGCGGCCTGTTTCATTTCTTAATGAAAGAGGGTGGTGACGCTGCAACTCAGCAACGGGGCGATGCGTTTTCCATTCTCCTTAATAAAACATGAATTCTGGGTTAACGCTTAACCTTGGAATTTCTTATAACCTCTGGAGAAAATATGTTGGCAGACGACGAACAATGGATTGCCAACGACAACAATCCCTCCTCTTCGAAGGATCTCTCCAACGACGATGACACAATGATCAATCTTTTTCAGTGAGTGATCCAAACCCAGGTAGGCGTTGTCTTTTGAATTCTTTCCTCGTTCTTGTTTTTAATGACAAACGCGAACCAACCCACGAACATGTTGACCCACGGTTCGATCGTTCTTGCGGGATGGTTAGACTGCGAGCTTTTAAAGGGACTAAACCTTAGGGATTATCCTTATTGTTCAGTCCCTCTTTTCTAACGGGACAAACGAAGGTTGAACGAACAAGACCGACATTCGTTCTTCGGGTTTTTTATGTGTTTTCACCTACCCCGTTCTTGTGTTCTTCACCGACGGACCCGAGTGGTCGCATCGGGCTTTGCTGAGAGGTTCCGAACGTGGTCGAACCCTCAGAGTGACGACAAAACATTTTGAAGCCCTCATTAGTGAAGGCGTGACTCGAGGATCGTAAGGGTGTCTCCGTTTTGAAAAACAGGGCACTGTTGAAGACGAGGTGATCAACGGAGCAGAGCCCGCCGCCGACGGCACGTGACAGCACGACTCACCAGAAGGGCGGCAGCGATGGGCGCGTTCCAGTAGGACCGCGCCAATGGAAGGGGCATGTGGCACACGACTGCGGGCAGTGACCGAGGTCGTCGCGATCGAGACACGACGGGAGGCCACGTCATGCAGGTGAAAGCCGCAGTCCAGCGGGACTGCAACAGGACCCAGTGGCGGCTGATATTGTTGAGCGTGGCGGCCGACCACATGGACCAGTCGGGGACGCGACATCGACCGCGTCTGGGTGGACCGAACCGGCTCGCTCGAGCGGGTCGGGCTGGAGTTGGCGGTCTAGGCCCAGTAGGGGCGGGGCGGGCCCAACAGGCCTGGTTGACCCGTCGGGTTGGGTCAGCGGGTCCTGGGTCAGGTCGGGTGGATCCGACCGGGGCGGACCGGACCCAGACCCAACCGACCCCTTTTCACAAAAAGGCTCATAAAATTCAAAGTGTGTGTCCATTTGACGAACTGTTTACAACGTTGGGACCCTCGCGATGAGGTGGTTCTTTTGAGACACTCTACAGAAATTTTTGTAGAGTCAGTGTATGACCCTTTTGGCTCGAGGAGTAGGTGCTCCTGGAATGAGCATGCTAAGAGAGGAATCCAGTTGCTGGCTGTGACCTACATAGAGTGTGTCTCATACGGAGTGTGTCTCCTGCGGCTACACAGAGTGTGTCTCCTATAGAGTGTGTCTCCCGCACCTACATAGAGTGTGTCTCCTGCACCTATGCCAGGTGTGTCTCCTACAAAGACCCAGAGTGCATCTTCTTGGATTTGAATATGTGTGGACTTTCTTCATATATGTATGTCAAATACATATATTAGTGTGAGATGACTCTAGTGACTCTCTTGATTGTACTTATATGAGGCTACACTTCGTGTAGCTCTTGGTAGTCTGCTTTGTGTATTGCTTCGTGGTATACGATTGTGGTTCGGGGTCCCTAGTGAGTATTGTTTTACTCACTCCTACCTGGGCTTTGCCTGCATGTGTTGTGTCTTTTGTAGAAAACCAATAGATTTGAAGGGAGCCTCGGTGGGCCGTACATAGGTGGTACTTAGAGAGAGTCTAGACAGATGAGGTGCACTTCAGCGACTTCCAACAGCTTCTATACCTACCCTTCTGGTAGGGTTTTTGGCGTATAAATTCCAAGAGGTTGTACTTTTCTTTTGTTGGGCTTGTAAACTGGCCCCCTTTACTTTCAATTTGTACTGTTTAATCTGTATGGGTTTTATTAGTTTTATACATGCATGCCTGCTCAGTGTTTTTAGTTTCAACACTTTTTCTTGGGGGCGGGTGTGTGTGTACAGGTACTTTGGAAAATGCCTCCCACTTGTGGTATCTGCCTACTCGGTGGTAGTCACCAGCCCCTGGCTTATGGGAGGCGGGCTTGGGGTAGTCACAACACGGGTCCTGGGGGACAGGTTGTGATAGAGTGGTATCAGAGCCCATGATGGTTCCATCTTAAGGACCAAGAGTCTGTGAATTTGTTTTGGGGCAACGATGTTAAGTGTTTTGAGTTCGGATTTCAGGCCAGTGAGTCCAGTGTTGGTGCACCGACTGATGTATCCATACACCAGGACCCTGAATTATTATTTTCAACTTGGCACATGAAAACACTAGTTTCATGCATCATATAGGAATTGTGTGTGTTCTCATGTCCTTATTGAGTTAGAGTCAGCTCACTAGGTATACTCTAGTGACTATGGTACGTCTTGTTCTGTTTCAAGATGCTTCCACACATGAATCCAGCCAGGATTATGGGGTGGGACCATGAGGATGGTCCGCTGAGTGATGTGGCATTGGTACATAGAAAATTACCGGAGATAGCACCTCATGGTGGTGTACCAACGATACCACCACCCAGAGAGCAGTAGTTCCTACCAGCATTATCGGTGGAGGATGCACGCAGGCTCAGTGTGTTGCATGAGTTTTAGAGACAAAAACCTCCCATGTTTTGAGGTGAGATAGCTCCTCAGGTAGCTACGGATTGGCTAGAAGTGGTTACATGAGTTTTTTGCCTAGCGAGGACGCCTCTTGACCAGATGGAAGTCGTAGCCACGAGCCTTCTTCAAGGATCAGTGGGGAGACGGTGGAGATTGACGATCCAGACACATGAGGAGGCGACTCTCTCTAAGATAGACTTTTATCACCACTTTAGGGAGGAGTTATTCCTAGAGATGTTACGCTCTGTGCGTATACATGATCTACTATACCTACAGTAGGGTTGTCAGACAGTAGCTGAGTAATCAGCGAGATTCATAGATCTTTTTTGCTACTCCATAGACATGGTGTAAGACCCATTCTTTAGGGCTCAGACCTTCGAGTATGGGCTACGCTGGGAGATCAGATCATCAATGATATCCCTTAGCATCCCGACA
Source organism: Viscum album (assembly GCA_963277665.1). NCBI lineage: Eukaryota > Viridiplantae > Streptophyta > Magnoliopsida > Santalales > Viscaceae > Viscum > Viscum album. Next base: position 809,147,537 of record OY728127.1, read on the forward strand.
CATTATGGGTTGCTCAATATAGCCTTTCTTGCAGAGAGATTTCTGGCGGAACAGGAACTGATGATGGGAGCTACCATCGGGCGTGGGGTAGCTGAGTCATCGGCAGCAGGTAGCCGACAACTAACATAAGGGTCAAAGAGGACCATATAGTATAGGGGATGACCTCAGGATTCAGGATCAGTAGTGTGGGGCTTCCTGGGCAGAACATGTTAGCCAAAGGAGAGGTTGTGCTACTCATTCGACAGTCAGTGACATATGACTAGAGATTGTCTGACCGGTCGTACGACCAATCATCATACGATCGAGGGACCACCGAGGAAATGATGGTGGTAGGAACAGAGAGGTCTACTGGGATATGGATGTGGCAGAGGAGGAGGACGAGTAGCAGGAGATGGGCAGAGGTTTGAGGTACTACCACCACCACCCCCAGGTGGTCCACCATGGGCTCAAGGAGCCGATGAATAGAGGAAAGCCCAGCTCTAGGAGATAGAGGCTTATGACCCTGGAACTCCAAATATTATTATTGTTATGATCTGTGATTTCTCCACCCTATCTGTAGTTTTGATAGACACAAGTTCCATTCACAATTTTTTCCACAGACCTTGTTCGGGGATCAGAGATTCTGGTGGATTCATTGGCTCGACCCTTACGTTAAGAGACTCCTATGGTATGGGATTCTATGATTACAGACTAGTTACAATAGTGTGAGATTACTCTTTGAGGTGAGATCTTAGGTTGGGATCTCCTAGTAGCGGCGTTGAGGCCTTATGATGTCATTCTAAGTATGGATTGGTTATCTATAGTCTATGGTCATATTGACTATTTTAGGCACATAGTGAGGTGTGTTTGTGCAGATGCGACTAGGTTTTCCTTTATTGGATAAAAGGAAATACACACAGTGCAGTATGTGCTTTCTCAAAGGAGGGTGTAGCCAATTACTCACTAGTTTTCTAGCCTCACCCTCAGTGTAGTAGATGATGAGAGTCCTTAGTTTCCTATAGTGGTGGAGGAGTATGGGGACAACTTTCCTGAGGATGTCCCCAGATTACCTCCACATAGAGAGGTGGACTTCTGCATTGATCTTTACCTCAAGATGAGACTGATATCTATAATTGCATATCGGATTGCTCCCGCAGAGCTTCGTGAGTTGAGGGTACGATTGGAGGAATTGCAGAGGAAGGGATTCGTGAGAACCATTTTTTCACCCTAGGAATCCCCCATTTTGTTTCTAAGAAGGAATATGGGAGAATAAGGCTATATGTGGACTACCGGTGCTTGAATCAGGAAACCGTGAAAAACAAGTATCCACTACCGAGAATCGATAACCTCTTTGATCAGCTGAAGGGAGTGAAGTGGTTCTCAAAGATAGACCTGAGATCCAATTATCGCCAGCTTTGTGTACAAGATGAGGATGTACCAAAGATAGCCTCCATATGTTAGTATGAAAACTATGAATACTTGGGGATGTCGTTTAGTTTGAACAATTCCCTAACAGTGTTTATGGGACTCCTGAATAGGATCTTTCAACCTTTTCTAGACCGATTCGTCGTGGTCTTCATTGACAGCATCCTGGTGTACTTGAATTCTGAGGAGGAGCATGCGATACAATTGAGGATGGTCATGGATACACTCAAATAACACCAGATTTATGGGAAGCTCTCAAAGTTTTAGTTCTAGATTTGGAAGGTCCACTTTCAAGGACATGTCATTACAGAGGACGGAGTTGCAGTCGATCCAGTGATGATAGAGGTGATGCACTCTTGGGAGCCACCCAAGAGTGTTATCGAGGTGTTGAGTTTCTTGGGTTTGTATGGGTACTATCGAAGGTTTGTGCCTGATTTTTCAATAATAGTAGCACCCTTTATGGATTTTTACACGGAAGGGGTATCCCATTGTGTGGACAGAGAAATACCAATAGTGTTTTTAGGAGATGAGGTGGAGGTTAACAAGCAACTCTATCTTGAAACTACCAAAGGATGGAGTTAGATATGTAGTGTTCTGAAATGAATCAGGGATCGATTTAGGTTGTGTCCTGATGTAAGGGAAAGTGATGATTACATACTATTTTTAATAGTTGATACAACATGAGCAGAACTACGTGACCCATGATCTTGAGTTGTCAACAGTAGTGTTAGCATAGAAGATGTGGCGACACTACCTGATGGGTGAGTGATTTACCATCTAATCTGACAAAAAAGTATCAATTATATCTTATCCCAGAAGTATTTGACTTTAGATAGATGCGATGGATAGATTTCCTCCAGGATTATGACTTCAAGATTTTCTATACTCTTAGAAAGAGGAACGTGGTGACAGACGCACTCAGCAGGAGATCTAGTTTGCAGTTGCTGAGTGAGGCATCAGGGCGGTTAGCTATGATGCAGATATCCTTTGTGGATGATGATAGAGCATCTTATCTTCAGTTGATGGTTTTCACCCCTCTACTCTTATAGTGAGTCGGGGATGCATAACTAGGGGATATCAACTGTGAGGATCGACGTGTTCAATTGTCCACAGTGCATGCCCCTGATGGATATTTGATAGGTGGGGAGAACATTGTCCTTTTTTGAGGGCACAGCATAGTACCGGTGGTGCTGTGGGAGGAGGTACTGAAGGAGTTCCACACATCCCCTTTAGCGGTACATCCAGGCGTGGAAAAGATGTACTTGGCTATTTGATGTTAGTCCTGGTGGCTGGGGATGAATAAGGTGTTGGCAGAGTTTGTTTCTTGGTGCCTCACTTGTCAACAAATGAAGGCAGAGCATCAAGTTCTAGAAGGCTTGACTCATCCACTCGAGTTTCTAGTGTATAAGTGGGATGAGATATCAATGGGCTTCATGAAAGGTTTACCACGCACTTCCATGGGACACGATACCATCTGGGTGATCACTGAACGAGTCACCAAGTCGGCCCACTTCTTACTTATCTAGGAGCATAACTCGGTAGTGGACTTGGGATGCCTCTACATTCAGGATATAGTTTGACTTCATGGGGTACCCTTGATGATCATTTCAAACCAAGATTCTCATTTCACATCGCTTCTGAAAAAGGGACTAAAGGAGGCGTTTGGGACTTAGTTGCATTTGAGCACGACATTTCATCCCCAAACAGATGGCCAAATAGAGAGGACCATCCAGGTTCTAGAGGACATACTATGTGCTTACATCCTAGAATTTGGCTATATTTGGATGGATTAGCTACCTCTTTTGGAGTTTTTATACAACATTAGCTACAAATCCCCCATTTGTATGACACCATTAGAGGCCTTGTATGGGTGACCATGTAGGTCACTACAATGCTAGAATGACCAAGGGAAGTCAACAGTCATGGGCCTATAGTTGGTATGGATTAGCATCGAGAAGGTGAAAATCATCTAGGAGCATATGATGACTACACAAAGTAGATATAAATTTTATGTGGATTGGAGATAGAGCCCCTTGGAGTTTGAGGAGGGAGAGCATGTTTTCATTCGGGTCTCACTTTGACAGAGATTACAGAGATTTGGCTGGGGGTGACAAGTTATCTCTGAGATACATCAACCCTTTCTAGATTCTGAGCAGAGTTTGTGAGGTGGCGTACCACCTAGATCTACCCCCACAGATGCATCAAGTACATTATGTCTTTCACATGTCACAACTAAGGATGTATCCAACGCATGTTATCGATCGGGTCAAGCTGGACATTGACGATTGGGTTACGTTTGTAGAGTACCTAGTGGAGATAGAGGATCAAAAGGAGTAGATCCTTCATGGGTGGTTTATTCCTCAGGTGTGTGTTTGGTGGAAGTATGTGAATCTCTAGGAGAGAACTTGGGAGTGGTAGGCTCAGATTCATGCTCAGTACCCCCATATTTTTTTTGAGTAGCCCTTATTTTGGATTTCAGGGATGTAAATACCTAAGGTGGGGAGAATTTAATGACTCATATTTTTCTCTGGTTTATTTTTATAAATTAATAAGGAAAATTATGAGACCAGGAGATGAGACGATGTGTGATTTTGAGGCCCGGTGTGCTCAGAACATTTTGACAAAAACTGTTATGTTTTTAATAGCGCATGTAAGTGGTTTTCCCGAAAAAGTGGAATAACATCTAAATGGGTTCTCATATCAAAAATATGAGGGAATCGTTGTATTAATAATGAATATTTTACCCTAGGAATGACTTAACTTTAGTTAGCATGGTTCTTCAGTGAGAAAACCCGAAAATGATGTAACCGTAAATAAAATAAATAAATTAAATTATTTTATTTTAAAATCTTAATAAATCATGAATGGTGATTCAGATTGGAAATCTAAGACCATAATTGAGTTCTTAATGTGGTGTTTTACTTAGTTAGGTCCTAACATCGATCGACGTGGGTCGACTACGAAAGATAATTTTTAGATGTTTTAAAGGGGAATAAAATAAACTTAAGAAGTTTATTTTGTTTTATTTTAAAGTTTCACAACGACGCAGTGATAAGGCAGCCCGTTTCATTTCTTAATGGAACAACGTGGCGATGCTACAACTCATCAATGAGGTGACGCATTTTCCATTCTCCTTAATTAAATAGAAATTCAGCTTTAACTCTTAACCCTATAATTCCCTGTAACCTCTAGAGAAAAGTGACTGGTGGATGATGAAAGACATATCACCAACGACAACAATCCATCCTCTTTGAAGTATCTTTCCAATAAAGATGACACAATGATTGATCTTCATCAGCGAGTGATCCAAACCCAAGTAGGGGATGTATTTTGAATTCTTTCCCCATTCATGTTTTCAATGATGAACGCAGACCGACCCGTGAACATGTTGATCCATGGTTCGATCATTCTTGTGGGATGGTTAGACTGTGGGATTTTAAAGGGATGAAACCTTAGTGATTATCCTTGTTGTTTCATCCCTCTTCTCTAATGGGACGAATGAAGGCTGAAATGAATAAGGTCGATGTTCATTCTTCGGGTGTTTTTGGTGTTTTCTTCTACCCCATTCTTGCGTTCTTCACCAACAAACCCATGTGGTCGCGTTAGGATTTATCGGGAGGTTCGGAATGTGGCCAGACCCCTAGAGCGATAAAAAGAAATTTTGGAGCCCGCATTACTGAAGACGGTGACCCAAGGATCACAAGGGTGTCCCCGTTTAAAAAAAACGGGGCACTAGAAAAGATGAGGTGGTCCACAGAGTAGATCCCACCAACGGTGCGGCTTGCCGGAAGGGTGATGGTGATGGGAGCGGTTCGACAGGACCACACTAGTTGAAGGGGCTCATGGTGCATGATTGTGGGTGGTGACCAGGGTCACCAGCCACAACTGAGATGCGGTGGGAGGATGATTCAGGCGTATGGAAGTCGCGGTCCAGCGGGACTGTGGTGGGACCCTGTAGAAACCTCCATGAGGGGGGGGGGGGGGGGGGTCATGTGGTGGCCGACCGCGAGGGACAAATCATGCAGTGGCTGACCGTGTTGAACGCGGCGGCCGACCACGTTGACTAGTTGGGGATGCAACAATGACCACATCTGGGTGGACCGAACGGGCCCACTCGAATGGACCGGGATAGAGGCAGCAAGCTGGGCCAACAGAACGGGCCGGGCCTAGTAGGCCTTGTTGGACCGAACCCAGACCCAACTGACCCCTTTTAACTAAAAGGCCCATAACTTTCAAACCGTATGTCCGTTTGATGAACCATTTGCAGAATTGGGACCCTCACGATGAGGCTGTCATTTTGAGATACTATATGGGAGTTTTTTTTGGAGGTCATCATATGTATCTTTTGGCTCAAGGAGTAGGTTCTCCCAGAACAGGCATACTAAAAGAGGAATCCAGTTGCTGGTTGTGACCTACACTGAGTGTGTCCCCTGTACCTACATGGAGTGTGTCTCCTATGCCTACACAGAGTGTGTATCCTACGCCTATGCGGAGTGTGTCTCCTATGAAGACCCAGAGTGTGTCTCCTTGGATTTGAATATTCCTAGACTTTCTTCCTATATGTATTCCATATACATATACAGGTGTGAGATGACTCTAGTGACTCTCTTGACTGTACTTAGAGGCTACACTTCGTGCACCTTTTTGTAGTCTGTTTTTTGTATTGATTTGTGGTATACCTTTGTGGTTTGGGGTCCATACTGAGTATTATTTTACTCACCCCTGCACGGATTTCACCCACATGTGTCGTGTCTTGTGTAGACGACAAACATCTTTGACAATAGCCTTGATGTGCCAGATATAAGTGGTACTTAGAGAGAGGCCTAACAGATGACGTGCACTTCAACAACTTCTGACAGCTTCTGTACCTACCCTTTAGGTAGAGTTTTCGATAGATGGATTCTAGGAGCATGTACTTTTCTTTTGTTGGGCTTGTATACTGACGCCCTTTACTTTTACTTTGTACTATTTACATTGTGTGGGTTTTCTTATTTGTATACATGCATGTTTGCTCAGTGTTTTCAATTTCAATACTTTTCTTAGAGACGGGTGCATGTGTACAAGTACTTTGGAAAATGTCTCCCACTTTTGGGATATGCCTACTCAGTGCTAGTCTCTAGCCCCTGGCCTATGGGAGGTGAGATTGGGGTAGTCACGACACATACCCCAAGGGATGGGTCGTGACATATAGAAACAACTTTAAAAAATGTCACCCTTTAAGATCACTAAAAAAGCACTGATAAAGGGGGTACATTTATCGGTGAAAAAGTGCTAAAAAGTGATTTTAATAGCGTTGTTAAAAGTGTCATTTTATCAACACTTTTTTTAAGTACCCCTTTATCAGCGCTATTAAAAGTCCCCCCTTTATCAGCGTTTTTTAGTAGTGTAGATAAAGGAGGGGTCTTTATCAACTATTTTTAATAGCACTAATAAAGTGTAAATTTCATGAAAAAATTATAAATCATTTAAAAAAATATATTGATATATATAATATATTTTATTAAATATGATTCATATAAGGATAAATATGCATTTACAGTTAATATATATAATATTTAGTGAAAAATGGATTATAAAATAATTTAAAAAATAATATTAATTAATAATTTTCTAATTATTACCAAGTAATAGTCATTTAATAACAATTTTAATATAGAAAAAATCATAAAATAAATAAAATATATAAAATAATTTGAGAACATAACATAAACTTCAAACAATCACAACTTTTGATCCGGGTGTCCATTCGGGCTCTACTACATATCAAATCAATGATTGTGATGATCTCTACACACTAAGGTCCTAGGAGGGCCCCTATCACATTTTTCAAGGCCAAAAGGCCCAGAAGGCCTCAAAAATTGATTTTTTAGTCAGGCTATCCCAATCTTTTAACGTTCAATAGAACTTTAGTCCCGTTTAAGGGGGTCTTTTTTTCCTTTTTTGAGTGGGTAATGAATTTATTTGCATGTATTACATTCATATTGATATTGTGGTCTTGAAATTTTATCATTTTACATAATGTAGTTTTATTTATAATTAAATATTTACACATGTATATATATTTGTATATATTAACACCTAAAAATTTAATTTTATAAATAAATATGTAAACAAATTTACATATAAAATATCTTTCTATAAATATAAACCATATCTAAATAATAATAATATCAATTTTATTTAAAATAAAAATCTATGAATATTTATATACCAATACAATTAATGTATATATAATGCATATATATATATATATATAAATATATTTGTGTGCGTGTATTGACAAAAAATATATATTTATCTATATATTATAATATATGTATATTAATATTAATATATATTATATTTAAATTAATATAAAAATTTATAACTATATTTATACACATACACACACATAGAAATATATATGTGTGTGTGTGTGTGAGTATTTATAAACACACACACACAAAACATATTTTATATATATACTTAAAAATAATTATATAAATACAAATATATAAATACATGGACAAAAATTGTAATATATATAATTAAATAGATATATCATAAAATATAAAACAAAATAATATAGAGGAGTGGTAAAAGTGCAGATCAATGATGGATAGATCTCACGTTCGAAACTCGGCAGGGGCGCACACATGAGTGAGTGAAGCAGGACGTCCTAACGTTGTTAAATGGGGGGGGGGGGCTTCTAACACTCGTAGGGGGACCTTCGAGCATGATTTTATTTTATTTTTTTGACTTTAATCAGCATGTTTTTTTAGCATTGATAAAAGACGTCATTATCAGTGATTTTTTAGTTCTGATAAAGGTGACTCCCCTTTAACACCACTGCGGACAAAAATGTTTCTTGACCACTGTTAAAGCCCTTTTTGTGTGCTATTAACTTGCCGATATGTAGTAGTGAAATAAATCTAACTCAATTATTGTTAGCCCAACTGGGTTAAAAACTCTGAGAGGGGGGGATTGAATCCTCGTATGATTTTTTTTACAACAATTAATCATTATTTTTAATCAAAAAAATATTTTTGGGTTTTATTAAAAATTATTTGGGACCAGAAACCCCAACCAGACCAGTTGCGGGCCAGGCCGACCCTAATCAGGACCATTCTGGATCGTTCAGAGCCCATACAAAGCTGTTCTAGGCTAGGCAAACAAGCCGAGTCAAGAGGACCCGCCTTAGCTCATTTTGAGGTGGATCGATTCAAATAGTACCAGGTTGAGCCTGATTGGTGTGGTCTCATGCCACAGGGGGGGATCAACACTGACATGGTGCTGGGAGGTTGTTGCTATTCAATTGAGATGAGCAGCACAGTGCTGAAAATCCGTGAAAGTGGCCGGGTCTAGGCGGTGGACTTTTCAATCTCGAGAGCACAGTGGTGGTAGGATAAAGAGTGTTTTTTAATATACATTTTTTCAGAAATTTTTTTTTGAAAATACATCTAGGTTAAAAAAAAATATTTTTTTACCCCCCAAAGGCGGCACCTGGTGTGCCGCCTTTGGGGAATTTTCCGCCCAGGGCAAGGCGGCACATGGTGTGCCGCCTTTGCCCAAAAAATAACCGCAAAGGTGGCACACCAGGTGCCTCCTTTGCCTAAATATATTTTTTTTTTAAATTTTTATTTTTATTTTTTGTTTTGTTTTGTTATATATATATATATATAAAACAAAACTTTTCAGCAGAATTTTTCTGCTATTTAATATCCAGCGGTTCTGCCATTACAGCAGTCTGGATTCTGACTGATACCCTCACCCAGGACTCCCTTTTATAAGGGGGTTTGCCCTGAAAACAATACTGCATTTCCGATGTGGGATTCTGGTTCTCCTTTTCCTACACAGTACATTCTGCGTTTCCGATGTGTGATTCTGTTTCAAGTACGCGACTTTGAAAGACTATAAAAGTTAAAATATAAGACCAATACAAATTAAACTTTAAACACTGATTAAAAATATAAGAAATAATTGAAAACAAAAATAATTTCATAAAAAATGTTGATACAGATTAATTTATAAGCTTTCAAAACCACCTACATGAAACTTAAACATATTTGAAGTACGTGACTTTGAAAGCTTATAAAAGATAAATTATAAGACCAATACAAATGAAACTTTAAAAATTGATTAAACATATAATAAATAGTTGAAAACAAAAATAATTTCATAAAAAATGTTCACCAAAAACAATTTATAAGCTTTCAAAACCATCAACATGAAACTTAAAAATGATTCAAGTTCCCGACTTTGAAAGACTATAAAACATAAACTATAAGACCAATATAAATGAAACATTAAACATTGATTAAACATATAATAAATAGTTGAAAAAAACAAAAAAATCCTAAAAAATGTCCATAAAAATTAATTTATAATCTTTCAAAACAGTCTACTTGAAACTTAAAAATGTTTCAAGTACGCGAATTTCAAAGACTATAAATTGGCAAGAAGAACATATTGGATGACACTAGAGAACCCATCAATGTTCCCATGGTTGGGAAGATTCAACCAGGAAATCTAATCATAATATTCAGTATGTTCTACCTAACTAGGTTGGAACTTTATTCATGTACATGTCCACTTCCATATAAGTTCATAGAGAAGAAAAAAATCCATAAATCCCCAAACCATAGATAGGATATAATACTAAACTAGAAAGAAATTTTTCACTAATATAGGTAGACTATAAGCTCCCCAGACCTAAAAAACACTATCCAACTAATAGAATATTTCATTATATAATTCTCAGAATTGATGCCAAATCTAATAATATCCCAAATGACTCCTCTCACATCTAGAACGTGAATAGAAATGACCAATAAAATCCAATTCAGAGGCCACAAAGACATGATTTGAGAAAACTAAAACCCATCACCATTTTAATTGAAACTAGTACTATCCCTATAGGGGTAAAAATAATAGGGCACCCAAAATAGTTTTCAGAACCACATAAATAACATAAAAACCAATACAGTTCTACTCTACCACATGTAAAAATCCTTAATTCAAGACCATATAAATAGGACCTCATCCATCCTCTTGGAATAAAACCTATATCCAAACAATACCTCACACATTATAATATACTAAAAGGTCCATCAGACCTAATTAAAACTTTACTTAATAGAACTCATTTGTTCTTGAAATCCCCATAGGGTCACCATATCATAATGTCTATAAAAAACTAAACTTTGAGAAACTGACTAATAAAACACAACCATGAGACTACACTATCCTTAATTATAGAAAAAATCAAAAAGATCATAAAAAAATACACCATGGTAATTCTAAGTCATTCCAAGAAGAAATCCTACAGCCCCCACTTGGACCTCACACCACACTTCCTTTAATAGGATTCTAAAATAAAAACCATGAAGGGGTCCTCCAAAAACCATTGTAAAAACCAAATATAAATATATAATATATCAATAATTTCCTCATATCACCACTTCATCCTCACACCTAAAATTCATAAGAAGTAAATGGTGTGTTCATCATGTATATAGAATGTTCCTCCTCAATCCTTACCTTCTCATAAAACTCTTCCCAACCTAACATGTACATCCAAATTATATGGAATGTCTCCCTTATACATACCGTGCATATCAAATGGGGTACCTTACCATGTACCAAAATTTAATCTTTCCATGTACCAACATGGAATCCTTCCATGTTCCAACATGGAATCTTTCAATGTTCCAACATGGAATCTTTCCATATTCTAACATGGAATCTTTCCATGTAACACATATAGCTACTTTCTACATATAATAAATGGGATATGGTGATGTTACTTACATGTCCATATTCCCCCACACAGGGTATCCAAAAAACTAAAAATCCACACCCATATTTACTCTAAATTGAATTTCCCAAAAAAGAAAATAGTGTATCTACAAACCATTACTCACGCGATTAATCAATCACATGTGTTGATAAATGCCAATGAGAGTCAAAGTTGAGGTAGATCAATGAGAAATCCCTAGAATTTCAATCCATCGAAACAAGGATCCAATCCATCAGCAGCATATGAATTTTTCACTCTCAAAGATAGAGAGTAGAGAATAATGGTGGATTCCACAACAATAAGAGATATCCACATCGAAGGAAGAATAATAACATCCATTGTTACTTTGGTCTAAGAATATTACGGGTTAGAGTGGTCAAAATAATCTATTGAGAGCCTAAAAAAACCAAAGGTTCAAATTAGAGTTGATTAGGAGGAGTTAGTGTAACATCATATCCTGGGTTCCATAAAACCAGTGCCTCGGTCAGGAAAGGCCTTCAGTGGAAGCACTAAAGTGAGAAGGAAAGAGGCATTGTAGGTGTGCATGAATTATAAAATATTTTCATGAAAATTAAATAACACTTACATAAAATTATCATGGAATATTTTATATTTGTCTTTTTTAAATAAAATTGAATTGATATTCCATTAATTTTATATACATAAATATTGAGACCGATCTAGGTAGTGTTTCAGAAGATATATACCCATGTTATGAGTTTTTTGAGATTAGTCCAGGAAATTTTATGTTCAATGGATAGTGATAAAGATAAGGTCATTGAAAAACAGTTGCATAATTTCATTAATATTGTACATGGGTAGATCAGGTGCTTTGGTTTGTTTTTTGAGAAAGACTATATATGAAGGTTGTCCAGAAATATAAAAATTTGATAGATATATTTAGAAAAAAGTTCATATATTGTGTGACTTAGGATTTTTGAAGTCTTTTTTGGGACTCAGATGTAGAAGAGGTCACCAGTGGGACTCTCGAGTAGGCTTATGAGATTTTAGAATCACCATGGATATAGTATAAAGATCCACCTATGGGAGTTAAGAGTTGTTAGTGAAGGTGGGAGCTTGTAATTTATAGCGGGACTCTAGATATGAAGCACTATTGGACTTATTTTTTATGGGAATACAACTTTCCCATGTTGTAACCGACTAAAAAAAGTGAATAACCTTTATCAAGGTGTAATAAATGGTTGTAGTAAGGAGTAGGCCTTTGTAATGAACCTAATAGAATCCCTGTGTTTTTCATTGATTTTATTTTTTCATTCAGGTGGATTTTCAGAATTTAAGATAAGGGATAGATAGTTTAATCAGTCACAAATTTTAGATTACAGAATAGTGAATTTTTAAAACAATGTACTATGGATTCACCCCCCCTCATTAGAACCCAACTGATCCTTGGTTAAATCAAATGGTATCATAAAAAGATCCCCTCTCATGATAAGAAAACATTATGAGAAATGAAGGATCGTAATTCAGTGAGAAACCATGGAATACATAATTTTAGGGAAATAACTACCATACATAGAGGAATATTATACTCTTTTCCTTCAATCGCTTTTCTTATAAATGAAAGACGTATCAACCATTATATTACCACCTATTATTAAGTATTATTATTGTACTAAATCTAAAATGATAAATCTTGAAGTTGATGGAAAATATCATAATTATACCCTAATGGATTTATCAAAAATGTTATACACTAAAGCGATGGGTGTTGAAACTACCAAGGATATTTTAGACAAACTAGGAAGTACTTATGAAGGAAATATTAATGTTAAGAGAGATAATATGAAAATCCTAAGAATAAAGTTTGAGAATATTAAAATGGTCGATGATGAAATCATTAATGACTATTTCATTAGGTTCAGTGAGATGGTATGTAATATCTATGGATTTGGTTAGAAGATATAAGATTCAAAAATTTTGAAAACACTTTTGATAAATTTCCCTATAGGATTTGATGCCATGGTTTTAGACATGGAAGATAGGGAATATATTTCATTAGAGGAGTTATATTTTATTCTCATAGATTATGAAATGATAAAGGAAATGAGTTTCAAAAAGAAGATATAGATTATATATCCTTTGAGGCTATAAGAAAAAATAAGTTCAAATAATTGGAAATTGGGGAATCAATTGATTCTGATTCTGATGAATTTGATGAATACATTAATGAAATTTATTCACCTATTTAAAGATGGATTATATAGGGTAAATGAATTTAAAACTAAATAAACCACTATGGTGATGAATCTATAATTTCATTGGAATCTTTTCCATGAATTTTATAATGAAAATGGATAATTTATAATTTGATAAAAAAAGTGAGAATCCTCTAAAATAGAAAAACGATATGAAGAAGACGTATCATTCTAGTAATAGACATAATAATTTGATAAGAAATTATTTAAAAGATAATTCATCAACTAGTAGTTCTTAAAAATATGAATTTAGTTTCATTAATCAAGTTGAGAAATTTTCAATTTATTCATATAGTAATGATAATGGTAAAGCTAGAAAATACAATAAATGGATATTAAAAGATGAGTTGGAATATTCTCTTGAGAAAACCACACAATGTTGTATCATTATGCCTATAATTTTTATTAGGATCATAAGAATATTATTCTAATAGATAAGTTAAAAGTGGGAATATTTTAGTATTAAAAAATGTAGTTTAAAAGAAATAAACTAAAAAATAAAAAACTCTTACATTTTTTATTGGACATGGTTCTCAGTCCAATCAAATAATCATAAATAGAAACAATTTGATTAAATCAGAATGTAAAAGATCAGAGTCTATATGAATCCGAGTAATCAGAGTACAAGAATCATAATCATGATAGATTTTATTAATTCAAAAGTTTTGTTATTATCAAAATCATATTAATATGGATAAAATCATAATAAAAATACTAATATGATGTTTTGAATTCAATTATATGTGTGGTGGAAATATAAAAACTTTTTACAAAAAAGAAATACAATTTCATACAAAACAAATAATGACTTTCAAAGCCATTAAAAGAATAATGTCTTTTAACCTTAAGAGAATCGTATTCTATAACCAAAAAATAAAGGTGTCCCTTATTTTATAATTATAAGAAAGTATATATTCTCTTAAAAAAGAAATACCTCGATATAATGAATGAAATGAATCTATCTTCCTATCCAAAAAATCCATAAATACAATGATCCGATTATCTATCTACCTAGCCCCGGTATCCCTCAAACTGATGGATCAGATTCCCTATTCAAGTAGATTGTTTTTAAATATTATAAATTAATTTTTATGGACATTTTTTAGGATGTTTTTGTTGTTTTCAACTATTTCTTATATGTTTAATCAATGTTTAATGTTTCATTTATATTGGTCTTATAGTTTATGTTTTATAGTCTTTCAAAGTCGGGAACTTGAATCATTTTTAAGTTTCATGTTGATGGTTTTGAAAGCTTATAAATTGTTTTTGGTGAACATTTTTTATGAAATTATTTTTGTTTTCAACTATTTATTATATGTTTAATCAATGTTTAAAGTTTCATTTGTATTGGTCTTATAATTTATCTTTTATAAGCTTTCAAAGTCACGTACTTCAAATATGTTTAAGTTTCAAGTAGGTGGTTTTGAAAGCTTATAAATTAATCTGTATCAACATTTTTTATGAAATTATTTTTGTTTTCAATTATTTCTTATATGTTTAATCAGTGTTTAAAGTTTCATTTGTATTGGTATTATAGTTTAACTTTTATAGTCTTTCAAAGTCGCGTACTTGAAACAGAATCACACATCAGAAACGCAGAATGTACTGTGCAGGAAAAGGAGAACCAGAATCCCACATCGGAAATGCAGTATTGTTTTCAGGGCAAACCCCCTTATAAAAGGGAGTCCTGGGTGAGGGTATCAGTCAGAATCCAGACTGCTGTAATGGCAGAACCGCTGGATATTAAATAGCAGAAAAATTCTGCTGAAAAGTTTTGTTTTATATATATATATAAAACAAAACAAAACAAAAAATAAAAATAAAATTTTTTTTAAAAAAAATTATTTAGGCAAAGGCGGCACTTGGTGTGCCGCCTTTGCGGTTATTTTTTGGGCAAAGGCGGCACACCCGGTGCCGCCTTGCCCTGGCCGGAAAATTCCCCAAAGGCGGCACACCAGGTGCCGCCTTTAGGATGTAAAAAAAAAT
This sequence comes from Viscum album, assembly GCA_963277665.1. NCBI lineage: Eukaryota > Viridiplantae > Streptophyta > Magnoliopsida > Santalales > Viscaceae > Viscum > Viscum album. The sequence goes on from OY728127.1 coordinate 809,162,921, forward strand.
ATTTTAAACCTGGTTGTATTTTTAAGAATTTTTTTTTGAAAAAATGTAAAAAAAAATAACCCTAGGATAAATGTACGAGAGGGTTTGGCTAGATGTGTAAGGATGGGTGAATAGGGTCGCAGCTCAATGAGGGACCACAAGATAGTGAGACATGATTGGGGTGGAACTCTGTCCAACAGGAGGGGGGCACAATGTTGGGGTCCCTAGCAGAATGGTGACACCGATAGGGGACGCGGTCAGAGGAGCGGTTGTTGGTGAGGGAAGCGGCCTCATGTTCTTTCCAGGTGGGAGGAGACGTCGATAGAGGTGGGAACCGAGGGAGGCGACACTACATGGAGAGGCTTCATACATAAGTTTTCTTATTCCTTTTTTTTCATTTTGTTGACCTGTGTGCCCCTTTTAAATAATTTTACATTAATAAAACAAAATAAAAATGGTGGCCACTACATTTTTTTAGGTCTACTAGAGTAGCTCCCCTTTGATTAATTTTTTTAAATGGGTTTTTGATTTTTTTTTTACAAAAGGGATAGAGTTGACAGTATTTTTAAAAATAGGTCCGAGATGCGTGAACCCCGTTTACGAATCCCCAATCCCAGGAAGATGCGTGAACGAGGTTCACGCATCTTCAACCCGAACGAGATGCGTGAACCCCGTTCACGCATCCTACAGAAATATTTTTTTCTTTTTTTTCTTTTTAAAATTTTTCTTTTTTGTTTTGATTTGTTTATATATATATATAAAACAAAAATTTTCAGCAGAATTTATCTCCTATTTAATATCCAGCAGTTCTGCCGTTACACCAGTCTGGATTCTGACAGACACCCTCACCCATGACTCTCTTTTATAAGAGGGTTAGCCCTAGAAATCGTTCTGCATTTTCGATGTGAGACTCAACTTCTATCTTCTCTACGCAGAACATTCTGCATTTCCGATGTGGGATTCTGTTTCAAGTACGTCACTTTGAAAGACTATAAAATACAAACTATAAGACGAATATAAATGAAACTTAAAACATGGATTAAACATATAAAGAATTGTTGAAAATAAAAAGAATTTTATAAAAAATGTTGATGAATAATAATTTATATTTTTCAAAGATACCAACTTGAAACTTAAAAATGTTTCAAATACGTGTCTTTGAAAGACTATAAAATAAAAACTATAAGATCAATAAGAATGAAACTTAAAACATGAATTAAATATATAAAGAAAAGTTGAAAATAAAAAGAATTTTGTAAAAAATGTTGATGAAAAATAATTTATAATCTTTCAAAATCACCAACATGAAACTTAAAAACGTTTCAAGTACGTGGCTTTGAAAACTTATAAAATAAAAACTATAAAACCAATATAAATGAAAATTAAAACATGGATTAAATATATAAGAAATAATTAATGATTAATTAGTTAATTAGTAATATAATTATTAATTATTTAATAATTAGTTAATTAGTAATATCATTATTAATTATATAATAATTAATTAGTTAATTTTTAATATAGTTATTAATTACATAATAATTAATTATTTTATTTGTCACGACCCCCTCCCACCAAAGATGCCCCTCCTGAGCTGGCAATGGTGAAAGGGAGATAATGACCCCCGAGTCCCGCCTCCAGTAGGCCCCGAGGTGGCGACTAGCACCAATGGTATGGGTTTTTCACAAATATGGGAGGCATTACCCTTTTTATTTTTAAAGATCGGGAAATAGGACAAGTCAACCACCAAAAAGGAAAAGAGCAAGTGTATAAAAATAAACCCAAACCAATCCCACATGCATGTTTAAACAATTTATAACAAGGTACAAGTACAAGAAAGCTCAAAGTACAATACCAAAAGAAAACAAAGGTACAACAACAACAACAACTCCAACTGTCCGACTAGTAGGGTCCCGCACGACCCTGGTAGTCCTCCTGGAAACCTGAAAGTAAACGTAGGGTGAGCATACAAGTATACTCAGTAGGGAAACCTAAAGCTCTCGTGCACAAGTGGGGAGACATCCTAATGTCCCGTGAGAACAACAGGAGAAACCTAGCAAGGAATTATATCCACCCAACCTCACAAACCACACTCACCAAAACACAATCACAACAGGTAGTAGTAGTATATAAGAACAAGAGTATTGGGTACCCCGCACCATTTCCCTTTAGTTAGCTGCTCTTCCTAACGACGAACGTCCTGGCACTGCCACACTCTCCCCGCCCGCACACACCTGGGCCTCACAACCATGTATCCTGCCCGCACACACCTCAGCCTCACAACCACATATCCCTCCCGCACACACCTGCGCCTCACAACCACGTATCCCGCCCGCACACACCTGGGCCTCACAACCACGTATCCCGCCCGCACACACCTGGGCCTCACAACCATGTATCCCGCCCGCACACACCAGGGCCTCACAACCACGTATCCCGCCCGCACACACCTGCGCCTCACAACCACGTATCCCGCCCGCACACACCTGGGCCTCACAACCACGTATCCCGCCCACACACACCTGGGCCTCACAACCACATATCCCGCCCACACACACCTAAACCTCATCCCAAAGATTCTTGGAAAACAATAGAACCTTCCCAAAGAGACTTGGGCTAAAACCACCCCAATCGAAACCTACCCGAAGAGTCTTAGGTGTAAGGTCGCCTCAAGCCATCACAGCCTAGGGGAGAAGGAGAAGGAAAGAGCTAGTAACTAAGGGAAAAACACCCTCTCCCATAAAATGGGAGTGTTCAGCACTAAGTTCTCAACATGGGTGGGGTGCGATAAAACACAAAAGATACAGATATATATATATATATACCAAACACACAGCCCAACCTATGGCTTCTAAACAGAAAATTGAGCATGTGCCTCGGCACTGCTACCACGAAGTATGCATACAACAAACAATCCCAACCCCCTTTAGGTTTTCACGTTTCAGTAGAAAATAGTTTATTTAGTTCCTTAACTACTGGGAAACTATCCAAAACCAACCACATCAATCGTTCGTAAACATATCCCTGCCATCCACAAATCAAGTTAGGAAAAACAAAAGCAGCACAACAAAGTCCTTATCAACCAACCAACCCCATTGGTTATTAATTCCGTTTCATTACCACGCCCCACCATTTATTAACTCTTCCAATTTTATTTAATAAACACAACCCAAAGCCCATTCACATTCAACCTATCCCTACAGCCCCGCTGCCAACCACCATAACCACAACCACACCGTACATCGTTATCCCTTTAATACCATTTATTGTAGTCCCGGTGCCCGTTACCAACACAACATTCACACCGAACCACAACCAAGTCAACCGCAGCCCCGCTGCTCACCCTATCCACAACAACCCACAAAACACCCTCATCACATGCCACGTAACCAAGCCAACACCCACATGTTCATTATTCCATTTTGTTCAACTGGGGTGATCACACAAGGGTTCCAGATTTTAAAACAACCAACTTTACGTGATTAACCAAATTCCAAATTCCAAAAACTTTCCATCCATAAGAAAAATCCAGAAGGAGAGGGAAACATTTAATTGCGTAAGCAAAGCCCCCCAACGACTGTGATTTTCCATAGGTAGAAGCTCATTCAATTCACAACATAATATCACATGATATAAAGTAACAACAAACACAACTTCCCAACCCCGTTATAAGCCAGTTATTATCTTTATTTAAAGGTTCAACTGTTTCTCATGAAAACAAGAGGATACCCACCCCGAATGATGCACAAATTAGAGAGACGAAGGTAAGATCCCTACCTCAATAGGTTCTGGTCGCAACGCTCCCTCGTATCAACTTTAGAAGACGTCCGTCGGCGTCCGTCACTTCCGTCAAGTCCCGGAAAAACCTCCTCGGGTGGAATTTGGAAAGGAAAGGCCGAAGGAAAGACAACAGATCCAAGCTCAGAAGTTCCGCCTCGTCGTTACGATCCCGTGGCAGCTAACAGATCGTAAATTGGAGCTCGGACGAAGAAGTTATGGAAGAAAAGGAGCCTTCGAGTCTCTTGGGAGAGCTCTGCTCAGAGGAAAGGGGAGGAGATGAGTGAATTGAAAGGAGGAGGGGACCCCTCCTTTTATAGGCGAGAAAAGGAAAAGTACACGGTGTGTACTCGGTTATTTCACACGGTCTCCACGCGGCTTCCAACACGGTACACGACCGTTGACTGGTAACGCGTACGTGGGGAAGGACTACACGGCGTGTAGAACTGGTCACACGACGTGCACCCATTATTCCACACAGCAAGGACACGGCCTTCAACACGGGGTATACCCGGAAAGGGGGTACACGACGTGTACTCAAACTACATGGCGTGTAGTTTCAAAATTCTGGAAAGTGTGGGAAAAGTCCATTTTACCCTCCCGAACACTTCTTGACCTTCTTTTTGACAAAATAATGGACCGGAGAGGTCCGAGCCATTATATCAGATACCACTTAAAACATTCTTGTCCCAGAGAATTCAAAAACCAACCCAGAGGAAACCCAACAAGATACCTCTTAGGGTTCTCGTTATAACAGGAACCCAACCAACAACCCTAATCATATGTGTTAGGAATTCCTTCTCTTATGTCGAGATATTATCCGCTTTAGGCGGCACTGACTCGCCTGCACGGGTTTAATCGCATCCTCATTAATGCGTCTCGATTAAGAATTGGGTCTTCCCACTTTCATACATTATGATTTTTTTTCAACTCGAACTACCCCCAACACCACACAACCAACACACTGCCCGAACACGTGGTTTTGGGAAATTACTTCTCCTATATCGAGATATTATCTGCTTTAGGCGGCACTGACTCGCCCGCACGGGTTTAATCGCATCCACATTAATGCGTCTCAATTAAGGGTCAGGTTTTCCCCTTTTCCACACATCCGGACATGTTACACATTACCAGGGAACAAGGAAACAAAAGGTCTCACAACCGACAAGCTAAGCATTCCATAAATCAAAGGTACAGAGTACAAAAACAAAGCTCATAAGAACAAGGAAAAACACAAGTCAAAAAAACTCCAGGTACTGAGCGTGCATCTGGGTCTCTCGCTCCCAAGTTCTCTCCTCGAGGCCTCCATGCATCCACAACACACGAACCAAGGGAATGGTTCGTCCACGGAGCACCTTCTCTTTACGATCCTCGATTCTGACTGGTCGTTCCTCGAAGGTCGCGTTGTCTCCTATATCTAACTCTCCACAGTCGATAACGTGGGAGTCATCGTGTAAGTACCGACGAAGTTGGGAGATGTGGAAGACGTCATGAACCTTCTCCAACTGAGGTGGCAGGGCCAGCTGATATGCCACCTCGCCGACTCGCCTCAGCACCTCAAAAGGTCCGATGAACCTAGGTGAGAGCTTGCTCCCTTTCCCAAACCTCCGCTGCCCCCGTCGAGAGGAAACTTTCAAGAACACATGATCCCCCACCTTGAACTCCAAGGGCCTCCTCCGACAATTAGCATAATACTTCTGTCGGTCCTGAGTCGCTTTCAACCTCTCACGTACAAGCTGGACTTTCTCTGTGGTGCTCTGCACTACCTCTGGCCCAAGAGCACCTGTCTCACCAACCTCTGTCCAGCAAATGGGTGAACGACATGACCTTCCATACAAAGCCTCAAATGGTGCCATTCCAATAGTAGAATGGAAGCTGTTGTTGTAGACAAACTCTACTAAAGGAAAGTGTCGTACCCATGATCCTTCGAAATCCAGAACGCATGCTCGCAGCATGTCTTCCAATGTCTGGATAGTCCACTCCATCTGCCCATCAGTCTGGGGGTGGAAAGCAGTGCTAAGGCGTAGCTGGGTGCCAAAAGCATGCTGTAACCCCCTCTAGACTTATGAGGTAAACCGAGTATCCCGATCTGAGACGATAGTCTTCAGGACCCCATGAAAACGCACCACCTCGTCTACGTACCTCTATGCTAAGGTACTCACCGGGCCCGACTCCTTAATTGCTAAGAAGTGAGCTGATTTCATCAGACGATCCACCACTACCCAGATAACATCATAACCTCCCTGAGCTTTGGGTAGTACTGTGACGAAGTCCATCAAGATGTCATCCCACTTCCACTTGGGGACATCTAAAGGATGCAACAAACCACTAGGAACATGGTGTTCAAACTTCACTTGCTGACACACTAGGCATCTAGCCACAAAATCCGCCACTTCCCGTTTCACCCCGGGCCACCAAAACTGTTCCCTAAGGCCTCGGTACATTTCTGAAACTCCTGGATGTACCGCTAAGGCTGAGCTATGGAACTCACGAAGAACCACCTCACGCATCGCCTCCAGAATAAACAACCTTCCATGGAAAATCATCTGATGTCGACTGTCCTCTGACCATCCCTCTAGAGAGTTTCCCTGATCGACACGATCCCACATCAATTCCGCCTCAGAGTCCCCCCACTGAGACTCTTCCACCCGCTGCAACAAGGAGGACTGCACCGTCATCTGAAACAAACAGACTCTAACACCTTCTTCCCTTGCATCCAAGAACAAGGAAGCCAACTCTCCCATCGCTTTCCAAGCATTAGCGGATTCCCGAACTAATTCCTGATGCGACTTCTTGCTCAGGGCATCAGCCACAACGTTGCCCTTACCTTTAGTGTAATAGATCTCAAATTCATAGTCTTGGAGAAACTCGACTCATCTCCGCTATCGTAAGTTCAGGTCATGCTGGGAGAAGATATAACACAGGATCTTGTGATCTGAGAAGACCACAAAGCACTCCCCAAAGAGGTAATGTTGCCACAACTTCAATGTGAACACTACTTATGCAAGCTCCAGGTCATGGGTGGCATAGTTACGCTCGTGAGGGTGCAACTGCCTAGAACCATAAAAAATCACTCCCTTCTTCTGCATCAGCACACACCCCAGACCAAGGCCAGAAGCATCACAAAACACCTCATACAACAACCCTTCATCTGGTAACCTGAGTATGGGAGCACTGACCAATTTCTCCTTCAGGTAGTCAAAAGCTTTCTGGCACTGCTCACTCCATAGGAAGACCTGGTTCTTCCTAGTCAAAGCTGTCAATGAAGCAGTAACTTGAGAGAAGTCCGAAATGAACCTCCAATAGTAACCTACTAACCCCAGGAAACTACGAACTTATGCCATGCTCTTGGGTGCTGCCCAAGAAACAACTGCCTCTACCTTCGACGGGTCCACCGACACTCCATGCTGAGACACCATGTGCCCAAGGAAGTGTACTTCTTGTGTCAAGAACTTACACTTCAACAATTTACCGTAAATCTGGTGGTGTCGAAGGACTTCCAAGACTGCCCTAAGATTCTCAACGTGCTCCTCCTCTGATCTTGAGTAGATCAAGATGCCATCGATAAACACAATGATGAACCAGTCCAGAAACTCTCAGAAGACAAAGTTCATAAGTCCCATGAACACAGCTGGTGCATTCGTAACTCCAAACGACATCACTACAAACTCGAAGTGCCCATACCTGCACCTGAAATCCGTCTTTGAGATGTCACTGTACTTTACCCTCAACTGATGGTATCCCGATCGCAGATCAATCTTAGAGAACCAACCTACTCCCCTCAACTGGTCGAAGAGATCATCTATCCTTGGGAGGGGGTAACGGTTCTTGACTGTTACCTGGTTCAACCTTAGGTAGTCTATGCATAGCCTGAGACCACCATTTTCCTTCTTCACGAACAAAACTGGAGCACCCCATGGCGACACGCTGGGTCGAACAAAACCCTTCTCCATCAGACCGTCAATCTGAATCCGTAACTCCTGCAACTCTGAAGGTACCATCTGATAAGGGGCCATCGAAATCGGACGGGCACCAGGCTGTCAGTCTATCCTGAACTCAACGTCACGTCGGGGGGGTAGAGTCAAAACCCCTTCAGGAAAAACATCGAGGAACTCCCCAACAACCTCTGTGACATCCATCATCTCTGTATCAGCTGGAACCACTGATAACCCGCCTAACAAGGAAAGGAGAGGCTCCACACTCCGGCTTCCCGCCTGATAGCTCCTCTCGCCAACAAAAGATACGCGCTGCCCATCCACGTCGGAGAACATGACTCTTATTCGGAATCAGTCGATAACGGAACTAACAGAAAACAACCAGTCGATGCCTAGGATGAAATCGTATGGCTACATCTGTAACAGAAGAAGGTCCCCACTAGATCGATGTGGTCCCAACGTCATCCCACATCCCCGGAAAACACAAGATACACTGGTCTGGTCTCCAACTGGTGTACTCAGTACCATTGGTACGAAAATTCTCTCTACGTCTAGTCCCAAAGCATGGGATAGACCAAGTGCAACAAAGGAGTGCGAAGATCCCGAATCAAACAAAGCAGAAACAAGAGTGCTGAACAAAAAAATCGTACCTCGTACCACCTCTGGTCCTGCCAGAGCTGTCAAATCTGCTGTGTGCAACTGTCCACGCCCAGCTCCTCTGCCTCTCTGATGTCGTCCACTTCCCTGACCACTCCCAGGTCGAGGTCCCTGAGGAGCACCCTGAGGTCGGCCTCCTCCTGAAAAGTCTGCCCTCGGAGGGGCATTGTCCCACTGCTGTTGGAAGGGCCTCGCTGGCAACTGGTGTTGCTGAGGTGGGCGCTGAACCTGCCCATATCCACCGTACTGAGCTCGGGTCGGACACCGACTCTGAACATGCCCGAAACCTCCACAAGAAAAACACCTCAGTCCTGGGCTTGTGGAAAAGGGACGAGGACCCGAAGATCTGAACTGGAACTGATGGGGCCTGCTCCCCACTGGCCTGAACCTGGAAGATCCCGTCGCAGGAGACCTGCTGCTGACTGCCTTCCCCTTCGACGAACCTGGATGGATCCCCTCTCGGGGTGCACCTCCCAGCGAGTGCATCCTCTCTACAACCTCTGCCTTCTTTTGCACTGCCAAGTACGTCGGAAGGGTGAAGGGGGTGACAACATACTGGAGCGCAGGACGAAGCGCCTCCTCCAAACGTCTCACCCGAGACTCCTCATTCAGAAAGAGATCTGGAGCAAAGCGCAGGAGATCCTTGAACTTGATCCCCAACTCTCGTACCGACATACTCCCCTGCTGAAGGGAGAGTAACTCCTGCCGCTTCTCCGCCTTGATCATGGAATAAAGGAATTCCTCTCATAATTCCATCTCAAAGTCATCCCATGGAACCTCTGCCTCTATCCTCTCTCCGAGGTAGAGCGCCCACCACTGTCACGCCGCACCTCTCAGCTAACTGACTGCTAGGGGAACCCAGTACTCCCTTGGAGAACTGATCAAGGTAAAAGTGATCCCTAGCTCCTCAAGCCACCCCTCCGTCTCCGTATCTGAAATACTACCCTCGTACTTCTTGAGGGTCTGCCGTTGGAAAGAACAAAGAGTCTTCTGCCACTGGCTATCTTCCTCATCTCGGTCAATCCTCAACTAATCGACCGCCTAAATCTGCTGGGTCTCGGCCGTCTGAGCCACCCGGGGATGACGTCCAGGTGCCATAGCTGTACGGTAAACAAGGATCACCTAAGCCCAAGTAGTAAGGAAAAACTCAAGGTTTTATTTTATCATTTTTTTCAATTTCTTTCCCAGAACACCCAAATCAAGTAAAACACAATCTTGATGATGCATGTACCTTACCTAGGGTCTCTACCCTGCAATCAATGTAGTCTCACTTGGTCGTTTGGTAGGCTCAGAGTCCTTGCATCGGATCACGGGGGGCCCTAAAATCCTGTGTCCTAACCGGTATTCCATGACATATGTCACGCACCAAGATTTACTATCACTGTTGCCCTACCATCCCATTAAATCCTCACTGTGCCTAACTCTAGACTCCATCCTATCTCTCAACCATCACCTCTGATACCATTCTGTCACGACCCCCTCCCACCAAAGAAGCCCCTCCTGAGCTGGCAATGGCGAAAGGGAGATAATGACCCCCGAGTCCCGCCTCCAGTAGGCCCCGGGGTGGCGACTAGCACTAAGGGTATGAGTTTTTCACAAATATGGGAGGAATTACCCTTTTTATTTTTAAAGATCGGGAAATAGGACAAGTCAACCACCAAAAAGGAAAAGAGAAAGTGTATAGAAATAAACCCAAACAAATCCCACATGCATGTTTAAACAATTTATAATAAGGTACAAGTACAAGAAAGCTCAAAGTACAATACCAAAAGAAAACAAAGGTACAACAACAGCAACAACTCCAACTGTCCGACTAGTAGGGCCCCACACGGCCCTGGTAGTCCTCCTGGAAACCTGAAAGTAAACGTAGGGTGAGCATATAAGTATACTCAGTACGGAAACCTAAAGATCTCGTGCACAAGTGGGGAGACATCCTAATGTCCCGTGAGAACAACAGGAGAAACCTAGCAAGGAATTATATCCACCCAACCTCACCAGCCACACTCACCAAAACACAATCACAACAGGTAGTAGTAGTATATAAGAACAAGAGTATTGGGTACCCCACACCATTTCCCTTTAGTTAGCTGCTCTTCCTAACGATGAACGTCCTGACGCTGCCACACTCTCCCCGCCCGCACACACCTGGGCCTCACAACCATGTATCCCGCCCGCACACACCTAGGCCTCACAACCACATATCCCGCCCGCACACACCTGGGCCTCACAACCACATATCCCGCCTGCACACACCTGGGCCTCACAACCACCTCTCCCGCCCGCACACACCTGGGCCTCACAACCACATATCCCGCCCGCACACACCTGGGCCTCATCCCAAAGATTCTTGGGAAACAGTAGAACCTGCCCGAAGAGTCTTGGGCTAAAACCAACCCAATCGAAACCTACCCGAAGAGTCTTAGGTGTAAGGTCGCCTCAATCCATCACAACCTAGGGGAGAAGGAGTAGGAAAGGGCTAGTAACTAATGGAAAAACACCCTCTCCCATAAAATGAGAGTGTTCGGCACTAAGTGCTCAACATGGGTGGGGTGCGATAAAACACAAAAGATACAGATATATATATATATATACCAAACACACAACCCAACCTATGGCTTCTAAACAGAAAACTGAGCACGTGCCTCGACACTGCTACCACGAAGTATGCATACAACAAACAATCCCAACCCCCTTTAGGTTTTCACGTTTCAGTAGAAAATAGTTTATTTAGTTCCTTAACTACTGGGCAACTATCCACAACCAACCACATAAATCGTTCATAAACATATCCTTGCCATCCACAAATCAAGTTAGGAAAAACACAAGCAACACAACAAAGTCCTTCTTATCAACCAACCAACCCCATTGGTTATTAATTCCGTTTCATTACTACGCCCCACCATTTATTAACTCTTCCACTTTTATTTAATAAACACAACCCAAAGCCCGTTCACATTCAACCCATCCCTGCAGCCCCGTTTCCAACCACCATAACCACAACCACACCGTACATCATTATCCCTTTAATACCATTTATTGCAGCCCCGCTGCCCGTTACCAACACAACATTCACACCGACCCACAACCAAGTCAACCGCAGCCCCGCTGCTCACCCTATCCACAACAACCCACAAAACACCCCCATCACATGCCACGTAACCGAGCCAACACCCACATGTTCATTATTCCGTTTTGTTCAACCGGGGTGATCACACAAGGGTTCTATATTTTAAAACAGCCAACTTTATGTGATTAACCAAATTCCACATTCCACAAAGTTTCCATCCATAAGAAAAATCCAGAAGGAGAGGGAAAAATTTAATTGCGTAAGTAAAGGCCCCCAACGATCGTGATTTTTCGTAGGTAGAATCTCATTCAATTCACAATATAATATCACAGGATATAAAGTAACAACAAACACAACTTCCCAACCCCGTTATAAGCCATTTATTATCTTTATTTAAAGGTTCAACTGTTTCTCATGAAAACAAGAGGATACCCACCCTGCATGATGCACAAATTAGAGAGACGACGGTAAGATCCCTACCTCAATAGGTTCTGGTCACAATTCTCCCTCGGATCAACTTTAGAAGACGCCCGTCGGCGCCCGTCACTTCCGTCAAGTCCTGGCAAAACCTCCTCGGGTGGAAGTCGGAAAGGAAAGGCCAAAGGAAAGACAATGGATCCAAGCTCAGAAGTTCTGCGTCGTCGTTACGATCCCGTGGTCGCTGACAGATCGTAAATCGGAGCTCGGACGAAGAAGTTATGGAAGAAAAGGAGCCTTCGAGTCTCTTGGGAGAGCTCTGCTCAGAGGAAAGGGGAGGAGAGGAGTGAATTGAAAGGAGGAGGGGACCCCTCCTTTTATAGGCGAGGAAAGGAAAAGTACATGGCGTGTACTTTATGGTACACAACGTGTACTCGGTTATTTCACACGGTCTCCACGCAGCTTCCAACACGGTACACATCCGTTGACTGGTAACACGTACGCGGGGAAGGACTACACGACGTGTAGAACTGCGTGCACCCATTATTCCACATAGTAAGGAAACATCCTTCAACACGGGGTATACCTGGAAAGGGGGTACACGGCGTGTACTCAAACTACATGGTGTGTAGTTTTAAAATTCTGGAAAGTGTGGGAAAAGTCCATTTTACCCTCCCGAACACTTCTTGACATTCTTTTTGATAAAGGAATGGGCCGGAGAGGTCCGGGCCATTACATTATTAGTAATATAATTATTAATTATACAATAATTAAGTATTTAGTGTGCAATATAATTATTAATTATATAATAATTCATTAGTTAATTAGTAAATTAGTAATATAATAAATAATTATAATTATTCATAACAATTATTAGTTATTAATTATTAATAATTAATTATATAATTATTAACTAGTTAATTAGTAATATTATTATTAATTATATAATAATTAACTAATTAATAATTATATAATTAATTTTTAATAATTAATAATTATATTGGTAATTAACTAATTAATTATTATATAATTAATAGTTACTAATTAATGTTAAGAATTATATTAGTAATTATAATTATTAATTATATTAATAATTATAATTAATAATTACATTACTAATTAACTAATTCTTTATTATATAATTAATAATTATATTACTAATTAACAAATTAATTATTATATAATTAACAATTAATAATTAATAATTAAAAATTATAATGAATAATTATAATGAATAATTATATTACTAATTAAATAATTAATTATTATATAATTAATAATTAGAAATTATAATTAGTAATTATAATACTAATTAACTTATTAATTAGTATATAATTTATAATTTATAAATAATAATTAATAATTATAATTAATAATTATAATTAATAATTATATTAATAATTAATTATTGTATAATTAATACTTATATTACTAATTAACTAATTAATTATTATATAATTAATAATTACTAATTGTAATTAAAAATTATATTAGTATTTATAATTCATAATTATATTACTAATTATAATTAATAATTATATTACTAATTAAATAATTCTTTATTATATAATTAATAATTATATTACTAATTAACAAATTAATTATTATATAATTAACAATTAATAATTATAATTAGTAATTATATTACTAATTATAATTAATAATTACATTACTAATTAACTAATTAATTAGTATATAATTAATAATTAATAATTAATAATTATAATTAATAATTAATAACTAAAAATTAATAACTAATAATTATAATGAATAATTATAATAAATAATTATAATTACTAATTATATTACAAATTAATTAATTAATTAATTATTTATTTTAAATTAATAATTATATTAGAAAATAACTAATTTATTATCATATAATAAATAATTAATAGTTATAATTAATAATTATTTTAAAAATTAAATAATTAATTATTAAATAATTAATAATTAATAATTATAATGAATAATTATAATTAATAGTTATATTAATAATTAAATAATTAATTATCAATTAATAATTATATTACTAATTAACTAATTAATTATTATATAATTATATTAATTATTATCTAATTAATTATTGTATATTAGTAAATAATAATTACTAATTAACTAATTAATAATTACTAATTAACTAATTATTAAATAATTAATAATTATATTACTAATTAACTAATTAATCATTAACTATTTCTTATATGTTTAATCCATGTTTTAATTTTCATTTATATTGGTCTTATAGTTTTTATTTAATAGGTTTTCAAAGCCACATACTTGAAACATTTTTAAGTTTCAAGTTGGTGGTTTTGAAAGATTATAAATTATTTTTCATCAACATTTTTTAGGGAATTCTTTTTATTTTCAACTATTTTTTATATGTTTAATTCATGTTTTAAGTTTCATTCTTATTGATCTTATAGTTTTTATTTTATAGTCTTTCAAAGACACGTATTTGAAACATTTTTAAGTTTCAAGTTGGTATCTTTGAAAGCTTATAAATTATTATTCATCAACATTTTTTACAAAATTCTTTTTATTTTCAACAATTCCTTATATCTTTAATCAATGTTTTAAGTTTAATTTATATTGGTCTTATAGATTGTCTTTTATAGTCTTTCAAAGTGACGTACTTGAAACAGAACCCCACATCGGAAATGCAGAATGTTCTGCGCAGGGAAGATAGAAGCTGAGTCCCACATCGAAAATGCAGAATGATTTTCAGGGCTAGCCCTCTTATAAAAGAGAGCCATGGGTGAGGGTGTCTGTCAAAATCTAGACTGCTGCAACGGAAGAACGACTGGATATTAAATAGCAGATAAATTTTGCTGATTTTTTTTGTTATATATATATATATATATATATATATAAACAAAACAAAAAAAATAAAAATAAAAAATTTTAAAATACAAAAAAAAAATCATTCTGTAGGATGCGTGAACGGGGTTCACGCATATCTCTTGGGTTGAAGATGCGTGAACCCCGTTCACGCATCTTCCCGGGATCGGGGATGCGTGAACGGGGTTCACGCATCTCAGACCCATTTTTAAAAATACTGCCAACCCTATCCCTTTTGTAAAAAATAATAATCAAAAACCCATTTAAAAAAATTACTCCTCCCCTTTTGACAAGTGCATAGACCCGCATTAACCAATTTAGTTTCCCCCATTAAATTAAACGAATGCTAATTATAGACGTTGAGACCAACTATCAAAAACAATAAAATTTAGGCTTTTGTTTATTATTATTTTTAAAATATTCCATATTTGATGGAATTTTATCCCACTATCCTTATGAAATATGGATACTTGAATCCTAATGGGACTCCTAGAAAAATCTTTATCAACTATGTCGAGTAACTAGAATCCCCATCACACACTGGTGGTTGATAAAGAGATCTTAAATTTTGTCTTTCTTTAAGATTTATACCCATAAAACAACCACATTTAATCCGTATTAAAATTTTTAGATGACCATAACTTGGTCATAAAATATCAGATCAATGCACGGTCTATTCCGTTGGGACCAAAATAAAGTCCTCTAATTAGATTTAAGGAAATTTTAACTTTCTTGGCTTATAAAATTCATGCAATTCCTCAGATACCAATTGATGGTATCAAAACATATAGCGGAATCCAGTGGGATGGGGATTTACAATTTTTCATCCCCAATGTGACAAAAATTCATCATCTTCAGTGATATGAGTGTTGGTAAAGGTCTGAGGATATTACATGAATTTAATAAGAACAAAAATAAATAAACAAGTACCTCATTCAATTTGGTGGTGCATTTGACTGCAGCTCATCACTGATGATCACTGTTCGAAGGATATGAGTTCAAACCCCTCTATATCATCCAAACACGCTTCATGGAACTGTATGATCACCATTCGTCGAAATTTGTGTGCTGGTGTGGAGCTCTGAAGAATCCTTCAGTGTCATGAAAATCAACTCGATCCCGTCCCTTTGATCCATCGAAGGTGTTCTTAGATTGATCGCTAGGAGAGAGCCTTTCTCTCTCTATAATGTAGGTGGATAGATAAGCTATCAATTCCGAATGATGAATAGTCCATGGAATAAATCTCTCCTTGTGCTTATATAGTGGATTTCTCAAGTACATGAAAAGGTTTCCCGATCACCATATATTTAACATCCACTAAATAAGCAATAAATGAATAGTTATGATGAACTAACTGCATTATATACATCATTTATATTTTATCACTTGCTTGTAATATATAATAAATATATTACATGACAAAACTGAGTCTATAACTCAACTCATAATTCCCACAATATTAAATTAACCTTGAATATTAAAATAATATTCATTCGTATAATATTTTCCCATGTATTCACTTAATACCTTGTGAATAATTTTAAAGAATAAATCTAACCTAGTTATTCTATACTTGAATAATAATGAATTTATTTATTCAATGGTGATTGATTAATTGGACAACTCTCATACCCTATGGTGGTTCCCACCATGTCCAATATTCATATTCATCATAATAGGAAAAAGTCATGAATGTTCTATTGTGTGTGACCCTCTAGGCCCTTATCTTAATAGTAGTGAATAGTATTCACAGACCACGAGTGGAGTCTAGCAACCCATAAAAGCCCCTAAATAGAAAATGAATAGTTATAACAATAAAAACCATCCTCCAAACACACATGGTGTTATATAATCTATTTTTCTTACAATATCTCATAAAGAAGGATGCACAACTGTGTTATCATCCATTCTTGATTTATTATTTATTGATTTAACTGGATAGACTTACCTTTAACTACCTTGACCAAGGATTTATTAAGGTACTACCATCCTGATAAACTATGATCGATACATCAATTCTTCAAATTAGAAGTGACAAATTATATCTTGATCATTCAACCAATTTTATACAACCAATGACACACCTAACACAAGCTGCCTCACCACGACTTCAATTTCATGGTTTTTTTCTTATATCAAAGTATACAATTCAATGACACACATTGATAATGATCTAAAGTTAGGAGACCAAAATGCATGTTCATATATAGGAATGACCAATGAAACATGAAACATGTGGTGTTTATATTGGTGGGTTTATCCTCATAATCTCACCTACTAGAGATCACCAAGTGAGAACTTCATGAGAAGAAGTCTTAATGATTATGATCCCCCAGCACCTAATAGCCAGACATAAACCGTGCCCATTCAGTATTATGAATCTATAATATAAGACATATATTTAAGATTAATGTCATAATATCTTGAGGTTCACATTATGGTTTGGGAACAACAATAACATTTTTGATATGACAACTAATCTATGGACATTATGATTTAAATAGTGAATGCATAAATATCAACTCTATAATGGTAAGTGTACATAATGTAAAACTCAATGTGTATTTGGTATGGTAATAAAAAACTACTGGTTATTTGGGTCTAGGGAACCCACTATTACAACAATAAAACCCCCCAATAAACACCCCTAATTAATTTAGAGGGATTTATAATCATAGATAATGGAAAAATAACCCTCTATAACGACTTAATTGTTTATAATTCCTTATTTTGTAACGTTTGATGATCTAACATTTGGGTTTCCAATCAGCATCACATTTCTGGTTGACATATGCTTGCAGCTTATAACGATCCGAATTCCTTTGCTACTATTACATCATCCGATAATAGAAAATAAGGCTATCAAATATCATCTTATTGGTGGTCTGAGTTTCCAAAACTAGAAAATGAAACTCATAGGCCCCCAACAATCTCCTAAAATACTAAAAAAATTTCCTTTATTAGTGATAGAAAATAGATTTGTCAGAACATTTTTTAACAATGAAATGAAAAGATACATTAAATGCAATGGTCCTTTATTAGCACTTGCGAAAGCGCTGATAAAGTACCATTATATTAGTGATAAAACAAAATCACAGATAAATATGACCTTTATCAGTGATTTTGTTTTAATATTGATAAATTAGTCCTTTATCATCATTTTCTATAGTACTGATAAAGGTGAGGTTTATCAAATCTTGCCTAGTGCTGATAAAGGTAATAGTAGCTTTTACAAAGTTATAGCCCTACAATAACCGTATAACAAAAAACCAAATCAGAAAACACAAATAGATAGAAATAAAAATATACAAGAAACCATATTGGAATAAAAATATTACATTGCACCATCATTTCAATTAAATAATTACATAAAAAATATTTACTTTGGTTTCATGTAAATAATTAATAAAAACAATTAAAAGCTAATATACAAAATCAAAAGTCTTATAGGATTTTTCCAATGATCAACCAAGTAAAAAAAAATTATTCTGTAGTGGTGTTTTTACTTACTATTGTGACGGTTTAAACTACCAATACATTGTTTAGTAGTGGTTATAATAACTACAATATATTTCACGATTGAAAATCATTTATAGTTAGTTCTCATTATTTAGTGTTGGTTATTAAATGTGTTATTTTAATCATATTTAACAGTAGTTTTATATTCAACTGGATGTGTTTTTTTGAAAAAAATATATTGAAATTCACATAATTATAGCTAAAATATTTAGTAGAGGATTCCTTTTATAGAGGAAAAAAATAACCAAAAATTGGATAACTATTGTTAAAATAGTCCGCAAAAGTTATTTTTAGCGGCGATTATAAGAAATCACTTCAATTTTATAACTAAATGTTTTTTTTGAAAAAATATTTAATAAAAAAATATGCATACAAAAAATTCAACCATAAAATTAACTAAACCATGAATAAAAAATAAAATCATCATAAATCCACATCTATAGTCATACATCAACATCCATAATCATACATCAACAATAATACATACAAAATAATCATCCAACTATAAGATCAATAATAAAATATATATAGATAAAATATGTCCAACATACAATATCAACCGAAGACTAATACATCTATCCCACTACCTCCATTGCATCCAACTACCTCCATATCTAGAGTTATCATAAAAAAAATTGACCACATCATGTCATAAATTAGCAAAAAATATAGAAATCAGAACTAAACATAATAAATAAGAATTACAGTAGAATCATTGATAATATTTAACCATACCACAAAAACTATACACCATCACGACAACCTTCTAAAGAGTGTCGTGGATCAGAATGATCAACCTCCTACCTATTGATGACATCCATCACCTACAATAAAAACAAGAATATTTATGGAAACAAATTCTAGATATAATATGTACAGAATATATTCATAATTTTAAAAATATTTTTTTTAGTTATTTAATCAAACAAATGAAATTTTAACATAAAATAAATTATATACCATGTATAAAAATTTGAAAAAATAAAACCACCTATTTAATATATGGTTCAACACTTGGAGCTCAAAATGGATAAGTATATAAAAATTTAATTAATCTTTAAATAAATAAATGGTGTGTTTGAAATTACTCAATAATGAAATTTTAAATACTTTTATATAGAAACATTTCATATATTTAAAAGATAATTCAACAGTGGTTGTCTCATGATTTCATGTCAATATGAGGCCCTCTTTTATGGTTTTGACCATTACAGACATGTTTTAGTGTTTTGAAGCACTAAAAACATTTCTACAAGTATAACGGGAAAGTATTAACCTATATTGACATAGAATAGGTTCCTAAATTTCAAAAATAAATCTTAAACCATTTTCCTATGATTTCACAGCCATCCGATTCCATTTTCTTGGTTATAACCCCTAGACACATGTTTTTAAAAAATTTGATATATTTTTAAAATGATTATTGAGTCATTATGAGAGTATTGAACATCAGATGTATGTGTTTTATACTCATACACATTAAAAATAATTCATCTATAGTTTTTCCATGATTTAACATAAATCCAAGGTATCCTATTACGGTATTGACAATTACCCAAATGTTTTAGTGTTTTAAAACTCTAAAAATGTGTTTATGGGAATCCCGGAAAAAACTTAACTTAGATTTATGTGGAATAGATTCATTCCTTTTACAAATAAATATATTATCATTGTAATATGATTTCACAGCTATCAAATGTTGTTTTCTTGGTTTTGACCCCATGATTCATGTTTTTAAGGAAATTTATATCTTTTGAAACAACTCATTGAGTAATTCCATACATACCATGTCAGATGGATGTGTTTCATACTTTCAAACATCAAAAATAATTAAACTACAATTTCACCATGATTTCATATGAATCTGAGGTCATATTCTATGTTTTTGATTGTCACATGCATGTTTTAGTGTTTTAAGACATTAAAAACCTGTTTATGGGAATCCCAAGAAATATATAACTTGTATTAATGAGGATTTAATTCAAAAATTTAAAAACAAATTTTTGGTCATTTTCATATGATTTCACAGCCATTTGGTGCCATTTTCTTGATTTTGACCCCTTCATGCATGTTTTTAAAGACTTTGATACCATTTAAAATTTTTTATTATGTCATTCCATGAACAACACATATTAGATGGATGTTTTGTATGATCGTACACAAAAATAATAATTTAACCATAGTTTTCCCACGATTTCATGTGAATTTTAGGTTTTATTCTATGGTTTTTACTGTTACACTTAAGTTTTAATGTTTTAAAACACTTAAAACGCATTTACGGTCATCCTGGAAAAACCGTAACTCATATTGACATGAAAAAGTTCCTACATTTAAAAAATAAATTTATATCTATTCTACTTTGATTTCACAACCATCCAATTCCATTTTCCTAGTTTTGACACCCTGATCAATGTTTTAAAAGACTTTAATATCTTTTAAAACTGCTTATTGCGTCATTCTAAGAAAACCACATGTCAGATGAACGTTTTGTCTACTCATACACATAAAAAAACCAAAAAAAAGTTTTACCATGCTTTTCTGTTAATATGAGGTCTTATTCTATGGTTTTAACCATTACACACATGTTTTAGTGTTTTAAAACACTAAAAATCTGTTTACGGGCATCCCGATAAAACCACAACTAAGATTAATGTGGAATCAGTTCTTACATTTTAAAAATAAATCTACACCAATTTTTATTTGAATTCATAACAATATAACATAATTTTCTTGGTTTTTACCCCTTGATGCATGTTTTTAAAGTCATTCTGAGCACTCAAAACGTCAGGTGGAGATTTTTTTCTTCTATTAAAAATCAAAAATAAAATGATAATTGTTTTCCCATTATTTTAAATCAATTTAAGGTCATATTATATGGTTTTTAAATTACATGTACATTTTAGTGTTTTGAAACACTAAAGAAGCATTTATGGGCATCGTGAGAAAAAAATAACTCATATTGACATTAAATTGTTTCTTACTTTTAAAAAATCATTCTATGGACATTTTTATATGATTTCATGGACATCAGACACACATAGTGGTTTTAATGACTTTAACTATGTGTTTTCAATATAAAAGTTTCATTTTACTTTAAAACGCCCATCACATAGCTAGAACCGAGCAAAAAATCTCAGATTATTTTCAAAATTTAGGAAAATGATCCATAATTAATTTTTGATATGTATGAATAAACTAATTGTCTATATAACACATGATGTATTCGACATTACTCAAAGGGAATGTTTTCAAAATAAAAGGGAAATTTTAGTTTAAAATGTCTATCACATTATCAAAACTAAGAATACGAACATAAATTACTTTAAAAATCTAGGAAAGTTATCCATAATTTATTTATGATATGTTTTAATTGAGCACACATTAATCAGACACATGAAGTGATTAGTATGACTCAAAGTGTGTGTTTTCAATATAAAAGTGTTATTTCACTTTAAAACACTATTTACAAATTCAAAACTAAGAAAATGAGCTTGAATTTTTTTCAAAATTTATGAAAACAATCCATAGTTTTTTTTTGATTTTTAGGAATCAACCCAATAGTAATTTGATGAATGATGTGGTTGATATGACTCATAGTGTGCGTTTTTAATATAAAAGTGTCGTTTTAGTTTAAAACGCCTATCACATTGTCAAAACTAATAAAACAAGGTCATATTGTTTTTAAAATTTATCAAAATGATCCATAATTAATTTTTTATGTGTAGGAATCAACCACACATAAATCATAAATACAAAGTTTTTGTTATGAATCAAAGTGTGTGATTTCAATATAAAAGTATCATTTTACTTTAAAACACATTTCATATAGCCAAAACTTGGGAAAAAAGATTAGTTTGTTTTGAAATTTTTGTAAAACAATCCATAATTCATTTTTGATATGTATGAATTTTCCGAATATCAATCCAACACACGATGTGGGTGGTATAATTAAAAGTGCACATTTTCAATATAAAAGTGTTATTTCAGATTAAACTGCCTTCCACATTGTCAAAACTGATAAAATGAGTTCGTATTGTTATAAAACATTAATAAAGTGATCCACAATTAATTTTTGTTAATTAGGTATTGACCTCATGTCAATAGGAAAAACAAAGTTGGTGGTATAACTTGAAGTGTGTGTTTTCAATAGAAAAGTGTCATTTTATTTTAAAACACCTATCACATAGCCAAAAATCAAGAAAACAATATTATATATTTTTTAAAATTTAGTAAAATAACCCATAATTCATTTTCAATTTTTAGGAGTCTACCTCACATTAATATAACATACAATGTGGTCGGTATGACTCAAAGTGCACATTTTAATATAAAAGTATCATTTTAGTTTAAAATTTCTATCACATTGTCAAAATTGAAAAATGATCTCATATTGTTGTAAAACATTAGGATAACAATACATAATTCAGTTTTAACATGTAGTAATAGAACACACATCATTCTGACACATGAAGTGGGTGGTATGACTCAGTGTTCATTTTTTAATATAAAAGCATCATTTTTATTTAAAACACCTATCATATATCAAAAACCAAGAAAACAAGATCATATTGTTTTCAAACATAATAAAATGATCCATAATTCATTTTTTTATTTAGGAATTGACCACATGTCAATCCAACACATGATGTGGGCGGTATGACTCAAAAGTGAATGTTTTCAATATAAAAGTGTCATTTTAGTTTAAAATACTTGTCACATTTTTGAAACCAATAAATAAAGGATATATTTTTTTAATCATTATTAAAATGATCCATAATCCATTTGGGGTGTGTTATAATTAACTACACATAAATTGGACACATGAAGTGGGCAGTATGACTCGAAGTGCATGTTTTCAAAATGAAAGTGAAATTTTACTTTAAACGATTATCACATTTCAAAAACATATTAAACAAGCTCATATTGTTTTAAAACATTAGGAAAATAATCTATAATTCAGTTTTGATATGTAAGAATTAACTATACTTCAATCTAAAACATGATGTGAGTGGTATTATAACACCATGAAAAATTATAAAAGAATTAATTTTATTTGATAGCATATGTTAGATGAGATATTGAGTTTATCTTGAATTACATGCGACAATCCATTTATATTTCATTACATGCAACCCTAAGATTTTTATGTTTGCTGGCATATTCAACATGCAACACCAAACTTAAACGACCCATGATATATATTACCATTATAACCTAGACTTTGGAATGATGGGTATGAACAAGATTAACTGAATTATGAGAAAAATGGTTTACACATTTATATATAGTGAATTATTTGGTGACCGACTAATTATAAAATAAACTAAAACCCTTTTGAAAATACAAAGAAATATTTTTCTCAAAAACTATTTTAATGCGCACAAGTGTAATTTATAACAAGAAAATAAAAAATATATTTTTTTGGATTATATTAATGAAATTTATATGTATTATAATAAATCTAAACTTTAACATTCATCCCATGTGTTATCTAGATAATAGATAAAAATAAATCCAATTTTATGCTTAAAACTGTATTTTTTTCTTCTAAAAATCACTCTTGTCTCTTTTTTATGACGCACTTATTTTAATTTTTTTTGAAAATTTCATTATTTTTATTTTAAAAATAAACTTAATTTTTGAAATATTAATATAAAAATTATCCTAGGGTTATTTTTTGGTATTATTATGAAAACTTTCATTTTTTGAGGAATAGTGAAAATTCTGAATTTTAATTGAAAACTATCATTTTGCCTAAATTATTTACAAAGTTAATTTATATTTTTAATTGGTTTTAAAGTAAAAATAGTTCACTTATACATATATTTATCCAATATAGGTTATATAAATAATTTTTATATTCAATGTTTATATAAAAACATTGTGAACTTTTGAACCTTTTCACTTTAAAAACCCGCTTTCTCATCACGTCTCCATGATTCATTATAAATTAAATCATGCCATTTATGTGAGTTTAATTTCTCATAATGTATTCCATATTTGTAATAATAATAATTTATAATGTATAATAATTCCAAATTAATTTTTTACTAAAGTGATTAGTGAAAATATTTAAAATTAATTAAAGTGATTATGGTAAAAATGAGTTTACTTAGCGGTTAAACATAGAATATAAGGTGTACAAAGGACCCAAAAATTATCCAAAACATATGTTATGGACATAGTTATACCATTATGATATTATGATCAAAATTTATAACTTTTATGGACACTTTTTCATGAATTTTACCCATATAATAAGTTAATAAAAGAAAAAGACAAAAAATATACCTTTCTTCCTTTTAATTTCTATAGAGTTAGGGAGAGGAAAAAACTATATTGGTTTGGGTATAAATATTATTTTAAAATATAAATTATTTTTATCCCAATAATTTATATTTAATTATTATATATTATATAGTAACATTTAATTCTTAAGAAACACGAACACATGTATTATTTAGTTAATAACTAAATAAAATAGATGATACTAAAAATACTTAAAGTGAGGTAAATGGAATGAATTTTTGTGTTACATTATTTTTTAGATGAACATATCATGATAATAATATTTGATATTAATATATTTTAATTCCATTATTTTATTTATATTTTTCAAATTCAAATTAAATAAATAATATCAAAATTGACATTAATGTAATTTTATAATAAATGATATTTTATTAAATGATTTAAAATCACTAAAAATAATATATTCTATAAATTTATTTTTAAATTTTAAAAAATATATAATAATTTCATTTATGGACCAATTTATCTTTTATAATGAACATATTGACCCCTAAATAATAAAAACATTGTGGGCATAGTTGGGGTTAAAGTAGTGTTTTTGCACGTTACATGCGCTTCTGTTAAATTTAATTTTAAACACAAGGGATTTTTATTTTATAATTTGGATTTAATATTTATAATCAGTGGGTATAAATATTCTAATAAATATTACTTTAATTTAGTATTAATTGATGAATTTCATAGGTTAGAAAACTACCTGCCTTAATAAAAAACCAAAATGAAAAAAGGAAACTTAGGAGTTAAGGAACAAAATGTTTAAAAATGTATTTAATTTATGTGGTGTAGGTGTTTATAAATAAATTAATCCATATAATCTATTATTAATCAATTTTTTAGTTACATGAGATAAGGGAGACCTCCCAATAGTAAATACTTTTGACTATTTACAAGAATTCCACTCATCCTCAACTATAAAATGGTTCTTACTCTCCCCACTCCTTCACACCTATCCAACCTTTTGGATCATCCAAAACCATACCAAATCACCTCAATTATTACCTCCCCTAATTTTATAATAATTATTTTTCTAATACATAAAATATTTCATGGTTTTAGTGAAAACCTAAGGAGGATACCTGAGGAATAGGTAATGTTCTTCTAAAAGTGTTTTTATTTTATTTCCTTCTCCAACTCCTTAAATTATTATTATGTCATGATTACATAATAACCTAAGTATCCTAAATATAATGAGATTTTATTATGTTAATTTTATTACCTACACCATCACACACTTCCATTAAATGAGTTTAGAAATGATCATTCGTGTGTACGACGGACTACCGCCTCATGAAACAATGTGGTTTTCTTCCATTACCGCCTCTCATGGTTGGAAAAAATGATGGTAATTCTATTTATATATGATATTTATTATATTTATAATATAATACTACATATTTTGTCATTATATATCATAAAAATATTTTTATATTTAATTCTTTCGGGGATACGGTAACATCGCTCGTGTGTACGACAAACTACCGCCTCACGAAGCGATGTGAAGCGTTTTTCACGAACGTGTTACATGGAAGTTAATAATGGGAAATATAATTAATATATATTATATGAATGAAATAATTATTATATTAATGACCTAATTATATTTTTGGAAATATAATATATCATTTTCTTCATACCATTTCACACACTAAAAAAGTGACAATGTCGCTCGTGGATGTTTGGAAAACCGCCACCTCAAAGCGATGCGATTACTTTTACATCACAAGAATGATATATACAAGTATATATAATTAAATATAATTGTATTTATTATATAATTATAATTATATAATGATAAAACATTACTTAACTTCTTTTCATAATGATCATTGAAAGATGGAAACGTTACTCATGCGTACGTACGACCTACCGTCTCAACGATCATAAAATTGGTTCATTTTTCATAAACATATTTTATGATTAGTTTTAAAAGTATAATTTATATATATAAATTATAATTATTTAATTATTATTATTTTCTATATATTTATATATTTATATCTTTGAGCATATTCAAATTACCAATGTTGATTTCGACATATAAGCCAAATATGGTCAAAACATCAGATTTAAAATTAATTGGTTAAGTAATTATATATAACTTATTTATAATTTAAATAAAAATAAAAATAAACTTTTAAATGGTTTTAAATAAAGTAAATAATTAAAATAATTTTATTATTCAAAAATATTAAGGAAAATCATGATGAATCCGACTCAAGGTAAGGGTTTTTCTCATCTCACTTTTATTTCTGTGATATATATGACATATTCACCACTTATTTTTGCTGAGTAGTGTACATAATACCCATGAATGAATTTTATGATTCATATATTTATTATTTTTATATTTAAATATCCATCCGAAGATCTATCTTTTTAAGTGTTTATGGTTTCAAAGTTACTAAAGCGGTAATGGATTTTATGACAATTTTATTTCTTTGAGATTTATATCATGTCATGCACCTATCTTCTTTTATTAGGTGTATATACTACACTAGTGAAATTTTATATCATGGATATACTTATTTTTATGTTATTATTTTGTTCACTTAATGTTATTATTTCATGGGTATTATGATTTAAAGTTACCAAAGTGGTAAGAGTCTTTTGTTATAATATCACTGATTATAGGGATTGCGTATGATTAAGTCACCAATTTTGAAATCATATAATTATTATGAAATAAATTATAATTTGGTAATTAATGATTTTTTTAAGTAATATTACTATTGTATCACTCTTTGGCACTTAAACCATTTGAGAAAATGTATTTAAGAAAATCATAATTCATTTCTTTCATCGGTCGGAAATCTATTTTCTTATAAAACCATATTCTCTAAAAACGTTTTTAAAATATTTTATAACCTCTTGAAAATTATTTCATAAATTCATTTTTATATAAAATTTTCAATGTAATTATATTTATTTTTCCAAATAATTCCTATTTGTATTTTATAAAAAAAATGAAAGGAACCTTCTTATCATTTTCCAAACAAGGAATTTTCGAACCTTTTTATAGTGAAAATGTAATGTTCTTTTTATCTTGTGTGAAATTTATGGATTTAACCCCATAATTTATTTAAATATTCATTTGATATTTTATGAGGTTATTTTTTAAGTTTTTTTATTAAAAAATTAGTTTCCAATGAAAAGGATTTTCTAAATATTTTATGTTTTAAAAATTATTTTTCAAAATGAAAAAGATATTTTCCTCAAGAATGTTTTTAATGATATTATAATTTTCTTTCCATCTATAAATGTTAAAAAACTATGTTGTTAATTATACTTTGCTGGGTATATATTTTTATTTATTCTATCCCCATTCGTTTATAGAGGATTAATATTTTTTCAAAGAAATTATCACAGAACCCAATTCATTTCCAGGGTTAACCATGTTTCAAAGAGATTATTATAGTACCCATTTATTTTCCATGAGTTAATCATATTATAAAAGGGATAATTGTTATTACTTTGAGTTTATGATGAAATTAAATCATTTATGTGTAATAATTTTTTAATAGTACATGGACATTTGACAAGTTGTTATGTTATACATGAATGGTGGGTAGTTCCATGATAAACCGAAGATGGGTGTGTCTATGATTTCCCACCAACAATTTGGGTATGGAAGTAAAATGTATGGTTATTCCATTTGTAAGAGTTAAGAGTGAAATTAAAATTATGTACACAGCTACATAAATGTTTTATTTATGACTGTTAATGGTTTATAATGCTTCTCATGATCGAGATCGATATCACATGACTCATGATTATTGATTCTAATGAATCTTTCCTTTTCAATGTTTTCATATTTGATGATCTAGGTATTAATGAGTATGAATTATTTTAGGATCCACTCTAGAACTTTGATTATGTCATTATACCCTTATGAACTCTTATTCTCATTAATGATATTCAATCGTTAATTCTTATGTTTACCCTTATTGAGGATTTGAGCTCACCCTTATTATGATACCTTCTTTGCAAGTTATAAAGAATGAGGTTTAATGATTTATGTCTATAAATTATTTCACAAGGATTATGTTCATGACCTAATGTGAAGTAATAAAAAATGGGTTAAATGAGATAAATGTTCATTTTATGACTTGGGAATTGTTTATATTGGAGTTTTATTAATTCTATTAAACTGTAAACCTAAAAGTTCCTCCAGGATGACAATGATCCAATTTTTACTTTTTTTGTTGTGAGGTTTGGATGGGAAAAAATGGGTCACCCTTATCAGTATCAAATCCAAAAAGTTAAAGTTCATGATTTTAGCACAGGATCCGTGAGTGCGGGTTCTGGGTTTTTATATTTGATATAAAAGATCAGTTTAGATAACTTTTAATATTAGGATGTTTTAATATGAGGTTTTCTTAAGATTTATGGATACCTTCATAGGTCTATATGATTAATAATGATCATAAGTTAAATGTCTTAGACACCCCTTGAGGTATTAAGCGATGAAGTATTAAAGTGATTACTGACATTTTGGGTGAATTTTTTTAGGTTGGGTATTTGTAACCCTTTGGATAAATATGAAGTGTTATTTAAAAAGGAATTATTTTTCATGTTTTTTAAAAATAACAACCTGGATGATGGGTGAAAACCCATTGTATCCGGCAAGGCGATGGGGCTTGAACCCATGACTAAAGGAAGATAATGGTTTTCATTCCTACCATTAGCCTAGATGATATCCATGTTAGTATGAAATTTTTATAGGTAAACATTATGTTTATTTTAGAAACATATGGGATTTTATTTAAGGAATAAAAGTTTATTTATACTGGAAGAATATATGCTCAAATCATTCTAAATATTTGGTTTTAGAACTTAGTGAGGAAATGATTAAATATTTTTAAGGACAGTTATTTATAGAATTATTTAGTTTGAACATTGGGTATTACTATAGAAATTTGGAGATAATGTATAAAATATTATATATTTTATAAATTATCCTACCATCTTCTAACCATTTTGGTTGTGGTTAATGTTTAAAGACCAAAGTAATAGATTATTATCCCTTTGAGGGTCATGTGGTCATTAAATATTGATTTTAGTGCTTCAATAATTAAAAAATTCATCCTGATTACACACTGTTTAGAAAGACATATATGATATTGTGGTGGAATTTAACTAATGGATGAAATTTAGCTCATCAAGCAAGTAAATTTCCATGTTATCTTAGTCTATATGGTAAGAGAATACATTAACTATAGGAAAAAAGATATTAATTTTTTTTATTATACTAACTTAATTAATTATGAACTAGTGGTCTTTTTGATCATCCCATATTTATTGTTTTGAGGCCCTTAACTTTACATTGATCATTCACTTTCTTCTGATTAATGACCTCAATCACTCTCTACAATTATTTACACTTTTCCTCTATTTCAACCTATGTTATACTATTTGGAAACCTAGTTATGTGTTTTTTTCATATGAACATTGTAATTACCTTTATCTATTATTAATAATATGTTTTATTATCATTTTTTGATGTGTTTTTACAAAAAAAGTATTTTCAAGTGCCCATCCTTTGATTACCGAGATAAAGTTCAAATTACGAGGACACACTTTATTAAAGGGGGGAGAATGAAACCCCCTGAAAATTATAAAATAATAAAATTTTATTTGATAGTGTATGTTACATTAAATACTCATTTTATCTCATGTTACACATGATACCCATTCTAGATTTCATTACACACAACCCCAACATTTTTATGTTCGATGGTGTATTCAACACGCAACATCAAACTTATACAACCCATGATATATATTACCATTTTAATTTATCCTTTAGAATGATTGGTATAAAAATGATTAACTGAATTATGAAAATATTGTTTACACATGTATATATAATTAATTATTTGAGGACCAATTAATTATAAATTAAGATAAAAATATTTTTAAAATACAAGGAATTGTTTTTGAAAAACTATTTTAATGTGCATAAGTGTGTTTTATACCAATAAAATAAAAAAATAAATCTTTTTGGATTATATTAAGGAAATTTATATGTAATATATTCAATATTGTTTTTAACATTCATACCATGTGTTTTCTAGACAATAGATAAAAATAAATCAAATTTTACACTTAAAAACTGTATTTTTTAAAACTATTTTTCACCTTTTTATGGAGAACTTATTTTAAAACAATATTCTAAAAATTTTAGAATTTTTATTTGAAAAAATAAACTTAGTTTTTTAAATTGTAATATCAAAATTATATTTGGGTGAATGTTTGATAATATTCTGAAAAGTTTCAGTTTTTAAGGAATAGTAAAAAATACTAAATTTTAATTGAAAACTGTCTTCTCACCTAAATTATTTACAAAGTTAATTTATATTTTGAATTAGTGTTAAGGTAAAAATAGTTAAATTATAAATATATTTATCCAATATAGTTCATTAGAATAATTTTTATATTGAATTTTTATATAAAAACAATATGCACTTTCGAACCTTTTCACTTTAAAAACCCACTTTCTCATCACATCTACGGGATTAATTCTAAATTAAATTCTTCAATTTAGGTGTGTTGAATTTGAAAAAATGGATTAAATATTTAAAATAAAAATAATTTACAATTTATAATAATTATAATATAATTTTTTACCAAAGTTATTAGTGAAAATAGTTAAAATTAACTACAATGATTAAGGTAAAAATGAGTTTACTTAGTGGTTAAACTTAGATTATAAGGCTTAAAAATGACCCAAAACATGTAAAAAAAATATTTTATTGACATATTTATACCCTTATTACATTATTATTGAAATTTATTAGTTTTAGGATACTTTTTCAGGAATTTTACCCATATAATAAATTAAGAAACGAAAAAGACAAAAAATGATCCTCTCTTCCTTTTAATTTCTATAAAGCTTTGTGGATAAGGAATAACTATATAGATTTGGTTATAAATATTATTTTTAAATATAAATTATTTTTCATCATAATAATTTATATTAATTTTTTATATTATATAATTACATTAAATTCTTAAGAAAAAACAACACATGGATTATTTAGTTAATAATTAAACTAAGTAAATGATATTAAAAATATTAAAAGTGGGGTAAATAGAGTGATTTTTTTTTCATTTGATTATTTTTGTGTTCCATTATTTCTGTAGGTGAATATATAATTATACAAATATTTGAACTTCATATATTTTAATTCCATTATTTTCATGATATTTTTTTAATTCAAATTAAACAAATAATGTTAAAATTGACATTAAATTTATTTTCTGATAAATAATGTTATATTAAATGATTTAAAATTACTAAAAATACTATATTTTGTAAATTTATTTTTAAATTTTAATAAATATTAAATATGGTCCATTCATGGACCAATTTATCTTTTATAATGAACATATTGACACTTAAATAGTAAAAACATTATCCGTATGGTTAGGGTTATAATAGTGTTTTTTATGTTAGATGCGCTTCTGTTAAATTTAATTTCTTAAATGACTTGGATTTTTATTTTATAATTTGGATTTAATATTTAAAATCAGTTTGTATAAATTTTTTAAAAATTATCACTTTAATTTATTCTTAATGGATGAATTACATAGGTTAGAAAACTAATTACCTTAATGAAAAACCAAAATAAAAAAAGGTAACATAGGAGTTATGGAAAAAAATGTTTAAAAATGCATTTATTTTGTATAGTGAAGGTTTTAATAGACCACATAATCCATCCCATCCATTATTATTTTATTTTTGAGGCACATGAGGTAAGGGAGACCTCCCAATAGTAAATGATTTTGAGTATTTACAAGAATTCCACTCCTCATCAACTATTAAAAGACTCTAACTCTCCCCACTTCTTCACACTTATCAAACCTCTTGGATCATAAAAAACCTTCCAAAATAACCTCCCAAATTACCTCCCATCATCCTAGAATCCATATTTAGGGCATATATAAATACTTTCAATGTTTTAGTGAAAACATGAGGAGGATACCTGGAGAAGAGGTAATGTTCTTCTAAAAGCATTTTTTTATTTCATTCTCCACCTACTTAAATTCTTATTATAATATTATTATATAATAAATTCAGTATCATAAATATAATGGGATATTTTTATGTTAAGGTTATGAACTACACCCACACAAACTTCCATCAAATGGGTTACAAAATCACCATTCAGGTGTACGACGGACTACCACATCGTGAAACGAAGTCATTTGTTTCTCCGTTACCACCTCTCATGGTAGGGTATAATGATGAACATGATATTTATATAATATATTTGTGATATTTATAACATAATAATATCTCTTGATTAATTATATCATATACACCCTTTTTATATTCCATTATGTAAGGGATATGATAACATCGCTCATGTGTACAACAAACTACCACCTCGGGAAGCGATGTGAAGCGTTTTTGACTAACATGTTATATGTAAGGTAATAAGGGTACATATAATGAATATATATTATATAAATGAAATAATTATGATATTAATGAAATAATTATCTTTATGTAAATATAATATATCATTTTCTTACCATTACACACACTGAAAAATTGATAATGTCGTTCGTTGACGTGTGGACTACCGCCTCCTCAAAGTGATGAAATCTATTTTACAACACATGAATGATATATAAAATTAAATATAATTAAATATAATTTTATTTATTTTATAATTATCATTATTTAATAATTAAATATCACTTATATTTTTTCTATAATTATTTTTTAAAAAATTTAAACCTTACTCATGTGTACGTATGACCTACCATCTCCATGATCGTAACGTTGGTTCATTTTTCATAACCATATTTAGTGATTGGTTTTAAAACAATAATTTTTTTTATAAATATTATAATTATTTAATGATTATTATTATGGATATATTTATATAATGATCTATTTGATCATATCCAACATACCAATGTTGATTTTGACATATAAGCCAAATATGGTCAAAACATCCGATGTAAAATTAATTGATTATGTATTTATATATAACTTGTAAATAATTGAAATAAAAGTAATAATAAATTTGGAAAAGATTAAAAATAAAGTAAATAAAAAAAATAAGTTTATTATTCATAAATATAACGGACAATCATGATGAATCTGACCCAAGGTAAGGGTTTTTCTCATCTCACTTTTATTTATGCGAGATATATGACATATTCACCATATATTTTTATTGTGTGGTGTATATAATACCCATGAATTTATTGTATTATTTTTATAATTAAATTTATAGGGATTTAAATATCCATTTTATTATATCCCTTTCTTGGGGTTTATGGTTTCAAAGTTACCAAAGCGGTAATAGATTTTCGTCACAATTTTCCTTCTTTGAGACTTATGTCGTGTTATGCGCCTATCTTCTTTTATGAGGTTTATTTACTACCCCATTGGCATGTAATATCATGGATTTCCTTAATTTCATGATATTATATGTTTCAATTAATGTTATTATTTCATGGGGATTATGATTCAATGTTATAAAAGGTGTAAGAGTCTGTTGTTATAATCCCATCGATTATCCGGATTGTGTGTGATTAAGTATCTGATTTTGAAATCTTATAATTATCCAGAAATAAATTACCCTATAGTAATTAATTACATTTTTTAATTAATATTATCATTTTTATACTCTTTGGTACTTAAATAATTAGATAAAATGTATTTAATAAATTTGACTTCATTTCTCTCTTTGGTCGAAAATCTATTTTCTTCAGAAACCCAGTTTTCTAAAAATGTAATCAATTTTTTTTAAAATATTCAAAATGATTTATTAATGGAATTTTTTTTAAAAAATTTCAAAGTATATTATATCATTTTTCGAAACAATGCATGTTTGGCTTTTACAAAAAATGTGAAAGGAAACTTATTATCGTTTTCCAAACATGGAACTTTATAAAATTTTTATAGTGAAAAAGGAATGCTATTTTTATCTTGTGTGGCATGTATATATTTAAAACCATAATTTCTTTTAATCTTACTTTTCATTTTTATGAGGTTATTTTTGAATAAAATATTAAAAAAATGGTTTTCAAAGAAATGTATTTTCAAAAAGTTTTATGTTTTAAGAAGAATTTTTCAAAATGAAAGGGATATTTTCATTAAGATTATTTTTAATGATATTTTAAAGGTATTTCCATTAATAAAAATCAACAACCCTTATTTTCACTTATCCTCCATTGAGCATATTATTTATTGATAACATACTCATTCATTTCAATATGGATTAAGATTTTTTCAAAGAGATTGGTATTGGACCCATTTCTTTTCAACGGGTTAACCATGTTTCAAAGATAATATAATAGAAACCATTTCTTTTCCATAGGTTTATCATGTTATGAAAGGGATAAGGGTTGTTCCTATGAGTTTATTATGAAATGAAAGATTTTATTTTTTATGATTTTGTAACGGTACATAGTCTTTTGAAAGTTGGTTTTGTTACAAACCAATGATAGGTGTTTCCATGATAAACCAAGGATGGGTGGGTCTATGATATCCCTCCAATGCATTGGGTATAGAAGTCAACCGTATGGTTATTCAATTTGTAAGAGTGAAATGAAAATTATGTCCCATGTTACATACATGTTTTCTTTATTCATGCTATGGTTTTATAATGCTTCTCATGATTGAGATCAATATCACATGGCTCCTGATTATTAATTCTGACGACTCTTTCCTTTTCCATGTTCTAATATTTCATGATCCATGTATTTATGGGCATGGATTATTTTATGATTTTCTCATGCACATTGATTATGTCATTATACCCTTATACAATATTATTCTAATTGATGAAA
The DNA here is from genome assembly GCA_963277665.1 of Viscum album. NCBI lineage: Eukaryota > Viridiplantae > Streptophyta > Magnoliopsida > Santalales > Viscaceae > Viscum > Viscum album. The sequence continues at coordinate 809,198,237 of OY728127.1, forward strand.
TTAAATTGTTAATGCTTATGTTTACCCTTACTGAGCATTTAATCTCACCCTTATTATGTTTCCTTTTCCCTAGGTTATAAATAATGAGGTTGAATGATTTATGTTTATAAAGGATTTCACAAGGATGATGTTGATGGCCTAATGAGAAATAATAAAATTTGGGTTAAATGGGAGAAATGTTCATTTGATGACTTGGGTATTGGTTTATATAGGTTTTTTCCTAATTATCTAAAACTCAAACCTAAAAGATCCTCTAAGATGTAAATGATCCAATTTTTTACTTTTGATATTGTAAGGTTTGATGAAAAAAATGGGTCACCCTTATCTACATCAAATCTAGAAATGTAAAGATAATGATTTCAACACAAGATCTGGGATTTTGGGTTTTGGGATATTATAGGTATGACTCAAAGTGCATGTTTTCAATATAAAAGTTTCATTTTAGTATAAATTGATTGTCACATAGCCAAAAATGAGAAAATGAGATCATATTATTTTTAAACTTTTGTACAATTATCCATAATTAATTTTTAACATATAGGAATCAACCACATATCAATATAATGAGTGATGTGGGAATTATGAAAACAATACAAGATCATTTTCTTAGTTTGGACCCCCTGACACCCATTTTTAAAAACTTTGATATATTTTAAAACATTTTATTGATTCATGGATTGTGTTTAGAATTTACCTTAGTAGTATGAGCAATAATATTGGATGTTTCCTTTTGGATCATTCCCTTCATCATCTGAAATAAAAAAACTAAATCATTTTCCATTTTTGACCACAAAAAACCTGTGTTTTTCTATAAGTGTCATGTTCATAAACACTTTATTTCAAACTTGAAATTTATATCTATGCTTCCCATTCAACAGAATTTCTTAAACCCCAACTAGGTATAGAAGTAAACTATGAAAAATAACTTCCAAAGATAGTTGATGGATTAGGTCCAGAAACCATCCCCTATACACGATTTGGATGCTCATACCCTAAGACGATTGTAACTATGTCATTTTGGGAAACTGATGATGATTGTGAGGTTTTCACATCAAAAGATACTTAAATTTAAACCTATTAATACAATAATATGAATAATGATTTTTTAAATTATCTAAAATTCATTATATTTTCTAATTAATAAAATTTTAATTACTATTTAACTTTATTTAATTACTTTAGAAACATAATAATGAAAATAAAATATAACAGAAAACAAGGCTTAATCCTAATTAAATGGATCAAATATTGATAATAGATTTAATGGAAACATTTTATCTATGTTTATAACCCCATTTAATTTAGTTTAAGGCTTGTTCATTTATGTAATTTATTTTTCATTATTATGTTTTTATAAAAATGAAATAACATTAAATAGCAATGAAATATTCTTAATCCAACATCTCTAGTAGGTTCATTCCCAAAACTATCATCATGTTTCCTATGAACATTAATCCATATATTTGTCTGACCAATTGTGTGAACTAGTTCACCGACCTTTATAAAAATATATATAAAATTTAGGAAATAATTTTTTTATAATAAAATAATATAAATAATAATGGATAAAATATAACCAAGATTCTTATTTTTATGGAAATCCTCTATAATCCAGTGAAATGAGGAATGTTTTTTTCATGATTCATAATGTTTTCTGATAATTCATACAATAAATAGAAACATTAATAAAAAATATAATCTTATTATGATTATGTTATTAAGAAACTATAAAATATGTAATTATATGATGAGATTCATCTATGTTAATATCAAAAAAAATCTTACACTACTCACAATACATTCCTTCTGATACTTTCTTATACATTTTTCAGGAGCTTATAGATGTGTCATTAAACTCTTTCCATACTCCATTTAAAATATTTCATGTTCTTGCCTAAAATTTTTAGCATCCATGGGCACAAAACGGAGTCAGGGACATCAAAATGAAAAAAACATCTAGAAATAAAAAACATAAAACTTTATTAGTATATTAATAATTTTACACATTCCTTTTAAATTAGTTATCAATGAATATTAAATTAATATTACATTTACTTGGTAATCAAACACCTAATTTTTACATGCTATGGGAATATTCCTTCAATCGTTAAAATTAATGGGAAAGCTCCTTTGCTTGAAAGAAATATCCCTAATAATATGACTATAGATTCCAACAACATCATCGGTAGGCACCTTGAACTCATCAAATAGAATGATAATATTGAAGTATTTTAGGTCCCATACATCTATTTTTTTCATATTTATACCTCTTCTATTGTTATCTTTATCTATTTGAAAAATTTATTAAAAAATTAATAAAATATATAGTTTTTTGTATAATGAAATACATACTAGTAATGGTAACTCACCAATATCTCCTAAATGGATGGGTGAACAACTGCTCTATCACTAGAGGTGCATCGGTAGGTGGGATACCAAATTTTTTTTGGGAAACTACTTGATCACTATAAGTTTTTGGTATAATGGAATCACTTAGATCCACTGAACCAGACTGTAGTGGTGGTGTTCTTTGAGATGTTGATCAGCTAGGATCTTGATTTTTTTTTATTCTATACATTCCTATAATTCACATGGATCAAAATATATTCAATGAATAAAAAAATAAAAAGTAAAATATTTTTACAAAAAAAGAAAAAATAGAACATTTTATATATATACAAAACACTTATAAATGATAAATTATAATATAGTTTGATTTCCAATTTATACATTCAATTATATTTATATTCATTGTATTCATTATTATCAGCCTCAATTATGAAGAGTAATTTGTTTTCACCCTCTCTTAAAGGTTCTAGTATTTCAATATCGTTAGGAAAAACTATTGAATGTTTTGTGGTTTATGAGGTTCATTGTTAGAAAGTGCTAATTTACCTTCATATCCCATATCATACAAGTATCTCCATTTTAAGTGTATAAATAAACCCCAACCTTCATGTATTTAATTATCCACATAATAAACCATATCCCATTATTAATCTAAGATAAATGGATAATTATCTACACACTCACTGGTATGGATCAAGTTAGAGAAGTTTATAGAATTAAAATGAAACACATCATTCATTATACCCCTATCAATGTTGAACCACTTTCATTTTAATAAGATAACTAAAAATTAACTATGATAGTTTAATTCAATTATATCAACCATTTTTCCATAGTTTACCACTATTGTAATTGTAAATAAACCCTTATATTGAGTTTGAAATCCCTCTTCATGATAAATTTTATGAAACTTAAAGCCATTAATATTATAAACATCAAATATCTTAGCCTGCCTTAGAGGAAATAGATCCAAAATCTTCAAATAATTTGAAATTTTATCTTGATTATCAACACTAATTATCTAGAAAATAATATATAAGGTGTTACTTTTATCATAGAAAAAATAACTACACACCAATAAAATGAATATGATTATATAAATATATGATGGGAGAACCATTCAATAATATTCTCATTAAGAACTTTGTTAATTCCAACTCATTTCAAGATCAACCCCTTATTCATATATTTATTTTCAATATAAATTCTCAAATAAATGGATATTAAATAATAATATTGAGTAGCACATATCTATTTACTTGTTGTAAAAATCTGGAAATTTTAAGGAATTTTTTTTCTTAAATTCTTGGGAATTTTACGAGTCTGCAGTTTCTGACGGCGCGAGATTCCGAGGCCCGGAGTGCCCGGAATGATCTGTCGAAGTTTTTTTAAGCTTAAATAAACGCGCGTATGCAGTTTTACTGAAAAAGTGGAATAACTCTTAAACAGTTACTCGGATCAGAAATCCGAGGACACCGTTGCACTCAGGATGACAGGTTTACCCTAAGCGTGACTTAAGTTTAGTCAGCACTGGCCTCCTGTGAGAAAACCCAAAAATGACATAACTGTAAATAAAATAATCAAATAAAGTTATTTAATTTTTCAAATACATATAACTCAAAAACGGAAACTCAGATTAAAAATCCAAGACCACCACTGAACTCATGTGGGTAGCCTTTCTTTAAGTAGATACTAACTTGGGTCATCGAGGGCCACCAGAGCAAGTTAGTTTTTGGCCGCAAATAAAATAATTAAGTGAAAATTATTTTATTGTAAAATTCATAACTTTTAAACGGTAAATTGGATTGGAAATCTGAGGGTACCATTGGGTTTGTTGGGGCATGTTTCACCTAGGCAGAGCCTAACCTCGACCGCAGTGGGTCGAGGGAGGCTGTTAATAATTTTCCGAACTTTTTTTCAGGTACGTTCAGTAAATGTGTGAGCGACATTTCATAACTTTTGAACCGGTGCTCAAAATTGAAATCCGAGGACACCGATGAACTCATAGCACCAGTATTCACTTAAGGGGACCTTTATCGCAGTTGCGTTTGGTTAGGAGTGGAAGTTAATTTTTAGAGATTCTCAAAATTAAATAAAAATTTATGTGTGGAATAATTTTTATTTTGGTGGTGGTTATTTTTCTCCAAAGGGAAGTTTTAGGTGGGACCCACCTCCCACATAACCTCCAATGGGAGGATATTGTGTGGTGGGGCCCACATGAGTTCAAACTCTCCACCTCCCCTTTAAACTCCCTTTAACCACATGTAATTATATTAAATCGTGGGAGACTTTTAAACTTCTAACTACCTCAATTTAATTTTGAAAACTATCCACCTCCCACCTTCTCTCATTAATGTACCAACACCATCAAATTAATTAATTAAGATCCCTAAATTAATTGATTAATTTGATTTATTTTGAATTTCATGGCATCATTAAAAATAGGAGGAATCTTTTTATTTTAGTTGCTTGGAAAATATTTTGTTGAGAGCATTTGGGAGAATTGGAAAGAAAGTGTTCATCCACGAAGAACATCTATGACAAAGAATGCGAAGAAATTCTCCAACAACAACCATCCGCGTTAAGGAAATAGATGATGTCCACAAAGAACATCGCCAAAAACGATGCTTTCTCTTCGGACGCACCTCGACGTCAACAAAATCGACGTCCGTCTTTCGTGACGCCCAACTTCCGCGACACTGTCTTCCGTGGCTCGTCGACGTGAAACGTCAAATACGAGGTAGGGGGTTGTTTTGAGTTGTCTATAATTCAAAACTTCATTTTTCTAATTACGGGATGCGAATTACTAACTGTTAACGTCATAAAGAGGAGGGTTTGGGCCGCACGAACACGACCCAAACCCCCCCATACTTGTTGGTTTTATTGGCGACGGAGGCGGAGTCGGAAGGGCGCGGTGCCATCGCACCGCGCCGGGGAAAGAAGAACATGACCATGAGGCGGCGGCGACCGAAGGCAGTAGCAACCGAAGACCTCGTCCAGGATGGGCCGAATCGGTGGTTGACCGGCGCAGTCGCGCCGGCCGCGTGGAGGAGGACCACGGCCCGCAACCGCGGGCCAGTCGGCCGAAGAAGAACCGGCCGACCTCATGCAAACTGGGCTAGAAGAACTAGATGGCTACAGCCGGCCGGGCAAGAGGATTTCGGTGCCCACAGGTGCCGCACGACGGAAGAGCCACTGCCTGCTTCCGCGGCCTGCTCGGCAGGCGAACTGGCCGGCCGCCTGTCGGCTGGGCTGAAGAAACCACGGCGCTGCATGGCATCGCATGGGAAGAACAGAGGCCCGCTGTGCGGGCCGCTCATGCTAGATATAACTTTCCAGCTTCGGCCAGCTGGGAAGCAAGGAGGGGTGGCGCCGCTCTGTGCCGCTGGGCGAGCCGAACCGGCCCGCAATGCGGGCCGGGTCTGTGGGTGGGCCGCGCCCCATCAGGCTGGGCTGACCCCCCAACTAGGTCGGACCTACCGGGATGGGTCCACGGGTGGACCGCGCTCTACTGGGCCGGGCCGACCCCAGCCGGATCGGATCCACCGAACCGGGTCGGGCCGACCCGCCAGCCCACTGGGCTTGACGGGCCGGACCCGTCTTCGCTTAAATGAGAATATCTTCTAGACCACACGTCCGATCGACGCGCCGTCTACGACACTAGGACCCTCACGATTAGGCGGTACTTTTGAGATAATCTATGTGAGTTTTGTAATACTTTGGAAAATGGATGGGTTTGGATTGAGCATAAATCCAACTGGGCCCCTTGAACGGAAAAACCAATAACTCTCAGACCTGGTGTCCGATTGACGCGCCGTCTGTCGCGTTGGGTTTATTTTGATGAGACTGAACTTTGGGATACATCAACTCAGGATTTCGTGATAGTTGATGTATTGAACCCCTTTTTCTTGAGGAGCAGACCCTCCCGAAATTGAGCATGCTGTGTGCGGGGACCCTAGAGCTGGCTGCGACTGCGATGATGACTACCGTACTGGAATCCTCTGTGGGTTCGATGATGATGAAAACTGTACCAGAATCCTATGTGGGTTAGACAGTTCTGATAGAGTAGCTGTTTCTATATCCTATGTGGGTTTGATAGCTTAGATGAATCGTTAACTACATCTGATCATCTCTATTACTCTATAATAGCTGGCCTGTATCCTGTATGGGTCCGACAGCTTAGACGAGATAGCTGGCCTGTATCCTGTGTGGGTCTGACAGCTTAGACGTGATAGTTGGCCTGTATCCTGTGTGGGTCCAACAGCTTAGAAGAGATAGCTGGCCTGTGTCCTGTGTGGGTCCGACAGCTTAAACGAGATAACTAGCCTGTATCCTGTGTGGGTCCGAAAGTTTAGCTGGTCCTGTATCCCGTGTGGGTCCGACAACTTAGATGATTCAGTGGCTATATCTGATCATCTATATCTCTCTACAATTGTTGCATACCTATGTGAGATGAGTCATGTATTTCAACCATTATCATCGTGGTGATTGACTTTACATTCTTTGTGGAATTGGTTTGTGCTTGGGATCGAGAGTTGGAGCCGGACTGGGATTTGTAACTTAGGTATATGTATGGGAATATACCTAAGTAGGGTTGGTTGATACTTCGTGATTGTATCCTTCTTCTTTTGTTTATCCTTAGTGGATATTGTGAGACCTTGTGGGTCTCAGGGTCCCTACTGAGTATCTTTATACTCACCCCTATACGGGCTATGCCTGCACCTCATTGTGTTGGATGCAGACGATGGAAATCGCTGAGGGAGGCCGAGTGCACCACGACTGGATGGTACCCGGAGGTGGACCTTGAGACGATTCGGAACACGGAGGAGACTGAAGTACGTGAGTGATGAGGTGGCCATCTGTACCTACCCTTCAGGTTGGAATCCCCAGAGGACGATCCAGAAGCTGCTCTTTACTTTCAGATGTTTGTCCCTTTTTACTTGTACTTGTTGTTCAGTTGGGTTTGTATACTGGCCCATTACTTTCCAGCACACTCTTTTGTATTCAGTTTTACTTAGTGTTTACTTCCTGTTGCATACTCTATTGTGTTTGTTTACTTTAATAAAGGAAATGCCTTCCCAGCTTAGGGATTTACACCTTTGGTGCTAGTTTTCAGCCCCTGGCCTATGGAAGGTGGGCTTGGGGTAGTCACGGCACGAGCCCTGAGGACGGGTCTTGACATATTGGTATCAGAAGAGTCAGTTCTACCACTGAACTTAGGACTCTGATCTGTCTTACTATGAAGCAATAGGGTTAATATTTTTGAGTGTGGTTTTTAGTCCAGGGAGTTCAGTGTTGGTGCGGCGACCGACATATCCATACACCAGGACCCTGGCTTTTGATTTCCGACTCAGTGCATGAAAATACTGATTGTGTGTGTGTTTCAAGAGTTTCTTTTGTGGTCTCTTTGATTCAGCTCACCAGGTATAACTTATTGACAATGGCACACCTGTTCCTTATCAGGATGTCACTGCAAAGACAACCATCTAGGGTTCCTGAGAGAGTACACGATGACGGCCCACCGAGTGACGAGGCTCAGGTGCATGAACCTCTTACTATGTTGGCACCTTTGGGTGGTGTACCAGCAGCACCACCACCTGTTGGGTAACAGATTCCACCAGCCGCATTGGAGGACGGTGCATACTGACTAAGCACATTGCACGTGTTCCAACGGTAGAAGCCTTTGAGGTTTCGCGACAAGACAAATTCCCAGGTAGCAGAGGACTGGATGGAGGTGATTATTGGAGTTTTCCACCTATTTGATACACTAGTAGAGTAGATATTGATCTTAGATACTAATTTTTTTCAATGAATGACCATGAGGATAGTCCACATAGTGATAAGTTTTTGGTCCTTGGACCATTTTCCAAGATGGTACCTTCGGGCAGTGTGCCAACTATATCACTGCCCGTTGGTTAGAAGACACTACTGATGGTACCAGTAGAGGACACTTGTATGCTTATTTCCTTACACGTGTTTCAAAATCAGATACCCCTCAGGTTCTGAGGTGAGCATGACTCACTGGCGGCTGAGGACTGGCTTGAGGAGGTGGCTGAGAGTTTACTAGAACTTTTACATCTTCGGTAGGACGACGCGTCAGTAGCTCAGTATTCATCGTGGCATACCGATCTTTTCTGGTACTCGATGAATATGATACGATCAGTGCTTTAGAGCTCAGTCCTCTGAGCGAGGTGTGTTTAAGGATATCCGAGCCAACACTTTTTCCTCTATTCATTCCTACTTATGTTAGGGAGCTAGAGAGAACCTTTGTGGTTGAAAGATCATTGGCTGAGCAGATACAACCAGTGAATGTTAGCAATTTAAAATCATGAAACTGGCACCAGTCTCAGATACTTGAGCACATAGAATGTTTCGAGAAGAGGAAGTGTTAAGGACAGATGAATCTTCAGGACAACAGACGTGGAAGCAGAGCTAGGAGAGCAGCATGAATTAGTGAACATTTCGACATGATAAAACCACCCAACTTTGTATTCCCCACTAGGCTCAGGGAGCTAGAGGGCAGGGGAAGATAATAGCTTCATGCGGTCAAGGAGTGTGACCCAAAGGCCCTAGGAATGATTTGAGGTACGGTTTTGTCTACTACTAGTTTCCGTATAAATAGACATAGATACAAATCATTCCTTCCTTCCATGAATCTTGTCCCATACCTAGAGTTTTCGGTTAAGTTGTTGACTTTACCCTCACATCTAGAGACACCTTTGGTAGGAGACTCGATAATCACACTTACACAGAAGGTATGATATGACCCTTGAGGTGAGAGATTTGGTTGGAACCTCTTGGTGGTAGAGAAGATGCCTTACGATGTTAGTTTGGGTATGGAATGGGCAACCAAAATTTATACAAAGATTGAATGTATTAGGAAAAAAGTTTGTGGTTTATCTACAATGTTGGTATGGGGTTTTCCTTGGTTGGCGAAAAGGAAAACCCAGACAGAACATGATGGAATCATGCATAAGAGGGTGCAGTTGATCACCCATGAGTCAGCCAGACATACCTTTGTGCCAGACTTCTCCAGAGTTGCAGCACCACTTTCAGCGTTGATGAAGATGGGGAAACCCTTCATGTGGTCAAAGAGACGCCAGCAGAGCTTCCAGGAGCTGAGGCAGAGGTTGACCAGTGCACCCATCTTGAGGCTACCGGAGGAGGGCGTAGGGTACGCAGTTTACTGCAACACATCAGGGATCAGACTCGGGTGTGTCCTGATGCAGGAGCGAGCAGTGATCGCATATGGTTCACGGAAGTTGAGACAACATGAAAAGAACTACACTACCCATGACCTGGAGTTAGCAGCAGTGATATTCAACTTGAAGATGTGGCGGCACTATCTGATGGGTGAGTGTTTTACATTCTACTCTAACCACTAGAGTCTCAGGTATATCTTCTTGCAGAAGGACCTGAACTTGAGACATCGGTGATGGATTGAGTTCCTCCAGGACTATGACTTTGAGATAGTATATACTCCTGGGAAGGGGAAATTTGTAGCAAATGATCTCAGTAGGAGATCAGGCATTTAGCTGCTAGGAGAGGCGATAGAGCAGCTGGCCGCGTTGCAGATATCCTTTGTGGATAGAGATGGAGAAACCTTTCTGGAGTCTCTCATAGTCACTCGTCCACTTCTTCAGCGAGTCAGGGAGGCATAGCATGGGGACGTTTACTGTGAGACACGACGTGCTCAGATATCCTCAGGGTAGTCACCAGATGAGTTTTCTGAAGGTGGGGAGCACGTCATCCTCTTCAGAGGATGTACCATGGTACCAGTTGCACTTCAGGTGGAAGTGTCGAGGGAGTTCCACACATCTACTTTAGTGGTACATCCTGGAGTGACGAAGATGTATTAGGACCCTTGACAACAGCACGGGAGGTCGGGAATGAAGAAAGAAGTGGCATAGTTTCTCTCACAATTCCTCACTTGTCAGTAAGTGAAGGCGGAACAACAGGTACCGGCAGGCTTGGTTCAACCTTTGGAGGTCCCAGAGTGGAAGTAGGATTAGATATCCATGCACTTTGTTACGGGTCTTCCACATACATCTAGGAGATGGAAACATCTAGAGTTCGAGGATGGTGACCATGTATTTATATGGGTCTCACCTCGATGAGGTCTATGGAGATTTGTCTAAGGAGAAAAGTTATCACAGTGATTCATCAGACCTTTCGAGCTCCTCAGCAGGGTAGACGAGGTGGCGTACCACTTGGACCTTCCACCTTAGTTGTACCAGGTGCACGACGTCTTCCACGTATCTCAGCTAAGGAGATACGTGCACGACTCATCCCACATCATCGACCACAGGGATCTGGATATCGATGACGGGGTGACTTTTAGGGAGGTTCCAGTGGATATTGAGGATCAAAGGGAGCGGGTCCTGCATGAACGGTCTATTCCTCTGGTGTGCGTTCACTGGTAGCACGAGAACCTCCAGGAGAGAACATGGGAGCGGGAGGCTCAGATGCATGCTCAGTACCCCCATTTGTTCCCTTAGTTTGAGTTGTAGCTTATGGGGATGTAAAGCCCTGAGGCGGGGGTAATGTAAAGACCCAGAAATTTCATGGATTTTTTTTTAAATTCTTGGGAATTTTACGAGTCTTTAGTTTCTGACGGCACATGATTCCGAGGCACGGAGTGCTCGGAATGATCCGTCGAAGTTTTTTTAAGCTTAAATAAACGCGCGTATGCAGTTTTCCTAAAAAAGTGAAATAAATATTAAATGGTTACTCAGATCAGAAATATGAGGCCACCATTACGCTCAGGATGGAAAGTTTACCCTATGCGTGAGTTAATTTTAGTCGGCACGGGCCTCCTATGAGAAAACCCAAAAATGGCATAACCGTAAATAAAATAATTAAATAAAGTTATTTTATCTTTCAAATGCTTATGACTCACAAAAGAAAACTCGGATTAAAAATCTGAGACCACCGCTAAACTCGTGAGGGTAGCCTTTCTTTAAGCAGATACTAACTTGGGTCGGTGAGGGCCACCAGAGAAAGTTAGTTTTTGGCCACAAATAAAATAATTTAGTGACAATTATTTTATTATAAAATTCATAACTTTTAAATGGTAGCTCAGATTGGAAATCTGAGGGTACTGTTGGGTTTGTTGGAGTGTGTTTCACCTAGGAAGATCCTAACCTCAACCATAGTGGGTCGAGGGAGGCAGTTAATAATTTTCCGAACTTTTTTTCAGGTACGTTCAGTAAACGTGCGAGCGGCATTTCATAACTTTTTAACCGATTCTCGGAATTGAAATCCGAGGACACCGATTAACTCATAGCGCCAGTATTAGCTTAAGGGGACCTTTACCGCTGTTGTGTTTCGTCGGGAGTGGAAGTTAATTTTTGGGGATTCTTAAAATTAAATCAAAATTTATGTGTGGCATAATTTTTATTTGGGTGGTGGTTATTTTTCTCCAAAAGGAAGTTGTAGGTGGGACCCACCTACCACATAACCTCCCATGGGAGGATATTGTGTGGTGGGTCCCACACGAGTTCAAACTATCCACCTCCCCTTTAAAATACCTTTAACCACATGTAATTATATTAAATTGTGGGAGACTTTTAAACTTCTAACTCCCTCAATTTAATTTTGAAAAATCTCCACCTCCCACCTTCTCTCATTAATTTTCCAACACCATAAAATTAATTAATTAAGATCCCTCAATCAATTGATTAATTTGATTTATTTTGAATTGCATGACATCATTAAAAATAGGAGGAATACTTTTATTTTATTTTCTTGGAAAATATTTTGTTGAGAGGATTTGGGAGAATTAGAAAGAAAGTGTTCTTCCACGAAGAACATCTCCGATGAAGAAAACAAAGAACTTATCCAACAACCACCATCCGCGTTAAAGAAATAGACGCCGTCCACAAAGAACATCACCAACAATGACACTTTCTATTTGGATGCACCCCGATGTCAATGAAATCGACGTCCGTCTTCCACGACGCCCAACTTCCGGGACACCGTCTTCTGCGGCTCGTCGACGTGAAATGTCAAATATGAGGTAGGGGGTTGTTTTGAGTTGACTATAATTCCGAAATTCATCGTTCTAATTAAAGGATGATAATTTCAAACTGTTAACATCATAACGAGGAGGGTTCTAGCCGCATGAACAAAACCCAAACCTCCCCCATAGTTGTTCATTTTATTGGCAACAGAGGCGGAGTCGAAAGGGTGCGGTGCTGTCGCACCGTGCCAGGGAAAGAAGACCACAACTGTGAGGTGGCGGTGACCAAAGGCGGCAACAACTGAAGACCCCGACCAGGCCGGGCCGAAGCAGTGGTGGACTGGCGCCGTCGCGCCGGCCGCGTGGAGGAGGACCACGACCCGAAATCACAGGCCGCTCGGCCGGAAAAGAATCGAACAGCCTCATGCTGACTGGGCTGGAAGAAATGGCTGGCTACGGTCGGCCACGCAGGAGGATCGCGGCACCCGTAGGTGCCACACGGCGGAAGAACCGCGGCCCCCTTCCGCAGGCCGCTCGGCGGGCGAACCAGCCGGCGCCTGCTGACTGGGATGAAGAAACCGCAGCGCCGCGTGGGAAGAACAGCGGCCCGCTGTGCGGGCCGCTCGCGCCGGACAGAACCGGCCAGCTTCGACCAACTAGGTATCAAGGAGGGGTGGCGCCACTCGGTGCTGCCGGGCGATCCGAACCGGCCCGCAATGCGGACCGGGTCCGCGGGTGGGCCGCGTTCCACCGGGCCGGGCCGACCCCCCAACCGTGTCGGACCCACCGGGATGGGTCCATGGGTAGGCCGCACTCCACTGGGCCGGGCCGACCCTAGCCGGGTTGGATCCGCCAATCAGGGTCAGGCCAACCTGCCGGCCCACTAGGTTTGACGGGCCGGACCCGTCTTCGCTTAAATGTGAATATCTCCTAGACCACTTGTCCGATCGACATGCTGTCTGTGGAACTGGGACCCTCGTGACGAGGCCGTCATTTTTCAATACTCTAAGTGAGTTTTGGATGAATTTGTAAAATGGCCGGGTTTGGATCGAGCATAAATCCAACCGGGCCCTTGGAACGGAAAAGCCAATAACTCTCAGACCGGGCATCCTATTGACGCGCCATCTGTCGCGTTGGGTTTCTTTTGATGAGAAGGAACTTCAGGATACATCAAATCAGGACTTCATGATAGTTTATGTATCGACCCCCTTTTTCTCAAGGAGTGGACCCTCTCGGAATCGAACGAGCTGTGTGCGTGGACCCTAAAGCTGGATACAACTGCGACAATGACTACCATACTGGAATCCTCCGTGGGTTAGACGACAATGACAACTGTATCGGAATCCTGTGTGGGTTTGACAGTTCTGACAGAGTAGCTGGTCCTGTATCCTGTGTGGGTCCGACAACTTAGATGAATCAGTAACTACATCTGATCATCTCTATTACTATAGAATAACTGGCCTGTATCCTATGTGGGTCTGACAGCTTAGACGAGATAGATGGCATGTATTCTGTGTGGGTCTGAAAGCTTAGATGAGATAGCTGTCCTGTATCCTGTGTGGGTCCGACAGCTTAGACGAGATAGCTGGCCTATATCCTGTGTGGGTCTAACAACTTAGACGAGATAGCGGGCCTGTATCCTATGTGGGTCCGATAGCTTAGCTGGTCCTGTATCCTGTGTGGGTCTGACAGCTTGGATGATCCAGTGGCTACATCTGATCATCTATATCTCTCTCTAAAATTATGGCATACCTGTGTGAGCTGTGTCATGTCTTTCAACCATTATCATCGTGGTGATTGACTTTACTTCCTTTGTGTAATTGGTTTGTTCTTTGGTTTGAGAGTTGGAGCCGGACTGATATTGGTAACTTAGGTATATTTATGGGCATATACCTAAGTAGGGTTGGTTGATACTTCGTGATTGTATCCTTCTTATTTTTTTTATCCTTAGTGGATATTTTGAGACCTTACGGGTCTTGGGGTACCTACTAAGTATCTTTATACTCATCCCTGTACGGGCTATGCCCACACCTTATTGTGTTAGATGCAGACGACGGACAACTCTTATGGAGGCCGAGTGCACCACGACTGGACGGTACCCGGAGGTGGACCTTATGACGAGTTGGAACACAGAGGGGAATGAAGGACGTGAGTGCAGAGGTGGACATCTATACCTACCCTTCAGATAGGAATCCGCAAAGGATGATCCATGAGCTGCTCTTTACTTTCAGCTATTTGTCCCTTTTTACTTGTACTTGTTGTTCAGTTGGGTTTGTATACTGGCCAATTACTTTCTAGCACACTCTTTTGTATTCAGTTTTACATAGTGTTTACTTCTTGTTGCATACTCTGTTGTGTTTGTTTACTTTCATAAATACAATGCCTTCCAGCTTAGGGATTTACGCCTTTGATGATAGTCGCCAAACCCTGGCCTATGGAAGACGGGCTTGGGGTAGTCACAGCACGGGACCCGAGGACGGGTCGTGACACTTGTAGTAACACCAATTCGGTCAGTGTAAAATGTAACCCCTTTCCAACCATTCATACAATAGTTAGAAATACCAACGATTGGTTTTCATAATAATAATTAGTGGAGATGTCATCAACATGTCCAAAATGATTGAATTTAGTCTCAATCCCATGAAAATACCTAGGTTAAAAGGTCGATCACTCTTCAGCTATGTAACCTTTAGCAATAGAGAATTCTGGTTGAGCCTTATTCTTCACATATTATTTCAAATGACCTATGTACCTGATGAAAAAATTTAAAATATATTAAAAAATTTTACACAACGATTTGATAAAATTGAATTAATAATTGAAAACAAAAATAATATTAATTTACCTATAAATTGGATACATCCATTGATAGTGTACCGATCCACCAATTTTATCTTCTTCAACTAAATGAATAGTCAAATGAGTCATGACTATGAAAAATTAAGGGGGAAATTAAAAATCTAAATGAAAATGTTTCAATTTTTTTCTATTGAAGTTTATTAAGATCAGTTGGATTTATAGTTTTTCCACAAATATCTCTAAATATGGTACACATATCAACTAGAAATAAAATTATTTTTTCAGGTAATTTATCACACAATGCCAATGAAAAAAACTACTTCATCATAATATGAGAGTCATGACTTTTCAATATATGTAACTTTAAATGTTTTAAGTCAATGTACCTTGAAATTTTATTTAAATATCCACATGTCACTTTTAGATTCTTTAAAGTTTTAAGGATTAAATATTTCTCATGAATTTTCGATGTAAAAATAGATGAAGTATACTATACATTCTCATTTTCCCAAAAGTATAATTTATATTCATTGATTCCAAATTCATAGAAGAATTAAGGTTATCCTTTGATTTACCCCTACAATTAGTCAATGTAAAAATTAATTTTTCACAGAATTTATTTTCAATAGGAATTATTTCAAGATTATGAAGTATCAAATTAAAATCCTAATAAGGAAGTTTGAAAAATATTTTAATTTTCTTCCAATATTGTGTTCCAAATGATTTAGTTATTGTATCTTGTACCCATCCTCCCTTAATTAAAAATATTATATTTTCTAAACTATATAGTGACATTCATTTATTATCCCAATATTTATAAACTAGATAACACAATTGACGACTTTATCAATTTATTATATCCATTTAATTGTGTCTTGTTATACCTGAATTTATGAGAATCATCAAGAAAATGATAATGACACATTAAAAACCATTTTCAACTATGTGGTAATCATTTTGGTTCAAAATCAAAATTAAAAACTGGACAAGCCAAACCAGTACGAGTATTCACACCGGATAAGTTTCCTAGTCTAGGAATGTCACTAATTTTCCACATTAAAGTAACATGAATTTTGAATAGTTTTCTCATTAAAGCATCATATGTTTCCACTCTATCATCACACATTTCTCATAATTCATTGATTATAGGATAAAGGTATACATTAAGGTCATTTTGAATAATTTTATTTCATGGAATAATAATTGAAATAATGAAATAATACTTCTTCATACACATTAATAGAGGTAGATTATAGGGTATCAAAACAACTGGGCATATGATATAATTATTACTTAATTTACCAATAATTTAAAACCATAAAAATGAAATCCCAAATGTACATTCATAGGATCTAATGTTTTGGATGTCTCATCAATCCATCATTTTTACTCTCCTGAGCAAGAGAATTCATGCCGTATATAGTCTTAGATGACATGAATAATATTTTCAACTGTGGTTTCATAGAAAAGTAGAACA
Organism: Viscum album; assembly: GCA_963277665.1. NCBI lineage: Eukaryota > Viridiplantae > Streptophyta > Magnoliopsida > Santalales > Viscaceae > Viscum > Viscum album. The sequence continues at coordinate 809,214,823 of OY728127.1, forward strand.
ACACATTTACATGATTGTTCTTTTTATTATTCTTATTAGTGTTGAATTGATTTGTACTATAATTATTTCTCATTGACTCCAACCTACTTCTATGAAATGTTATTCATTATTCTTTATCAAAATATCCTCCCCAATAAAGGATGAAATTATTATGTCATGCATGTATCTTTGTATAATCAAGTCCAAGTTTTTTTTATGATTTTATTAACCCCATAGAATTATGTAGGGATCTTAGCTTCACCAAATGAATCATGGATAATCTCTAAAATCATGAAAACTACATTTTTAGTAATTCCACAAAGACACTTGATATGATAAAACTTAAGTAGAAAATTTAACTTTGAATACTTGACATACCCTTCATACAGTTCTAATTTTATATCTTCAATTAATTCATAAAACTATTTTTTGGTCACTAAAGTTCTAAGAAACATTAAACCATTTAGGATCAATGGAAAGTACTGTTGATCTATTAAAATCATGGATGTTGTATCTTGTAAGGAAAAATGATTCATCTATCAAGCATTCAACTTAATTCTCCTATAGCGGGTCACTTTGTGTTTCATTGATATGATATTCATTATTTTGAATTTCCATAACATTCAATTATCCATAAAAAATCCAAAATATATATCGAGTAGGAAAATTTTTCAATATAACGTGATCATATATTTCACTTCTATTCAGCCATTTCTTGAATTTAAAATTATGACACGAACATTTTATTTTACCATCAACTGATTGATTTATAATTTCATAATCTAAAGATTATTTCAAACCTTTGGAATAATAAGGTGAGTTTCAAGGTAAATTAATCCAACCTTTATCCATTGGTATTGTATTTCTTCTCTTCTCCCTATACATTCAAATATAAAGATATAAATGCTTAATTAAACAAGTACAATAAATTTTTAACATGACCCAACTTGTTCATTGACTAGGGAATGGTATTGATTTGATAGAACACAAATTAAACATAAAAATTATTAATTTTACATGAATACATAAAAAAATAAATGAATAAATATTACCCCTAAAATTAACAGGGTTAGATGTCATGAAAGAAGGTCACTGAGGTGAGGAGAGGGAAATAGATAGTACGGAGTTCAGGGAGATGAGGTCGGTGAAGTCTGACTAACAGACAAAAATTGGTAGGAGAAATTAGATTAAGGTAGAGGGAGGAGGAGGATGAGGTCATGAGTAATAGGGGTTTAAGGATGGTGTCACCATTGGAAGTTGCAGTCACCAAGAATAGGGAAAGAGGGGTCACCACCGGGGGTCACCGCCAGGAGGAGAAGGGTCGTCGGGTGGGGGGGAGAGGGGTCACCACTAGGGGGAGAAGGGCCATCAAGGGAGGGGGAAGAGGGGTTTCCATTGGGGGAGAAGGGACATATGGGGAGGGGGTTGGTGTCATCATGGTTAATGTCAATGGGAGTGGGGGGGGGGGGGGTGTCGGGTCCATGGGGATTAAGGGGTTTGGGTGGGGGGAGGGGTTGATTAACATATTTTTTAGATTTATCAGTAATTTTAAAATAACCACCCTAAAATAAAAATATATAAACAATATAGTGGTAGTTATACCAAACCACTACTATATTTTAAATAATAATTAATATGTTTTTTAGTTGTGGTTTCCAAAACCATTGATAATACCTCCTTTTTTATAGTGACCTCTGTACAAAATCTTTTCCATGTAATAAAACTAATGTTTATTTTAGTAATATTACATTAAAAATAAGAAAATTATAATTTTAGTGCTATATAATACCCATATGATAAATTATATTGGTAATTACTGAATAGTTTAATGATATTATCATTTATATTATTAATTATATTATTAAGGATTATATTGTTAATTTTATATTAATTATTAAATATACTATTAATAAATAATTATATTATGAATTATAATTACATTTTTAATCAATAATTTATATAAATTATATTGTTAATTACTAAATATATGAATGATATTATGAGTTATTAATTATATCAATTACTTAAATAGTTAATAATTATATCATTAAACTAATGTGACACTTCTATAATGAAAACACACACTTCGATTCATACCAAACACATTATGTGTCAGAGTATTGAGCAGTCAATTCCTACATGTCAGAAATGATTCATTGTTCTAGTGATTGAAAATAATCAGTGTTTTTTTCTGGGTCTTGACAATGTGACAGACATTTTAAACTAAAATGAAACTTTTATATTGAAAACACACAATTCAAGAAAAACCAGACACATTGGGTTTCAGAATGATGTGAAATTTATTATTACACGACAAAAATAAATTAGGAATCATTTTCATAATGTTTGAAAACAATATAAGATTATTTTTTTGTTTTATTTACGTGACACATGTTTTGAACTAAAATGACACTTTCATATTGAAAACACACACTTCCAGTCACATTGACAACATTGTTTGTTGAATTGACATGTGATCAACTCCTACATGTCACAAATAAATCAAGGATCTTTTTTCTAACATTTTAAAATAATATGAAACCATTTTCTTAGTTTTTTCTATGTGATGCACAATTTAAAGTAAAATGATACTTATATTAAAAACAATCACTTCAAGTCATACCAACCACATCATGTGCCAAATTGACTTGAAGTCAATTACCACATGTCACAAATGAATTATGGATCATGTTATTAATTATAAAAAAAATCCAAGCATGTTTTCTTGGTTTTGACAATGTGACAGGCATTTTAAACTAAAATGACACATCAATATTCAAAACACACACATTGAGCCACACCAAACAAATAATGTGTTGTATTAATGTGCATTTTATTCCTACAAATCTCAAATGAATTATGGATCATTTTCCTAAATTTTGAAAAAAATATAATCTCATTTACTCAATTTTGAAAATATGACATGCGTTTTAAAATAAAATGAAACATTGATATTTAAAACATGCACTTAGATTTATACCGCCCAAACCATGCACTGAATTGATGAGTAGTTAATTCCTAAATTTCATAACTGAATTATGGATCATTTTACTAAAGTTTGAAAACAATCCAAGAAAATTTTCTTGGTTTTTCCTATGTGACACACATTTTAAACTAAAATGATAGTTCTATATTGAAAACACACACTTTGAGTCATATCGACAAAATAAAATGTCAGATTGATGTGTGGTCAATTAATACGTATAAAAAATGAATTATGGAATGTTACACTAATGTTTGAAAATAATATGGGCTCATTTTATCTATTATGACAATGTGATGAGAATTTTAAACTAAAATTGCACATTATTTTATTGAAAACATTCACTTCAAGTCATACAACCCACACCAAGTGCTCGATTTATGTGATTTCAATTACTACATATAAAAAATTAATTATGTATAATTTTAAAAAAGTTTTAAAATAATATAAGATCATTTTATTTTTTTTGTTATGCGAGAAGTGTTTTAAAATAAAATGGCACTTTTTAATTGAAACACGTACTTCCAGTCATACAAACCACATCATGCGTCATATTGACATGCAGTTAATTCCTAATTTTTAAAAAATAATTATGGATATTTTTTATAATGTTTTTAAAAAATCCATGCTCATTTACTTGTCTTTGATAGTATGATAGGCATTTTAAACTAAAATGACCCTTAAATATTGAAAACATGAACTTCGATTCCTACCAACCACATCATGAGTTAGATTGACATGTAGTCAATTAATACACATAAAAAATTAATTAAGGATTGTTTTCCTAAATTTTAAAAATAATCTATGCTTGGTTTCTCTATTTTGACAACGTGACATGCATTTGAAAAAAATGATACTTCTATATTGAAAACACACACTTTGATTCACACCACCCACATCGTGTGTTAGATTGATGTGAAGTCATTTATACATGTTAAAAATAAATCATGAGTAATTTTTCTAATATTTTAAAACAATTAAATATCTTTTTCTTAGGTTTGGATATGTGACACACATTTTAAACCAAAATTACACTTCAGTATTGAAAACATGCACTTCAAATCATACCAACCACATCATGTGTCATATTGATATTCTTTCAATTCATACACAAAAAAAATGAATTATGAATCATTTTTATAATTTTTTAAAAAAATTCAAGATCTTTTTCCCAATTTTGACAATGTGATAGACATTTTAAAATAAATGGATACTTTTGTATTAAAAACAAACACTTTGAGTCATTCTAACCACATAGTATGTAATATTGATTTGAGGTTAATTCATACATATCTAAAAGAAATTATGGATTGGTTTCTTAATTTTGTAAAATATTTCGATATCATTTTCTCAATTTTAGATATGTGACACACATTTTAAACTAAAATGAAACTTTTATATTGAAAACATGCACTTCTAATCATAAAAAACACTTCATGTGTCAGATTCAATTCCTAATTGTCAAAAACGAATTATATATCATTTTTCTAATGTTAAAAAAATATAATCCCAGTTTCTCATTTTTGGATCTGTGACATGCTTATTAATGTAAAATGACACTTATATTGAAAAGACACACTTTTAGTCTTACTAACCTCATTGTGTGTCTGATGATGTGAAGTCTATTCCTACATATCAGAAATCATCTATGGATCATTGTGCTAAGGTTTGAAAATAATCCACGCTCATTTTATTGGTTTAGGCAATGTGATTCATGTTTTAAACTAAAATGACACTTTTATATTGAAAATGAATACTTTGAGTCATAGCACACACATCATTTGTTTGATTGACATAAGGTTGATTCCTACACATCAAAAATGAATTATTTATTATTTTCCTAATATTTGAAAACAATATGAAAATCTTATCTTGGTTTTCACTATGTGACATGTGTTTTAAACTAAAATGAATCTTTTATGTTGAAAACACACATTTTATGTCATGACAACCACCTCGTGTGTCTGATTGACATGAGATTGACTCCTACACATCAAAAATGAATTATATATCATTTTATTAAAGTATAAAAATATTCATAGAACATTTTATCAGTTTTGATGATGTGACACATGTTTCAAACTAAAATAAATCATTTAGATTGAAAAAAAACATTTGGAGACATACTGAACACATTTTGTGTCACATTTATGTGAAGTTAATTCATCCAAATCTCAAATGAATCATGAATCGTTTTCCTATGGTTTGAATAAAATTTTACCTATTTTATCAATTTTTTATATGTGATGTGAATTTTAAAGTAAAGTGAAACTTTTATAATAAAAACATGAACTTCGAAACATAATTACCACATTGTGTATAATATTGATGTACAATATATTCTTACATGCCACAAATGAATTTTGGATAATTTTAATTTTTTTTAAAAAAATATAAACTACGTTTATTAGTTTTGATAATGTGATATAAGTTTTAAAATAAAATAAAAATTTTATATTGAAAACACACACTTCATGTCATTGTTAATTACTCGATTCTATGTTGAAAAATTGAAAATGTAAGATTATAATAAAAATATAACTAATAGATTTCCAATACTAATTGAATTTTATTTTAAGAAAAATATTATATAAGAATTATGATATCAATTCTTCACATCCTAAATGTATCTCTAAGGTCGTAGCATATACTATATCATAAACATAAAAGGTAATAACCTAAACATGATTTCAACAAATATTCTAACACCATGTACTCTGCCCACTCATATGTTACCAAATTTACTTCTTCAATTGAGTATGTAGACTATTGTAAATCTTGGTAGTACTGAGAAAATATAGACAAAAAATGATTAACAAATATTTTAAATGAAATTGTAATTACCTTTAGAAATTTCTTGTTCGGGGATCCTAGTTTATTGATGGTACATGATATCTTTCATAAAATTGAAAACATAATATAAATAATAATTATCATTATTTTTCTTTAGACACCGCAGAAACATTGTAAAATTATATAAATAGTTTTGAAATATGTTTTGATTGTCAAAGCGTACTATATATACCATAATCTATTTCCATTTTAAGAAACCATTAGGATTCTTGTTTTTAGTTACCAAATTCATTCCATGATTTAATCGATATTCATCGATCAACATATCATAAGAAAATTATTATTAAAACAAATAAAAGTTATAATTTTTTTTAAAGGTTGGGGCCACAACCTCAATTTATTATTAAAGCAAAGACCTATTTTTAGTCTGGGTAGAGGGAGACCCATTACATATCCTGAAGACCCAATGCCATGTGGCCCGAATACAATTCTTGAAATCCCATTTTTTGGCCCCAAGGACCCCTCAGTGAATAGTGCCTCTATAATACCCGTGATGCTACAATAACTGATACATTAACACTGCCGCTACAGTGCCTCTGCCGCTACAGTGCCACTGCTGCCACAGTACTGCCACTGCTATAGTACTGCTACAGTGCCCTTCTATAGTACTTCCATTCCACCAACCTTGAATGTAACTTTTCTAGTTTTTATAACATTTATGAGTAGGCATCACCTTTACTGTGCAACTAAACATCATTTTGTAACTATATATTTATTTACCAATGCCCTGAAAGTCCATCATCATTCCAAAAAAATGTCTTTTACAAAATGTCACAACATTTACAAAAAACATTCCATAACAAAAATTCAATATAGTGTCCATGAATCATAAATTTTATACAATTTAATGAAAACTCTTCACCATTTTTAAAAAAATTTTCTTTTCCATAAAATTAATTCCTTTTATAGAAAATAAAATATTCATTACTCCTCATTTTGATCCTCAGATGTTTAGAAACAACTATACCACCTTATATGTGAAACTTTCTCTATGAATTTTAGAGCATCCATACCACTTTCCTTAATCTTTTTCAACATATGTTTTTTCAATAATCATGCAAGAACATTGTCATGAAATATTCATGATTCCATTCTATCAGGGTTAAACATTTTCTTTGATAGGTTCAACACTTATCTTGTAATTATCATGATCATGATTCTAGGATATTATATTACATCATGAACTCTTCTACTTTTTATTTTTTATAAAAACTATATTCTCAGGAAAGAATCACCTCATTATATTCAATAGGAAAATCACTATCTCATGGAACTATTAACATGGTGGATAGAAAATACATCTACTAAATCACACACTTTTATTGGAAACAACACATCCAATACAACATGTTGGGAAATGATAGGTATAACAATGAATATGTCACAAAACACTTGAAAAAAACAATTATTATTAGTCTCCAATAATCACCCTCTTCATATTTTTTTGGAAAAACTAGAATGAATCACATTCCTTAGTCTAGATTCCACATCATGAAACATTCTCAAGACCAATGGAACCTGAATTCCAAAACCAATTATTAATTGTTGGTGGGGATTAAATTAAATAGATGAAAAATCCATGTAACATGATAGGAACACTTTATTCTACCCCATGGGAAAATAGTTTCATCATGAAATCCTTTAATGATTTACCTTCCATGAAAAAAAATATTTAGAATCATTAGATTTATCAGTATTCACTTTCAAATCCCCCATTGATGGTTGGGTAGGATCAATCACCGATTCATGATCCTTTATTTACAGATCGAAAACTATGAATGGATTCATTATCCTTCCCCCCAATGAAATCAAATAAAAAGTGTAATTAGTACTATATGAAAATCAAATGTAATACCTATAAAACTAAAAATTTATAAAAAATGGGATCACATTCAGTATTATTATTATTTCCCCAATCTTCATGATGTTATAAATCATAAAATTCCATCATTAAATAGCATCGAGATCATACATTCTTTCATCAATATTTTTATCCTTTATAAATGTGGTTCATAAGGGTATTTATACATATATAACATATTAAACAAACTAATTTCATTTAATTAGAGAGAAAATTCTCCCCCTATGGTATGGAACTCACATATAAATCCACTTATTAGACAAACTAGTTATACCTAATATTCTATTTATTATCCTGCATCATTTCTTCATACCTTACATTAGGATTGAGTAACCAATCTATCTAAAAACCATATTTCAGATGAAGCTACTTTCAATACTACTATTAATGAGAGAACATATGACTTAGTAAAGGGAAATCAATAAGACCTCTATGCTTGGTGAGTTAAGACTTGGTGTATGAATCAAGTTATAAACATAATAAATCCAATGTAGTTTATTTCATAACCCTATTTCTATACATTAGAAGAAGTTATATAACATCATCTTATTTAATGGAATTCTTATAGATTTCTTTTGCAACTCAAGACAACAAGTTAATACCAATTTTTGAAACTAATAACAACTATCACATATTATATCATGATGAATGATACCATTCATTGATTCTTTCTAGTTACCAAATATTGAAATGATGACTCATTTGTTCATCTCTTGAGAGAACTTCTGGAACTATACATGGTAAATGATTTCTTCTCTCATCCATAGGGCGAATTTCTTTTTTATACTGGGGTAACCACCTTTCATATTTTCATCCCAAAAAAATAACTAATTATCTCAAATATATCACCAAATATATTATTTATTTTCATCTTGAGAGTTTTTCATCCAAAGTAGCTGCTAATATCCTAAAATCAGCCATATAATATAAAATTTTAGATGAAAAAACCTAAACCTTGGATCTCATTTTATTTAAACATTTCCACTCATCCATCATCAGGAGTGAGGAATATGAAAATAAATTGCTTGTGACACCTCTTGACATCTGTTATGCTGTTAACATTCACCTCTTGATGCCAAATATTTCATCTTCTTATAACTAATCTGATGAATTAATTATCAATCAAAACTATAGATAATGTCACAACACCACATTACAACTATTGATGAAAATTTTACATGGATCATATCTCCCCTAAAAACAAAAACATATTAAAAAAATTTTATATTGTTTAAACAAATTAGAGATGGGATGTTTCATGTCCTAATGTTATAGAATAAAGCTATTTATGATAGAACAATCCTTCACTATCACACATTAATTTTACCATTCATAGATTCAAGGAATAGAATTTCATCTCCCCAAAAATCCATTCTTTTTCCTAATCATTTTTCATGGTATACTTCTTTATTAACTTAAACCGACTCTACTTTTAGTGATGTCAGTTATGAAAATTTTATTTTGGATGTTTTATTGTCACATACCATTTTGTGAATTTTAATTTCCTTTTATTAATATCCAAAATCATAAACACTTATTCCTTGGGTACTCTTACCAAAATGTATCACCTCACACATTATTGATTGCATCATTATTCCTTGGTTGGGTACCTATCTCCTTCAAACATGATCTTTCTTATTTTCATTATTTTGACCTATCTTACTTTTTATTTTTAGAGGGTAAATTAATTATTTTAGAGCCTTCTTGATGGATATTTGTTTTTACCCTTCATGTGTAAGTTTGTAATGTATGTTTCTTTTAATTATAATTTTTATACGCATATTCACTGTGTCATCATAATGATCCACCTTCACATTACTTGACCATTGGTTCTCCTCAATGAACTCCAACATGTGTTCGAGTCAAGAATATTATCTTTGGGATCTTATTTATAATAATTCACTATGGAATACATCTCAAAAAATTCTTTATTTGGAGTATGATTTTTCTCTCCCATATTTTTCTACACATCAATTCACCTTTGATTTTGGATGTTTAGTTTTTCAATTTAAAATTCACCACTTTCCTTGATATTCATTATTCTCTCTTAGCCACATGTTTTCTCCTTCATCCCCTCATTATGCTCATCTAAAATATATATAGATTCATCCATTGGATATCTTGATATTTCATCATCATTAGTAGTTACAACATTTCTTGGAATATCAGGATCCTCAAATAGTCCTAAAACATCATTATATGAACATTTTGGAGTGTATTCCCAAGAACCCACAACCTTCTAATCTTTTATTACCATTACATGTATACATTTTTATATATTCAGGTTTTTATACATAACATAACAAATTTTATACTTCTATATACACCATTTTCTTGGTAATATCCTTATATTACATGATTTGTCCAATGGCTAAAGTAGTTCCCAATTATAATGATAACCATGAGATATTATGAAAACAGTCTTTAATATATGAAATATAGTCTATATAATATATATGAATAGGACATCGATGTTGTTTGACTATCCGTTTTTGTGGGATCATAAGAATTGAGACTTCTTCTTGTAAAGTTCTCAATTGGTGATCTTGAGTAGATGATATCATAAAGGAAAATCATCTAAAAGGAAAACCTCATGTTTCATGGGTCATTATGTGTTCCAATCTATGAAAATTTATATTGGTATTTGGAATTGAGATCATTACCAATGTGTACCATTTGACCATGGACGTTGATGCATGGAAAAAACATTTCATTGATGTCATGGTGATGTAGATTTTGTTAGGTGCATCATTGGTCATACGACATTTGAAGAATGATCAAGATATAATTTATCACATCAATGTTTAGGAAGATATATATTTTTGGCCCAGGTTGAAAAGTATAGTAGTACCTTCATTAAATTAATGGTAATGGTGCATGACGGTAAATACATAATGTATGGTAATGGAATTTATAATTAATTTAAATGATTATGACACAAGTGTGCATATTTCTTTATGAGAAATCACGATATAAAGTGATTACGTTACATAGAGTGTGTTCATATGGGTTAGTCATAGCTCTTATAATCTTTGTATAATTAAGGTCCATAATGGGATTCTAGAATTTAATCTTGGTCTATGATTTGGAATCAATGATATCAAGATAAGGACCTAAAGGGTCACACACTAAATTTATCCACATGTTCAACCTATTCAGATGAATACATGTTTATGATGAAATTGGCTACATGTGAGAGGGTAAGTGAATGTATGAGTGTGGATGATCACAAGTAAAAATAAATAAATTCTATTATTAAGGTATTGAATAATTATTATTTAATTTATTTCTAAAGGTATACATCTATTTATTGATCATAAATATGAATATGATAAAATAAATGTTTTTGAACAGACATAATATTATCGAGGTTTGTTAAAATTTTCTGGGGATCTTAAAAGCTATGTTAATGGATTTTATTTGATCACATAACATGTTATATGTTAAAAGAGAGTGATAAATTATCTAGGAAATTTATAAATATTCAAATTAAGTCATAAGGGCTTGAAAGGGATTAAAATTATGATCACTTATTTCGAGGGACCAAAGTGAATTTTTTTAATGTATATTCTAATTATATAAGAGAATATTACACTCATGAATAGTTAAATCAGTTTTTTTCATGAATATAGATCTCTCTTATCATATTTCTAAATCTATTGGGTGAGAAACCTAATTAAGAACAAGGTTGTATCGATCCCATCTTCTCTATTCAGTTCTATTTCTTTACACAATCAATGTGATGTCATAATTATCTTCGGTTTCCAAGGATAGAACCTGAAAATTTAAAATAGAAGATATAGGATGTAACGCCCCGACCCTAGTTACCCAGAGTCGGTGCATTATTACATAACATTGGCATGATCACAAGAAAGATCAAATCTCAAAAGACCGATTGGTTTAGTAGCCTTGGAAACACTAGATATATTCATAAGTCTTACATTACATCATAAAATGAAAAACTACTACAACAACATATTGTCTCCATAATCCACACTCATATCCCCACATAATATCCCTGCAGGTCATTAATAATTTACATCTTCACTTCCTGGGAAAAATAAAACATAGAAAAGGGGTGAGCTCAAATGCCCAGTAAGGATAACAATATAGCGGAAACTTTCATAAATAAGAATAAATATTTAAGGCAATGTATAACTAAAACAAAAGCCTTTCAAACTTGAAATTTCAACATGGTATGGCATAAATAAAATGAAATAATTCCATTTACTTATTCACATGGATATTCTACTAATCGAATAATCACATGCAAAATCAATAACCACTTTCATAATGTTGGAATGCATAATTCCAGAATATCAAAACCACATAGCCAAGGCCTCGTGCCAAGACTACAAATAAGATTTTTCCAAGGCCTTCTGCCAAGACACTAGTTTGTCTCATCAGACCTACCGATGCAACGAGGAGCTATAGCGGGCTCCACCCATCACATATTAAGTCCAATGCATTCCCATATGAAAAGGTTTAAACATAACATAAACATTCGTATTAAAACTAGCATAAGAAATGTCAATAATTTCACCATAAACTATGAATGGTATAAAAATAGCACATCCACAGTCAAACATATCAAAAAACCTTCAATACAATATAGAAGTTTTGTATCATAATAAATCAACTTCAAATAAGCGTAAAATCCATCAAAGGATGTTGACATAGATGAAATCAAAACTCTTTTTAGAGAAATATCTCTTTCTATTTTTGAAATAATTTAAGAGCCATATAAAATAAAACATTTTCTTTCAAAATATTTTTATAAGCTTGTAAGGAAAATCTTTGAAGATTTTATAACGGCGGAAAATAACCGCACCCACCGTATAAGTTAAAAAATACATTCTTACCTTAATTCTGTCGAAAAGGTTAAAAGGACCTTGTTTTGAAAACGATGGAAATATTCCTCTTATAAAAAGTTAAACAAGGGTATAAATGACTTTAACCCATATTCATGTAAATAATAAAAATGTTTTGAAATACATTTTTAAGAAAACATGGATGTGGATGATAAAGAGATCCTAGTAGATTATTACATATAAACAACCTCGGATAATGAAGAGATTGTGAAATAACCCTTACCTTGTAATTTTCCTTGGTTGGGGTAGGTTAAACTCCTTTATAATGGTGAAATAATTGTTATTAAATTATACAAGAATCATATACATTAATATGATATCATATATGATCTTTTAATATTGATTTGATAATAATATCTTAGTATTATCGTTGTTTCGGGTGTTAACTTACTTGTTTTCTTTTATATGTTTTGTTACGTAAGACATGTTTATAATGGATAGGTTGTATATTATTCATATCCAGAATGATATAAAGTCCTTAAACATCATTTTTAAATCATAAAATGATAATTATACTTGAATGGATACGATGGAGAATGAATCTTATCGCGTTCGTGGAGACGGTAGTCCGTACGTACGCACGAGTGACAATATCATTCTTTTAAAATAATATATAAATGGATGATATATCATATATAAAGAATCATTAACATGTTATATTTATTATTTACATGAGTTACATATAATTATTATACCCATCCAAATAATAATATATTGAATAACAATTACACCACGACGTGGAGACGGTAAGCCGTACGTACGCACGTATGGTGACATGTTATTCAAAGGGTGGATAGAATACTGAATATTGTTGTACCATATTTATAATAACATTACAGTATATATATGATACTAGAGTTATTATTTTATAATGGTAACAACAAAGGAAGAAGAAGTGGAAGAAGAAATGAACTTGGAAAAGGGTGGTGAAATCATTACCTCTTCTTCGGGTTCTTCCTTTTGATTTGATCAAAAGGGCTCCTTAGGTTGGCATTCTGATCAAACATAGGCCTCTAGGTTGTAGTGAGGGAAGTTGGGAGAGTATTTGGGCAGAGTTTGGCCGAACCAAAAGGCTTTGAAGGTGTGAAGAAATGAGAAGGATGAGTGCCCTTTTATAAGAGGGGTGAGGGGCACCTTTGGAAAAGCTAGAAATATTAATTTATAATAAATTCATATTCGGTTTATAATGGCTCCAAAGCTGATAATTCAAAGGTTAAGGTGGGGATAGATCGAAAACCACTCAACCAATAGAATTTAGACAGGTTTTTGTACGTATATTAACCTTATCTTTAAGTATTAACTCTAAGTTAATTAGTTTCACTTTTACAATGTCTCTTTGTATTTTTATATTATATGGTTAATAAACTTACCATATACATCCAATAGACCCCCAAGTGGTCCATTAATGATGAACCTATCATGATATAAGTCTCTGGGCCGAACCATAGATTTTTAGGAATTTAATATCAATTAATAATATAATATTTGTTTTAAAAACTCTTTTTTGTCAATTTTGACACTATTCAATAATTGATTTTTGTAAAAATCATAACAGAATGATTACTTCTAAAAAAGTTAACTGAATCAATCCTAACATGTCATATTAACCTAAAAAGTTAGTGTAATTCCCAAAAAGTCTCAAATTATATTTATTTGTGTATTTATAATATCATTTATTTTAATTTTTCTCTATTATGGTAATTACTGCATCATCATTGTGTCATAAATAAATTAAATTATTTAAAGTATAAAAATTATAAATAAAATATCCTTATGTAGGAAATATTTTTATATTTCTAATGAATATTTACAATAGAATTTATCTTATTTATAACCCTATATTAAAAATGTTTTAGTAAATAAACTTTGATTTTAACTCTTCTTTGAATTAAATAATAATAAATGTCCTAATCTAATCCAAGTGGACCTAAATGATAATATTTTATTCCTAAGGATGTTTTTGTCGAGATACACTTGTCCAATAGAATTAGGACATGTGTTAGGGTAATATTAATATCATTTTTACCCTTAATTACCCTATTTACTTTTAACCGTGGTAAATAAAAGTAAAAAGTTACTATTCACCAAAAATTATTTTCATCTTATTGAACCAAATTTTACTTTTGATATTAACCGTGTCTCTCGGATTTTGAACATTCCCTTCACAGAAGCGGTAAAATTAAGTTTTATGAAAAATTCAGTTTTTTTAACTACCACTTAGTAGTTTCACTATTCATCAAAAATTGAAGTTTTTCAGAACAATGCCAAAATTTAACCCTAAGATATAATTGATATTCCAAATTCAAAAATGATATCTATTTTAAAAAATTACAAACATATAAGTTGCATTAATTAATTTTATAATTAATTACCGCTGTCACAACAAATAGCGTGTTTTTAAGAAACAATATATATCAAAAGATTGACAATTGTTTAGGTCCAATTTCGAAGTGAAATTAATTATAATGAACACCATTGGATAAAATGGTAAAAATATATTCTAATTATACTTTAGAACCCCTAAAATTCATAATTTATCACTATTAATTATTTTTATTAAAAAAGTTGTTTTTAATTAAAATTTAGTAATTTTCACTATTCATCAAAATATTAAAGTTATCCGAAAAGTACCAAAATTTCACCTTAGGATAAATTCAATACTCCGAATCCAAAAATGAAGTCTATTTTGAAATATAAAATATATATAATTTCAAAAAGTAGGTATTACTATTCATAACGGCTAGTTTGATTGGTTGTGGTGTGTGTTAGAACTCGAAGTTGCGTACAACACACGCTACTATATTATTCAAAGGAAAGTGTACCGTGGAAGCTTGGGATGTTTCATTTTAAATTTTTTGATGTCCCCATTTAGTCAAAAAGTTTAAAATATTGTATTTAAAAAGGGTTCACTATTAAAAGTTGGTAAAAGTGCAATACTGAAAATGAATTTGGTCTTATATTATGTCTAAGAAACTCATAATATGGATTCTAAAATTATAAGGATTATATAAAGTTTAAAATATAGTTAATACTATTCATAACCTCTTTTGAACGGCTTGTTTGGTAAGTCATGGTGTTCTTGAACTCGGTGTTGCGTGCAGTGCAAGTTATTGTATTATTTTGAAGAAATAACACACTATGAAATCTTGGGGTGTTACATTCTCCCCTCCAATAAATTGTGTCCTCGCAATTTGAAATTGTTCTTCGAAAATAAAAGGTTGAAAATAAAAAATATCTTTGTGGGAAAACCCACATCGGAAATTGGGTTACTAAAATTTAGTCTTAATATGAGGAAAAGAGAAATGAAAGGGTCACCACCAAATTATGATCTCAATTAGGAGAACATTGGTGGAAATTAGAGACATATAATTGGAGGAAAAACGTAAATATTTATAGATAGTGATTGAGGTCATCAATCACAAACAAGTATAAAATTGAGGTCCTTAAATTCATCAATCTATGATGATTTGAAATACCACTGTTTCAACAAAACATAGGGTATTAGGATAACATATTTTTGACGTTTCAAAATATCTTATTTGAAATCCCACATCGAAAAATGAATTAATGAGGCCTCTATTTAAAATAAAGAGTGGAAAGTATGAAGATTACCGAAAATAACACATACTAGGGTTCCATGTAGGAAAATATGGATATGGAAGAGAAATCTAACCATCAATTATCTGATGGAGAGTGGTAGAGAACATGGCTATGAAAAGGCCAACAATCCCAAAGCCATAAATTAGTGACGATTTAAGGTACCATCTAGGAAAACATTTTTGTTCTAAGTTCCTTTTCTTAATGTTGAGGAATTTATTTATGATATTGGCTAAGACCATAAGGAGACATACTTACTTTATAATTAGATTTTTATCCATTAATAAATTTCTACCACAAACTCATCTTTCACTCTAAAAGATAATAGAACATAAAAATAATGTTCTATTTATCCTATTCGTATAGGGTTAAAAAATTAATTTATAATTCATCTAGAAGAATCATTAAAAAAACGACATTATTTCATCCAGGACATCACGTGGGTCAGTGGTAGGTGATACACCCTTGCCGCCCTTCGGTTGTGGGTTCAAGACTCGTGGCCTTGCCGGACGCGACGGGTTGCCGCCCGACCTCTGGGTTGTCCTTTTATGGCAATCAAAAATTAATCTCAAACTAAAATTTATCCAAAATACTTATGTCCAAACTCACAGTCCAATACTTATAAGGAAGGTAAACTTAATGTAGATCCTTTTTACCCCATAATAGCATATGAATACCTTCATCATGTATTCTTTTAAAACACTGAAACATCCTGAATTACCATAATACTTATTGATTACATTCATGCTCCCTTATTCCATATAGAATGCTAGATATACTTCATCAATCCAAAAATGTTTTAAACCCCAATAATGATGGAATATACAAATCATTAATCAGCTTCAAGGTAGTCAAGAATATCCAATATAATTTATCCAAACCAATCATGTATTATTCTAAAATCACTACCTCGGTATCAGAACCATATTATGGTTTATCTTTCTCTCAACCATATATTTTCCAAAAATTTAACCTGCTATTGAGTCACTTTTCTCTATTCCACACAATCTCAAGTCCTTAATGAAATAGTACTGCAGTACAATCCTTATATACTCCATAATTATTATAACAAGTACATTGTTGATACAACACTCAAATGACATAATCAACATAATAACTCTAATCATTCCTCTTCATCTGTGGTAGTATCATAACTTGATTATTATCCAATAGCATCATTTGCGGCATAGTCTGAAGACTGGGACATAGGTTCACGTAGTGTCCAAACTCCTTGAAAACGAAGCATTGTACATTTGAAACCATTTTCTTACCCTTGCAGTCACGTACTTTGTGCCCTTTTCCTCCATACTTATAACAAACTACCATTCCTTTCAAACAAGTTCCAGGGTGTTTCTTCCCACAGTTATCACATATGGGAAAATTCTTATTTTCCCTCTTCCCTTTATCCATCGTTCTCTCTTCCATCCTTTTCTTCTCTTGCTTCCCTTCAAAGCCATAGGACTCAGTAAAATCTTTACTTATCTTATCAACACATGATATTATTTCTTCATATGATGATAATACATGGGAGACTATTTCTCTTATAAAGTCTGGCTTAAGACCATGAAAGATATGATCCTTCTTTCTCTTTGGATCATGTGCATTTCTGGAGTTCTCATTCCTTCTACTGGGCGCCATTTCTAAACAATGGCATACACTAGATCAGTTTATGAATCAAAATACATAATCCCATACTTATAAAACACTTAACATAAATTGAACTATTTATGGATATAATCTATAATCATAAAAATTTTTTCTTTGAGGAAGTATATACTCATAAACCCTTCATAATGGTTTGTAAAGAAAATGAGAATTATCCTAAGCATATCCCCAGGAGTGTCGTAACCAAGAGTGCAGCAAGGCCCGTTGTCGTGCACTAGTTCCCGTTCGAGTCTAGCTCAAAGCGGTGTTTTCAGGTTTTACCCCTAGGTACATCTGTGCCAGAGCCGCCTCTACCTGCTCGTATCCAGACAGGGATGTATTTCTCGGAAAACTCACAAAATCTCTACAATACCAAAATTCTAGGAAGTTCTTCTATATTAATCCTCAAAGTTCATCTTAGGTCTACGTGCTCTAATCAGAGTTTATCTAAATCTAGCTTCCAAGGTTTGTACTAAACTTCCTCTGATACCAACTGTAACGCCCCGACCCTAGTTACCCAGAGTCGGTGCATTATTACATAACATTGGCATGATCACAAGAAAGATCAAATCTCGAAAGAACGATTGGTTTAGTAGCCTTGGAAACACTAGATATATTCATAAGTCTTACATTACATCATAAAATGAAAAACTACTACAACAACATATTGTCTCCATAATACACACTCATATCCCCATATAATATCCCTGAAGGTCATTCATAATTTACTTCTTCACTTCCTGGGAAAAATAAAACATAGAAAAGGGGTGAGCTCAAATGCCCAGTAAGGATAACAATATAGCGGAAACTTTCATAAATAAGAATAAACATTTAAGGCAATGTATAACTAAAAAAAAGCCTTTCAAACTTGAACTTTCAACATGGTATGGAATAAATAAAATGAAATAATTCCATTTACTTATTCACATGGATATTCTACTAATCGAATAATCACATGCAAAATCAATAACCACTTTCATAATGTTGTAATGCATAATGCCAGACTATCAAAACCACATAGCCAAGGCCTCGTGCCAAGACTACAAATAAGATTTTGCCAAGGCCTTGTGCCAAGACACTAGTTTGTCTCATGAGACCTACCGATGCATCGGGGAGCTATAACGGGCTCCACCCGTCACATATTAAGTCCAATGCATTCCCATATGAAAAGGTTTAAACATAACATAAACATTCGTATTAAAACTAGCATAAGAAATGTCAATAATTTCACCATAAACTATGAATGGTATAAAAATAGAACATCCACAGTCAAACATATCACAAGACCTTCAATACAATATAGAAGTTTTGTATCATAATAAATCAACTACAAATAAGCGTAAAATCCATCAAAGGATGTTGACATAGATGAAATCAAAACTCTTTTTAGAGAAATATCTCTTTCTATTTTTGAAATCATTTAAGAGACATATAAAATAAAACATTTTCTTTCAAAATATTATTATAAGCTTGTAAGTAAAATCTTTGAAGATTTTATAACGGCGGAAAATAACCGCACCCGCCGTATAAGTTAAAAAAAACATTCTTACCTTAATTCTGTCGAAAAGGTTAAAAGGACCTTGTTTTGAAAACGACGGGAAGATTCCTCTTATAAAAAGTCAAACAAGGGTATAAATGAATTTAACCCATATTCTTGTAAATAATAAAAATGTTTTGAAATACATTTTTAAGAAAACATGGATGTGGATGATAAAGAGATCCCAGTAGATTATTATATATAAACAACCTCGGATAATGAAGAGATTGTGAAATAACCCTTACCTTGTACTTTTCCTTGGTTGGGGTAGGTTAACATCCTGTATAATGGTGAAATAATTGTTATTAAATTATACAAGAATCATATACATTAATATTATATCATATATGATCTTTTAATATTGATTTGATAATAATATCTTAGTATTATCGTTGTTTCGGGTGTTAACTTACTTGTTTTCTTTTATATGTTTTGTTACGTAAGACATGTTTATAATGGATAGGTTGTATATTATTCATATCCAGAATGATATCAGGTCCTTAAACATCATTTTTAAATCATCAAATTATAATTATACTTGAATGGATACGATGGAGAATGAATCTTATCACGTTCGTGGAGACGGTAGTCCGTACGTACGCACGAGCGACAATATCATTCTTTTAAAATAATATATAAATGGATGATATATCATATATACAGAATCATTAACATGTTATATTTATTATTTACATGAGTAACATATCATTATTATACCCATCCAAATAATAATATATTGAATAACAATTACACCACGACGTGGAGACGGTAAGCCGTACGTACGCACGTATGGTGACATGTTATTCAAAGGGTGGATAGAATACTTAATATGGTTGTACCATATTTATAATAACATTACAGTATATATATGATACTGGAGTTATTATTTTATAATGGTAACAACAAAGGAAGAAGAAGTGGAAGAAGAAATGAACTTGGAAAAGGGTGGTGAAATCATTACCTCTTCTTCGAGTTCTTCCTTTTGATTTGATCAAAAGGGATCCTTAGGTTGGCATTATGATCAAACTAAGGCCTCTGGGTTGTAGTGAGGGAAGTTGGGAGAGTATTTGGGTAGAGTTTGGCCGAACCAAAAGGCTTTGAAGGTGTGAATAAATGAGAAGGAGGAGTTCCCTTTTATAAGAGGGGTGAGGGGCACCTTTGGAAAAGCTAGAAATAATAATTTATAATAAATTCATATTCGGTTTCTAATGGCTCCAAAGTTTATTATTCAAAGGTTAAGGTGGGTATAGGTCTAAAACCACTCAACCAATAGAATTTAGACAGGTTTGTGTACTTATATTAACCTTATCTTTAAGTATTAACTCTAAGTTAATTAGTTTCACTTTTACAATGTCTCTTTGTATTTTTATATTATATGGTTAATAAACTTACCATATACATCCAATCGACCCCCAAAGTGGTCCATTAATGATGAACCTATCATGATATAAGTCTCTTGGCCGAACCATAGATTTTTAGGAATTTAATATCAATTAATAATATAATATTTGTTTTAAAAACTCTTTTATGTTAATTTTGACACTATTCAATAATTGATTTTTGTAAAAATCATAACAGAATGATTACTTAGAAAAAGGTGAACTGAATCAATCCTAACATGTCATATTAACCTAGAAAATTAGTTTAATTCCTAAAAAGTCTCAAATTATATTTATTTGTGTATTTATAATATCATTTATTTTAATTTTTCTCTATTATGGTAATTACTGCATCATCATTGTGTCATAAATAAATTAAATTATTTAAAGTATAAAAATTATAAATAAAATATCATTATGTATCAAATATTTTTAGATTTCTAATGAATATTTACAATCGAATTTATCTTATTTATAACCCTATATTAAAAATGTTTTAGTAAATAAACTTTGATTTTAACTCTTCTTTGAATTAAATAATAATAAATGTCCTAATCTAATCCAAGTGGACCTAAATGATAATATTTTATTCCTAAGGATGTTTTGTTCAAGATAAACTTGTCCAATAGAATTAGTACATGTGTTAGGGTAATATTAAAATCATTTTTACCCTTAATTACCCTATTTACTTTTAACCGTGGTAAATAAAAGTAAAAAGATACTATTCACCAAAAATTATTTTCATCTTATTGAACCAAATTTTACTTTTGATATTAACCGTGTCTCTCGGATTTTAAAAATTCCATTCACAGAAGCGGTAAAATTAAGTTTTATGAAAAATTCAGTTTTTTTAACTACCACTTAGTAGTTTCACTATTCATCAAAAATTGAAGTTTTTCAGAACAATGCCAAAATTTCACCCTAAGCTATAATTGATATTCCAAATTCAAAAATTATATCTATTTTACAAAATTCCAAACATATAAGTTGCATTAATTAATTTTATAATTAATTCCCGCTGTCACAACAAATAGCGTGTTTTTAAGAAACAATATATATCAAAATATTGACAATTGTTTAGGTCCAATTTCGAAGTGAAATTAATTATAATGAACAACATTGGATAAAATGTTAAAAATATATTCTAATTATACTTTAAAACCCCTCAAATTCATAATTTATCACCCTTAATTATTTTGATTAAAAAGTTGTTTTTAATTAAAATTTAGTAATTTTCACTATTCATCAAAATATTAAAGTTATCCGAAAAGTACCAAAATTTCACCTTAGGATAAATTCAATACTCCGAATCCAAAAATGAAGTCTATATTGAAATATAAAATATATATAATTTCAATAAGTAGGTATTACTATTCATAACGGCTAGTTTGATTGGTTGTGGTGTGTGTTAGAACTCGAAGTTGCGTACAACACACGCTACTGTATTATTCAAAGGAAAGTGTACTGTGGAAGCTTGGGATGTTTCATTTTAAATTTTTTGATGTCCCCATTTAGTAAAAAAGTTTAAAATATTGTATTTAAAAAGGGTTCACTATTAAAAGTTGGTAAAAGTGCAATACTGAAAATGAATTTGGTCTTACATTATGTCTAAGAAACTCATAATATGGATTCTAAAATTATAAGGATTATATAAAGTTTAAAATATAGTTAATACTATTCATAACCTCTTTTTAACGGCTTGTTTGGTAAGTCATGGTGTGCTTGAACTCGGTGTTGTGTGTAGTGCAAGTTATTGTATTATTTTGAAGAAATAACACACTAGGAAATCTTGGGGTGTTACATAGGAGTTTTGGTGGAAAAGTGGATGATCTATTAGATTTCAATCTTGGTACCTTTGACACGAGAAACATGTATGACGAGTGAATCAAATCAAAAATTTCAAATGAAAAATGTATCAATTACAATTTCATTCGATTTTATTTTTCATTCTTAAATTGATACTCAATGATTCTTGATATTTTTAGGCAAGAAGATTTGTGTTTATGTGTTTTTAACATGATTTTGATCCCAAAATTTTAGGAATTCTATTTCTGACACTTAATTTGTGCCCTGGGTTCTGTTAATTATTATCATAGTGAATGTGAAATTATATAAACTGAAAAAATTAATTTTTTTGATACACATTACTATGATATAGAAATACTATTTTGAAATGATCTAAAAAAACTAATGGTGTATTGATTCAAGTTTTTATCACCATGATATGGATGATTGATGATTGATAGGTTCTGTTTATTTTATATGAAAGTATTTTTAAGTATATTATTTCATTATTGTTTATAGATACAAATGATATGCATTTTCTTTTTGGAAGCAATGAAAGTGTGATTCAATTTATCTATAAATACATGTAGTTTGTTGGCTAGATTTCGTAGTGTGTAAGGATGAATTAAAAAAATCAAAATTCAAAAAAAATGTGCATGTCCATCCTAATATAATGAGAATATTTTAAAAAATGGGGGGGAGATAATTTGTGTAACGACCCAAGCCCAATTAGCACAAAGCCAATAGATTACAATATTACATTGCCATATATACAAAGGGAAAAATCCAGAATTATTGATCAATTTAGTAGTATTTTTGGTTAAGTTACACACATGATACCCATTTTAATTTTTTCATAGAAAATGAAACATAATATACAACAAAATAAAATGACCTGCATCTTTGAAAACTCATTCAATGAATTCCTATTCATATCCTGGATAAAGGAAACAAAATAAGGGTGAGATAAAATTATCAGTAAAGGTTATTTATAGTGGAATATATCATTAATTAATAAAGAATAATAAATATGAAATGGTGAACTATATAACACCTATGAAATTAAAACAACTTGAATGCATAAATAGATAAGGAATGATCAATATGTGAAGGTAAATAACTAAACACATATTCCATTTAATAAAAAATATGATAATGAAATGCATCTTGAGATAATATCCTTAAGAAAAACTCATGGATAAACATAATAATAAATGATTTCTTAATTGATAAATTTCATAATTATCTGATTCCATGATATCATGCATCATGATACCTGTACTATCAAGATTTTTCACAAGGTAGTTTAAACTACAAGTGGAAACATTTTTAATTTAGAAATCTTAATTCTCTGATGAGACCTATCAATGCATTGTGGGAATATATAATTCTAGGACCCATCAATAATTTTAGGTCCAAATCATTCCACTTTTGTAGAATAATTGAATTAATTATTTAATTGATATACATTATCATTAAATATCTGTATTGACTAAAGTATATGGATTTATCAATAATTCCCCAATTAATCAATTAAAATTCATAGTATACATTATATTTAATGATGGGATATGGTTTAAGAATTAACCATATCCATCATACAAGAATATGGATAATTAAGATAATTTTTATGCCTAATGAAAAATGATCACAAGAAACTGATTGTTTCAAGAGAATATTAATAATCATAAAATAATGTGAGATTCTAATATAACATTTTCCACTTGGATATTTTCAATTAAACCCCCTTGGATGAAATAATTCAAATGATAAAATAAAATAACATAAATTATGGATGGATAATGATAATAAACGTCAATTTGGTAGCATAAACAGTATATAAAATTGAATTGGTGTATAATAACAAATAACACTCAATAGAATTTCAATTGATATAAAATTCCTTACCTCAATCATTAATTTAGTTGAATGTTATTTAAACTCATGTATAATTGAATTAATAATTTTATTAACTTATACCAGAACCAAAACTATATTCATATTTATAATATCATATTTTTTCCACATATAAAATCTTATGCCCCCTATTTGATAATAATATTTATTTACTTTTCATTGATTTGTGTGTTAATCACCTTGTTTTATCATTCATTCTTTGTAATGTAAGTTTTTTTTCTTGTACATATTATATAGTTCCATCAACTACAGAATAATAATCATGTCATAATTTTAATATTTATATGTGAATTTTACTTTTAAAACCATTCATGAATTATGATTATGTATATATAAGTATGTTACGATCAAGGAGACGGTAGGCCGTACATACACATGAGTAATGTTTTAATTTTTCAATGCTAATTATGGAAATGAGGTAATTGATATTTTATCATTACTAAATTAAATTAATATCATAAATACCATATTATTTTATAATATATGAATATATATATCATCCATTTTGTGTGGTGATGAAAAGGTAGTCACATCACTTCCTGGAGGCTGTTGTCGAAATGTACATGAATGGTGATACCATCTTTATGTGAATGAAAATATAAGAGATAAAATGATATATATTATTATAATAAAATGTAAAATTGTTCATAAATATGAAAATTATTTCACACATATAAAATTTAAAATTTAACTTTATCCTTATCACTATCCATGAAAAGTGTTAAAGAAATATGAAACATATCGCTTCAAGAGTCGGTAGTCTACCCTACACAAGAGAGATGTTATCACATTCCATATTGAATGGAATGTAAAAGGTTATATATGATATAATTACTAAATAAGTATAATAATTTTATAAATATAATATATTTAATTTATATCCATCACCATACCAACCATGAGAGGTGGTAATGGAAAAAAATGACATCGATTTATGATGCGGTAGTACGTTGTACACTCAAATACTAATTTCATAACCCATTTGATTATAGTAGTGATTGTTTTAGGTCGCAAAATTACTATTAAAACATCCCATTATATGTAATATACTGATTTTATTATATCATCATGGTTTTATAATATTTTAATTTTGTGGAGAATGATATAAAAAAATGCATGTTGAAGAATGTTACCTCTTCTTCGAGTATACTCCATTGGTATGCACCAAAGCCTTACATTGTTGGATTAATAAAAAAACAAGGCTTCTTGAAAAGTTTTATGGAATTTGGGAAGATATTTTGTTAGATATTCAAATAAAAAAATAGGGTTGAAGGTGTTATGAAGAGGTAAGAGTGGGTGGCATTTTATAAGTGACATGAGTGGAAAACTCATTAATTTATGAAAAGATTCGATCATACCTATGGTTTCATCATTCAAAAAGCCTCCAAAATAGACTATTATCAATGATATAAGATATAATTAAAAAATATATCTATAAAATTGGTGACATAAATGTTGTTAGGTGATTTTTAATCCTTATATTACGTGTTTAACCCCAAGTAAATCCATTTTTTATTTTAATTGTGGTAATTAATCATTACTATTTTCAATATTCATTTTGGTAAAAAACTAAGTTTAAATTATTAAAAATATTATATTATTATGATTAAAAAAATTTAATCAACATTTTCATATTCAATTCATAGATTTCAAGAAATTTATTTTAAAATTAATCTGGAATACATTACGACAAAGTTTCTTTTAAAGAGAAAATGTACAAAAGTTTACAATTTTTTAAACAAAATTTGAAATGAAATTTATAACAAATATATAAATTTGGTAAATTGATATATATTTTTACTAATAGTCCTTAAAAATAATTAAAAATATAATTTAATATTAAAACTAATTTATATGAAAAGGCAGTTTTCGATAAAAAATTATTATTTTTCACTATTCATCATAAAGTGAGACATTTCAAAAAAACATTAAAATATAAATTTAATATTAATTTTTTATTTTAATGTAAAAATGATTTTACTTTTCTAAATAAATTTTCTAAATGTGTACGTAATTATTTTTAAATTAAGTGTAAAAAGTGTGAAGTAACCATCTTTAAGAAAAATTCTTTTTCTTGGAAACTATTTTTTCCATTTAAATGATTCTCATTTTATTATTAATAAATATATTAATAATAAAAATGTGTAAATTATATATATATTCATAATTTATTTAATCCTATTCATAACAAATTTTTTTAATGTTACTTGATTATATTAAATAATAATATTAATAGTATGTTGTTATTCGGAGGACACGGTCCTACATGTAGCACAAGCTATTAAAGAAACTCATTGTTGTGTAAAACACAATCTAAACTCAGTTATACTTGTAATTAAATATAATAAAGATATTTAATAAATATATATTAGAGTCTTGGGATTTTATATTCCCTTTTACTCTTGGTTTTGTGTTTCATACACTATATGAAACATTTTGTTCATATTTTAAAATATCATGGTAATATATTAGACCCCCATTATTTTTTTTCATCATAATATAATATTGATCTCAGTAATCAAGGGTTTTTCATTTTAATTTTTTAATCTCACATTATAAAAACTATCATCATAACATCCTCTTAATAAAGAGTATGGGATGTGAGAACATCATCTAGAACAACACATACTAGCATTTCATAATAGGAAAACCTAGTTGGGATGTGAAAAAATGGAAATGGAAGGGAGAAATAACACCCAAATTTTGAGATAGAGTGATAGAGAAAAATGACAATAGGAATGTGGGTGATCTAGAGAAGGTTAATGACAAAAAAAATCCATAAACCATATAGGCGTGAAAAAGGTAACTAATATCATAAAAATGATGATAATATGACAAAATGTTGTCTTAAGATCCTATTCCTAATGTTGGGGAATTCAATTTATATCTGGATTGAGGAAAAATGAAAATGTACATACTTTATATAACTCTATTTCATTGGAAAAATTTCATTTTTTGGTTATTCTTTGGTCATATTACACTTAATTTCCTATAATAATAGTTGAATATCCAAGAATGAATTTTGTTATATGGGATGGACTAAAATTCACTAGTAATGGATCATAAGAATCATAATATAATGATAATTTATTCCTTCAATATATAATTATTATTATTACAATATGGTTTTTATAGGTTATACAATAATCATAAACCTTGATATAGTGATGTAATACATTAATCTCAAAAAACTTGTCTAAAGATAAACATAAAACATTTCATAAATAGTTATCCCTTTTTACCTTTCCAAAATATTATGATCCAAAACCATATAAATAATTTTACTAAATTCCATAAATGAACATATCATTAATCTTTAAAAACATGAATTAACTCATAATTTTCACATACCAATCATGTGAATACCTCAATCTTGTATTCTCTTAAATCATGGTTATAACATGAATTAAAATAAAATTTTATTGAAAAAATGAACGCATATGCATTACTTAAGTAAAACATACTTTATTTGGTATACTAATTAAATCCAAAAAATTAATTTAAACTCTATCAATGATAGATTAATCAACATTTTCATCAAATAATTATTCTATTTGTAGGTAGTTAGTACCACCTATTTTATATTATCCATATAAATCATATATGTATATCAAAGTCATTATCTTAACATTAGGAAAAAGTAAATACCTGGAAATTTCAAGGAAAATATTTTCTTGATTTCTTTGGAATTTTACGAGTACGTAGTTTCTGATGGAACCTGATTCCGAGGCCTGGTGTGCCCGAAATCAATTTCCAAAGTTTAGATCAGGTACGTCCAGTGAACGAACGAGCGGGTTGTTCTTTATTTTCAACCAGTGCTCGGAATTGAAATCCGAGGGCACCAATGAACTCGTAGCACCAGTAATTTCTTAAAGGTACCTTTACCACAGTTGTGTTTTAAGCAGGTTGAGAATTTTTATTTGGGAATCTATAATAAAATAAATAAAATTGGCAGTGTACAATTTTATTTATATCTATGGTAGTTTTATCCTACAAAGGGGAGTTAAGGGTGGAACCTAACTACCCATTTGTAGATATATGAGAGGTGTGGCCCACACGAGCCCCAACCCTTTATCTCCCTTGAAACCCCCCTTAAACTCCCCTTACATTTATTTCTTTTCCAACTCTTCCATTAATTATGTGAACCGTTTCACATTCCTCCCTCTCATTTAATATGCCAACACTACAAGTTAATTAATCACCCACAATTAATTAATTACTTGTATGTCATTAATTCAATTTGAATTATTTGGTGTTTCATGACACTTCTTTAAATGAGAGATGTCTTTTGTAATATTTGTTATAGAAAATATTTCTGTGGGGAACCTCTGGAGGATTAGAAAGAGAGGTGTTCTTCCTCCGATGAAGAATGAGAAGTCACCGATGACGTGCCTTCTCTTCTTCTTCCTCCGCATCAAGGGATGAGATACAACTGCGGGGAACGTCTCCAATGACGAAGGCTCTTACTCCGACGTCAATGGAATCGACACCATTCTTCCGCGATGTCCAACCACCACGACGTTCATGTTCCGCAGTTTGACGACGTGCGACGTCTTTGCGAGGTAGGGGAATATTGTTTATTTCTCATTTAAGTGGTTTATACTCTCTAGAATGAGCATTTATTTATATTATGTTTGTATAATTTATTATTGAATAAATTATACCCTTTTCATAGTTGAAAGAAAGTGTTTGATTATTTCTAATTGATAACGCCTAACGCAGAGGGTGCAGGCCAAACAAACACGGCCCGATGACCCTCCGCTAGTTGTTTGTTTGTGCGCGAGATGAAGGGTGATGTGAAACGGGACCACAATGGTGTTTGGAAGCTGCTGCAGTGAAGAGTAGATCCCAGGAGAGCCGCAGGCGCAAGCGGTGGGCGAATCGGACCACCGGAGCACATTCGATGGTCCGTGGAAGGGGCTGCTGGCGCGCCACGCCGGCACGGATGCACCGGCGTCCGGTGGCAGCGGCGCACTACCGAAGCAGACCGCCGCAGCTGAGCCACAGCGGTGGGAATAACTGGAACAGAAAAGCCGTTCTGGATGAGAACCAGCGCGACATTAAGACACACCAGCTGGGGAGGCCGCACCCCCCGCTCGGCCAGCGAGCTGGGCTGCGCTAGCCGAGTCGGGCCACACCCAACCGGGCCAGGCCACACCCAACCAGGAAGGACCTAAACCCAGGTCGGGTCGACCTGGTTTGGGCTGGCCCAAGGTGGCCTAGGCCGGGTCGGACCGGGCCCAGACCCCCCATTTTCGGACCTTTTTCGGTTAAAAAGACATATCTTGAGCTATGGACCTCTGATCGATGCACCGTTAGTTGAGTAGGATTCCTTGGATCGAGATGATCGTTTTGGTATATTACAATCAAGGTTTTGGAAAAGTTTGGGTACGGATGGGTTGGTTCGAACTCGAAACCAACCGGGCCCTCGGAGCAGAAACACTTATAACTTGAGGACCGGATGTCCAATTGAAGTGCCTTCAACTAAGTTTGTTTCCACTTTATGAGATGGTTCTTTTGGAATTCTCCATTTGAGGTTTAAATGCAGTTGGAGTATGGTTGGGTTGGTCGTACATGAAACCAACCAGGCCCCCGGGACTAAAAGGCGAATAACTCAGAGACCGGGTGTCCGATTGACGCGCCATCTGTTGCGTTGAGACCCCTATGACGAGGCGGTCCTTTTTGATAATTATTCGTGGGAATTAATGAAACTTATAGTGTCAACTAGTGGCTTGTGGAGCGGATCCTCCCGGAGACGAGCATACAGAGTACGGTGACCTTGTAGCTGGCTGAGACCTGATGACTGCTTGTCCGATTAGATTCGGAGTGACTTGAATAACCTAGTGGGGAGCACTACTTTGTGAGGTGCCAGAACCATGGTGGAGGAGCACTACTTTGTGAGGTGGTAGACCCGAAGTACTCTACAGGAGGAGTACCTCTATAGGCTATGAGGGGGAGCACTACTGTGTGAGGTGGCAGACCCATGGTGGGGGAGCACTACTTTGTGAGGTGGCCGAACCGCGATACTCAACAGGAGGAGTACCTCAGTAGTCTAAGGTTAGTCAGTGGCACCTCAGAGTTGTGAGAAGACTACTGAGCTCAATAGAGGAGGAGTTCTACAGTAGCCTTGTTTTCATCATCGTGAATAAAAAATCCTGTTTTGAGCTGAGACAATTACCTTTGTGTTTACCTCATGATTGAGATGGGTTATTTGATAACTTAGGTATATGTATGGGAATACACCTAAGTAAAGGTTATCTGTTGATATCTTTCTTTGTGGTTTATCCTTGTTGGATTAGTAAGACCTTGCGGGTATCAGGGTCCCTACTGAGTATCATTATACTCACCCCTGCACGGGCTATGCCCGCACCTTGTTGTGTTGGTTGCAGACGATGGAAAACACTGATCGTGGTTGGGGCTTGTAGAGATGGACGGTACCCAGAGGTGTGTCTCACGACAAGTCAGTACCTGGAGGAGACGGATGAACGTGGAGTGTTGAGGAGGACATCTGTACCTACCCTTCAGGTAGGAACCCGGAGGACGATCAAGGAGCTGCTTCACCATTCAGCTGTTTGTCTTTTCAGTTGTACTTTCTTTCAGTTGTAGCTGTAGCTTTCTGTTGGGCTTGTATTTCTAGCCCCTTTGTACTTTGAGAACACCTGTTACTGCTTTACTTAGTGTTTTCTTCCGCTTTTACTCTGGTTGTGTGTGTGTTTATGTTTTATAAAGGCAATGCCTTCCCAGTTATAGGGATTTACACCTTTGGTGCTAGTCGCCAGCCCCTGGCCTATGGAAGGTGGGCTTGGGGTAGTTATGAAATGGGCCCCAGGGGACAGGTCGTGATAGAAAATATTATGGTTTATCATTCCTTTAATAATGTATTTTCCAATAATTTCAACATACAACTAACTCATTTTTCATGGTCATCAGTACCGTTCAACATATCCTCTAAAATACATTATAAAAAATTACTACATTACAATCCTTATACATTTCATAATTATTATAACCAGGATTTCATCGATAAAATAATAATATTACTTAGTTATTGAATCCAAACACAATCACATTAATCATTCCACTTCATATGTTGTAATACCATAAGATTTAACTTGATCTCATAGCTATATTTGCGTTTTTTTTCTATCGACTCTTGTAGAATTCATTTTTGAAGTACCACATCTCATTATAGTTGAATCACTAAGAATTATAAATATATTTAACCCTTTTTTTAGGTTCCGGGTGCAGCGGAAGCGTGTTGGTGGGTTTTCCCAACTTTAATTTTAATGTTAAAAAATGTTCAATCTGAGATCCGTCACGATATAAAATGCCGAATCTTCAGAATAGAACGAAGAACAAAAAGAAAAGAAGAGTCCCATAACCCTTGAGGAGGATCATCATATGTTGATTATAATTAATTTAATTAATTCATAATAATTATCTCATTGGAATTCTTTCTTCATTGATGTGTCCAGTCACGATTCGGTGATCCGTCGCTGCGTCGTAGAATCCAAGTGTAGGATTCCTCTAGCGGTGATCCACACGTGTGTCACGTATCTCCGGACGTCACCGAAGGGATCTCCGGGTGCTAGCACAGAAGAACCTTCGCTTGCGATGTCCGCCTTCGACCGCCTTGATCCGGTGGAGGATCTTTCCCTCGTAACTTGAGGGCGTTCTTGGTGGAAAGGGAATTCTCTCTTTGGCTTGAGAGTATTTCCAAATCCGTTGTGCACAACAATGGCTCTCCAAAATGTTGGGGTTGCGAGGATATTTATAATCGGGTTTGAGTTTAATAGAGTTATGACAATAAATAAACGTGTTACACATTTTATTTATTTCATTAACTCTTATTGAAAACCCCCATGTCAAATTATTAATTCCTTGACATGCGCCCACACTGATTATAATAAATATCATTTATTAAAACAATATTAAATCCTAAAAATCCCAACTAGAAAAACTACACGGCGTGTAATAATTAATACACGGCGTGTACTTGTTTTCCATAAAACTACACGGTGTGTATATTTAATATACACGGCGTGTACTGTTATTTTCCATTTTTCTCCACCACATTTATTAGACCTTGAGTAATGACTATTTATTTCTTAAATAAATGTAACTGCATTACTCGCTAATAAATATATTATTTCATCCACAATATATTCTCTCAAATAACTAGTGTCAAAATAAATGCGATCACACATCCTTAAATAATTATTAAACCACAGTCAGGAATAATATTTATTTAACTTGTTAAATTAATATTTAACTGAGATACATGGACACACTTAGTGTGTGACCCTCTAGGACTCTTTCTTAGTGGCATTAGGCTAAGCCTACCTAAAGTCCAAGGTCAGCGTCTAGCAACATGCCAAGTCACCCATAGAGAAAGAAGTTAACGCCGCAATGATGTGTCACCTCCTACGAATGCTTACCGTGTAATATAATCCCTTTGTCTCGATATCTCCAATCAAGCGGGTTGCATGATAGTGCCATCAACCCATGTGCTTGATTATTCTTTCTTTGACTTCCCAGAATTGAACTTGCCCATACCTTACCATGGCCATGGATTTATTTAGGCTATATCAATTCCATCAAAGGGCCTGAGATATCTACTTCTGTTATGGAACGAAAGGGAAAAATCCTTTCTCGCATTATCTATTAATGCGGTATTACTCGTGACGCACCCAACGCATCCTACCTCACTGTGAATAGTGTTTTGTCACAGTTTTCGTCAATACATCTAAGTGCGCGAGTTGTAATACCCATTAATAATAATCTTAAAGTCTAAGGACCAATACACACGTCCGCAGATAGGAACATCCAATGAAACTATGAAATGTGGATTTCCTACTGGTGGGTCTCGTTCTCATAATATCTTCCTGGATATTACGAAGGGCGCACACCATGAGAAGGTGCCTCAAAGTTTTATGAGTCCTCACCCCTAATGACCTGTATTATTTGTGTCCCTCAAATAATATCATCCGGCCATAGAACATACATTCAAGAACCGTGTTATGACTCTTCCGGGTTCTCATCATAGCAGGGATCTGCTAAGACCCTTTAATGCAACAGCTATCCTTAGGACATTATCACATGACATGTCACATAGAAGAACAATCAAGATGTGATAAGGCTTTTATTTAATGAATAAAGTACAAAGCAGTTGGTTCTAGACCACCAACTCCAACAGACTCCCACTTGGACTAGAGCCAACTGCTAACAACCTTTAACCCGCTAGCTCTCACATGATATTCATGCTTCTGCTGAGATATGACTTTAGTCATGGGGTCTGCCACGTTCTCTTCCGTGGACACTCTGCTCACTGCAACTTCACCCCTTTGATAGAAATCCCTCAAGAGGTGATACTTCTGGAGTATGTGCTTTGTCCGTTGATGTGACCTTGGTTCTTTTGCAAGAGCCACCGCTGTAGTATAATCACAATACAATGTAATCGGATCTTTACTGCTAGGCACCACATCAAGATCCTAGAAAAAGTTCCAAATCCAGACGGCTTCCTTGGCTGCATCAGAAGCTTCTATATACTCAGACTCCGCTGTAGAATTGGCGACAACTGTCTACTTTGAACTCTTCCAGCTCACAACTCCTCCATTGAGACAGATAACATATCCATATTGCGACTTCAGATCATTCTGATCTGTTTGAAAACCAGCATCAGCATACCCTCTAATGACAAGCTCCTCATCTCGTCCATACACTAGGAACATATCCTTAGTTCTTCTCAGATACTTAAGGATAGTCTTAACAACAGTCCAATGCTGTTCTCCTGGATATGCTTGATATATGCCTACCATACTCAGTGCATAGGTAACATCAAGCCTGGTACATAACATGGCATACCTGATGGATCCTATAGCCAAAGCGTATGGGATCTTGCTCATCCTATCTTTCTCTTGTTGTGTCTGGGGACACATTTTCTTAGAAATATGTAATCCATGTGACACTGGAACCAATCCCCTCTTGGATTTTTCCATACTAAATCTCTTTAGTATCTGGTCAATGTATGTACCCTGAATTAGTCCAAGCAGCCTCTTGGATCTATCATGAATGATATTGATTCCTAGAATGTAGGCTGCTTCTCCAAAGTCCTTCATAGAGAAACACTTGTTCAACCAGTCCTTAACTGACTGTAAGGATGGTACGTCGTTTCCAATAAGCAATATGTCATCAACATATACCACTAGGATAACGACCGCATTCCCATTAAACCTCTTATAAACACATGGATCACATTCATTCTTAATGAAACCAAATTCCTTTATGGATTCATCAAATCGAATGTTCCATGACCTGGATGCTTGCTTCAATCCATAAATGGATTTCTGCAACTTGCAAACCCGTTTGGCTTCACCTGGTGTCACAAACCCTTCTGGTTGTGTCATATAGACATCTTCCTGAAGGTTCTCGTTAAGGAATGCTGTTTTGACATCCATCTGCCAAATCTCGTAGTCATGGTAAGCTGCTATGGCAAGTATGATTCTTATGGATTTAAACATGGCAACTGGCGAGAAGGTTTCATCATAGTCAATTCCTTGACGCTGTCTGAATCCTTTATCCACTATCCTTGCTTTATAGATGCTAACTTGACCTTCCATGTACAGCTTTCTTTTGAATACCCATTTGCATCCAACAGGCTTTACATCAACTGGCTCATCGACCAGAACCCAAACTTGGTTCTGATACATGGAATCCATCTCAGAATTCATAGATTCTAGCCATTTTGCAGCTTCTGAGCTTTCTACTTCTTCCTTGTAGGAGAGAGGTTCATCATTGTCCAACAATAATGATTCACCATCCTCGGTGACTTGGAAACCAAATCTCTCTAGTTCCCTTACATCTCTTGAGCTCCTACGCAGTACTTGTGTTTCTGGAACCTCTTCCACGGGGACCTGTGGAACTTGTTCCTATACCAAATCTTGTGTATCTTGAGCATCAACTTCATCGAAGTCAATCTTTCTCCCACTATCCTTCTTCAGGATGTGCTCCCTCTCAAGAAAGATGGCTTGTCTGGCGACAATCACTTTCTTGTCTTGGGGGGTTATATAGGTAATATACTCTCATTTCCTTGGGATATCCTATAAAGATACACTTCGTGCCCCGGGGTGCTAGTTTGTTTCCTGAGAAGGCTTTAACAAATGCCTCGCATCCCCATACACGTGTGTGCGACAAAGTGGGTTTCCTTTCATTCCATAACTCGGATGGAATTCCATTTTCCGCCTTAGTTGGTACTCGGTTTAATGTGTATGCTGCAGTTTGTAATGCATATCCCCAAAAGGATAATGGAAGATCCACATGACTCATCATCGACCTCACCATGTCCAACAAGGTGCGGTTCCTCCTTTCACTAACACCATTCCACTATGGTGTATAAGGAGGAGTGAGATGAGATAGAATCCCAGACTCCCGTAGAAGATCGATGAACTCTTGGTTCAGATATTCTCCACCTTGATCCGATCGAATATTCTTTATCTTCTTACCAAGATGATTATCTACTTCATTCTTGAATTCCTTAAATTTCTCTAAGGACTATGACTTATACCTCATTAAGTAGACATAGCCATATCTACTCAAATCATCAGTAAAATTAATGAAGTAAGAATATCCACCTCTACCTTCTACTGGAAAGGGTCCACACACATCCGTGTGTACCAATCCTAGAAGCTCTATGGACCTTTCACCTTGTCCACCAAAAGGCAGCTTGGTCATTTTTCCTTGTAAACAAGCGTGAAATCTATCAAGTGGTTTTAGCTCAGTAGAGTCTAAATAGCCATCTTGGCAGAGCTTTGTCAAATGCTTCTCGTTCACATGACCAAGGCGGTGATGCCATAACTGGGTGATGTATGAGTCATGTGAGTTTGTTTCGTTATTGATTGCCAACACTTGGTTTTCATAATTCAATACATAAAAACCATTATTTAAATGTGCCATACCATAACATACGTTTTTCTTATAAAAGAGAAAACCCTTATTTCCAAATTTGAAAACAAATCCATCCATATCCAAAAAAGATAAAAAAATTATGTTCTTGGTAACACTAGGAACATAATAACAGTTATGTAAAAACAAAATCATCCCAGTCGGAAATGAGAGGTGGTAGTCACCAATAGCCAACACAGCCAGCCTTGCGCCATTGGCAGCTCCAAGATCCACCTCTCCTCTAGCGATCTTTCTAAATATACTTGGTTCCTGCATTTGAATACAGATGTGAGCCCCACAAGCTGTATCTAATACCAAATGTGTATCAATATAAAGATTTCACTCGATAACAAATGCACCTTTAGCGTCCCCACGCTTCTGAGTGCATTTCCTCTTCCAGTGGCCTTGCTTGCCACATGCAAAACACACTGCCTCCCATTCCTTGCCCTACCTCTGGATCTTCCCCTTCTTGGAGGGACGGTGCTTGGGGGCTTCAGAACATTTATAAGTCTTTGGCCCCTTTTACTTGTCCTTCCTTTTCTTATTCACCATAAGGACCAGGGGTTTGTCATGACCCATGTCCTTATCTACCTAGAGAATCAAGGTCAGAAGCTCTAATAGAATCTTCTCATTGCCTCTCATGTTATAGTTTACAATGAAGCTAGAGAAGGTCTTGGGTAGTGATGATAGGATGAGATCTGTACGCAACTCATCCGGGAATTTAATCCCTAAGATGTCCAGGCATTCAATGTATCCAATAAGCTTGACTACATGATGCCCAGCTGGCGCAAACTCTCCAAACTTCGTGGTAAACAAAGCATTGGAGATCTCATACCTCTCCTGTCTCACCTTCTCTTGGTAGAGATCTTTAAGGTGAGACATCATGCTATACACGTCCATGTTTTCATGTTGCTTCAAGAGCTCATTAGACATAGCCGATAGCATGAAACACTGAACATCTGTGGAATCATCCATGTGTTTCATGTAGAGAGATAATTCCTCATCACTAGCCTCTTTCCCAGGCGCAACTGGAATAGGCTCTTCCAGAACATATAATTTCCTTTCGTGGCGAAGGACGACGCGTAAACGCCTCTGCCACTCTTGGAAATTGGTGCTGGTGAGAAGGTTTTCTTTTTCGAGTATGGTGCACAATGATATGTTTGAAGTCATTTTATTGCCGTTTCTACAAATTAAGATGAGCAAAGGTTTAGTACTTTATTACAAAAATTGAGACAAATAAATAAATTAATACTTATTAGTCTCCCACTATTTTATCGAAATCCAATAGCCCTCACCATTGACTTCAGAATATTCTTTTGCGTGAATATTCTAGTGGAAAGGATCCATATTGCCCTTCGCATTACCCAAAATAGGGTTGGTCAAGCAACTTGAAGGGTTTTAGGAAGGCATTCCAAATGCCAACTACATTAAATCACAGCTCCTTGATCCGCTGAGTGGACTCCCCAATCCTGAAATCCTTTTTGGATTTCCTCAACCTTTTCCTCTTGGTCACACCAAGTCCTGCTGTGGCAGTCAACCCTTGATGTGAACCAAGTCAAGTCAACACAAAAACTTGAATTAGAATTCCCTGATAATTGAAAGCACCCCAACTAGGGTTGGTCAAGCACTTTGAACTATGGTTCGATTCGAACCAAGATTATGGAAGGCTACGCTGACTTAATATTTATTTTGAGGGATTTTATCCTTATACGTAAATTTCCATTTTATTATCTTTGATTACATGCTTGTTAATATTAAGTGGGATATACTTATGTGATTAACCATGTCTAAAATAATATTTACATATAAGCCGGTTTTATTTTAGTTCCATCTTGCATGCTTGTTTAATTCATTAATTGTTTGATCGTGAAAACACACCCAAAATAAATAAACCATGCAACTAACAGAAATAAAATAAATGGTATGATAATGAGATTTTCTATTGGTTAGTTTATCTAGTGGTTGATAAACTAACCCAATACCTAGGGGAGAAACACCTTGAACCTTTCGGGTTTGTGTTTACAGCTTTCCACCTGTCCACCTTTGTATCTCCTTGGATTGGTTTCACTATGGCTCCTAACTTGAGCCGCCTCCACTAGCTTGGGAGATCCATCCATTACATATGCATTTATCTCACACGCAGGTGAGGGGAAAACGGGGTTTTTACATAAAAGAATCCTTGGGTGCGCATGCCCTACATATTAATGAGGAGATGGCTCGCATGCCAACAAATTTAATTTAAATAAATAAATTAAAAGAAACCATTCACATACAAAGGTCTCGGTCTTGCTCATGATCATCCATACATGCAACGATATTTACGCATAAATAAGACTAGCATTCAATTCTTTAATCGTGCTTATTTAAGATAAATCACACTCGAATCAATTAATTTTCTTTAATTAATCAATTCTTTTATCTTAAATCCCTTTTCTGAATTTCCTTGAGATTCTCATCCATCATAATTTTAAACAAATAAATTCATTTAAAATTATCCTTGTACGTAACTTGTACCTTGGAGGCAACCCGGTGAATTCCCATTTATTACGCAGATGTTAAATTAAACACATATATATAAAACACCTATCACGTGTTGTGCCTCATCTTTATGCTTGCACCATTGTACATGTCTCAAGGGTTTGTATAATATAATAATAAATTTTAATAAATCTGCGTAATTTGGGTGAGTACACGACGTGTAGTTCCGACTACACGTTATGTACTTTTCTTCCCCATCCATCCGAAGCACATGCCCGAGGACAGGGCGTGTTAATATACTTCGGAAATTTTCGGAGTAGACGACGTGTACAGTGGGACACATGCCGTGTAGTTTCCGTGTTACACGGTTTCCAGCCGGGCATGCCATGTACGGAGTACACGACCCAACCCTAACCCGAAGGGACTACACACCGTGTTCATTGGACCACACGGTGTGTATTCCGGAAACCGTGTGCCACCTATTTCTGGTGAACACACGGTGTCTTAAATTCTTAGAAATAATCCAATACATGGCCTGATTTGGCGGACCAGTCAATGCATTGAACCTAGACTACACGACGCGTACTTCCAAATACACGTCGTGTATTCTGGTGTTATGCGGCCAGAAACGTTTGGCTCCTCCGGATGAGTTTCTCTATTTTATTTTAATCAAAATTAAAAGAAAAATTCGATTCTGTGAGGTGAACGAGAAACAAGGGAGGAGGAATAGATCTCGATATTCAGATTTCCAGAATGATTAAACTTGAATTGAAATAACTAAATTATTAAATGCATAAATTACCAACAAAAAACTAAATAATTATAATCAACGATATGACAGCTCTGATACGACTTGTAGGTTTTGGGCACAGCGGAAGTGCGTTGGTGG
This sequence comes from Viscum album, assembly GCA_963277665.1. NCBI lineage: Eukaryota > Viridiplantae > Streptophyta > Magnoliopsida > Santalales > Viscaceae > Viscum > Viscum album. The sequence goes on from OY728127.1 coordinate 809,254,536, forward strand.
GTTTTCACAACTTTAATTTTAACGTTAAACAACGTTCAATCAGAGATCCGTCACGATATAAAACGCCAAATCTTCAGAATATAACAAAGAACGAAAAAAAAGAAGAGTCTCGGAACCCTTGAGGAGGATCATCATATGTTGATTATAATTAATTTAATTAATTCATAAGAATTACCTCGTTGGAATTCTTTCTTCGTTGATGTGTCCAGTCACGATTCGGTGATCCACCGTTGCGTCGTAGAATCCAAGTGTAGGATTCCTCTAGCGGTGATCCACACATGTGTCACGTATCTCCGGACGTCGCCAAAGGGATCTTCGGGTGTTAGCGCGGAAGAACCTTCACTTGCAATGTCCGCCTTCGACCGCCTTGATCCGGTGGAGGATCTTGCTCTCGTAACTTGAGGGCGTTCTTGGTGGAAATGGAATTCTCTCTTTGGCTTGAGTTTATTTCCAAATCCGTTGTTCACAACAATGGATCTCCAAAATGTTGGGGTTGCGAGGATATTTATAATCGGGTTTGAGGTTAATAGAGTTATGACAATAAATAAACGCGTTACGCGTTTTATTTATTTCATTAACTCTTATTGAAAACCCCCATGTAGAATTATTAATTCCTTGACATGCGCCCACACTGATTATAATAAATATAATTTATTAAAAAAATATTAAATCCTCAAAATCCCAACTGGAAAAACTACACGGCGTGTAATAATTAATACATGGTGTGTACTTGTTTTCCATAAAACTACACAGCGTGTATATTTAATATACACGGCTTGTACTTTTATTTTCCATTTTTCTCCACCACATTTATTAGACCTTGAGTAATGACTATTTATTTCTTAAATAAATGTAACTGCATTACTCGCTAATAAATATATTATTTCTTCCACAATATATTCTATCAAATAACTATTGTCAAAATAAATGCGATCACACATCCTTAAATAATTATTAAACCACAGTCGGGAATAATATTTATTTAACTTGTTAAATTAATATTTAACTGAGATACATGGACACACTTAGTTTGTGACCCTCTAGGCCTCTTTCTCAGTGGCATTAGGCTGAGCCTGCCTAAAGTCCAAGGTTAGCATCTAGAAACACTCCAAGGAACCCATAGAGAAAGAAGTTAACCCCGCAATGAAATGTCACCTCCTACGAACGCTTACCATGTAATATAATCCCTTTGTCTCGATATCTCCAATCAAGCGGGTTGCATGCTAGTGCCATCAACCCATGTGCTTGATTATTCTTTATTTGACTTCCCGGAATTGAACTTTCCCATACCTTACCATGGCCATGGATTTATTTAGGCTATATCAATTCCATCATAGGGCCTGAGATATATACTTTTGTTATGGAACGAAAGTGACAAATCCTTTCTCGCATTATCTATTAATGCGATATTACTCGTGATGCACCCAACGTATCCTACCTCGCTGCGAACAGTGTATCGTCACAGTTTTCGTCAATACATCTAAGTGCACGAGTTGTAATACCCATTAATAATAATCTTAAAGTCTAAGGACCAATACACACGTCCGCATATAGGAACATACAATGACACTATGAAATGTGGATTTCCTACTGGCGGGTCTCGTTCTCATAATATCCTCCTGGATATTACCAAGGGCGCACACCATGAGAAGGTGCCTCAAAGTTGTATGAGTCCTCACCCATAATGACCTTTATTATTTGTGTCCCTCAAATAATATCATCCGGCCATAGAACATACATTCAATAAGAGTGTTATGTCACTTTTAGATTCTCATCATAGCAGGGATCCGCTACAACCCTTTAATACAACAGCTATCCTTAGGAAATTATCACATGACATGTCACGCAGAAGAACAATCGAGATGTGATAAGGCTTTTATTTAATGAATAAAGTACAAAGTAGTTGGTTCTAGACCACCAAATCCAACATTTTTGTCAAGATAATGGTGGAATTTTCCCCCACACATAAAAGAAAGATCCTATTTTTTAACCATGTACAAATTTTATTCCTTCCAAAATTATCACAAGAGTGAAAATAATTCTTTTCCTTTTTTCCCTTCATATATATCTTTCTTTATTGTCTTCTTCTTCTCTGGATTCAATTCTTAGGAAAAATAATAAAATAATTCACTCTCTAATTTGTTAACACGTGATACTATGTCCTCATATGATGATAATACTTATATATCTCACGTTGAAATATTGGATTAATCCCACTAAATAAATGATCATTTGTACTCATTGGATTACGTTCATTAAGGCAGTTAACATTCCTTCTGCTAGGTTCCATTTCTAAATTATTCTATACTCTCGATTAGTCCATGTCATTATGAAACATAATTTAAAATTCCAAAACTAGTGAAACACAGAAATTGATAAATTTATGCATAACAAGTCACACAATCATAAATGTAGTCCCCTTGGGGTATCTTTATTTTTTACTACTTCATAGGGGTTTTTATGTAAAATTTGAATTATCCTAAGAATATCCCTTAGAAGTTTCAATCCAAGTGTGTATTAAGGATTTTTTATACCACCTGCGGATTATTGGGTCACATCTAGTTTAAACTTTTCATATTTGTTACCCCTCAGTATCTCTGTGCCAAAACCATGTCAACTTGTAGTATCAAGACAATTTTGTTTTACTAGGAAAACCTCATAATATATTCCTTAATAAAACATTAAAATGGTATAATATAATTCTCCTAAATTTATATCATTTGTTTATCTTTCTTATTATATTTCATCTTAATCTATAGTCTAAGGATTATACTAAATTCCCCTGATTACAATAATAATGACCCCGAACCTGGTAGCCTTATATTAGTGCCTTAATTTATAAAATTTTGATAAAAAAAGTATCAAATACCAAAGGGAAGATCAAGATATCAGTTTAAGAAATCTAGATACATATATAATAACAATTTTATATTTTGAATAGAAAATATAACATGACACATAACATAAAAATGAATTGTATCCTTGAGAACTCATTCTAAGAATTATTTTTCATATCTTGGGAAAAGGAAAAAAATAGTGATCTCAAATGGTTAGTAAGGGTTATGTACAACAAAATATATCATGAGTTAATAATTAATAACAAATATAAAATGGTATGAAAACTAAACATATATTCAATTTAAATAATATAAATTCATGAATTCATAATGAATAATAAATTTGAAAATTTAATAATGGAATGCACATGGCATTTAATCAATGATCTAATAATGAAATTAATCTAGAGATAATGTAGCTGTGAATATATCATAGATAATAATAAAAATAATCAACAAATTACTAATAATGGAAACATGTAATTATTGGATTCTAGGATCTCAGACATCACGATACCTCTACTATCAAGACCTTTCATAAGGTAGTTTAAACTATTAGTAGAAACATGTTTAATTTGGCCAACTTATTTATCTCATGAGACTGAAAGATGTGGTAAGGGGATATATAATGTCAATCCCTACCCATAACTTCATGTACAAATAATTCATCACATATTTAATAATCTATTTAATTCATGAATCAATATTACTTATCATCAAATATATTTATTGAATAAAGGATACATATTTATAAATAATTCCAATGTTATTCAAATAAATTTCAAAGTAAACACCATATGTAAAGATGGAATTTGGTTTAGGAAATAATCATATTCATTATATAATAAATGTATATTTTATAGAAATTCTAGGTCCAATGAAAAATGTTCACATGAACTAATTGTTTCAATATAAAGTCAACAATCACAAATGGAAGTGAGATTGTACAATAATTTTTACAACTTGGTAATTTTTAAGTAAAATCCCAATGGATGGAATAAATCAAATTGATACTTAAAATACAAATAATTATTGATGGATCATGTTATTAAAATTCACAGGGGAAGTATATACACCATATAAAAGTGAATTGGTGAATATTAACAAGTACTCCTCAATAGAATTAGAATGCTAAGCATTCCCTTACCTCATGCTTTCTATTAGTTGAACATTTTTTAAGCTCATATATAATGGTTTTAGGGATTTTATTGACAAATATAAAAACATAATCACATATATAATATCATATATTATTTTCTTGGAACATCTTATGACTCGTTTGAGAATAATAATTTATTATTTTTAATTGTTTAGGGTGTTAATCGCCTTGTTTTCTCATTAGTTATTTGTTATGAAAGTAACGATTATTGTGAATATTATATAGTAATATCAAACCCAAAAAATTAATCATAAAAAAATAATCATATTTATAAATTAATTATACCTTTAAAACCAATCATTATAATTTTTTATCTGAAAAATGATGTACGTTACGATCATGGGGTCGGTAAGGCATACATAACCATGATTAAAATTTTCATTTTTCAATGATCATTACATAAAGGTTATAAGAAATATTTTTTCCTTCAATAATAATCATGATATCATAAATAAAATATTAATTATTTAGATATACATATTTAAATCATCCATGTGGTGTGGTGATGAAAAGAGAGTCACATCCCTTCGTAAAGGTGGTAGCCCACATGCCCACAAACGATGTTTTCACATTTAAGTGAGTGAATTGATATGATTATAAAAGAATTATATTATATTTTAAGTAATGATATATGTGTCATAAATATAATAATTATGTCATTTATATCATATATAATAATTAATATTATCTTTATCTCTTTCCTTGTAATGTGTTAATAAAAGTCAAATCATATCACTTTGTGAGGCAGCAATTCACCATACACACAATCGATGTTATTGTTTCCCATACATAATATACCATAGAAGTGTTTATATGTTATAATGATTCCATAGGTATAATTATGTTATATATATATCATATATATACTTTATATCCATCATCATAAAAACTATTATTATTGGTAATGGAAAAAATGAATTAATCAGTTCGTGGTGTGGTAGTCCACAACACACACAAATGATAATTTCAAACCCAATTTGATGGAAGTTGGTATTTTTTAAAGTAATTCAATTAATATAAAAACAAAATAGTAAATGGAATATTATGATTTTATTATATCATCATGGATTTACAATAATTTAAGGAGGTGGATAAATAAATTAAATATAAAATTCATTGAAAAACATTAAATCTTCATCAGTTATCCTCCTTAGGTCTATAGTAAAGCCTTTCATGGTTGGATTTCAAGAAAAATTGAGGAATCTAGGATTATTAGAGGGATATTGGGATGTGATTTGGTTTGGTATTGGGAAAACCAAAGTGGCGTGAAGGTGTGAAGAAGAGGGAATAAGGTGTGACCTTTTATAAATGAGTCGAGTGGCTCACTTATAATTTTTTTACTAGAATCAATCATACCCATTAATTTTTCATGATAATATAGAAAAAAATAGTCCATTATCAAGTATAATTTAGATAATTTATAAATATATCATGAAAATCAGTGTTTTAATTGTTGTTAGGTCATTTTAACCCTTTTTATCTTAGTTTAACATCCTTGTAATCCCAATCTTACATTAAATATGGTAATTAATTTTTATTATTTTCGCTAATAATTTGTGTTAATAATTAATTTTAAAATAAAATATTTTATAAAATATTTTCATTCAAATTATGGAATCAATTTTTAAAAATTAAATTGAATGAAGTGGAAATTTTTAATTAAAAAATAATCCTGCAAACCCAACAAGAAAGAATGTTTTAATGGGAAATTGCCCAAAAGTTTTTCAATGATTTAGATAAAAAATCTATAAGAAAATCATTAAATTATCTATATAGTATAAATTCATTAATAATTTAACTAAATTTAAATAAAAAATATAATTTTATGTAACAAAAAATTTAAATGAAATTTCACATTCTAATGAAAATTTAGTATTTTTCATTAGTCTCCCAAAAATAAATATTTTCAAAAAAAATAAAAAAATATTCACCCTAAAGAAATTTTAGTAATTTGATTTTAAATAAATGAATTTTATTTTTGAATAATATTATCCAATTTAGTAACCAATTATTTTTAAATTATGTGTAGAATCAGAAAATTGATCATCTTTTAAAAAAATATAGTTTTTTCATGAAATATTTATTTTTATTTTAAATGATTCTCATTTTATGGTAATAAATAGATAACGAATAAACATGTGTAAACTATATAATTTAAAAATTTAGATAAAACTATTCATAACCACCCTTTAAATATTCTTTTGATCATATTAAACAATTATATTAATTCTGTAGTGTTTTTTTGGAAAAAATAGGCCTTGTGTGTAACGCAATCCATTGATGAAAATAGTTTTTGTGTGTAATGAAAGTTAAACTCAGTATTTCTTGTACTGAATTCTATTGAAGAGATTGAATAAATATATTATAATTTATTTATGTGTTATATTCCCTTCTATTATTGGGGTTGTGTGTCATACATGCTATCAAATATGATGCTAACATTTTAAAATCTAAAGATGTTTAGAGGGAGAGATTCCACACCTCATAAATTGGACATACACTAATTGGTTGTCCCCATTTATAGGATGTGTAATTTTTTGATGGAAACCCCATAATTTGGCGTGGCAATGATCTATATAAATATATTATATATAAATATATATAATATAATATAAATATTATTATATTATTTATATATCTATATTGTGTGTATATATATACCATTAAATGGATATCCCATCTTTTCTTGGTACAGACCGAGTTATTCAAGAGTTTCCATCTTGACCCATTTAACCCATTGAAATACCTAATTATTTTCTTGGGATATGCATTATATCCAAATAGACCATATAAATTGGTAAAAAAAATTCAGAAATTTAATTTAATGGTCTAGAATTACAAAAAAATTATGTTTTGGGGGATGTATAGAAAATTAATTAAATATTTATTAAATAATTTTAATGAATTAAAAATAAAATAAACTTGATTTTTATAAAATCAATGTTTTCATATGAAATATAATATCTTGTTTAATGATCATGAGAAAATACTGACCCATACATGCCTTATTTATTATTTAGTTAATTTAATTATAACATTAATATTTTAAAATGCAATAATTATTTTATTTCGAATATCAATACTTAATTACTCCATTTTTAATTTGATGAAGGGTCTATGTTCCCACATTTAATTAATAAAATATAATTTCTCTCCCTGAGTTCCACTCACATGAATTTGAGTATACATTGTAATGATCAGAGGATTTTTTTGGAAAAGTGATTCGAGTCCACATATAGTGTAAACCAAACTAGTGAAGTGCATGAGTGTTGAGGGAGCATAAGTATAAGTTAGGAATCAGATAAAGGAATTACACCAAGGTCAAAATTAATCCATTAATCACATGATGGTTTAACTAATTTTTTTTGGCTAATGACCACATCATTATTTTCTTATTTTATCATGGGGATTATTTATTATTTTTTGATTACTTATTATGCGAGATAAAATAGTATTATAATAAAAAAATCATGCATATATAAAAATAACATGTGATATAAATAATTTTAATCTCATAAGATGGTTATATTGTGAGTGCGATCATATAGAACATACATTTTTAATAGAAAAATATTTCATTAATCAGGATGACTTAACAAATCTCTCATAGAAAATATTATGTCATTAAATGTCTTAAATCAATTGAATTCGGGCACAAAAAACTCTTTGAGGTGATATTAATCCATATTTGAGGGTATACCTTACTACCAGGGCGTTATTATGAGATCTATGGGTCGAGTTTACTATTTTTTGAAGTATTGGATTATCTATAGCTAACTTACTGCAACATTATAGTCAATGTGATGGGAATTGAAAGGTAATCCTCTATAGGATATAAGAATTTACTGAGAAGGTCAAGGATCTACTAGTAAATGTGTTTAGACTATCGTATTCCTATATTAGACTCTTGGAGTTATGTCAAGGCCATATCAGAGGCAATTAAGAGAGGTTTAAGGATCCTTTCCAGTAAAATTCTCAAGCGTTTGAGTAGTTTGAATCTAGTAGTTGAGGGTTATTAGGACTTGATAAAATTATTGGAGACTTTTAAAATTAATATTTTGAAAATTTCTATGGGTAATAAATATAATGTGTTAATATGATAAATTTAATTAAGATTGAATAAATCAAAACTCCCACAAATTCAATTTCACTCTGATCAATATTGGATATGTAAAATATCTTATCCAGTCATAACTTCCATGAGATGTACAGGAACCTGCACATCGTACTGCACTAAGATATGGATCATTATGTTATGGAGTCCGAACATCCTACCTATCATTATAAGGGATAAAATATTGAAGATAACGATATATATAAGAAGAATATGGATGATGAAAAAATGTTTAGTGCTTTAAGTTTTCACCTATATATATTGAGATATAGAAAATGAAATAAGAAAAATATTGTTTTCAAATTATTTCTTATATCCATGAGTTTTTCAATGAGAGAGATATGGAAGAAAGATATGTGATATCTAGTGCTTTGTACCAATGATTACTAGAATAAGTGAATCTAGTATGACCACATATACTCAATATGATTGGGTAAATTCAGAGATTTGAGTCCATTGGGTGAAAACTGAAATGAGAAGTAGAAAAAAAGCTCATTATTTCCTCTCAACCCCATAGATACCTGACATTCATTGTTAATTATTATATGAATAACACAAATTAGTCTCTACCATATTTATTGGATTCAATTTTCCTATATGATAAGGATATTAAGAAATCCAACACATTAATCCTGATATTGAATAAGAAGAATAATTGTATGGAAAAAGTGTAAAAGGAAATATCCTAATCGTAGGCATTAATGTTCCACCCTTTAAAAAAAGAAAAATAATTAAAGGGAGATAAATGAGTAGGATGAAGTCTAACATTCATGTGTAAAAAAGATAAATTGGTAGAAAAATTAAAAGTTGAGAAGAAAAATAAATGTGATACATATGTTTTACTTATGTATTTCATTGAATATAATATATATATATATATGATGGGTTTTTGAAATATCATGTAGCTCAAAAATTTGTATTTAATTATAAAAACAATTAATATTCAAGATGATTGTAAAATATGAGGTTCATCTTTATATAAAAAATGGTGTGAGAGTATAATAATTAGTTTTTGTGTATTATCATATTGCATTTCCTAGGGGAATGGTTCTTGTATTATGTAATTTTTAGTATATGCCATGTGTTCCAGAAAAATAATTTCAATTTCAATTTTAGACACTATGGGATTTTATTTTAAATTTTTAAATAAATGTTGTCTTATATATAACCAAAATAACATTTTCTAGTTTAAGTATATATAACACATAATTAATATGTTCCTTACTATTACATATGTAATCCTTATTTATAAGACAACATTTATTTAAAAATTTAAAATAAAATCCCATAGTGTCTGAAATTGAAATTGATATTATTTTTCTGGTACACATAGTACATACTAAAAATTACATAATAAATAACCATTCCAATTTGGTGGATTCCCAATTTGAGAATACAATGATAATTATATTATTTTGTTTCTTTTTAAGGAGACAAGATCACAATCGAGGAAAAAGTTTATTCTTCAGAAGTTTCATCTATTAAGGGATTTTACTCAAAGAGGTGAAGTCATGGTTAACAGGGTATCCATTGAGGATAATGTGTAAGACCCCCTAATAAATAATTATTTTATAATATTAACGATACACATTTCATAGATAACAGGTTGAGAATTTTTAGTACATTGCCTTAGTTAAAGTGGGAGTGTTGTGAGTGGGTTCCCTATCCCCAACTCCTTTATTTACTTTTATTACAATTACATTTATAAATTTTCATATACACATGTTTTCATACTTATCATAATAGTGATGATACTTCTTCATCCACTGTTTACATGGTAATTTCCTCAGATTACATGTCGTATGAAAATGTCAAAGTAGTTCCTAGAAATTATTAAGACCTTGAGATATTATTAGAGTAATTTTAAATTTATGTCCTATAGTATAGATACATCATACTAACGGGGAATTTATTATGTCTGAATATCACATGATGGGCAGATCATAGGCATTGAGACTTCTTCTCAAGAATATTCCACTTGGAGATCATTATTTGACAAAATCATGAAGAATGAACTGTCAATATGAACACCACATATCACAGGTCTCATAGGTTGTTCATATATATAAACATGTGTATAGATCTCCATAATTGATATCATTAACGATGTGTACCATTTGATATTATACATTGATGCTAGAAAGAAACCATGACAATGATGTTATGGAATGCTAGCTTGTGTTGGGTGCATCATTTGATTTTTGGAATTAGTTTAATAACAATGATAGAATTTATCACTTCAGAGATAAAGAAGAGATATATTCTAGAACTATACCAGTCAAGATAGTTGTATGTTAATAAAATCTATGAACATTATACATGAAGTTATGGCCATTTGGTAAGTTCAAGAAATATATAAGGCATCAAGAGGATGCTAACACAATTGAGAATCTTTCATTATAATATATCACTAGATAAATATATTTTATTACAAATATAATGTCTATAGAATATATTCAAAGATAAAACTTTAATTTTATCCAAAGGGTCCATGATGGGAATCTAGAATCAACTATTAGTTTGTGAGATGGAATCAGTGATATCGAGGTAAGGACATATAGGTTCACACACTATGTGTATCCACAAGTTCCACCAATTTCAAAGAATAGGGGTTTGGGATAAAGGGGGCCACACATGTGGGGGTCGGTGAATGTTGGAGAGTGTGAAATAATACACAAAAATACTCATTTATATTATTCATGTATAGAATAATAAATACGGAATTTGTATCTCTATGTATCCATGACATGTTTTACTATAAAAGTGAATATGATAAAATATAATTTTTTGAATGAAGATGACAAGATCAAGTTTCTAAAATTATTTGGGGAACTTATGAGACAATTAAATGATTCATTTTCAATCAAATAAGATGTATATGTCATAAAAGTGAGTGATAAAGTATTTTGACCTTTATAACATGTTTAATTAAGAAATAAGCGTGTGCAAGTTTCCAAAATGAAGGTTATTACTTTTAATGAACAAAATTTAATATTTGGAAATTATAAACTATGTATATAATTTAATTTTAGAATAAAGAATAGTGAAATTAATACTTTTATTGAAATTAGTGTTCTAATATTAGTTATTGAAATATCTAGAGTGAGAAATTGAGGGATGAACAAGGTTGGATTGATCATGTCTTCTCGATTGAGTCCCCAAACGTGACACAATCAAAGTGACATCGTATAAATCTCTAATTTCAAATTATAACACCTAGGAATTGATGATTCAAAATCAAAGAGATGTGGTTCATGAGTGGATGATACAATAGATTCCCATATTGGAACCTCTGATCCATAACACATCAATGGTGAGAGAATCATATATTTTTAAAAAAAACATAGTATCAATGACAGTTTCATTCTATTTGTTTTCATGATTAAATTTAATTGCATGTGAAACATTAATAAATTTGTGAAAGGATGTTTTAAGATTCTATTTTTTAAATGTTAATCCAAACCGAAAATATTAAATATTTTATTTTGAACACATCTATTGTACCCCAGGTTCATTCATGAACATGTGGATAGACAACCAGATTAATCTATACATTGATTTTGTGTGCTTTTGGTGTCCTTTGTCTTCATCACACACTTCTCAAATCTGTTTTATTTTATAGAATTATTTTTTTCTTCTACCTATTCTTCATATTTTATTTAGTTTCCATGAATAATGGGTAGAAAATATCTCAACTCCAAAAATATATGTAATAAATTCGAATAAAAAAATCAAAGAAGATAATCTTCCACTATAATACCAATTATTAGACCCACAATGGAATTTAGTGAGATATTATCTGAGAGGGGGGGGGGGATGAAGGCATGAGAAACATTTTCTAATACCTGTGAAACCTTAAACTATCACTTACCTAACTGATATTGTCATCACATTTTAGTAGGGTCACACTTGTGCTCACTTTTTTTAGTGATGATATGATTGATTGGTGAACATATCTTAGCCTTTTTCGGATAAGTTCAATGATTACTCAATAAAAATAACCTAATTTTTGTCCTCATAATTATATGTTAATCATTAAAAAGAGAAATAATAATTTTATATGGTTCTCCTACAATGGGATATGTCAATGGGGCTCCCATTGACCTTGTGCTTATGTGATACAATTAAAAAATAATATTTCAGTGGTGGATTTAGGCGAGATCACTCACAATCATAGGTTCAATCCCCATTTATTACTTAATGGTATTCTCACTTTTAGCCATGGTTCATTCCCTTTTTCCTCTTCCATTAATCACAAAATTAGATGGAAAAGATATTTGGAACATTGGAAGATCCTTGATATCAGTTTCTAATTGTTTTCACAGTGATTAGTTCTACTTGATCTTCCCACTACTATTTAAAAATCTCATTATGAATATAATTATTAAAGAATATTAACTTTAACAATTGAACTAGTGTTCAAAGAATATTGATATCCATTTATAGGATCTACAATGAGTTCAAATCACATTATATACTATTTATTTTATGTGAGTGTTAAAAACTAACTTACAATTAACTCTAAATTATTTCATGAAACTCTTGAAGTTTTGATAATCTCATCACTTCTCACGTAATATTTTCTATATCCAGAAACTCCACAATTTTGTATAACATTCATTTAGTCAAGAAACTCTTAAATTATTTGATATATTATGAATTTTTTGAATCTCCCTTGGTCCATATAGACACATGTTTCTTTCATCTCACATCTAATGATTCCATTACTAGTTAACTTAAGAAATGATTTTTTTTAAATTTTTTCATAAATTTAAAGTCTCTTGATATTTGTTATGTTTGGATACTACTGATGATGGGGGTATCTGAAAATTTAAAAACATATCTAGCCCTTTACAAAACTTCCTTGATTGGCATCAACCTTTCTCAAAACATGGGTGTGGTTGACTAGCCATGACAGTTGATGTTGGTGTGGTTGTGTTGGAATGAAAAACTAGATGCGGGGAGATTGACATGCGAACCAGGGTGAATAGACCTTGGTGTATGGAAATCTGTATGTAGAGATAAGCACATCGACATGAGAATGCATATATAGGAATGTTAACCTGGGTGAATTCATGGATTTTAAGAAGACTACATCATAAAAATCCAACTTCAAACAACCATAACATTTGATCTGGGTGACTTTTTTGCCTCCATGTCTATTCAATGGAAATATTATGAAATTAACTAATCCCATTTCTATCAGGTTACACAAAAACAAGTGTTTTCAATATAATAAAAAGTTCCTACATAATCATTAGAAATGAGTTTTATGGTTTATATACTCTATTTCATCAGTAATGTTATATATATATATGGAACACTCCTAAATTGAGGTTCTCACCACCATGTCCCAGTATTGTGATTTTTTTTTAAGAATTTATATCCCTTTGTTTGTAAATAAAAATATAGAACATGGATATCACAATTATTTCTACTTCATTTAGAAAGTAACTTGTCCTCCTTCTCTTGACATATCTCCTTTGAATGAGTACAATATCATGGATTCCTTAGTAAGGTTCATGCACTATGGAAAAAATGCGTATTTGCAATGGGTTATTTGCGATGAGACCCTCTTCTCGTCACAAATAAGCAGTTATTTGCGATGGGGTGATTCTTCTCGTCGTAAAAGGTTCGGCGCAACTTCTGCGCCGAATCATGAGAAGGGTATTTGCGATAGAATTTTATAACTATTGTAAATACCCTGCGACATTTTTTAGTATTTGCGACGAGCGATCAATCGTGTCGCAAATAGTATGTTGGCGGGTTAGTATTTGCGACGGGACCCATCACATATACCTTTCGATCCGGTTAGTATTTGCGACGGACCCCATTGTAAATGCCACTACTTGCGATTGGATACCCATTGCAAATATTCCCGTCGCAACTAATCTAACCTATATACACCCCCCATATGTTTTTTCACTCACTCCATCCCCTCTGCCTCTCTACTAAATTTTTTTTCTCTCATTTTTTTTTCAAAGTTTAAACTTTTAAATCAGAACATAATTCGCAGCTTAAATCTACTGAAAGCTTCAGTTTTAAGGTTTTTATCTATTTCTTTTATTTTTGAATTATTATTATTTTTTAGTTATAATTATTGTTAACTAACAACATTTAAATTAAATTAGAATTAATTAGTATTATTTTAAAGTCTTTTTTTTACAAATAATTACATGTGATTAGTATTAATTTTTATGAATGAATAGTACTAGTAATTATTATTAATTAACAATCATTAGTGATAATTAGTGATAATTTGTGATAATTAGTCATGATTAGAAGTAATTAGTCATAATTATTAAAAATTAGTAATATATATTAACAATTGGTAATAATTCGCAATAATTATAAATAATTAGTCAAAATTAATAATAAATAGTAATAATTAGTATTAATTATTAATAAATATTAATAAATAGTAATAATTAATAAAAAGTAGTAATAAATATTAATAAATTGCAATAAATATAAACAATTAGTACTAAATTATAATAAGTAGCAATAATTAGCAATAATTAGTAATAAATATTAATAAATAGTAATAATTAGAAATAATTAGTAAAAATTAATAGTCAATAGTAATAATTAGTAATAAATAGTAATAAATAAAAATAAATTGTAATAAATAAAAATAATTAGAAATAATTAATAAAAATTATGATCCAATAGGATTAATTATTAATAATTATGATTAATTAGTAATGATTAGTAATAATTTGTAATAATTAGGATTAATGAGTAATAAATAGTAATAAATAGTAATAAATATTAATAAATAGTTATAAATAGTAATAAATATTAATAACTAGTAATTACTTGTAAAAGTTAGTAATAAATAGTCATAAATAATAATAAATAGATAAATAGTAATAAATAATAATAATTAGTAATAATTAGTAATAATTAGAAATAATTAGTAATAATTAGTAGTAATTATAATTAATTAGGATTAATTAGTAATAATTATTAATAAATAGTAATAATTAGGATTAATTAGTAATAATTAGCAATAATTAGTAATAAATATAAATAAAGAGTAATAATTAGTAATAATTAGTAATAAATATTAATAAATAGAAATAATTAGTAATAACTAGTACTAAATAGTAATAAATAGTAATAATTAATAATAATTAGTAATAAATATAAATAGATAATAATAATCAGTAATAATTAGTAATAATTAATAGTAAATAGTAATAAATGGTAATAAATAGTAATAAATAGTATTAATTAGTAATAATTATGATTAATTAGGATTAATTAGTAATAATTGTGATTAATTAGTAATAATTAGTAATAATTAGGACTAATTAGTAATAATTAGGTCTAATTAGTAATAATTAGTAATAAATAGTAATAATTTGTAATAAATAGTAATAATGATTAAAAATTAGTAATACATAGTAATAAATAGTAATAATTAGTAAAAATTATAAATAAATAGTAATAAATAGTAATAAATAGTAATAATTAGAAATTAATAGGATTAATTAGTAATGATTAGTAATAATTAGTAACCAATAGTAATAAATAGAAATAATTATGATTAATTATTAATATTTATGATTAATAAGTAATATTTATGATTAATTAGTAATAATTAGGATTAATTAGTAATAATTAGTAATAAATAGTAATAATTAGTAACAATTAGTAATAATTATTAATAATTATTAATAATTAGTAATTAATAGTAAATAGTAGTAATAAATAATGATAATTAGTAACAAATAGTAATAAATAGTAATAATTACAAATAATTAAGATTAATTAGCATTAATTCGGATTAATTAGAAATAATTAGGGTTAATTTGCGATAAATAACAATGATTAGGATTAATTAGCAATAAATAGTAATAAATTAAAATAAGTAGGATTAATTAGTAATAATTATTAATAATTAGTAATAAATTGTAATAAATTAAAATTAATTGTAATAATTAGTATTAATTAGTAAAAATTAATGATAATTTGTAATAATTAATAGAAAATAGTAATAATTAGCAATAATCACTAATAATTAGTAATAATTAGTAATAAATACAAATAAATAGTAATAATTAGTGTTAATTAGTAAAAATTATGATTAATTAGTAATAATTAGGATTAATTAGTAATAATTATGATTAATTAGTAATAATTAGAATTAATTAGTAATAGTTAGAAATAATTAGTAATAATTAGGATTAATTAGTAATAATTGGTAATAATTAGTAATAATTAGTAATAATTTGTAATAAATAGTAATAAATAGTAATAAATAGAAATAATTAGTAATAATTAGTAAAAATTACTTATAAATAGTAATAATTATTAATAATTAGAAATATTTAGAAATAATCAGTAATAACCAGTAATAATCAGTAATATATAGTAATAATTAGCATATTAGTAATAAATCGTAATAATGAGTAATAAATAGGAATAAATAGTAATAAATAGTAAAAACTAGTAATAAATAATAATAAATACTAATAAATAATGGTAATTAGGAAATGCATAAAAAATGCATACAACCATCAGGAAAAGGTAAATTCTTACTAGTTGTTTGATTAAATTTTTCATTATTTTATCTACTATTTTTATGTTAATTTCCTTATCATTTTTATCTAACATATAATAATTTTTTTCACAGATCTTTTAGGAAGCCATTCTTTATATTCAACTATCTACTACACGCCACAAAATAGATAAAATTATTCTTTCTTCTAATGTAACCACATTTTTCATATTTATCATTGATTTTTATCGATCTGTCGGCACTGTGTATTGATTTAATGATGTTAATCGAAAATCCTTTCTCATTTTTGAAGGACTTGAGAGTAAAAGAAGCTCATGTTCCCATTGTGGTGACTTCTCCTGATATAATGGGCACATGAGCTTATTCTGCTCTTTTGACTTTCAACAACAGGAAAAAAATCAGCTATGAAAATTGAGTTAATATGTAGTGTTAGTACTTCGACATAGAATAAAAATGGAAAGGTGGTTACATTAGTAGTTAGGACTATTTTGAGACTTTGGGATGTGTACGAATCAACCACACTTCAATGTAACACACATTGTGATCAATATATACTTGGGAAGACAGAATGTGATGTGTCAATGACAGCAGTAGCAATAGTAGGAGGATAAGATGTGTCGATTACTAGAGCATCAACACCAGTGGAAAATGAAGTACACACGATGTCTGACTCATGGATTTGCAAGTTTTTTATACTATTGTGAATATTGTGTTTTTTATAATTTTATTATTTATCTGTTTTTTAAATATTTTATTCATTTATTATTTATTTATTTATTAATTTATTAAAATTATTATTTATTATTATTATTATATTTTTTTATATTTCTATGAATATTGGGGTTTTTATTATTTTCTTATTAATATTTTTTAATAATAATATCATTATTATTTTTAATATATTAACATTATTTTATTATTATTCTTATATTATTATTATTATATTATTATTATTATTATATTAATATTATTTATATTTTTACTATTTAAATTATTTTTTAATATTATTTTGTAATTATTATTATTATTTAATTTATATTATTTTATAAATAATATTTTTAAAATTTCATTATTATTTTTTTATGTTTTTTGCGAAAAGTATATTTTCTAATTAGAACTGATGTTTTTAAAATACTCGGTGAAAGTATTTGCGACGGACAATCACAAAAAAAAGTATTTACAACGCCAATTTCTCGAATAGGTCATTTGCGAAGGGATGCCATCACAAATGACCCATTGCAAATACCCATTTTTCTCATAGTGATAGAAAATATTTTTGTAGTTTAAACATATTCCCCCTACCCTTATATTTTTATTAGTTTGATGAAAGTCGAATATTATTATAAGGTTACATAGTAAAGTATTCCCACATTACTCAAACATTTGGTTGGATTTTGGAGATGATTAGCTAGTGGGAAGATGCTTGCCAAAAGGATTTGGGGTTGATGATACTTGAAAATACCATTACAACATTCAAGAAAATGTGGATGGAATCTTGTAATATTACCCTTTGATTACACAAGAAGAGATACTTTTTGATTTTTGGATACTCATCTACTCATGTTTCATCACTCTTGGAATGAATCAATGGAATTATTCCTCTCAGCTATGGTTAATCTCTCTAGCTATTTTTTTTTTCTGACTATCACTTTATGGTGAACAATGAAACCCTCATAATGTCATAACCATATAACATTAATCCATCTGAGCATTGAGCAATAAAAAATTAATACAATCACGGATCCAAACACTTGAGTTAGATAGATATCCTCTTGGTCATGGATTGTGAATGGGTATAGGATTATACATCATTATTATAACACTAAATTTGGTTTGTTTAAATGTTGATCATGATCTACTCTGGGGAATGAATTAGATATATCTACAGGTATAAATAATATCATTATAAATTTAGTATTGTATCATCCATATATAAAACATGATCTCATCCCAAGAGTTCCTTAGAGAAGGGTGTTGGAATAAACAACATCATCATATTGATATAGATTTTTTATTTATGTATATAACTTGATATCTCCATAGGCATGGATCATGGATGTCTATAGGAATAAACATGATAATTTTAAAAGTTTAGTGAGTTAGTTAGGATATAGTGGGAGATAATTCAATGTCATGTGGATCACAATGGAAATTAAGATTATAAATTTCAAGAGGGCTCAATCACCCTAGAGATACATCTTCCCAAATTTCACATGGATATTATGAAATTATATATTAGAGGGTATATATGGATTATCTATGTTTTTCATTGGTTATGGGACCTAGTGAGAACAAACTGTCTTCTTCTATGATTATTGGTAGGAACCATATGATTGGTGTCTTTTTATTTTATCGATCAATTTTTTAGGTCATATATGATTCATTCCCTGTAGGTAGAGACTCTACATTTTCCCTAGTATCACTTTGTTGGTTTTTTTTCAAGTGAGTATTATTTATCATTACCTAGGAGGTTTCACATAATGAAATTCATACAATCTTGGATGATATTAAAGGTCATACAACATTAACTAAAAATTGAGGGATACTTCATGGAATCATGGGTGATGAAAAAAAGAAATGAATAGAGTACCCAATGACACAAATATACAAAACATAAAAGAATGGTGAACTCTATTTAGGTTCATAGTTTATAGACCATTATTTCATGTGTATTATATTCATAATATGATGATCATCTAGGATAGAAAATTTAATTTCATAATCATTCCTAAAAAGTGAGTTTGATGCCTAAATATTTAATATCGAGGGTATTAAAATTCACATGAATGTTCGGTTGATGGGAAATTTAAATAAAACATTTGGAAATTTCAATTAGGAAATAATGGTATCTGATAGATACCCAGGGTATGATAGTGGACCACACTCAAATGATGGGTTCTTGTATGATGATGTCAGGAATATGAATATTATATGACCATATCCTTGAGAAGAAGTCGCCTTTGGTTTGTAAGCCTTATTCTTGGTTCAGATGAAAATTCATGTTAAATGTGTTCATGAATATCTAAATAGGGGTGTTATTTATATTCAAATACACTAATTACAGATTCCATGGTTGTTTTTTTGATTAAAATAACTAATTAATGAGCAGGGGTTATGGGTGCATAGTAATTAATGAGGGTTTACACACACTAAATGTTACACTAATGTGTATTGGACACAAGTTCATAGAAATGAGATGAAATATATCATAACTATATCTTATTCCAAGACCCAGGGATTGAGTGAGAAAAAGTCATATATTTATAGAAACATATCTTAGGCCCATATGATATTTTTAAGATTTTTTTTAATTTTAATTTTCACTTTATCCTAGCCAATTTAACGAGTGACCTAGATAATGAAGATAATAATTTTTATAAAACTATACTTTATGGGTTTTCAACCAAAAAAGTCACATGAACTATATATTGATCATTATGAGTTATGTAATTTGGACCACTAGGGACTGTTGTTTATGGTTATAAAACATTATCCACATTTTTACAGGGTTTAAGGTCAGATAAAAGTGGCTACAAAAGGGTTGAGATAGTCAATCAGACAAGGGTAAGACAAAAATCTTAACATGAATATAGAGAATAATTATGTTATAGGTCACCTAATTAGGAGGTTTATAGAGTTTATGGTTCATAATTCTTGGAATATTTTTGGGGGAGATGAATGATGAATTATAGTGGAGTATACAATATATGGTATAAATTTCATTATATATCCTAAAAAAAGGGGCTTAAGCCATATGTAGTTATTATAATAGATATCACAGGAATCTATTTAGATAAAAAGAAGGGGAGTGCGATTTTTATTTCATGGAATGGAATGTGAAATAAAATTAACCCTATAGTTGTATCTAAAGAAACACATTGATGAATATCCAAATATGAACGTGGAGGTCCAAAACACCATGAAATTTAAGAACAATATATGAATTTTATCCTATTGTGGGGTCCATCAAACCATGCACCCATGCATGTTTCTGGATCTCATATAGGGGAAATTTGGGTCATATAGTATAAAAAACTTCATGAAGTTTAAGCACATAAATACTGAACAATATATCTTGTAGTTTGTCATCATTCCACTTGGATAATTTTTTTCTCTATTTTTTCTATCATAAGATGATGACTCATACCACGTTGTATAACATCATGTGGTAAGTAAATTATTGAATCCCTTATGATTAAACAAGGATATAATCTTGGTGAATTGTTTATGTCATGACCAAGATAATCCATAAAATTTTTATAGGAAAATACACCAATATGCATAGAATCTTTTAAGAAAAGAGGTTTATTTGGATTGGGTTTCCATCTTACTTCATGTTTTTACATAGAAAAAATGGAGTATTTTTTCTCGACACATATTGATGAATTTAATAAACTAATACACCAAAAATTACATTAAAAATATATCTCTCATGTAGGGGAGTTAGTCCATGAGAACAAGGTTAGTAAAATTATCATATGGTCTAAAATTAAGGACCATGTTTTTTGTAGTTTAATATCATGTGAAAAATACTTGGATAATGTGAATTTTATAGTCACAAAACTCAATATTCTATCTCGATCCTTCCATGTTTAGGGTATATAAGGGGTTTGATTCAGATAAAAATACTTGATACACCAATATATAGGTGGGAGATATTTTAATATAGCATATATTCACATATGACAAATCCTTTTCTACAGGGTCTCCACTCACAGATATGGATTGTATGTGAGAGGCTGAGGTTTTTTGGATTTTTTAGTTCTATAACGTTTTAGATCATGAAGAATGGACTATTATATGGTATTTTTTTCAATATAATTTGGTTGAAAAAATAGTATAGTTTCACCCTATCATTTTTCCATAGATTAAAATTTGATGTGAGTCAACAGATCTAATCACCAAGGGGAAATGTGTGATTTTACATGGAATTTACAATTGGTAATGAGATAGGATATCCAAGAATCACTAAATATCCTATAATACCTAGAATATTAAAACATTTAGTTATGATATATCATTCAATGATAATGATTATTATTATGTACATGAGGATAAGGGTCAAATAAACACCCAAGATAGAAGAGGTAGGATAAAACATAATGATAGTTAAAAAGGATCTTATACCCATAGAACAATCGATTAAAATAGAATCTATTTTTTGGGAAATTATAGAGAATAATTGTTCCATTATATATCATGTGTTAATATGAATAAATTCAAACAAAGTTACGATATATTGGGTATGTTAATGCGCCTTGTATGAATGTCAAGAAAAGAGCCCGACATGTATATAGGTTTTTGGAAAACAAAAAATATATGGAGAATAATTGTGGATGTAATTTTCATTGGGTAAATTAGTTCATTTATAATTCTATATCCTAAAACAATAATAATAAATCCAAAAAAATTATTATAATAATAGAAATTTTATATTGGTGTTGTCTGGTAGGTGGATCGAGGGATCGTGCACTAAAAAAACTTACACATACATAAATCTTATGTGTGGATAACAGGTCTCAAATATTCTACAAAATAGTACAAGGGCATATTAATGGTTGGAATCATTCCATCTAATTTATTATCATGTGACTAAGACTATGATTCCCACAATTAATAATGATTCACCTGAATCTTTATAATCACAGTACCAAAAAGAACATTTAAGACCATGTGGGCCATGCTCGATATGAGAAACATTATGCAATCAGAGGATAATTCACATCACTCAGGAGCACATGGTGGTGTAGATATTATCACATACCATGTAGTTTTCCGTAATTTTGAAATGAAATTTTCATATGGTTTTATGTCATGTGATAATGACACCATGTTATAAATTTTAACATTATGTGACCAAGATGTGAAAAAATTTAGTTTATCATCATGAAACTATGATGAAGTTCACAATGGTTTATATTCATATGTTTTTATATTAATTATAGTTATGTGAAATAATTCTTTAGAAACCTAGTGTTGTATTCAGCTATAATATGTTAACAATCCATAATCATTAAGGAATATACATTATTGGAGTACAACTTTTGTATATCATAAATTTCTTACAAGTTGGGTTCAATATTTGGAGGCTTATTCTCATGTATCATTTCATTTATAAGAAATATTACCAATTATAATTATAGTATGGATTAGTGGAAATAATTATTTGTTTAACGCCCATGTGTATGAGTTCTGAGGGAGTTCTATGTTTTGTACTGCATGAAAAAATTTATCATCAAGATGATATAACTTAACTGGTTACTTCTAGGATTTTTTATCATTATACAACTAATTTCAAATAGTTTTATGAATCTAATGTATATAAACATTTATGTGTATATACTCCAATATCCAATATATAAGAAAATATATGGCTACATGTTGATAAGTAAGAGCTATAGTATGATAATGCCAATGAAAATGAAGGAGTTTTTCATGCCAGGATTTTTAATCCTTATTCAATATCATTTGGAGAATATTATATAGGTACTTATTTAAATTCTATATATATCCATTCAATATTTAATGGTAGTGAGATTAGTGGTTGGATAAAAAATTTCACTACAAATATATTATTTTGATCTTGATGTGAAATTTTTTTTGTTTTTATTTTCCAATATCACGCGATGGATTCCAAATTTGGTAATAATGTTTGACTTTATAATTTTGATGATATCATTTTGGATAACTTCCCTAAATGATATATCCTCATAATATTTTAAAAGTAAACCTGTGGGAATAAGGCTATATTTGAACGACTTATGTGTAACTAAGTGATATGGCCCCATGGCATCAATTACATAATTGGAAAATGGATAGGATTATTTGGAACTTTTCAACAACTCTATGTGCTGATGAATAAAATTTCATTGTATCTTTCTATCATGTAATTTCAAAGTGAACTCTATAAATATTTTGATCAATGATGTTAATAAGTACCCATGCCTCTTGATTTGATGATATAACTTAGTTCCTAGTTAGTGAGAATTGTAGGATCCTGCTTGGACTTCCTACATAGTAGTGGGAGATTCTCCTCTTGCAATAAATCTTAGGTGGATTAAAAAAATCATATAAATATATGCCTTTATAATAATTAATGTTTTTATATAGGTTGAAGTTCACTGCTAATTTTATGACCTTCTCTCTCATATATCGATCCAAAAGAAGAATCCCTTATTGGAGTAAATATATTATATGGGACATCAATCCAATGATTGTATTAGTTTGTGAGGGTATTTTATCATATTTATCTAAAATAGGATGTATATCATTAATATATTTTCTGTAAGTCTAGATAAATTGAGATGCAACCCATGGTGTGTGATTTTGACAGATATTTCTTCTTGATTAGAATCTTCAAGTGATAAAGCTGTATTAGATAATAAATTGACATGATAATTTTTTGAACATAATATGTGAGATAGTTTTGGATTAAACAGAAATTATATCATCAACCCTCATACTTAATTGATACGGGGGATCAATTCCTAATTAAATTCATATTCTCCATTAATTATATTGATAAACAACATTGAATCAATTTTTTTATTCAGATAAAATCTGTATATTAAAGTGCAGTTCCATGACTACAATGGGAGGATGGTATTCTATATCATTTTTGATTCATGATTCTTGCAATGAGAAATAATATTGGGGAAAATTTTCACAGAGGATATATGAATAGTCAACATAACAACTCCATTTATCTTTACATTTTTTATTTTTTACCTGATGGGTTTTTGGTTTCATCATTAATGAACATTTAATATCTAATAGGGGAATATTAAATGGAGAAAACCTCTTTATCTTGTAGTATACACCATCTCACATACTAAGGTAGGGTGTGCTATGAGAAAATCCACAAACATCTTTTTTGGTCACCTTTTGAGATGTGAAAAAAATATCAAACTATTATAGAATGACTAGCCATCATGCTAGATGCCCCGTTAGAATTGGGATATTGGGGATATACTTGTGTGGATCAATATAAGAAACTAGGTGGACCTTATGATTATATAGGTATTTCATTATGTTTAGTACTATTAAGTTTAATGTAAGGTATTTCTTCTCAGCATATAGTTTTTAAGTCTCGATATTGAATATTTTCATTCTAATATGGTAGAGACTATTTTCATTTCCTATATCCCTATACATGAGATGAGGAATAACTAATCACTCCAAGCCTTTAAAAAAGTAAATTAATTTCCTTCCTTCTATATGAGGCATCAATCCTGATGGGATGAATAATTATCATTTGATCATTTCAAAGGCTTCATGAACAATTTCATACTAAAAATAGGTAAATCACTTCGTTATCATCCTTGTAATTAGTAATAACCTTATAGTGATGTTTTTTATGAAATTATCAATGCAGAAATGTAATACCTTGTGTCATATTAAATATTTTGGATTTTGAGTATGTAGAACACCATGGATAATCATTTTATTTTGTATTTTGATATAAAACTCATTGAAGCACACCGTGAAGGAATAAATTTCTATAATGTAACTCCAATACCATATTTTAAGGGATTAATATTCTTGTTGTGTTGTTTTAATGGATTATAATCTATACCAAGATTGGTGAGATGATCATTTATCTATTGATATTTGACCACCATGTCATCCATGTATCATTCTGTCATTCTCTAAATGAGAGGTTTGAAGATATGGTGCAAGTCATGTTTGTATGTGGAATCAATATTCTTCAGGCCAAATGGAATTTACTAATAGTAATATACCCATTTGGGGGCCTAAATTATATACCCTCCAGGTATTCATTTTCCATAAATATTTGGTTGAAACTACAATATCCATCCATGAAGGATATGGCCAGAAAATAAGTGGTCACATCTATTGGAAATTCCATGACTCGGTCTAGGAAATCATTCTTCTTTCAATTTTTTCTGATGTCCATTGAGTCGATGTAAATTTATATTTTCATATTTATATTTTTCACAAGGAAAATACTAAAGAAAAATTAAAAGAAATAAACTTCCTAGGTGAGGTTGGATTTTATGCATTTTTTAAAATCGACCTCCACTTTTTTAGTGTAGGACATGTACCTTATTTTTCTTACTATTGAAACCCCTATTTAAAATAATAGAGGCACAAATTTTTGGTGGAAACATTAAAATCCAATATTAGATATTTATAAATAACTAAAAATTAAGATATCCCAGGGCTGATTAACAAAGGAAATTTATGTTTCTTTTTTCCTTTGGAATCATGGAATCACTAATAATTATAGGTCACTTATCTTTCTATATACTAATATTTAATTTTTTATGTTCATCAATAATAGTAGAGATGACATCCTGAAATATATTAAGGAATTCCTTAAGATCATCCTATTTCATATTTCTCCTACATTAATGATAATGATTGTGGAATACAAAACATCACATTGTAATCTACAAGATTAAATGGGAATATTTTCATCTCCATTAAAATAGGAGGAGGTTAATTTAGATCCTAAAGATTCTAATACATGGGAATACTAAAAATACCCTCCTTTATCCTCACTATAATCATCAAAATGAATATTTTTGACATCATGTGACTCAAGTGATGATGTGGGGAAATTTGAGTAACCTGAAGATGATGGTGATGTATTTCCACTGAGGGAATTATTTCCTTTGTATTATTAATATTTATAGATGTGTTCAGCTAATGCAACTGATATCATGAAGACATGGATGGATATTCAAAAAACTTTTGATCATCTCCTTATTCATGGTTTATGTTTTATTATATTGACGATCCTCATATATATAGAATAAAAATTTGTCATATAGGCCCCCATGAAGTGGTGATCAAGAGTGAGATTAACCCATATGTACGGTGTATTTTTGTCTTCTTCTATTACCATTGGACACTCTATGAGGGTAGTTTCATATCAAACATATGATTAGAAATTGATATGTTTCCTTGATCATTCAAATGGGATATGCATGACCCAAGCACTTAGAAAACCTATGGTAATGTCCCTGATTGGATTCATGGGTAGAAAACAGTCTTTATCAAGTTCATAAAATAGTTTGAGAGGGGTTATTTATAGATTTTTTGGGGTTTTAGTTTTGGAATAATCATTTACCATTTACTATTTTCCCTCTTGTTTTTATAATCAGGTGTCCATATATTGATAGTCAAAAGTCATTATGGGGGTATTATCACTATTACACACTACAACTATCCCATTAAATTAATACTTGTGGAAATGTTGGTATGATGAAGTGACGTATTATTGAAAATGAAGAAATGCTCTTTCTAATAGAGAATTAAAATTTATATATTCTCGAATGAACATGAATTTAGTGTCAAATATGAGGTCTCTAAACTAAACATTGATATTGATTTAGTGAAGTGGTTTTTATATATTATTTTCATCCCCTTGGATCATCAAATTCAATAGAGACTACCTAGGAACATTTTATCCATATGGTAAATAATTCAGGACCTGTATGGGTTTGATATCAATGAAATTATAATTTAAATCCCAATAGAAATTGAAATCTTTGAGTTTGATTGAAATATATAGGGGTGTTATGTGTCTGAATATAGAGACATCCTAGTCTTATTTTGTGATGGATATGGTTGCGTGGGATTCTGTAGGGTTATTTTCTCCATGATACACCTCAGTGGTGGCATATTTTGTTTAAAAATTTTAATGGTATTAAAGGTAAATATTAAGAACATGTTGAATATCATTTAAAAGTTTAAGAGATTATATAATTGAGAGCTTGGATGGGATGAAGTAAAGTTGTTTCAGTATATCGTTCGTTGGGATTAGGGCTATGTGTTTCCCATAAAGAGGATATTCCCCGACTGGAGGATTGGAGTTCAAAGAAATCTATACTGGAAAATCATTCCTCAAATTATTAATAATGGGATTTTTTTGGATTGTAGGATTTGATGAGTTGACTATCTAATGTTCCAACTTTTGACTGTGAAATTTTACACTTTTCAACAAATCATCTGATATAATTATATTATAGAGATACTTGGATGATTTAGGAGCAAGTTAGTTCTCTTATTAAGCCTGTAGTAGTTCCTACATTTGGTCTTTGCAATATATATGGAATCACCAAATATGTTTCTACAATGTTGATATTCATGTTAACCATCTCTTCCTCAATGTCCCTGACCCCAATGACATCATTCCCTTACTACAGGGTTATATCTAGGAACTTAATATCATAAGAATCAACTTATGAAATAAAGTAGTTTTCTAATTTGATAATTTTGACAATTTTTTATTATAATTCATCATATGATTATAATTATTCATTATGGATATGTTCCTATCCTACCAATGATGGATATAAGAAATATTGGAGAGTTCAGAATAGTTTTGTTATCAATACATATTCCCCCATGTTTTTTTCATGTTTTTCCAGTAATCCTATATCATTTGATACTATGTTTGTTGGAAACTATAATTATGATGAGGTTGACCTAAATGTTTCCAATGGATTTTGGGTCTCAATATATTGGTTCAATTATTCCTTGGGTATAGTATGTTCCCATATAATCGGTTTCCTAGCCATCCAGTTATCAAAAAATTATACTCACATGATCGGGACTCCCCACCCTTCTCATTCAAATTTCAAAATTATTGTAAAGACACAAGTTAAATACATTTGTGTTTTTCCTAGTTTGACTTTCAAAAAAATAAACTACCTTCTAAAGTTTGTTTTTGAAGTAAAATCATTCATCAATATTATGTCACAACATCTAATGTTAAGGAAAATAATTAATTTTCTCATTGAGTCCAATTCATTAATATTTATATACATTTATAACATGATCATGTTACTTTCCATATTGGTAATGATGTACCCCATAACATTCTCATGTAATAAATAAAAAACATTACTCTTAAAATCATAATATAATGGATTAGTTTTCTATTTTAATCCATCCAATTTGGAATCTTTTTATTGTTTTTTCCATTAAAGGGGTTCCATGATATGATATTTCTTCGGATGGAGTCCCAATGGTTGACCCACCAAAAAACAAAATATTTGGATGACATTTGTTGGATTTTATCCTCCAAAATTTGATTGAAAAATTAAATAAATTGAAACTCACCATGGTACTTTAATAGAATCATTAGTGTCATTAATTAATCATGAATATTTTATATGCATATATCTTTTAGGTTCTCTTTTAGGAGTTTCATATTCAAGGGGTAATTTAGATCCTACAATCCTGTGATAATGTATGATACCCATACATTATTACACTTCAATTTTTTTGAGAGATCATGAATCCTCATCATTCTCAATATAGTACTGAATTGGAAGAATAATTTATTTCTAAAATCTTCCAAACCTATGATTGGGCTAGCTAGCATGTTACTCAATTTGAAAAATGTGGTCCATTTAAATTATTTCACAAATCACCTAATCTAAAATTCTTCTTAGTACATGAAAATTAAAATCATGGGGACACAATGAGACATAAAGGGAATAAAATATTTATATGGGTATCTAGTTCAATTTAATATTATTAATTTTGGGTTTTTATAGGTAGGTGAAGGAGTATTTTCATCCCCAAAATTAGGATATGGTTTTCCATCTATTTTCACCAGTGCACACCATTATTATATGAAATTAATTTGGGTATCCATAGACTAATAGATATGATATGTTCTTGAAGGATGGTTTTGTAGAAAAATACACAAGTGAATGTAGTTAGAAGAGCCTGATATAGTTGGTTTTCCTAGGTATTTTGTTGATATAATGTGTGATAGCTCACCTGGCATGGAATTTAATATTTCACTAGTTAAGGGAAATAATGATATTCTTTATCAATTATGATCAGATTCACTAGCCTCTTGATCTCATATCTTATTGGATGATTAGATTATACACTCATAATATTGGAATATTTCCCAAGTTGGGGAAATATATTAGAGGGGAAATATTTGTCTCCCCCTAGAAGTTTTACTATTTGGGAAAATATATCCTAATAAATCGAGAATTATGTTTCCTGAGTTCCTCTAACATAGATTCATATTATGTGAAAATTTTCTTCATAATTTGAGATCAAAATTTCTTTAGGTGGTGGGTAGGATATAATCACATTATTTTCCACTATATTGGATGATAAATGATGAAAATTCAGGAGTCGATTACACTATACATCTCCTATGTTTTGATCTTAATTTTGGTTTCAATAGTGCACACCATCCTTAAGTATTTCAATGAGGACCACACATTAATATATAACTACTCATTTTATTATTCATCTCTATCATCATACAATAAGTTACCTTTTGGGGAAAATGTGGATTAAATTCACTTACTCATAATATTGTACAATAATAACATATTCATTTGAATTATAAGGAAACCAGTCACCTTTTGCGTATTTTTTAATGGATTAACTATAATCCCATGGTATTTTACTTCATGAGGGACCATTTAGTATTACGACCCACGTGAGGTATTTTTTTATCCAGTGACCCCTTAATATTTATTTGTGAATTAGGATCTTAACAGAATCTCTTATTGTCTTTACCGTGAACTTCTCCAAAATGGGGGACGAGTCATGAAATGGGAGGAAATACGAAGGCCTCTCTTTTTAGTTCTCCCCCAACCAAATGTAAACTGATTTAACTATGGGGATGTTATGTAATAAATTACACATCCATATATTAATGGATTTTGATAATTCTTTGATCATTACATCTTGAACTGATGTGGGTTTTTTTGATCCTATGGGTGGTGGTTGGGGAAAATATACCTTAAACCTTTGGGATATGGATTCTATATTATTTTATCTATTGAGGTTATTATAATTTTCTTCATAATTTTCTAAAATTAATTATAAGAATGGGATATAAGAATAATCCATTTAATGTGTAAGCTATTTTAAATTGAGACACACTCTATGATTGTTATATTTGATTTCCTCAGACGGGAAGAAAAATCAGCATTCTTGGATTTTTGGTACAAGAGACTATTGATAGCCCATTTTTGCCATGCATGTTGTTTCTAAAATTTGGATATGGAATGATACTAATATAAATACCAAGTAGTATTTATAAAACCTTGTTTTGAGATATGGACCAATGAATTGACATTATATGATGCATATATTGGTTGACTCTTGTAATGAATCATGTCATTAGGTGTTGTGAGAATCATTGAGAATTTGAAAAAAAACCATGGATTTTATTGGCGTAAAATAGTATTTTATCATATAAGATGATCTTGGTAATATTTTTTTTAAAAAATATTTAGTATTATAATAGGTTTTTTACCCTATGGTAGGAGTATGCTATAATTTTTGATTCGGTCATATTTTTATAGAATACATAATACCTAAATAATAAATATAAATTAATTTAACAAGTTTATTAGGTTGTAACTTTTATAATGAGTCTCAAATTAAAATTATTATTTTATGATTGGGTCTATAAAGGGGGGTTTTTAAATGGAGTGTAATAAATATTTTTTGAGTTCCAGGACAAAGCTCAATCCATTTTAAATTATTTCTTTTTATTTCTTTTTATTTATTATTTTTATTTTTTATACCCCTCCCACCATTTATTATTGTGCATAAAAGAAAAGAGTCCCCCTATAGATGTTTCACAACCTAGAGAGAAATTAGGGAGATAATAGAGGGACTTCACTAGCTCTATCATATCATACATGGATCATGGTGAAGCAGCTTCTATGAATGGATCTAAGTCATAAGCCATTATGATTTCACCATGATTAAGGGTGAATTTAATTTCTTTTCACCATAATCCCCATAGATATATTTCATTGAATATTTAAATCCATATATAAGCCCTTGTGATCCCATTTAGGTCCAATTTTGGATAATTTGGCATGAAATAAAGGTTTTAGGCGATCATAAATAGATTTTTATTTGGGAAACTTGATCACACTACACGTAGTTGAGGAAAAAAAATCACGTGTTCATAAATTCATGATAATGGTAGAATAATATGGCTACCCATAATGTTTTCCCTATTGAAACATCATGTAGGGTGACTCCCTATGTGGTCAGGTACTCATCTAGACACCATGTGTGGGGATACATAAACATGTAAGGTATACATTCAAACCATGTGTAGTGTACATAAAAAATGGTTGTGTATGGTATTTTTCTATAGGCTCGATTGGTTATATATCCATGTATCTCCAATCAATTACAAGATTTGAATAAGGGAGAAACATCATATATTTGGGGAATACATTCCCGGTTAGCTGAGGATTGTGAACTAAGAGGGATGTTGGAGGTATAAATCAAGTATTTGTGGTACACATTGTGTACTATGCCCTTGATGGTATTTTTCATTTTTTCTCAGAATGAAGTAGAAATTTATCATATTAAAAATCCATTGTAAATTTTTTACATGTAATATTTATTGGTGAGGATGTCATTTTGATTAATGGTCATTGTTGATATAATTTGGGTTGGGAGAGATTTGGTAGGAGTATTCCCTTATAGATTCCACATAGTGTCCTCCTAGGGGATGCAATGTGAGACTCTGGTGATTATTAGAATGGATTAGGGGTTATAAGGGGTTTATTTTAGGATTAATTAGATGGTTCTGAGAATATTGGATCAATCACTCTCTTTGATGGGATTATTACCTAGTTGTTTAATGTTTGTATTGGATGGAGCTTTTTGGATTGGATGAATCCATGGGTTGTCAAGTATTGTTCTATTTCATTCATTATAGGTTTATATGGATCTAAGGGACCCTAGATGATTCCCTTTCACATAAGGTGATAATGCAGATGGTTCATGACGTAGAAGGGTTTTCTCAGGATTTTTGTACTGGGATTAGAATAAGAATTGGATGCAATAGATGATCCATTTTAGAACATCAAATTTCTAATGTGGATTAGGGAAAATATTGGGTTCCCTATATTATATTTATCCTAGAGATAGTTGGTTCATGATTTCAGAAATTAATACTTTTATTGCCTCTATATAATATACAAGTCAACACTACTAGAAATCCCACTTTTACCAACACTTATATCCCAACAGTTTATCTAAACCATTGGGAATGGCTATGTATACCAACATTTTTCTTAAAACCGTTGGTATAGAATATTTTGTAAATATTTTTACCAACGGTTTGTAAAACCGTTGGAATAGGCCTTAGTATGTTGTCTTTTTACCAACAGTTCGTGTGAACCATTGGTATAGGCCTCACATTTGTCCCCCTTTTACCAAAGGTTTATACAAACCATTAGTATAGGCCTTATTATACATACATTCGAAACAGTTTTTAAAAACCATTGGGAATGTTTTCCCCTAAATACAGATTGGGCATCCAGTTCCCCCTCCGCTCGATTGTAGGTCCCCCTCCGCTCGATTGGTGCCCTAAATTGAATCTCCCTCTTCCCCAGCCTTCCAAACTTCTTCCGCTGATCAATCCATCTTCAATCAAGGAATTGTTTTCTTCTACAGTTCAAATATGTAAGTGATAACTTGACCCGAATGGCCCAAATGACTTCTTTTTTATTTTATTATGGATAATCCCCCTTTTAAGGGTTTAAGGGGAACCTGAACATGACCCGTAGGCCCAAGGCACAAGGCCCGACAAAACAACAATACATGACTCAAAGGCCTAGAGGCATACCATGCCCAATACATGACCTGTAGGCCTAGCCCACTTGAACTGCCCCTCCCTAGCTTTCTACATCATTGATCTCCAAGCTCCCCACCTTGTATTGCTGATCAGCTAACATTGCCCCGTACAAAGCTGCATGGTTCCTTGTCCCAATGGTGGATGCCATACCCTCTCATTCTTCCATTCTGGTTAGCTCTGAATATGGTGGCTGATACTCCTGTTGCACTGATCTTTTTTGGGGCCTGTTTTGTGTGCACTGCGCTACTCTATGGTCTATGTGACCCGAAGGTCCTGTGGTCTAAAGGCCTTTGATGACCCAAAGGCCCTGGAGACCCATAGGCCCGAACCGATGGCCCCGAAGGCCCAAATCGGGTGAATAGTTCCGGCTACTACAGTACCGAAGAGTAACTACTACAGTAACTACTACAGTACTGCTACAATACTGCTATAGTACTCGGAAATTCGCGTCCACCCGGTTTTGAACCCGGGTCTCTTGGATGCCAAGTAGGAGCCCTTACCACTCGGGTACGGTCTCGTTGGCCTATATGTGAAACCTTGGTTTTGTTGTTCTGCAACTATTTTTTATACCTTGGTTTTGTTTTTCTGTAACTATTTTTTTTCTCTTTTGATCTTGCAGAAAAGAGAGCTCTATGGACATTAATCAGGGTTGTGGGTGGTCATTTAGGGTGTAAGATAGTATGCCTTCATTTTACTTCATATATCCAACAATATTATTGATTTATGTTCAATTTGATTATCTTCAAAAAATTATGTTTTTTAATAAGTTGTTTTTAATGGTTGTAATAATGACTATATGGTATAAGGGTTCACATAGTTTTTATAAGGGTTCACATGGTGTATAAGATAATCTAGTGTCCTGGGAATGTACACAGAGTACATGAATTGGATATCCATGTAAATATACATGGCCAATACCTTATGCAGAAAAGTATGTTTGGCCAAATGGGGTGTTGAAAACGTCCCATTTAAATATGCTTTTGTTTTATGGGTATGCCCATATGATGTGTTGGACATACTATAGAGTTGGAAGTAATTAGCTCACCCAAAACACTTTCATACCTGAAATCCAAGACTACATGGTTAAATGGAAAAACCCTGTTTTAATGACATGCCTAACCTAGTTTCTAACTCACCTCACCTAAACATAAACTATAACACTGGTTAAATGCAATAACTCATCCTAAAAATACACTATAACATTGGTTAAATGGAATAACCCATCCTCGTTACTGAATTCCATACACATATGGACAAAAAACCATCATTCATGAACATCCCTAAAATGTATAGGCTTTTCACAAAACACATATCCCTTAAATATCATGAAATTTCAGTAGGCACTAATATAAAGTTGTCATGTTTACAGGTGGAAGCTTCATAGCTTTGGATAATATATTCTCAGAACTATTGAGTGAAACCCCATTTGGTGTTTTGAGGTCAACCCAACTCCACACATGAAAAAGAAGATCATTATCCATAAATAAAACCAATATAAACATAGAAATAGTGATTCATATCAGTATAATTAATAGATTTCCTTAGGAATTATTTATCCATTAGGGTGTTCTCCCGATACCTCCCTTATTGGATTTCAAATTCAATTATCCTTGTTTAACACCACTTTGAGGAATCTCTTCATTTACAATTATGTGTTGGTTATAGGATATTCTGAAATCATTATCTTCTATATGAGTTGGATCTATTTAATTAAAAATTTCAAAACCCTCCATAAAAATCCTACTTCTAACACTTTAATTTGATTTTATAAATCCACATATTTAATTTTAGAACACCCCAAAGAGTCTTATTAAATAGGAAAACTTGATTTTTTTCATCCTTGAAGGTCATGGAAAACATCGTAATTATAAAAAACATGTCATCTTTTTTAGTATTTGGAGTAGAGGAATAATATTTGCGTTTGTTTGAAGAAAAAAAAAATCATATTTAAGGTATTTTTAATTTCAATTTCATGTTTTCAGGGTCAGGAGGGGGAGTGTGCAGGTGGGGTGGGGGATGGGGTGTGGTGGGGGGCTGTCCATGTGAGGGGGGGGGGGAGGCTGGGCTATCTAGGTGGGTTCATGGTTTGCCAAGTGTCATAATCATTATTTAATTACGAGGTAATTTTTTTTATTTTTTTGGTATTTTATTTTTCCCTTGTATTTACTTCAGTGTTTTTAGACAAAATATAGTATTTTTACCCAACAATATGTGGTTCATGGTTGGCACAAATTTCAGTGAAATTGTGACACATACAAAGGGAAACCGGGTACCCATGACAACATTTTTGATGTGTATGAGTCAACCCCGCCTCAATCCAATGCACGGTGTGGCCGGTATCACTTAAAGTGTCTCACTTTTATTTGAAATGGACAAAATTTTAAGTGAAAAAAACTGACATATTGAAAAACCGATCAAACGAATTTGTATTGTTTTTATAATTTAGGACAATGATCCATGGGTCATTTTTGATGTGTACGAGTCAACCCCGCCTCAATATGATGCACGGTGTGACCAGTACCACTCAAAGTGTCTCACTTTTATTTGAAATGGACAGGATTTTAAGTGAAAACAACAATTGGCATACAGAAAACTGACCAAATGCATTCAGATTGTGCTGATACTTTAGCACCACGATCCATGGATCATTTGTGATAGGTACGAGTCAACCCCGCCTCAATTTGAGACACAGTGTGACCAGTATCACTCAAAGTGTCTCACTTTTGTTTTGAAATGGAAAACATTTTAAGTGAAAACAACAACTGGCATAAGGAAAAATAACCAAACACATTCAGAATGTGTGGATACTTTATCACAACGATCCATGGGTCATTTGTGATGTGTAATAGTCAACCCCACCTCAATCTGAGGCACGATGTGACCAGTATCACTCAAAGTGTCTTTCTTTTATTTGAAATGGACAATATTTTAAGTGAAAACAACTAACATATGGAAAACCGATCAAAATCATTTGGATTGTGTTGATAATTTAAGACAATGATTCATGGGTCATTTTTGATGTGTATGAGTCAATCCCATCTCAATACGATGTACGATGTGGCCAGTACCACTCAAAGTGTCTCTCTTTTATTTGAAATGGACAAGATTTTATGTGAAAACAAAAATTGGCATACAGAAAACTGACCAAACACATTTGGATTGTGTTGATACTTTAGCACAACGATCCTTGGATCATTTTTGATAGGTATGAGTCAACCCCACCTCAATTCGAGGCATGATGTGACCGGTATCACAAAAAGTGTCTCACTTTTGTTTGAAAAGGAAAACATTTTAAGTGAAAACAACAACTGGAATACATAAAACCGACCAAACACATTTAGAATGTGTTGATACATTAGAACAACGATTCATGGGTCATTTGTGATGTGTACGAGTCAACCCCGCCTCAATCAGAGGCACTGTGTGACCGATATCACTCAAAGTGTCTCTCTTTTATTTGAAATGGACAGGATTTTAAGTGAAAACAACAACTTCCATACAAAAAACTGACCAAATTATTTTAGATTGTATTGATATTTTATGACAACGATAAATGTGTCATTTTTTACGTGTAAGAGTCAACCCTACCTCAATCCAATGCACGATGTGGATGGTACCACTCAAAGTGTCTCACTTTTATTTGAAATGGAAAAGATTTTAAGTGAAAACAACTATCATACGGAAAACCAATCAAACACATTTGGATTGTGTTGATAATTTAGGTCAAAGATCCATGGGTCATTTTTGATGTGTATGAGTCAACCCCGCCTTAATCTGATGCACGGTGTATCCGGTACCACTCAAAGTGTCTCACTTTTATTTGAAATGGACAAGATTTTAAGTGAAAACAATAATTGGCATATATAAAACTGACCAAACGCATTCATATTGTGTTGATACTTTATCACAACGATCCATGGATCATTTTTGAGATGTAAGAGTCAACCCCACCTCAATTCGAGGCACGGTGTGACCGGTATCACTCAAAGTGTCTCACTTTTGTTGGAAATGGGCAACATTTTAAATTAAAACAACAACTGGCATACATAAAACCAACCAACCGCATTAATATTGTTCTGATACTTTATCACAATGATCCATGGGTCATTTGTGATGTTTACTAGTCAACCCCACCTCAATCTAAGGAATGGTGTGGCTGGTACCACTCAAAGTGTCTCACTTTTATTTGAAATGGACATGATTTTAAGTGAAAAAAACTGGCATATGGAAAACCGATCAAACACATTCATATTGTGTAGATAATTTAAGAAAAATATCCATGGGTCATTTTTGATGTGTATGAGTCAACCCTGCCTCAATCCGATGCATGGTGTGGCCGGTACCACTCAAAGTGTCTCACTTTTATTTCAAATGGACAAGATTTTAAGTGAAAACAACAACTGGCATACAAAAAACTGACCGAACACATTTGTATTGTGTTGATACTTTAGTATAAAAATACATGGATCATTTTTTATAGGTAAGAGTCTACCCCGTCTCAATTTGAGGAATGGTGTGACCAGTATCACTCAAGGTGTCTCACTTTTTTATGAAATGGACAACATTTTAAGTGAAAACAACAACTGAAATACATAAAACTGACCAAACACATTCATAATGTGTTGATACATTAGAAAAACAATCCACGGGTCATTTGTGATGTGTAAGAGTCAACCCCGCCTCAATAGGAGGCACGATGTGACTGGTATCACTCAAAGTGTCTCTCTTTTATTTGAAATGGACAAGATTTTAAGTGATAACAATAACTTGCATATAGAAAATTGACCAAACGCTTTGATATTGTATTGATACTTTAAGAAAATGATACATGAGTCATTTTTGACTTGTACGAGTTAACCCCGCCTCAATCTGATGCACGGTGTGGCCCGAACCACTCAATGTGTCTCACTTTTATTTGAAATGGACATGATTTTATGTGAAAACAACTGGAATATGGAAAACCGATCAAACACATTCAGATTATGTTGATAATTTAGGAAAACGATACATGTGTTATTTTTTATGTGTACGAGTCAACCCCACCTCAATCCAATGCACGACATGGCCGGTACCACTCAAAGGGTCTCACTTTTATTTGAAATGGACAAGATTTTAAGTGAAAACAATAATTGCCATACAGAAAACCAACCAAACGCATTCAGATTGTGTTGATACTTTATAAAAACAATCCATTGATAATTTTTGACAGGTTCGAGTCAACCCCACCTTAATTAGAGGTACGGTGTGACCGGTAGCACTCAAAGTGTCTCACTTTTGTTAGAAATGGACAACATTTTAAGTGAAAACAACAACTGGAATACAGAAAACCGATCAAATACATTTGGATTGTGTTGATACATTAGAACAATGATCCATGGGTCATTTTTTATGTGTACGAGTCAACCCCGCATCAATCAGAGGCACGATGTGACCAGTATCACTCAAAGTGTCTCTCTTTTATTTGAAATGGACATGATTTTAAGTGAAAACAACATGCATACAGAAAACTGACCAAACACTTTCAGATTGTATTGATACTTTAGGACAAAGATACATGTGTCATTTTTGATGTGTATGAGTCAACCCCACATCCATCCGAGGCACGGTGTGGCCAGTATCACTCTACGAGTCTCACTTTTTTTGAAATGAACAACAGTTTAAGTGAAAACAACAACTGACATATTGAAAACTGACCGAACATATTTGGATTGGGTTGATACTTTAGGACTATGATATATTGGTAATTTTTTACGTGTATGAGTCAAACCTACCTCAATCCGAGGCACGATGTAGAGAAATCCTACTCTGATAAATAGATCGCACCACACTTGTACCATTTAGTGTTCATAGCCCTAAGAACATTAATATTGTTCTCACTAAGGTCAATAAACTTACAGTTCCATTCTTCTATACCATCAAAAGTTGAACTTCTGATCATTTTAGTTCTACCTGAATTTTAAATCATGTAAGGAGTTCCATACTTTACTCCTTTTGTAATGACCATGGAACCATGGGTGAGTTTCTATACCCCATTTTCAAATTTAGTTTCATAGAATGGATCATCAAACTTTATCTTTAGATTTAGGAAGAAGAAAACCAATCCCAGGTAAAATCCATTTTCAGAAGTTTTTCATTTTCTATAAATGTTGCTTTTGTTTGAGGATAGATCATATTTGGGCATTCTTTCGTTGTCAAAAGATCTTATTATGATCCTCAAAACATAACAATTTCAAAAATTGACGGGTTTTATTTCACAAAATCAAGAAAGTGTAGCGAGGGAATATACTGCCACTTGTCAAAGTTTTATGGTAGGATGGTTGGGTTAAAGAGGGTATTTGGGGCATGATTCAGTTGGATCCAATTTTTTTGAGGATATTATGTGTCGTCACTTTTATTATCACTGTTAAGCATGAGAGGGTCTCATCAATTATTTTTATCATGGAATAAAGAAGTGTCTCCCTTACATTAACCAGTAGTACCCCATGTATGACTATAACCCATCCTAGAAGGGGATTATTTTTTGTCATCCTCATATGCATCACGACACACTCTGGATCAGACACATGTTCAACATCCACTTATTCAACCAATTTTAACATGATCACTATGCGTATAAAAACCAATACCCAATTATATTATGTTATTACCACTATAGAGTCTACCAAAAAGGCCATTTCCATTAACCCAATATCTTATATTAACACCCCTACCTCCTTCATCTTCCTTCTTAGTGCATCAAAACTGAAATTTCCTTTACAAAGAACACATTCCATTTCAAATTTGAACATCTACATGTATTTTATCCAACACATATGAAAACTATTTAGTTCACATTAGAATAAATTATATTACCATGACATTCGATTTTTATATATAACATTTCTCTAATCAAAGAGGTGGTGTCTTTGAATTTTAAACTCATCAATGATAGTCGCAAAATCTTTTTCATGATTTTGGTAGTTTCACTCATGGGGTCATATGTGATGAGACTCCTAAGAAAATACTTTTTCACCATATATTATAAAAAATACAAGTTCAATGCAAAATGCATCACAAATCATTACATACAAAAATCTAGGATAAAAAAAGATTGGGATTTGAGCCAATTTCAAACTCTTATTCAACATTAATAAGTATTTCTCAGACTATTCTTTCTATTAGAATTTTATGGGGAGGTGGGGGGGCTGTGCTGGTTGGGGGGGTTGTGCAGGGGTGAGGTGAATTACTACTTGAAGAGTGGTTGTCATATGAAGATTGAAATGGGTGTAAATAATGTTTGAGTTATTGAAACTATTATTAAACTCTACTGGAAGATTGTTATCATATAAATATTGAAATATGTAATTGTAGTACATGACATGGTTGGAATAGTTTGATGGTTTAATGTGTTTCTTTGTTCTAGTGCAGGTGTTTTTATGCTGTTTTAAGTCAGTTTGTATGTGTTTTTTGTGCTATTTTTATGCAGGTGTATATTGGAGGGGCTACTAGAGGGGCTGCTGTGAAATAGTTCTAGAAATACACAATACCAACAGTTTTAAACCGTTGGTATACTTTGAGCAAATTTTTACCCTCAGTTTCAATAAACCATTGGTAAAAAAATATCCCAATGGTTTAAAAACGTTGGTCTAGTGTTTAGTCTTCAACATATACCAACAGTTTCAATGAAACCGTTGGTAAAAATGCTATACCAACGATTTAAAACTGCTGGTTTAGATGAAATGAATGGTCTTCCCAACTGTTGGGGTTAACATATACCAACAATTAGCCTACAACCATTGGTAAATCAGTACATACAATGGGCTATACCAACAGTTTAGATCAAACTGTTGGTATAAGGATTTCCTCATGGAATACTGCCCTACAGTTTGGAAAACCATTGGTATATGCTATACCAACAATTTTCCAGCCTATACCAATTGTTTAGAACCATTAGTATAACCTTTATTTCCAGTAGTGCAATTCTATGAGCATGTTGTGTATGTAATGATGAAAATAGTTTTATGAATTCACCTCCCTTGTTTTATCTCTTATTCAAATAATGTTTGAAGTTGTTAGTGATTAATTATTAGAGTTTAGAAGTAAATTTGTGTATATTATATAATTGGGAAATTTTCATGAGAGTCATTAGATAATGTCTTGTTTTGGCTGATCCTAGGGAGATCTAATATAGTTAATTGATATTCTGTACGAGTGAACTCACTTTGTGTATAAGCATGAAAAAATATTTGTTCTTAGGGTCAATGGATGTTATGCACTCCTAAAATATTGATTGTGTCTTGTGGATGCTGAATATATAGTGGATTCATAGTTTCCTAATCAAGTAGTTTCCACTGATTAGTTTTTCTATGGGAAGTGGCTATTCTTCTTGAATATCAGGACACTGAATTGTTCTTTTGTGTCATCCAATAGTTCATGTTTCTTGGTTTTATCATGATATTGGAGACCTAAAATCTGGTATATGTGGGTTTTCTTTTGTTGGATTCATATGGTGAGAAATTGGGTTCTAACATTCATTCTTGTCTATATGATATAATTTTGTAATATTACTTTGGGTTTTGATAATATACCTAATTTTGTGTATTTTAGTGAGTTACATAATCTAAATCTTCTAGCCTTAGATGTAGTGAGGTGTATCAATATTGGGTGGAATGCATGATCCCATGTTTTATCATTGATTATTTATTTATTTATTTTATACATTATTCCAGTATATACTATTCAACTGGGGTGGGAATATTGTGTTTTCAAGCACTTGTTTAAAATAGTAGATGATAAGTACAAATTTTTTGTGGACTAGTGAGAATTATTTTCTCATCCCTAATATGGTAACATTGGTGTAATTAAAGACCTTTATATGCTTTTTCTTTTTTAGTATAGGTTTCATTTTTTATAGGAGGGAGTCGTATTATTTCATGACCAACTAGGATCACCGAGGTGGAGTATGAAGATCGGGGTAGAGCAGCTCCATTGTTTTTGGAGATCGGTTCTGAGGTATGAATCAATATTGTGAGTGATTTATTTTTATTTTTATTTTATTTCTATTTTTTACTATTCGTATGTGTTTGGACCAGTTGGTGATGATTTGGTGTGTTTCATATTGACTATGATTCTATATGTTTCATTTAATTTATTATAGTTATATCTTAATTATTTTATTTAAATTTCATACTTTTATTGTTTCTATATATATCTATGTTTTGTTGATTTCTATTTTTGTTGAACTCTAAAATGTTTATATTGAATCCAAATGGTGTTAACTAGGAACATCACTATTATTTAATAGCCTTTAGTGTACATGTATCCATGCTTGAGGCCTTTTGGTGAGATGGATCAGGTGACGTGTCAGGTCAACCACGATCATTTTGGTATAAAAAAGCATTAATACACATTTTTTCCTTATCTAATTATATTGGAGATAATATATAGTTGTTCCAAACATGTGTTAGTGATTGTGATGAAATTATTGTTCTTTTAATTCACATTTATGGATTGGATATTGATTCATGTATGATGTGTATATGAGATTTTTATTTTAGTTTTCTTTTCTTGGAACAGTGGTAAGATTCTTGTGTACATGAATCATTTTAATAATTTGAGACTCAAAAGACATGTACTTTAATATGTTTGATTTCACTCATAATGGATGTTTAATTGATTAAAATATTAGTAACATCCTATATGGTGTTATCCCATATACATTCATTATGGTATTCAAATCAATTGTACTATGGGTATTTTCCTCTAATGGAAAGCAATGAATAACATACAGTAAGATTCTATCAAGTAATGGAAATATTTTTCCTTCATTAAGAAATATATAAAGACTCTAGTGTGATATTATGTCATTGGATTCACTTTTTATGGCTTGTAAATGGATTGGATTCATAAGAGATTATTTTATAGGGGCGAGTTTAACTAAGTAGTATGGAATAGATATGCATGTTTTTTCATTGAGTATAAGAGTTGGAGTGTTGTGATTGATCATGATAATGAGGAAATGTTGTGTGGGTAGGTTCGGATGGATTCCTATCCATTTCTTACACTATTAATTTTTTATTCCATAGTGAAAGTGTTTGTAGATTATTTTAGTTTTCAAATAGTGATAATTTTGTGAGTAGTTGTGTAGTTAGATTTTGCTTATGTTTTGTGTATTCCTTTTGAAGAGGATCATCATGTGTGCTTCAACATAATATAAGTGACATGTTAAAAGATAATAAATATAGGATTTGGAATATTAGAATATTTTTAATGGGTCATGAATCATATGAGAACAAGTTTTGTTATTATATTGGGTTTTGTGGGAGAGTTAAACCATTATATTTTTGTGAGACCAAGTGGGATGACATGTGAGAATCTATGAGAGGTTGTTAGAGGTTACTCAACTTTGAGGGGGATAGTGGAGGTTACCATGGATTTTCATGAAAAATACTTGATGTTTTATGTAATGTGTGAGTTTTTTATCCATATGACAAGTTGGTTCATATATAATTAGAGTTGACCAGGTGTGTATCTTTTGAGAATTATTTGAGTATTGGGGAAAATAATTGATGTAGTTGTGGTGGAAAAATTGAGGTTGATGGTCAAAGTGTGGTGTGAGGTGGTCTGTATAGTGGGGATCATACCAATATCCATCATAGTATGTTATTATTATCATTATTTGATTATTATGAATTGATTATGTCATTCCTTGTGAGTTAGTAGTGGAAGGGGGTTGTATTTTTTTGTGTTAGTGGGCTGTCTATGTTTAGTAATTGTGTTCGGTAATGAATGGAGCATGGGTTGTGGATGATACTATTATGTTTTTTGGGAGATGATTATTATAAGTTTAACACCTTGGGAATTTGTAAAATATCATTTTTAGATAAATTAAATCTCTTTGATATCTTTCTATGCATGAAACACATGGTTCATACCATAAATGACACTATTAAAAATTTATTATTTAAACATTACCATTATAATTGTGCCATTTTTTTGGAAGGTCTGAATAGTAATTACTAAATTTATTAAAATTATAAGACTTTAACTTTTATAAAATAAAATAAATTATTTTATAATGATTAGAAATAAAATAATAACCACATGAAGGAAAAGTAAATGCTTTCTGAAAACCAATTTTTTTTCTAAATGGTGTTTTAGTTACACTTTGAACAAGTTATTTTTAAATTATTTCCTAAAAATTTTAAAAAATATATTTTCCAAAACAAACTTCATTTTTAAAATCATAAAATAGAAATTACATTGGTTTAATTTTTTTGTGAATTTTTTTAAAAAGTTTAATTTTTTGATAAATACTGAAACATACAGATTTTTGTTAAAAAATGACTTTTCATTTAAAGCATTTCCAAATCCAATTTTTTAATTTATTTTTAAATGTAAAATTACTTGAATAATATATTAATTAATACCAATTAGTTCATTTTAGTTAATTTAATATGTAATTTTCATATAAAAACTTTTTCAACTTTTGAATGTTTTTCTTTTGGAAAACTGTTTTTTCAAAACTTTTGTGAGATTTATTTTAATTTAAAATCCAAAAATTATCTTATTTTATATTTGATAAATGGATTCCAAATTTTTAGTCATTATAATTTATATTTTATAATAATGAAAACTTAATTTTTTTACCATAAAAAATAGATAAAATGGTAAAAATATT
Source organism: Viscum album (assembly GCA_963277665.1). Lineage (NCBI taxonomy): Eukaryota > Viridiplantae > Streptophyta > Magnoliopsida > Santalales > Viscaceae > Viscum > Viscum album. The sequence continues at coordinate 809,299,459 of OY728127.1, forward strand.
TACACCGGTTAAGGTAAAAACTGGTTTATTGGGGTGTAATGCTAATAATAAATGGGTTAGAAACTACCCAAAACATTTATAATCCTAAGAAATGTTCATATTTAAAAAATAAATCTTTAAAATTATGATATGGATCACTATTTAAAATTTTTTATGAGAAAAATTTGGTTGGAATTCATTCATTAAAAAAAACCAGTTGTATCTTCTACCCCAATTATAGAAGGATACCTCCTCTCCTTTCCTTAACACACATCTCAAATACAGTGGTTCATCGAATAACTACCCATAAATCTTACCCGCGTAATTTTACTCATTCTAAAATCCTTAGGTTGGTCCTAAATCAAACATATGAATGATTCTGGTTGAAACCAAAAGAAGTTGTCTCTAGAAGAGGTAATATACTTAACCAAACATTTTATTTTATTTATTACTCAATATCCTTAATTTATTTTAAACAATGACGATATATTAACCTGAATATATTCAATATACATAGATTTTTTATGTTATTTTCATTTCCTACATCCATCTCCTCCTCCCTAAAATGGGAAACAAAACCATTGATCAGGTGTATGACAGACTACCACCTCGTGAACTAACATAATTTATTTTCAATAACCACTTATCATGGTAGGATATTATGATGTATCATATGTTTATATATAATATTAATGATATAATTATAATTTATGAATTATAATACTATATATACCATATTAAATTCCATTCTATATATAATTTGATATCTTCGTTCTTGATTATGGTGGACTTTCGCATCACGAAGTGATGTGGTTCATATTTCACATATGAATTTCAAGGAAGATAGTAAATAATAAATTGTTTTTTATATATTATATTCATAAAATATCAAACATTATATAAAATTAATATAATATATATTATTTTACATTATCATCCATGAAATAAATGATAATGTTGTTCAGGTATACGATGGAAAACCGCCTCATGAAGTGATGTGATTCATTTTTTAACGCATAACATGAATGGTATTTGTAAAGGTATTAAAATATAATATTATATTTATGATATAATTTTCATAATGGGATATTAAATTTATACCTACCTTCCTTCCATCATTATTATTGAAAAATGGAAATATTACTCATGTATACATATGACATATCATATTTATGATTGTAACATAGTTCACTTTTCATAACCATATTTCATGTATGGTTTAGAAAGTATAATTTATATATATAAATAATAATACTTTCACATTAAAAATTTTTGTGATGAAGAATTAAAAATATTATTTTCCTTAGTGATCCTACCAGAGTGTTTTTGACTTTGACTAGTTTATCATTAAAACATCTGATGTGAAACTAATATGTTATACAATTGAATATGATATGGAAAAAATTTAAATAAAATGAACAATAAATGTGAAAATGGTTAATAAGAAATTAAATAATGAAAATAATCTTATTATTAAGGAATATAAATAATTCACCTAAAAAATCTGTCTTGAGGTAAGGGATCTCTCTAAACCACCCTTTCCTTTAGATTATTAACATTCTCTCTATAAATCACATTATCTATATCATAATATTATGGATTACTTCTAAATACTAAGTTAATGTCCCTCAAATATGCACCTATCTTATTATACCTTATTTTTTACGCGGTAATTTATTCCTAAGGATAATTTCTCAAATGCCTTTACTATGAAATTTCCTTTTCTATGACATAAAGAATGATTGAGAAACCCATTTTATTTATATCGGTAATTCTTATGTTATGTCTTATAATTGGTTCCTTTATGTGAAAAACATATATCATTAACATGTTATAATGGGTGAAACTATATATAACTCAAATTAATTTCTTTAATTTATCACACTCATGAGAAGACATGTGTGGGATTAGGAAGTAAAGAAAATTAATTATGGTGAACTTTCCACAAAGAAATATTTTCAACAATGTAATCCATTAATTATGTTTATGTCATGTTATATGTTGTTTCCAAATTTATTATGATGCCATGATATTATGATACCATGTTTTATATGATATTATTTGATGAAATTACTCACAATCCTTCTCATTTATGGTATCATGTTATAAATTTGACTCACATGTTATATTTCATATTCATGTTTATTCCCTTACTATGTTTTTTAGCTAAACCCTACCATTATTTATTACCTAGGTTATCCTATGTAGTATTAAGAGTTGAAATTGATTTTAGGAGCTCACTATGGATAATAAAATAAATATTCCATGGTTTATGTTCTTTATGTTGTAATATGAACATAATTTTTCAAATAATTTATGTCTTTATGATCCTTGTGATTTTGTAATTTCTATTTTTTTATAAATCTGCTAAAAATATTTGTAAAGGACTTGAGTCACCATAGTTGGTATTAGATGAAAGGTCTAGTTATATGTTGGAACTAATAATGATAATACATTAGGTATAACCTCAGGGTATGTATTTTAATAAGACTACGTATAGAAAAATATCATGGGCTAAGAGTGATGTATATAGTGAGTGATTTTCTGGAAATACATGTGTGTAAAGATAATATAGAGGTACCTTGGAGTGATAACTATAAAATGGATGCATTATGCGAGAATTGAACATCACTAAGTTCACAAATATGGGCCTTGCTACATAATTAGTTTGAAAATCCTCAAGGACATGTGGTGGAAATTAAAAAAATCTTCACATACAATTATGAAGGAGACGAAAAAACTATTTAGTTAGAAAAAAAAATATGGAAATTGGTATGGATAACTTATATTGAAACCATGAGAATCATAATATATGATATAATTATCATTTCTAATTTATTCCTCCAATTTTTATAATTTTACCTTGTATACATTTATTAGTAAATTTATTCTCACTATTTTCTTCAGTCTATTGTTAGAAAATAGGGGAAACCATTACAATAAGAAACATGATATGAAATGTGATTATTTCCCCAATGATATTCCAAATATCATGTGTGCGGGAGATGATAACTTCATAAAAGTACTGAATCAAAAAACTTATGTTTTTAATAATAACATGAATCAAGGAAAAAAATATAATTTTCCTATAAATGATCATGTTGTCGTAGAAAATTTTATGCTACAAAGGCCCCCTATCATTAGTATAACTTATGATCCCCTCATTTATGAGAAATGGATTAACTCCATTGAGAGTATATTATCTGATCTATAATTCACATAGCTGGATAATGTTTTTCTATTCATATATTACATAATTGTATAATCTAATAATTGGTGGACACTGATCAAGAACAAATATTCAGAAGAGGATATTTATTCCATGGAATGGGAAGAGTTTTCAAAAATATTTCTCAATAATTATTTTATTGATATATTTTTGTAAAATTGGAGAGGGATTTCCTAATTATAAAAAAGGAAGAATTGTCTATTAGGGAGTGCGAGGAAATATTCCCATGGATTGCATAATACAACTCAGTCATTTTTATCTGCATTGAGTATACAATGGTCAATTTCTATAGTGTTTTAAAATTTTTAATATGAAAATATTTTTGGATTTGAGACTTCAATATTAAAAAAATACTTTTTATGATATTCCCTAACGGTTAGTTGGTGATTGGTGACTCTCATCGGTCTCAAGGGATTAGAGACAAAAATGTAAAATAGAGTGTTTTTCAGGACCATAAATAGATAAATCCAATGGAGTAAATAAAAACCAACATACCTCATTTAAAAAGTGTTGGAAGAAGAATCCTGAAAACTACTTAAGGGGAACTAGCATATACTTCAAATGTGGAAAAGTGGTGAATCCTGATAATCAGTGACAAAGGGAAATGAATAATCCCTATAATTAGAAACAAGAAAAGAAGTTCCAGATCAATACTACACCTAAAATAAAATGTTTTAACTATAAGGAACATAGTTATTATGAAAGATAATTACCTAAACCATTGTTTTATGAGATAATCATAAAAACCAACCTCTAAGGTAGAAAAGAAGGCTATATAATATCACTAAGGCTGAGGTACATTCCAATAATGATTTTGTGATAAGTATGATTTTTAATCATATAATAATATTGAACTTAATTTTTTATTTTAGTTTTACCCATTCTTTAATATCTTAACTATTTAGTAGAATTGTTCAAACACCACTTAAAAACATGGGGGATGAGCTATATTTGATAGAAACATACAAAGTGATGGATTCATCCAAAGTATATAACTCCACTAGTCAGTTTTTGTGGACACAATCTTCTTGAGAATCTTATATCACTTCCTTTAGTGGAGTTTGTTTCTATTTTGGTCATGAATTTGATATTCTTATAAAAAGTGAACATAAAATTTTGAGATAGATATATCCCCCTTCCTTTTCCAAGTCATCCACCGATTCTCTACATGTGTAAGAAGGAGGATTAATCTCTCCTAGATTTTTTTCTTTATGTATGGTTATTATTTCCTTATGAGTTACAATATCTATCCCAGATGATTGTGACAAATGAGAGAATAATTCTTGAAGACATGCCCGCTATGAGGGAATATAATCATATAATCCTTAAAGAGTTATCTAGACTTACATATAATTGAAAATTTGAGTTATCAATAAAAATTATAATTAGATATCTAACTATATCCAAGAATCCTTATATAATTTCCACCATTGAGATGGATTAAAAGAGTAATTAGATACATGAGAATCGGGAAAATGGATTAATATTCCCTATCACTTCACTATGGGGAGATCCAATCAACATTACATAGAATAATCCTAGTTCCATGTGACTCTCTATTGATTATCATGATCTTACAAAATTTTCCATAAATAAAAAGTATCCCCTACAATGGATAAATTACATTTTTAATCAACTATGTTGAGCTCAATATTTCTTTAAAGATAACCTTTTGTGAGGATATCACCAATTATTGGTGAAGAAGAATGATATTCCAAAAAAATACTTTCAATTAATGTATAGACACTACGTGTTCATATAAATTCCATTTAGATAGAAAAATCTCCTGAAATAATTATGGCCTTTATGAATAGAGTCATTAGAGATCACCTAGAAATATTTGTGGTAGTCTTTATCGTTGATATTTTTATTTTCTCCAAAATAAAGAAGGATCATCAAGATATTTTAAATATTGGGTTTGGGATTTGAGATATGAGAAGATATATGAAAATTATAGTAAATGTTATTTTTGAAAGAAGAAAGTGTCATTAATGGGTCATATTACCACCAATAAAGGGATATCTATGGACCCTTATAAGGAAAAGGCTATCAAGGACTGGCCTAGAACAACATTTGTAAGGTATATCGATAGTTTCCATGGACAAAAATTATGTTAATGATTATTTTTGAAAGAAATGTATTTAGTTTTAAATTAACTAACCATGATAACATAGATAAATGTAAAATTTTTCCAGACTAGTGAATTTGAAGAGAGATCTATAGATTTGAAAACAAATATTTTCACTGCACCAGAACATACAATGACTTTTAGTGGTGATTTTTTTCATTTACAATCAATTATTCAAATTTGTTTTTGTGATACATACTAATGTAGATTGATAAGGTTATATCTAAGGATTCAAAGCAGTTCAAAGTTCATGAGAATTGATTCACTCTCAAATTTACCCAAGAGATGAAGGTAGAACGGTCCTTGTAGTCTAGCTTGGGTTGTCGAATCCTCAGAGACCTAAGAAGTAACCTACAGACACGTAAATTCTATGGAATATTTTTGGCTATGAAGTGGACAACTTGGATTGATTTTATATGGGTTAAAAGGATATCTAACATATTTAAGGGAATTCAATTTAAAAGAATGAGTTGATCCTAGGTTATCGCTCGAGGTGGATTGGACGTTTTTCCTTTTCAATGATTTCAATTTCTTATATTTTAGATGAGTTCATTTAAGAAGATAAAACAAATTCATCACATACTGGTTTAATTCCTACACCCCTTAATACTAATCACCTATACAATTGAAGGATCAACGTTTTTATCACTTCAAGGTAAAGGTTCGTATTAGAACTTGAAGTGTGTGGCCTTAAATTCAACAAGGACGATGGAGTTTAAAAATCATCAAATAAAAATATCAATTAAAGAAGTGATTAAACACTAATGGGGTGATAAATAAAATCAAATACAGCCCCTTTATACTCCCTTGGATCAACCCATAAGTGGGTTATCCCTCCATTGATGCTATGGATTCAATGGAAGTGGGAAGTAGACTCATGAGGGAGGAATTGAAGAAGTAAAGAAAACAATAAAAAGAAAATGATCACTCCACCATTGTGTGAATAATTTCACAAGGTTTAGTGTGAATAAATCCACACATTGAAAAAATGGTATGAAAGTGATATGAAGAACAACAGAATAAGAGGAAAATAAGAGCTTTTATTAATAAACTAAAGTTAATTGAACAACTTACATGTGAAAGACAAACTTGAGACAACAAAATCGCAGCATAACATTACAACTGAACAAAGCACAAAAGATCCTTAAATCCTCCAAAAACACTTCCTTAAATAGGAATTTTTGAGACCTTGGGTTGATCCTACAATAGTAAAAGTCATCCCACTTGAGTATGTTAGGTCTAGGGTGGTGGAAAGTTTTTGGAAAGAAGCCTTTCCACCCTTGACCCGAAAAGGCATCCAGTTTGCATCCACCAAACAGAGGCGCCTGAAACACCTTCTATATGGCCGAATTTGGGTGGGACATAGAAAAATTAAATTAATATCCGGATGTACCCTAACATCCTGAAAAATATAATATCAAAAGGAGTTATGGTGTTCGAGATATGGTTTAATTGGTGGGATGTTTTTCTAGGACGTAGATTCTAGCCCAGATTTTATCTCTAACTTGGGCCGCCTAAATGACCACAAAGGAGGCCGAATTAGCACTGGATCCTGAATAATGATTTGTTACTATATATTTATTATATCCTCCCACAAAAAATGGTCTTCATTGGTTTCTTAATGTGGGTCCCAAAGTCTCATCAGTGGGCTGGTTTCCAATCCGACTTCTCCAAAATTGTTTCTTTTCATCACAAAATTTCCCCATCTTCTTCCATGAATTCTCAATTGATCCCTGAATAAAAAATGTTCATATTTAAGTTTAGATCAATTTCCTAAAATATAAAATTAAAATATGTATAATTAGATTCCTTAAAATCAGATGAATCATTGAGTACTTTAAATGATGTTAAAAAATGTACCACATAATAGTGCATTTTAAGAAGGTATTACAATCATAATGTGAAATGATGTTCAAAGTGTAAAATACACTAAAATGGTGTTTATGTGTAATAAACCACATGAATATTATATATATTAACAATGAATATTAGCCTCATTTAGTGGCTAATCACACCCCCCAACTTGAGTTTTTCTAGTCCCGAGCAAAATATATCTCATCAAAAATGAAATTCGAATTCCCTTTTCCAAAATTTTTTTAATACACAATGATCACCAAAAACACTTATACCAAACAATCATGAAACCCATCAAAATATTTTAATACAAGATAGTTTCATAAGAAGATCCCAATCCCAAGCCCATTCCTTTGTTCAAATTCATTTCCATATTTCATCCGATATCAATTAAGTATGAGGATGTGTTGTGCATCACAATAGACATGGGGGTTCATCTTTATTCAAGGTGGAAATTATGGAAGCTCTAGGGGGAATCAAATTTCAATATTAAGTTGAGTATTCAATTTTTTTTTGTATTATATATATATATTTGTTTGTTTTTGTTTTTTTTGCAATTTTTCCATGGTAATTGAAATTGCACTCAAAAGAGTCAACCCCTGTAGCGAGACTTTGCCGATAACTCCGAGGCTCAAAGGCCATAGGGAACCAAGTGAATCCCACATACTCGGGCATCATCTCGAGTTAAATCAGTCAAAAAAAATTCAAATTACCAAAAATAGAGATAAAATTACTAACTCTGGGCCAGAAAACTATGTAGTCACGATCCCTAAGTACCGAAAGCCACTCATTAGGTCATTTAATTGCTCTACGCACAAATTTATTGTTTTTGTTATTTTTTTATTGAATAATCACATTAAAACTAAAATGATCACCAAACCTATGCTATTTATTTGGGGGACCCCATTAACTTAAACTAATACCCCACTATCCAAAGGATGTGCATTGTGATCTTTTTTTTGGATGGAAATATAAACTATAAAATATCACATTGGAAAACCACACTTTCCAAAATCTATGCTCATAAAATTATACAAGGATTAAAATCAGAATCAGGGCATGCTAAATTATTTGATATTTAGTTTCAAAGTGTGCAATGTGTATTACCATGTTCAAAGTTAAAGGAATTTTTCCTTCCATTTACACATTTTTTTCTTCAAATCATTCGTTTTTTGACAGAAAAGCATTTTTCATTTTATCTTCCCCCACCAACTTAAAATAACTCTGTACCAAATGTTTAGAAAAAGAAAATTTTGAAGGGGGTAGAGGTAGAGAATGAATGTTCAAAAAGGAAATTGAAAATGAGGATCATGGAATGAAGTCACCTGGTGGTAGAAGTTGAAATTCTTGCTGCTCAAAATTAGTCCTTTGATCTCTTAGGGGATGTAGGCACCTACTTGATTAAACATGTATCACCCAAAGTAGTCCCTGAACCATATAAAGAAGAAAAAACTAGACAAAACAAACAACACAATGACTTATTGAATTCCAAGTATCATTATTTTTATGGTTTTCCCTGTTTTTTTTGTTTTTTTAAATCAAACTATTGATAAATTGTCTTCTTTTTTGTTTTTGGGTAAGGTATTACTAAGGGATCATACCTCGTGACACAGATGAATATGATGATCCCCTTTCATACCCATCCATACTCATAAAATAAGAACATGTCAATAGTCTAATTTTTTTTATTAAATATCAAAATGATTAATTAATCCTATTTAAAATATAAAGTTGATTAAAACAACAAAATGATAGGAAACTTTAAAACCATGGGTTTCCTCCCATGTAGCGCTTTTTTTGACGTTTTTAGCCCAACATGGATCCTAAATCTATCAATTTTTTCCTGGTTCATAGATTAGCTCAGTTAACTCAACCTCTATTTCTTGTTTATTGAATGATTCAATGAATGGTTTTAACCATTGACCATTGACCTTGAAAATGTAACCACTTGTGAGATCATGAATCTCTACTTCCCCATGGGGGTACACTTGATGCACTATGAATGGTCCTGACCATCTAGACCTTAACTGTCCCAGGTGTAAATGAAGTTTTGAACTATACAAGAGCACAAGTTTTCCCGGTTAAAAATGTTTGACCTTGATATTCCTAGATTGGTAGGCTTGAACTCTATCTTTATTGATCCTTTAATTTTCATAATCCTCCATCCTTAGTTCCTCCAGTTCATTGAGATCTAATTTCCTTTTTGTTCCGGCCAGTGAGAGGTCATAATCCATTTTCTTAATTTCCCAAAAGGAATTATGATCTATTTCAACAGGTAAATGGAATGCTTTTCCATAAACCAACCTATATGGTGACATTACTAGGATGGTTTTGTATGCTGTATGATATAACCAAAGAGAATCCAAGAGTTTCTCAAACCAATCTTTCCCAGAAGTATTGAAAGTTTTCTCAAGAATTTGTTTGATTTCACGATTGGCTAACTCATCTTGACCATTGGTCTGTGGGTGGTAAGCAGTGGACACTTTGTGAGAAATTTCATATTTTTCCATGAGTAATGAGAATGGAAGATTGCAAAAATGAGTTCCATGATCACTAATGATAGCCCTAGGAATTCCAAATCTAGAGAAGATGTTTTCCTTGAGAAATCTAATCACAGTTTGATGATCATTGGATTTTGTAGGAATGGCCTCAACCCATTTAGAGACATAATCGATAGCTAAGAGAATGTAAAGATATCCCCTCGAGTTTGGGAAGGGACCCATGAAATCAATTCCCCAAAAGTAAAATATTTCAACCACTAAGATGGGATTTATTGGCATTTGATACCTTTTTGTGATGGATGCTACTTGTTGAAACCTAGGACAACTTTGAAAAAATGTGTAGGATTCCCTTGAGAGGGCGGGTCAGAAGAGACCACATTGAAGAATCTTAACAGATGTTTTCTTAGAGGAAAAGTGACCTCCACATGCCTGACTATGACAGAATTTAAGGATGGACTCTTTTTCATATTCTGGTATACACCTCCTAATGACTTGGTCAGGGCAGAACTTATAGAGGTATGGATCATCAAACACATAGTGTCTAACATCAGAAAGGAATTTAATTCAATATTGAGTCCCTATGAATTTTGGAATGACTCCTGTAACTAAGAAATTGTCTATGTCGGCATACCAAGGGTAGTCACACACATAGTATAGGTGTTCATCAAGAAATGAATCAGAAACAAAAAGGTGATTTGAGTTGTCTATGAATTCCATCCTAGAGAGGTGATTAGATACAACATTTTCAACACCCTTTTTATCCTTGATTGTGAGGTCAAACTCTTGTAAGAGAAGGACCCACCTAATCAGTCTAGCCTTAGCATCTTGTTTTTGGAAGAGGTATTTTAGTGCAGAATGGTCAGTGAACACAGTGATGGGGGATCCTAAGAGGTAGGATCTAAACGTCTCTAAATAAAACATAATAGAAAGTAACTCCTTTTCAGTAGTGGTGTAGTTGATTTGGGAATCATTTAAGGATTTTCTTGCATAATCAATGACATAAGGAGTTTTATCACAACGTTTCCTAACACAGCTCCTACAGAAAAGTCACTAGCATCACACATAATTTCGAAAGGAAGTTTCCAATTTGAAGATTTCATGATGGGGAGAGAGGTGAGAGAGGATTTGAGGGTTGAGATTTAACCCTCACAGATTTCTATCAAAACAAATGGAGCATCCTTTACTAGAAGAGCACAAAGGGGGCGGGAGATGGAACTAAAGTCTTTGATAAATCTTCTATAGAAACCAGCATGTCCTAAGAAAGACCTCAGTTCCTTGACAGTTTTGGGTGATGGAAGGTGATGAATGATGTCAACCTTGGATTTATCAACTTCAATCCCCCTACCTGAGACCAGATGGACTAGAACTAGTCCCTCTTTAACCATGAAATGACACTTTTCCCAATTTAGGACCAGATTATTTTCTTCAAATCTTTACAAGACTCTCTCCACATTCTGCAGACATCCCTCAAATGTATCCCCAAACACAGATAAGTCATCCATGAAGACCTCAAGAAAATCCCCTACCATGTCTGAGAATATTCTCATCATGCACCGCTGGAAGGTTACAGGGGTATTTCATAAACCAAAGGGCATGTGTTTGAAGTCAAAGGTTCTGAATGGACATGTGAATGTAGTCTTCCCTTGATCCTCTAGGGAGACTTCAATTTGATTATACCCTGAGTACCCATCTAAGAAATAGTAGAAGGCATGACCTGCCACTATCTCAAGGACTTGGTCAATGAATGGTTAGGGGAAATGGTCCTTCTTGGTGAATGAGTTTATCTTCCTATAGTCAATGCATACCCTCCATCCACTACTCACCCTTGTTGGAAGAATCTCCCCATCCTCATTGGTTATCACTGTGATTACAGCCTTTTTTGGAACCACTTGGATTGGGATCACCCATTCACTCTCAGCTATGGGATATATGATACCAGATTTTAATAATTTCAGAAGTTCATTCCTTACTACCTCCATGAGATTAGGATTGAGTCTCCATTGAGGTTGATGACATGGATTTCAATCAGATTCCAGAACAATCCTATGAGTCCCAATAAGTGGGATAATCCCAGGAATTTCAGATAGGGTCCAACCAATGGCTTTCTTATGTTTCCTAAGGACATATAGAAGTATCCTCTCATGACTGGATTCAAGATAAGAAGAAATGACAATAGGATGTGTTTGATTTTCCCCTAGTAAGGAATACTTGAGTGTAGTGGGAAGTTCATTCAATTCATGGTTAGGTTGGTTCAGAATTTTAGCAGAATATTGGGACATTGGATCAATATCAATTTCTATTTTTAGAGTTTCAGACAGGATTTATTCCATATATATAGAAGTTTCTTCAACAAGATTGGTTTGATCAGATTTAGGGAAGGAAGTTTGAAAGGTTTCACTAATTTTTGTACCTAAGACTTCATCATAATAGAAATTTAAAAATGATTCAAGCCAAGGAGATAAACTTCATTCATATGAACAAAGGAAATCAATCTCATCCTGACTTAAACATTCATCAATTATTACTTTATGTTCTATGGATTCATTATCACTGCTTCCTATCATGTTTACTTCATGAATTTCCTCATAATCCCCTATTTGTGAGATTTCATTATAGATGTTCAAGTATAGACTCATGTTCTGAAAGGTGATGGTCATGTTCCCATTTCGGACTCATATAACATAGTTAATTTTTGCAAGGAAGGGACAACCAAGGTTGATTGGGGTTTGTTCCATATTTCCTAAGTTTGGATGGTTGTCAAGGATAATGAAGTCAGCAGGGTAGATGAAGTTTTCAACCTTTACCAGAACATCCTTTAAAATACCCTTTGGAACGCTAATTCTACGATCAGAAAGTTGAAGTGTGATGGATGTGGGTTGGAGTTATTCTAGTCCTAACTGACAGTACACATCATAAGGGATGATATTGACACTATCACCTAGGTTACACAATGCCTTGACAACTTTTCTCTCTCCTAGTTCAACATTGATGAAAGGGAAACCTGGGTCTTTCAACTTAGGAGGAATGGTCCCTTGAATGGTGTTACTCACATTAGCAACCAAAATGACTTGGTTTTTATGTGAAAATTTTCTTTTAAAAGTGCACAGGTCATTAAGGTACTTTGATTAGGTAGGTATGGTTTGGATTGAATCGAGAAGAGGAATGTTCAACTTGACTTGTGAAAATATTTCCCTCAATGTTTCACTCAATTTAGTCTTGGTTTTCCACCTCATGTGTTGAGTAAATGGTGCAAGTTGTGGGGTTGTTTGTTGAAGAGTTTTTTCTTTGACAATGTTATCATGTTTTTCAGTTTGATCATTTGGTTCATTTGAATTTTCATCTAAGTTTGAATCTTTGGATGGGTTCTGAATTAGTTGTTTAGGTTTCTCAATTGATTTCCCACTTCTTAAAATAGTCACAACCTTTAGTTTTTCATGAGTTGTTTGAGTACAAATTGACTCTCCCCTTGAAGTAGAGGATGGAAACACCTGAGTAGACATGGTTTCCTTTCCAGTTTTGATGGTTTGAAGTTCTTGTTTAAGGGAAGAGACTTCTGAGTTCATCCTTTCCATTTGTTTGCACAGTAGTTCTAGTAGGCTTTGTGGAACAGTTTGGGTTGGTTCTTGAGAAGATTGGTTTATCCCAGGGAGATATTTTGGAGGTGGGATGGTCTATTGAAAATGGATAGGTGGCTGTTGGTATTGGATAGGTTGGGTTTGGAACTGGTTATGGGTTTGGTAGTTCTGATGGGGGTAAGGATTTTGTCCCTGTGGTTGTCTAGGTTGGTGGTTATCTTTCCAGCGGAATCCTGGGTGGTCATTATACCTTGGGTTGAAGTTGTTTTGGTATTGAGGCTTCTGAAAGTCCAAAGCATTTACTTCCGCTGGGGGTCCTCCTAAATGTACATCCTTGATGGATGTAATGGTTGGGAAGTTGTCTGTCTTATGGTCATGTTTGTCACAAATTGTGCAAACAGGGTCAACAGTTTGGATTTCATGGACTTTCCTAAGTTCTATCTCTTCAACCTTCCTAGAGAGTGATGCAAGTTTAGCCCTAAGGCTTTTCTCTTCTCTAAGTGTATGAATTATAGTATTTCCTTGTGGATTTCCAGAATAAGGTGAAGTTCCCCATGTTTGGTTTTTTTTTTCAGAAAGGCTTTCTAGATACTCGTAAGCATCATTTGGGGCTTTGTTTTTAAAGGTTCCATTACACATCATGTCAATGAATTGTTTGTTCCCTGGACCCAACCCTTCATAGAAAATTCTCACTTGTTCAGGTATAGAAAAACCATGGTGTGGAACCATGTTTAGAGTGTCTTTGAACCTCACCCATGTTTAATAGAATGAATCTCCCTCTTTTTCAAAAAAGTTTTGGATACTCTTTTTAAGTGAAATTATTTTCTGGTGGGGAAAGTATTTTTTGTAGAATTCTCTTTGTAATTGGTCCCATGAGTGGATTGATTCAGGTATCAAGTTATTTAGACAATTTTTAGCTAGATCCTTCAATGAAAAAAATAAAGAGCCTCATTTTAACCAATTCTAGTTGATGTGGGGGACACATGGTTTCTACAATGTCATTGAACTCCTTAACATGAAGGTAGGGCATCTCAGACTCCATCCCATGAAAGGTTGGAAGGTGGTTTAGAACACGGGGTTTAAAGATGTAATTGGCACCTCCTATGGAATTATGTCTAATGCATAAGGGGGAATTAGTCCAAGATGGAGTGAGGTAGTCATTCATGGTTTGATCAACTAAATTCCCTAGGTTTCGAGCTTCTTGGTTTTGGTTCCCCATTTGATTTCCCCCAGGATTTACAATTTGATTTCATAGAAGACCCTCCATTACAATCGGTTCAATTTTTGATTCTATATTATTATGAAAATTAGGATATAATGGATACAATCTCCTATGTTCACTCGACTCCCCTATCCTAGGACTTTCCACCCTAACTAGTCTATTTGAATTATCATGGGTGTAGGCGGACATGCGCCAAAAAAAACTAGAAAGGGAAAATATAAGAGATCTTGGGTGAGAATAGAAGAATGGAGGTGAGGAAAGAAGGTTGTTGGTATATGATACTTACTTGGTTCCCAGAAACGACACCAAAATTTGATTCACGCTCAAATTTACCCAAGAGATGAAGGTAGAACGGTCATTGTAGTCTATCTTGGGTTTTCAAATCCTAAGATACCTAAGAAGTTACCTACAAACATGTACATTCTATGGACTATTTTTGGCTATAAAGTGGCCAACTTGGATTGATTTTATATGGGTTAAAAGTATATCTAACATATTTAAGGGAATTAAATTTAAAATAATGATTTGATCCTAGGTTATCGCTCGGGGTGGATTGGACGTATTTCGTTTTCAATGATTTCAATTTCTTATATTTGAGACGGGTTAATTTAAGAAGATAAAACAACATCAGCACATACTGGTTTAATGACTAAAACCCTTAATACTAATCACCTATACACTTTAAGGATCAAATTTTTGAGCACTTCAAGGTAAAGGTTTGTATTAGCACTTGAAGTGTGTGGCCTTAAATTCAACAAGGATGATGAAGTTTAAAAATCATCATATAAAAATCTCAATTAAAGAAGTCATTAAACACTAATGGGGTGATAAATAACATCCAATCCAGCCCCTTGATACTCCCTTGGTTCAAACCATAAGTGGGTTATCCCTCCATTGATGCTATGGTTTCAATGGAAGCGGGAAGTAGACTCATGAGGGAGGAATTGAAGAAGTAAAGAAAACAATAAGAAGAAAATGATCACTCCACCATTGTGTGAATAATTTCACAAGGTTTAGTGTGAATAAATTCACACCTTGAACAAACGGTATCAAATTGATATGAAGAACAATAGAATAAGAGGAAAATAAAAGATTTTATTAATAAACTAAAGTGAATTGAACAACTTACATGTGAAAGACAAACTCGAGACAACAAAATCACAACATAACATTAAAATTGAACAAAGCACCAAAGATCCTTAAATACTACAACAATACTTCCTTAAATAAGAATTTTTGAGCCCTTCGGTCGAGCCTCCAACAGTTAAAGTCATCCCACTTTAGTATGGTAGGTCTAGGGTGGTGGAAAGTTTGTGGAAAGAAGATTTTCCACCCTTGACCCGAAAAGGCATCCATCTTTCATCCACCAAACAGATGCACATGAAACGCCTTCTAGATGGCCAAATTTGGGTGGGCCATAGAATACTTAAATTAATCTCCGGATGTACCCTAACATCCTGTAAAGTCTCAGCCCAAAAAGAGTTATGGTGTTCGAGATATGGGTTAATTGGTGGGCTGTTTTTCTGGGCCGCAGATTCTGGCCCAAATTTTCTCTCTAAATTGGGCTACCTAAATGACCACAATGGAGGCCGAATTAGCAATTGATCCTACAGAATTATTTGTTTCTATATATTTATTATATCCTCCCACCAAATTTTGGATTCATTGTGTTCGTAATGTGGGTCCCAAAGTCTCATCAGTGGGCTGGTGTCCAATATGACTTCTCCAGAATTGTTTCATTTCATCACAAAATATACCCATCTTCTTCCATGAATTCTCCATTGATCCCTGAATAAAAAATGTTCATATTTAAGTGTAGAAAAATTTACCAAAATATCAAATTAAAATATTTATAATTATATTCCTTCAAATCAGATGAATCATTGGGTACTTTAAATGATGTTAAAAAATGTACCACATAATAGTGCATTTTGAGAAGGTATTACAATCATAATGTGAAATGATGTTCAAAGTGTAAAAAACACTAAAATGGTGTTTATGAATAATAAATCACATGAATATTATATATATTAACAATGAATATTAGCCTAATTTAGTGGCTAATCAAGAATATATATCCCACACATGGACTTGAGTTGGCTATAGTAATAATTTCATTTAATATTTAATGATATTATCAATATGGGGAGAAGTGTGAAATATATACAATTAAAAAGAGCCTCAAATATATATTTTCATAAATTGACTTTAATATCTTCCAATTAATATGGTTAAATGTTATAAAATAATATGAATGGTCAATCCATTACCATATTGTTAAAGAGAAGAAGGTGTCAGATTCTCTAAGTAGAAATGATTTGATAATTTTATCAAAGATGATAATTAAGAAGGATCAAATATTATTACATTTTAAATAGATTGATATTAGAATAATACAAGAATATTGATTGCACATTTCACAAATAATAGCTCAATAATATATTCTTGAGAGGATCAAGGATTATTAGAAAGATGATGAGGGACTACCAAAAAATATAGCGAATATCAAAAATATTAAATTTAATAAACATGGAGTTATGATTTTTGGAACATGGGTATATTTAACATAAAAAATAATGCTAAAAGGGTATATTATGGATGATGCATATAGATTATCCTTATCTATTCATTTGATAATCACTAATATATATAGATATTTGAAGTAGAAATTCTGATGGTGTAACATGAAGAGTGGGATTATATAATTTGTATATAGATTAATGGTTTACCAAGAAGTAAAGTATGATAGATATATGTGTGAAGGTATTTTGAAATAATTTTCTATACCTGTATTGAAATAGGAAAATATAAACACGTATTTCATGATAAGAATCCCTAGGAAACCTAATGTAAATAAATCCATTTGGGTGGCAGTCGATTTACTTATAAATTCATCACATTTCATTACTATTAAGGAAGACTCATCACTTAAAAGACTCACTAAGATTTATATTAGTGAAGTGTTATGATTTCTTGTACTGCCTCCATCTATTGTATCTAGTCAATATCTTAGTTTTACCTCAAGGTTCTGCAGAAGTCATTACCAATATATTCATATAGAACCCAGTTTCAACACTACTTATCACCATTATATGGATAGTTAGTCTTGGATAACTATACACACTCTATATTATATGTTGAATTATTGTTCAATGGATACAAATGGATGTTTGGAACACACCTTCCCCTAGTAGAGTACTTATATAATAGTATTATTCATTCTACTATTTTAATGGAACTATATGAAGCCCTGTATAGGAAGCGATGTTGGAATATAACTTATTGGGATGATGTTGGAGAGTAGGAGTGAAAGGGGAATTAACATTCAATATAGATTATAGAGAAGTTACAAACAATTCATCTTCACATGAAATATAGACAAAGTCAAAAAAAATATATGTAGCCAACAATTGTTAATAGAAGGAATTTGATTTTAGAGAGAAGGTGTTCCTTAATATTTCACCATTGAAGAAAGTCACAAGGTTTGGAAAGAATAGAAATCATAGAAGTAGATACAACATCCAATTTGAGATCCTAATTTTTATTGGATCAATGGCCTACTTACTAGCACTCAAACCTAACCTATCTCAATTACATGATATACTTTATGTACACAATAGGGGAAGTATATACTAGACCCCCAATATGTACTGAATCCAAAGAAGAAACAAATGAAATAGTAAGTTACCTATGAGGATTATATGGTGAAGATACTGGATCAAAGATAAAAAATTATATAAAACTGGACAACTCACCTGGTCAAAGTGTTATGGGAATCCCATAAGTTTGAGGAAGTGACTTGGGAAGCCGAAAAAGAGATGAAGATGTAGTACCATAACTTGTTTTCACATTTTAATATAATATGAAAATTTGAGGGTGAAATTATTTACGAGGGAAGAATAAAAAACCACAAAAATATATTATTATTTATTTTTAAATGAATTAAATTTCTCTAATAACTTTTCATGAACACACCATCGGGTTTAAATGAAACATGATACACTTTTATAATATTACAATTTAAACATAACCATTATATGGGGGGGTATTAATATTAATAATTATATTATGAAAAATTATATGGTTTACAGATGTGTAATACAAATTCAACGAATCTCTAATGATTAGAAATAAAATAAGAACCATTTGAAAGAAAAATACATGTTTTCGAAAAAAACATTATTTATTAAAAAAGGAATTTTAGTTCTACATTGAACACATAATTTAAAATTAATTTATATGCAATTAAATAAATTCTTATTAAAAAATTAGCCTCATTTTTTAATTAGTATATATAAAAATTATCTCAAGGTAAATTCTTAGGATTTTTTTTAAAAAGTATCATTTTTTTAGTACTGAAAATAATGATTGTTTAATAATTTTTTTGTTTAAATCATTTAAAATTATCATTTTAGTTTAATTTTTATTTAAAATTAAAATTAGTAATATTAATTTTTAATTACTCCTTATTAATACATTTTAATCAATTTCATATTTACATTTGATATAAACTCCTTTTCATGTTTCGATTGTTTTTCATATGGAAAAATATGTTTTCATCAGATCAGTGGGTTTAATTTTGAATTAAAATATTCCCATTATGTGAGTTTATTTTTTTAAATGGATTACACATTTGGAATAGTAATAATTTACATTATTTAATATGGTTAACTTCTCTTTTGTCCATAATTAAAATTGAAAATAGGAAAATATATTTTATGTGGTTAAGGTAAAAACTCATTTATTGGGGGTTAATCTAAAAATATAGGGTTCTAAATGAACCAAAACACATTTAATTAGTATTTTATGGTCATATTTTGACCATATATTTTATAATGTTCTAAAATGATCAATTTTGGAACCTTCTACCATGATAAAAATGTCAATTGAATAAGTTCTTTCCAAATATTCAATGTGTGTCCTTTCACCCACTTATAAATGGAAACGCCCTCTTATATCCATTACACATATCCAAAACCCATTGGTTCCACCATTAAATTCTCAAATAACTTCTCTAATTCCGTACTCTCATCCTAGAAACTATTTTTTGGTCCTAAATCTAAGCTTGGATGGATTTTTTCTTAATCCAAAATTAGGTTTTTTAAGAAGAGGTAACATCCTTAATCAAGTGTTTTGTTTTATTTCGTTTTGAAACTACATAAAATATTATTAAACCATGATTATATTATAATATTAGTATATGAAATGTTTTTATTTTATGTTGATGACCTAAAATGTTTTCCTCCTCTATTATATGGGAAACAAAACTGTTGATCATGTTTACGAAGGACTACCACCTCACGAACCAATGTAATTCATTTTCCATAATCCATTTTCATGACCAGATATAATGATGTATATAATTTATATATGACATAGATTAAATTATTAAATTATTATTATTATATAATAATAATATCATATATACATTCATAATTTCCACTCCATATAGAATATTATATCGTTTCTTGTGTGTACAGTAGACTACTACCTCAAATATAGATGTGATTATTTTTTCACATCCACTTTATATGGAAGGTAATACGGATATTTTTTATACTTATATATTATATTCATGAAATATAAACCATTATTGGAATGTAATATGTCATATAAATTTTTACCTTATCATCCAATAAGTAAATGATAACATTGTTTGTGTTTATGAAAGACTATCACCTCATAAAGTGATGTGATTCATTTTTATTACTAATTCAGATAGATTTTATGTGAAAGTAAATTACATGAATTATATAATATTTATGAAATAATTATAATTCTGATAGGATAAAATAACACTTAATTTTTTTCATTATGATCTTTTCAAAATGGAAATATTACTCTTGCGTACGTACGACCTACCATCTTCAAGATTGAAACATAGTTAACTTTTCAAAACTGTATTTTATGGAATGTATAAAAGTATAGTTTACATATAAAAATGATAATTATGATTGGGATACCATTATTATTTTTTATATATTAATAATTTATTTGTCCTTAGTGAACAAACCAAAGTGATTTTGGATATATGACCTATTTATCATTAAACTTATCACAATAATTGTAATAGTTTTGTAATTTAAAATGAAATAGTAAAAATTAAATTAAAAATAATATTAAACATGATTTTTTTCCTAATGAAGTAAATAATTAACATAATTTTATTATTCATGATGATAAAGAGAAAATGTGACAATTCGGGCTTTAGGTAAGGGATATCTCTAAACCAATCATTCCTTCAGGTTATGAACTCTTCAATATAACTCAAATTATCTACATATTAATACTATGAGATGTATAAAAATTCCCTCTATATGTATCTCACATATAAAACTATATTATTCTACATTCCTTTAATGGGTTAACACATTCCATATGATCATTTCTTAAGTACCTTTGTTATTTAATTTCCTTTATTTATGATATCAAGAATGATTAATAAACCAATTATATTTCAATGTTTAATTCTTATGTAATTAATGATATATTATTAAATTAAGTGGAACACATAAATCATGTGCATTTATTGATTAGTGAACCGAGATAATGCTCCAATTCATTGTGGAATGTTTTTTTTCTCAGTATTCATCATTTATGGGATTAGGGAGTAAACCTAATCCATTATAGGACTTTTTAATCTATCTCATATTCTCAAAGATATATGTCTTAACTCATGTTTTTTTCATGTAATATATTTTTTCCACATTTAATATGATTCTATGATCTTATGGAAAAATTTTATTTACATTATGCTCCCAAAAAATATTTAAAAGCCTTCTCTTTTATGATATCATGATATATATTAGACTAACATTATATGTTTCTTATTTTGGATTATTACCTAACAAGAATTTTTTTCTCACCATTTATTTATTTATTCCCAAGGTTATATAATGTAGTTTATGAGTTCAAATAGATTTTAGGAGATCATTATATAGAATGATATAAGGATTCTATCTTTTATGTTAATTTTGATGTAATATTAATATGGTTTTCCAATAATAATAGTCAATTATGATCCTTGTGTTTTAATGATGTATATATATGTTTAATAATCTTGTAATAATATGTTTAATAGGATTTTCTCACCATAATTGTCTTATAGTGAGGAACATCTTATCGATTCTGAATGAGTGACCCATGTGTTGGGAGAGTCATGGGAATTATGAGGCCAATCAGTGGAGGTTAATGGTAGTATAATATGTGCCAATGAATAGGGTGAGAAGATGGTTTCATGAAATCCATTGAGTATTTTGGAGTTAAAAAATAACACTATATGGGAGATTTTAATAACCATAATCATTATGGGTTTTGAAAATAGAGGGAAATTTTAAATTTTTTTCTCATGAGTTTTTAAATGTGAAAATGGAAATCTCTATTAGAAATGATACCTTCCTATTTTTTGACCACTCCATTTTTCTATCAATAGGGAATTTACAATAGATATATATTTTCCTGGATTTTCAATTTGTTATTATTTTTGCTAAATATTTAATAATTAATAAATAAATATTAATAAATTTTTAATGAATAATCAATGATATCTTTTGAAAGGAGTATCAAATTTAAAATTTGACTTCATGGTTGAGTTATAAATAGGGAATTATTCTATTTGTTTATAATAATAATTCCTGTTGTGGGACTAGGCTCAGGAAATTTAACGTGCCTTGTTTTTTTTTAATTTTTGTTTCTTTCTTTATGTTTATCTCACACCAGAAACTTATTTAAAAATGGGGATATGACCTCACTAGGTGACACATGGATGAGAAGGAAAATATGGAGATATGATAGGGTCTTGTTGAATTCATAATATTAAACCTAAATCAAGGTTCAAGGAATTTCGTGCACAGATCCAAGTGAGAAGCATCAATAATTATACCATGAGGTAGGCCGTGTATTTATTTTTATCACACCATTTCACATATATTTTTTTCATTCAATTTTTATTTTATTATATGTGTTCTTGGGACCCCATTTAATGTATTTTGGAATGAATTGGAAAGAAACTATTGTTTTGGATGATCACATGGAGATTTTGTTTCATGAAACAATATAAAACGAAGCGTATTTACACCACACACATTCTATGTTTTTAATTTTGGGTGAAGGGAAGAATATGATGGGTACACATAATTGTTTACATATAGAAATGTTGTGTATGGTGAATATAGTTGTGGCTAGGTACTCAAATAGACATTCCATGTGGCAGTACATGGTTATATAAATTACACGGCCAGAACCACTATGAGGATTGTTTGTTGAGGCTATGTAGGTTACATGACTAGAGTCCATATGGGGTACATAGATTGGTATCCCATGTTGATCAAACATCATTTATGAGTGATACACATAGTGTATTATGGAAATAAAAACTAGTTTAGAATACAAACATGACCTATGATGGATGTTGGAGGTGAACCATGTGTACCCAAGGTACACATAATATACACTCCCCTTAGATATGTTTTTATTGGTTTCACATCAAACTGCTATAATTGGGAATATAGATAGGTATTATCAGTGTTTTTTTCAAAGAAATTGATGGTGAGTACCTTGTGGTGATAATATGATATTGGTGATATGATTTGGTTCGGGTTATATTTTTAGGGAGGATATCATTGAGGTAATTATCTATAGTGGTCCTATGCGATGTGTTATGAGACTCGGGTATGATTTATGATCTCGATGGTCGACTTGGATTGGGTTTTCCAAGGGATTTATTTGAGGATTATATGGATGGTTCTCAAAATATGGGATCGAGTGGTGTGTTGTATGGGATTATTATCATGTTTTTTGAGGTTTGTATAGGTTAGAGACTATAGGTTGTGATAACACTATGGGGTGTAATGTAAGGGTGGTTGTTATTTAGTAGATATTGAGATGGGATTGAGAGACTGTTGAGGAAGTCCTCGTGAATCAGGTTATGATATAGATCGGTTGTGCGACAAAAAGGATAGGCTAGGGTATTTGTGGTTGATTTTTCTAATGATTTGTATAAAATAATTGATCACCTTTATGGCATGTTGTTTCTGAAGTTTTTAATGGAACCATTGAGGTTTCCCATTGTTATGTAGACAATGGAGAGTTTTGGTTCTAGATTTTAGTTTTGGTGACATTTGGCATCTCCATAAAATTCAAAGGATGGCCATGTGAGCTTGTTTTCCATATCAAATTTTATGGA
Organism: Viscum album; assembly: GCA_963277665.1. Classification (NCBI taxonomy): domain Eukaryota; kingdom Viridiplantae; phylum Streptophyta; class Magnoliopsida; order Santalales; family Viscaceae; genus Viscum; species Viscum album. The sequence goes on from OY728127.1 coordinate 809,323,131, forward strand.
TTATGACAATAATATTTTAGGTTATTCTTACTTAGGTATTATATATGATAGGAGTGTTTTGGGATATTATTAGATTGGAAGTAGTCCTAAGATTTATTGGATGATCACCTCTAATAGAGGATGTTAGGAGGATCTTAGTGAGCTAATAGATTACTTGGATCAGATTACACCCCCCATATAAGAGCATTTCCTGGATTGGGGTTTGGGGTCCCAACATTCTATGTTATCTCAGGTGGTTGATTTTGGCATGTAGATGTTGAGTACACTATGGATGCATAGTTTTCTTATATAGAAGTCCATGCTGATGTGTTTAATTATAGTGTTTAGATAGTTCAACAAGTCTAATGGCACATTCATAATTTCATTAGTGACATACTAAATATAATATATATAGATTAGATCATGCTATTAGAGTCCTAGAATTTAGTATAGGTGTGTGTTGTTGTATTAGACACCAATTGTGATATCCAAGGATGTAAAATTTATAACTATTGTGTTGTTAGATATCAAGAATATTCCTTTAAGTCTGGTGGATGCACCAAGTTTTCTATAGATTTACGAGTTAGGTTATCTATGTTTTTTGGATTTGGACAGAGCATGGTGGATCAATCATTGATGGAAGATTAGATCCTAATGTTATTCATTTATTATTTATAATTTTATAAATTTATAAATTTTTGATAGTCATTATTTTTTCACTAGGAGGGAATTTCAGTTTTTTGGAAATGTTGTCAAAAGGGGTTTGGAATTACATTTTAAAACTTAATAAAAATATTTTAATAAAACAATGATTTTGATATGATGAAGTGATAAATAAATAAATTTGTGAAATTGAAAATTTATAAATTTGATACATATTATAAGAATATCTTCATTATTGAATATTCAAGTATTTGTAACACAAAATGAACAAATAAAATAAATGAAATTATGATTATTAAAATTTAACGAAGATATGTATAAATTAAGAGAGATATAAAACATAGTTTGATCATGGAGTCCATAAAAATTTCCATGTGACCCCCCCTAGTCTCAACTCATTAGGTTGATAGGTTTTTTTATTTCTCACTTGATATTTGTGGGGGATCAAGACACCCTTACCTTTCAAATGTTGTTTGTTAGAACCGACATTATCTTAATTATTAGAAAAGTAAACCATACCCTAATAGTGTGATAGTGATCACCCATTAGATAAGGATATGTGAAGAGTGTGGTGTTCTTCGGTCGAATCTATTATAGTTATGATCCCAAGAATCACTAAATGATGTGTATGATGGTTTTGGGTGCAGTGGAAGCACTATTATGGGCGAATAACCATAACTCTCTTTCAATTTAGTGGGTCATTAACAATTCATATATTATGTGATTTCCATAAAAAATGAAATTTTTCTACCGAAAATTTATATAAGATGACCTAATATCTAGAGAGGATATATCCACCATAAATTCGTAATTACATTATATCTGTTTGGAATAAAATATTACTGATATGAGGAACCTTCAATGATGATGATGTTGATCATATGTAATCCCTTCTTATATTAACTTCAATGTGTAGGGAGGATCAATGTGTAGAATCTCTCTATTAGTGATTAGAATAATATTGTTTTAACTCTAAAGGATATGGATTGATTTCTAGGTTCTACTACAAGGAATCATTCATATTGTGTTCTTTATCTTGATCACTTCAATTTCCCTCGATAATGAAAGAATAGTTGTAATAATTTTCATTCATGAGAGTAATAGATTATGAGTAATAGAGTGATAATCCTATTATGAGAAATTATTATCAAAACTCGATAAACCCTAAATAATAGACATAATCATCTATTTATAGAGATAATTTTTTTGTTAAATTTTTTTTGATTTATATACTGGACCTCAAAAAAGATAATAATCAATACTAAAACCCATTAAATATAATAATAATATTACTTATTTTTATTTAATGGTGTTCACTAACTCACACAATGATAAATATAATTTAATGAATTAAATATAAACATTTATCACAAGACCTGATCTTAGTCCCCTCTAAGTCCTAAATATTTATTTATTAAATTAATAAATATTTAATCAAACATTTCTTTCATCAAAAAATATTTTCAATTAATTAAAATGAAATAAAATTTTTCATCATTATTAAGAATAATAATTATTCCATTTATTAAATTCAAATATAATTTAATCGATATCAATCAGAACACACAGTGTTTGACCCTCTTGGAATATTTCTCATTGACATTAGGTTGCCATGAATAATATCCTTGATTAAAATCTATAAATCGGTTAAGGAACCCAAGAAAAAGACCATAATTTAATAATGTTGAAAACAAAATACAAATTCTCATAGTTTAATATAATCCATTTATTATAATATCCCATCGAAAGAGTTGTGCATCCATTTCATCAACTTATATTCTTAATATTTTCTTCAAATATTGAAAATAAAAATTTCAATACACAATTTCCATAGAATTTAATGAAATAGTTCTATTAAAATCAAAGGGATAATATATCAACTTCCAAAAAAAAAATTAATGGATAAATATTTCCTCAACTTATCCATTAATAACTTGTCATTCATGATGAACCCAACATACCATACTTCCCGTGAACATATTGAAGCACAATTTTGGTCATAAAATTTATGTGTTCAAGTCATGAAATTCATTAATGATAATATTAAAGTCTATAGACCAGTAGACACTATGGTATATTTGAATATTTTATGAGACACAAAAATATGGAATTAATAATGGATGTTCTATTCTAATAATTAATCATTTCTAGGATGACCAATTCTAAACATCACAAGAATATTACTCAACTTATTACGAGTACATAAACCTAGAATTATAAATACTATTACCCCTATCATTGTATGCTATAAAACCATATAATTATATATAATAATATCATCATATCATTTCAAGGATATCATCATTGTGGGGAACTAATATTAGTATTTTAATGCGATAGATACCCTAGGAAATTATTACATTAATGTTATGTAAAATACTGAATAATATGTTTCATTAATATTAAAATATTTTAATATAAAAGTATTCAAAGTGTAAATATTTAATTCTAGAAAACCATAACTATCTAGCTTCCAACATTTAACAGAGTCAACATCCTATGGCTTTCATACGGCAAGACCACACATGATGATCATTTTTATGCTAATTCAAGGCTTTCGTCAATTTTTACTTCACATTTTCTTCTATGGATATTCTTAAAAATGAATGTTCAATTATATATGAAAAATAAATCAATATATTATACATTAAAGTATATTCTTAGTCCTATGATGTGACCCTGGATCATTTGTGAGAGCCCCAATAGTAGTATTATCACAAGTGATTGTGATATGATCTTTACCTCTAGGTACCATATCAAGATATTAGACAAAGTTTTCTATCTATAAATATTATTTAGTATTGTTTGAAGAATTAATATACTCAGAATCTACTATAAAATATATAAATAAAAATTTATTTGGTCTCTTCTACTCACAAAAAATTCATTCATAGTGTAGATGTATCCCATTTTAAATTTTATATCATCTGGAACTATTTGGGAAATACCATTTTCATATCCTTTGATGATTAATTTCTAATCTTCACCATAGAATCAAATCCTTTTTATGCCTCATATACTTAATGATACTTTTAACATCCATCCAATGCTAGTCACCTGGGTCAGCCTGATATCTCCTTAGTACACTCAATAAATTAGTAACATCTAGGCCAATATAATGAATATCATATATGACTAACCCAATCATAGACCCATATAGAATCATTTCTGTCCCCTATCATACTGAATGTGTCAATTGAAATTTTCTTCAAATAATGAATACTATGAAATATTGGAAAGAAATTCCCTCTTAGATTATTCTATACTGAATCTTTTCATAATATTTTCAATCTAGGTACCTATAATTAGGCCATGTAGGCTCTTGGATATATCATGATATATACATATCCTAAGAATATATAGTGCTCCACTTATGTCCTTCATGGAATTTTTTTACTCAACCGTTTTCTAATTGAAAATAATATTAGTAGTTCATTTTGAATAAGTAATATCTCATCTAAATGTATATTATGAAAATTACTGCACTCCCAATATGCCGCTTATAGACACAATGATCATATTCATTATTTATGAATCCAAATTAAATTATGGATTAATCAAATCAAATGATCCATTACAAGAAATCATGATTTCTTCCATAGATAGATCATTGTAATTTGAAATCATTTTTGGAATATTATTTGAAAAAACTTTAGGTATTATCATATAGACATCTTCCTGAAGGATATCATTAAGTTTTTTTGACATCGATTTTTCAAATGTCATAGTCATGTAATGAAACAATTGTAATTAGATTTATATAGGATTTTATCATTGAATCTGGTGAAATGGAATCATTGTAGTCTATGTCTTATCACTATTTATACACTTTTTAAACTATTTATGTCTTATAGGAACTGACATGTCCATAAATATCTTATTTCTTCATGAATGGGAATTTAAAACCAATGTAATTTACATCTAATAGGGATCTACAAGATCCATACATGGGTCTTTTATGTGGAATCCATTTTATAATTCATGGATTCCTTCCACATGGAAACATCTGTAACACTTATTGCCTTTTTATTTTTAGATAATTGTTATTATCATTTAATAACGAGTCACCGTTATCAGTGAATATAAAACCATACCATTATGGTTCTCTAAACACTATTTTATTCATATGCATTACTTTTTTGGTAAAATCTTTCATTTTATTTGGTAAAAATTTTCCTGTTGGAAGGAAAACTAGCATTACCTCTTATTTGGGTATCAAAGAGGGTCTCTTTCCTTTCACTTATTTTGGGTTTTCCAATTTTTTGGGGGAGACCCAAAGCCATCTATTTTTCTAATATTATTGATCAGATTATAAACCAACTTTCCAATTGGAAAGGGAAATCTCTCTCCATGGCTGGGAGAATTTGCTTGGTCAAATCAACCATTGTCTCTAAAATGGTCTACTCCCTCATGATTTATAAATGGACTGTTGGAATTTTTAAGAAAATTAATACTTATATTAAAATTTTCATTTGGACTGGAAGTATTCTTGAAAGGAAGCTTGTCACTATACCTTGGAATTCTTGTTGTAGACCTCTTGATAAAGGTGGGATTGGCATATAAAATTTAAAGATTTTCAATGACGCTCTCCAGGCCCGCCTTACTTGGCATATTATTAATCCCTCTTCAAAAGATACTAATTTTTTGTATCATAGATTTATTTATAGGCTTTTAAAAGGGAATTTTACTTTCATTAACTCTTCCATCTGGCCATCTATCAGGGACTCTTATCATAAGATCATGGAGAAATCTAGATGGATGGTAGGTGCAGATTCTTCAATTAACTTCTGGTGTGTCAAATGGTATGATAACCCCTTGATAACACTGTTACCTACTAGTCACATTCTTGAGGACACTAATCAATCTATAAAAGATGTTATTAAATTTCATCATCATGATCTCCCTGATAATATTATGCAAATAATTGATAATCATTCTTTTTCACATGATAGAGACTTCCTTGTCTGGGAACCTGCCCCAAATGGCATTCTTGACTCTAAAAACTTTTATAAGAAGAATTTTTCTCATATTGAATCAAATTATCTTTGGGTGAGCCAGTTTAATAAACCCTGGATTAAACCCTCTAGGCTCACTCTCATTTGGCGTATTTCCCATAATAGATTTCCTACGGATACTATTCTTCAAGTTTTTGGCATCCAACTTTGTTCTAAATGTCACCTATGTAACCAACACAGGGAGGATGCAGATCATCTTTTCCTGTCTTGTGCGATAGCCTCTGCCTTATGGAATTTTGTATTTGATTTATTCAACTGCATATGATCTTTTACTAATTCTATTTCTGTGTTTCTTAAAAACGACACTAAATATGAACTTTCTTTGCAGATCAAAAACATCTTTCTGGCGGCAGTGGAAGAACTCATCCATGAGATTTGGTATGTTATAAATTACCTTATTCATAATAATCACACTTTTAGTCTCAATGCAGGAAAATTTTAGATTCTTGTCGCGATCCAGGAAGCTGCTTTCATTCAAAAAGACTGCTGCAACAACTTGGTTGGGGACTTTTAGATCCATCGCCTCCTCCGAGTTCCTGGAATTTACCCAAAGCCCAAACGCACCTTCGAAGTTTTATGGCAGGAACCAATGCCAGGATGGATGAAAGTCAATGTTGATGGTGCTTCCAAAGGAAATCCAGGCCCTTCCAATTGCGGAGCTATTTTCAGAGATTCTGCTGGTCAGTTTCAGGGCTGTTTCTACGTCGGATGTGGTCACTCATCATCACTGGAGGCGGAACTGTTGGGTGTCATCCATGCTGTTGACTTTGCTCTTCAAAGAGGTTGGAGGAAGTTATGGATTGAGAGTGATTAAAACACTATCATTCATGCCATCTGGAATGGTAGCATTCATCTGGCCTGGAAGCATACTACTCGTTGGATGAACTGCCTTAACTCGCTTCATGGGATTGATTTTACAGCTACCCATACTTACTGTGAAGCGAATTCCGTTGCTGATGCTCTTGCCAACAAAGGAGTTCACCAGCGCATGACTTGGATGAACTCCCTGCCTACTGATTTATTTGATATTTTTGATAGAGATTGTAAAAAAATACCCTATTTCAGACTCTTGTAACTTTCTTAATTTTCAATAAATTGTGCTTTGGTCTTTGACCAAATCATTACCTTATAAAAAAAATTACTTTTTTCACTCAAACATATTCTCCATGTAGGCCTTTTGTATATTTTCATATGAAAACTATTTTGAAACATGTTCTTGTACTTCATCAAATACCATCTCTCTCCCCCCATCACTTTTATACATGTTTCTCAATCTCAAGGATTATAGAGTGTCAATCCACTACAACATTATGATATAATGGGTTATATTGGTAATATCCCATTTTTTTCATGGATTATCCTATAAAGGGACACTTTATTCATTTATTAATAAGTTTGTTACCTGAAGAGGATATAAAAAATTCTTTACAACCCCACATATCATAAATATAAAACATTGTTTTTTATCTATGAAAATGTATGTTTGTATTACCACTTATCAATTTATTTGTAACTCGGTTTACTATTTTTGTTTTTTTGTAATTGATTCCCTAAATTTATAATGGAATAATTTTATGACCCATCATCGAACACACCATTTTTAACAAGATGGTTTTCATCCTTTTTCATATAAAATCTCATTGAGGTTTATAATATTGGGTGACATGAAAAATAATCCAAAACGTGACAACATACTGATTAAGATATTCACCATCATGGTCTAAGTGGAGTTTCTTAATAATCATACAAATAATGTTGTTGACATAATTCTTGTATTCATTAGAATTGTCCATGGAATATAACTTATACCTCAATAAGTAGATATATACATGTCTACTTAAATCACCGATAAAATTCATATTGTATGAGTAGTCCCCCCATGTTTCAACTATAAATGGTCGACACACATTTGTTTACTGTAATTAAAGAAGCTCTTTAGCACTTTTATCATTTATACTGAATTGGGTTTTAGTCATTTTTCCATGTAAATATGCATGATATAGACTAAATATTTTTAGATCAACAAAATCTAAATATAGATCTTGGTGTAATTTAGTAAAACGCTCTTCAATTAAATGGACTTTCTGATGATTCTAATGTTGGGTTCTGTATGAGTCATGAGAAGTAGTTTCATTATTGATTTCCATTACCTTATCAATGTAATAAAACACATACAGATAAATAATTGAATATTACTTACGATATCTGATGCCATCTTTACAAAAGAAGCATGTTTTATTCCTAAAATTGAAAACAAATCAATCAGTATGAAGTATCGATATAGAAATAATGCTTTTGGTAACAGATATAACTTAATAAAAATATTTCAAAATTAAGATCATTCTTTTTGGAAGTATGAGGTGGTAGTCACTAATATCCACATAATTATGTTAGGATTCATTAGATGCTTGTAGATCTTCCTCCTCTTATACAATCATTAGTCATCCACTAGGTTCTTATATTTTAAAACACATGTATGAAACAAAAGCTATATCTAATTCCCAATTTGTAGAAAGAGATAAATAAAAAATGATAACAAACACAACTAAATATTCCCCTTGATTCTTTTCCTAGGTACATCATTTATTATAGTGGACTTTATTTACACATGTGAAATAGATAACATCATGTTCCCTCACTTTACACATGATCATTATCTTCTTAAAAGGGCATGTTTTTTTCATAGAGCTAGTTTCTTGTCCATTATATTTATTAACCCCAAAAATTGAAGTATTTTCTTGTTTCATCTCCATAAAAACTTAGTGAAGAAATGTGAAAAGATATCAGAGAGAATTATAAATGTATTTAATATTAAAATTTTACAAAAACATTGAGTATCTTTGAGGAAATGATGTAATAATGTGATTGGTGCATATTTCATTAGGATGTTTAAACCCTAGAACCTCTAATAAATAAAGGCATCAAATGACCATGGATACATGTGGAAAAAATTAAACCCCTTCTCTAATAGTACCCTAAAAGAGTTTACTTGATATGTCAAACTATTATTGTATTTTTCACACATAATATAATACATGAATATTCTAAAGAATCCCACATGTATCCATGTATTAGTGAGACGTCATGAGTTCATTTTTTATTTATGAAATAATTGAACATTGGATGTCGATAGAATCATTTATGATTTTTTTGGATTGAAATGTAGATGTAGATAACCAATTACACATGGGGGTGAAATTTATGTTTAAAAACATTCATTTTTAACCTTAAGGAAATTTTTTTAACAAGGTCAAACAAATAATATTCACTTTAAACCTCCTCTGTAAGGTTTAGGGAAAAAACTATGGGCTGATATAGATGATAATCTAAATGAAATATGTACACAGGTATACTTTAACATGATTATACTTTAAAGAATATATAATATTAAATTAATGTTACAATAAAAGAGAAAGTATAAGAAAAACATTCTTATTTTTACAAATTATGGTGTAAATTTAAAGTACATGTAAAGATTAAAAATATTTTTACCCAAAGAGTAGGGTATCCAAAACACCTTGGATAAAGATCATTTGATTTAAACTTTCAAGAAAGTCTGTCTTACCCACACCATGGTAAGCCCTCTATATGAAGATCGGTATCTATCTTGCTATCCCAAAAATCCCTCTATCTATATGGTGATCTACATGTCTATATTCCTTCAGCTGGAAGACCTTGATTAATTAGGTAATTGTAATATCTGTATTCCTTAAAAATTGTAGCCCTCAATCATAATCACCAATGATTGGTGTCTCACAATTAAGAAAAGAGCTTGTTGAATTTCTTAAGTATTCTAAACAAACTGTTCACAACATAATATCTTCAAGGATTTCACACAAGCTAATTTTGGTAGGTCTCTTGCGTGTCTCAAAATCCAAAAGTTATAAGCTCTTCCAAATGATCTAGTATTTATAGCCGTGATCTCCAACAGTTGAATTTTCCTCCAATGGTCATATTTTTCCTAAAATTTTGGAGGGACCCGTACAGATGAAGCTTACAAGGGTCATATAATTACATATTAGATAACATCATTTAGTGTAAAAAAATCATTGGAAAAAATTAGTATGTATGAATATGATTATATGAAACATTATAATAATGAAATATACTAAAATTAATAATGTTATGAAAACATTACATTATGGAAAACATAGTAACTTAAATAATGTTATGAAATAAAATTCTTAAATAAAAAGTGAAAACATTAAGAATGATGTAAAATCAGATATGGAAATTAATGAGAATCAGAATTGAGAAATATAGAATCATATTTTCATTTTTTAGTGAATTGGAATTTATGAAACTGTGAATCACATTCTATATTTTGGATGATTCAAAATTGATAAACATAGAATTGGAATCACAATTATGAGAGCATCAGAATCACAATTCTGGACTATACAGAACTGATGAAGTGAATCTGATTTTATTTTTTGTATGATTCAGATATGTGAAATAGTAATCAGAATCATGATTTTTAGAGAATTAGATTAATAATTTATAAGGAATTAGAATTGATAAACATAAATTAGATTCAATTTTCTAGATGATTCAAAATTGAGAAAGTGAATGATTCCAAGTATTATTATGGATTTTATTTAAACCAGTAACTGTTATGTATTAAGACAAATAATGTGAGACAAAGTATTAAAATTTTTAAAGAAAATGAATTTTTTTTCTTATAATTAGAAATTATTTTTAAGGAAATTTGATTATGATTTTGAAACCCTAATGGAATGAGAAAATTCATAAGGAAACATTTGACTAAACAATATTCCCCTTCTGAAAAGCATAAACAATTAATTTAATAAAATAATATTAACCCCGAAAGACTTCATATTTTAACTTTAAGGAAATTATCTCCCCCTTAGTTAATGAATCAATATGAATACAACTAACTCCCCATAGGTTTTGAAATCCCCCTAATCATCGTATCCATACATTATATATTTTTCATCCTTTCTTAAGGAAATTTATCCCCTTACATAAAGATGTATTATTTAATCATTTTCCTCTTAAATTTTCATCCTTGGACTAAAATTATTTTAAAAAATTATTCTACCCCTTTTTTATTTTCAAAAAGGAATGGGAAAAAATATAAAGTTCCTTTAAATATAGAAAAAAAACTATATGAATTAATGAAGATAAAAATTTCTAATCATTGAAAAATATTTTTATAAAAAAAGATCAGAAATACAAGAAAGATCAATCTTTCTTTGGTATTATGTTTTTGACTATAAAAATCAACTTCTTCAACTCCTAGCATTCATATTTATAATTTTATAGAAGAACATCCTTATCTTGTCTCTTCTTCTCAAGATTTTGAATCATTTCTTGTTGACTTAGAATCTTCTCCTCTTGAGACATAATCATTTTCATGTTGGGACTCAATGATTTCATCCACCTCTTCTCTATAATCATTAACTCTTTTAACTTCATGAGAAATATAATTTAGTTTTCCATTAAAATCATTAACTTCTTGAAATAGAATGACCTTTTTTCATTTAAATTTTCAAAAAAACTGTTTGACTAATTTTTGAGAGTCTTTTGATTCATTGAATGCATTTTTGACAAAGTCAATCATATCATCAATCAAATTAAGATCACTGTTGATCTGGTTTGACTACTATGTCATCTCACTGCATGATTTCCTTTGAGAATCATAATTCACCATAATGATTTTTAATTCATCTTCATGCATTATGAGCTTCTCCATGAAAACGGTTGGGGAATCTGATTTCAGATTAATGGATTGTTAAATAAGATTAAATCTTAACTCAAGGTTCAAAAAGTATGGAATGGGGTTTGCCAACTGCTTCAAAGATATAACAACAATGTATTATCTTATATAGGAGGAAGATATTTCATATTATAATGCATCTTTCTTAGATGGGACAACATAATCTTTCTTGACTTTGTCTTTCTTAGATTCCAATTTTTATGAACTTTGAATTTAATTACATTCATTAAAAACTTGAATTATTTCATCATAATTATCTTCACTATCATATTCATTATTTTCAACTTTTCCACCATGATCATTATCAACTTTATCATCTTAGTCATTAAAAATAATTTGTTGAAATTCACTTTCAGTAACATTGTCTTTATGAGATAGGTATTTGTGGATTGATTTTCCTTTTGATGAATGTGTTGATAAAGAGTGTTGAGATGTTCTTAAAGATAACCTATTGGATTGGATCTACCAACATATTTATTTAACTTGTTTAATCTCATATTCAATTTCATTCTGTTTGATGTTAACTTATATTATTATTCTTCTTATTCTTCTTGAGTTTGAACATGAACTATAACAACTTTTCCGGGAACTACTTCATTTAATTTTTTTGTTGAGGTATCCTCTACTGCAATTGGTAGTAATTATTTAGGAAGATAGGATTCTTATAGAGAAGATATTAGAACTTAAATTTATTTTGATTCTATTTTTGTTTCTTTCAAAAGGTATTAAACAGTCTTAGCTTCTTCCACTTTACTTGTTTCTAAAGTTCATCATCATATATTATTTTCAATGATTTTTCTTCTGCTAGATCTAAACCAAAAATTACAACTCATTAATTACTTATCTCATTGTCTTGTCCCCACATTGATATAACATAATATAGGTAGGATTTATGTTTCTTTGACTTCTGAGGTTTAGAATATTGATTTTTTTTATGTGCTTCCAAGATGTGAGACATTATTTTCATAGGCTTGATAGATGATTTATTGGATCAATCTTGAACATCACATGATTTTACAACAAAATTGACAAACTCATTTATCATATTACTAAACTAATATTTCATTGTTTTAAGTGTGTCATCACTTAAAAGAAGAAACATAAACTTATTTGGCTTTGAAATGCAAAGGACTTTACAGAATTTCAAACAACATAGGATTAGTCTAGAAAAGGTTGCTGGATACACCAGGATCTGAGATTTGATCGAATCATCCATTATCTTACTTATTGTAAAAAAGATATACTTGACTAGTTTAATCATTCTTATATTAATAATAAAATCCATCTAGAATATGTATGTTATTTTCAAGGTTTCATTGTCTTATATTCTTGGAATTTATATACCTTACATCCATAAGGACACAATTCTATAGTTAGCTTAAAGGTTAGAAAACATGGTCTTCTTTAATCCCTTAAGACCAAAGAAATCAATATCCTTAAATCTTTAAAACGATACTTCTAAATATGGAAAATTATGAGAGAAATAGTAATATTCACCATAATATGGTATCTCAATCACATATATGGATTTCTAATCAGACAAATAATATGTTTTCCCATAAATATTAAAATGAAACTTATCCTTTCCAACTTCATTGAAAAACTTTACTGATTGATAAAATTAAATTAAAAAGTCAGGATACATAGGATCTTTTTCTCCCTTATTTTTATAAATGAAAATATTTTCCCATCCTTGGAATTTTATTGTCTTTCTTGTTAAAGAATCATATATAAGAATTAAATTGGGATCAACTAATATTTCTCTAAAGATCGTCCAGTCTTAATGTTCCTTATTTACAGGCATTGAAGTCTAAGAGGAGATTTAATGAGACATTTGGAACTTATGAATGATATATGTAAATCCAAACAGAGACATATAAGGTATGTAGAAACTCAGATAGAAAAACTGTGAGATCGATATTGGACACAAGATGTTCCGTCCTTTATATTGGCATCGAAGATGACAGTTCAACTTCCAAGAAAGATCAAATAGATAATATTGATCTGATATGATATGACAGTTGATATTAAGCTGAAGAAAAATTATAGATTCAAATTTTTTGAGGTTTTATAGAAATAAAATTATTTAAGGAATGATGAATCCATTGATGTTTTTCTAAAACAAAATTAAAATACCAATAAATAGAAATAAAACTGAGAGGTAATAAGTAAGAATATATACCATTCTATGTTTTTAGATAGTTTTTTAGATTTTGATACAATTATTCTTAGAAATATCAGATTTAGAAAAGGTTTATTAGAGTCTAGAAAATTTTTAATAGATTCTGAAAAAATTACTAGGTTCCAAAAAAATATTTATTAGGTTTCGAAAAATAAATTTTGGTTCTGAAAAATTTATTATAAAATAAATTGTACTACTCCTATGAAAAAGAGTAACATAATGTTAGGATATTTTTTTCACAAAAGAATATATAAATTATTACCTTAAAGTTATCATTCCTAAATTTTGTTTAATGTATTCAAATATTTTTTAAGGTAATGATTTTGTAAAAATACAAGAATGTTGTTCATGAATTTCGATGAATTATAAAATGATATCTCCTTTAAGTGTGCGATCCCTAGGGTAGTGATGCATAATGTCTATGTGAATTTCACGAGAATTATGTGAAAGGTTTTTCCATAAGGCTATGGAACTAGTGTTATCACATTGTATCTGAGTTTTAATAAAACTCATTCCATAATCAGTGAGTCTGTGTTGCATCTATACCACTTGAGCACAATAACATTCAGCTTCCACCTATTCAGCTTCAGTAGTGGAAAATGCTACTGAGTATTGTTTCATACATAACCAAGAAACTAATGAGTCTCCTAAGAAATTAAAAGTTCCATATTTAATTTATCTATCCATTCTACAACCACTAAATTCATTATATGAAAGACTATTTAAAAAAAATAATATCTAGAAGAATAGAAAATTCCTATATCCATAGTTCCCAATAAATAGTGAAAATTTATTTTCACATCTCATAAATAGGATTGTTTTGGATTAGATTGATATCATTAACATAATCATAATAAAAACTTTAAATCTTGATGACTAGATGTTAGGTATAGTAAACATCCTATCACACCTCAAAAGATATTTTATTTACTCATTTCCCAGCTTCGTCAAGATCAATAGTATTGGTGGTACCTATTGGATTACTTTTACTTTTAGTGTTGACATATCCATTTTTTAACAAGATCACTAATATAAATATGTTGAGATATATAGGTTTCTTATAGTTTTTGAGAAAATTCAAAACCAAGGAAAAATTCTAACTCACCCATCCTACTCATTTCAAACCCAGATTTCATAAGATTCACAAATAAATCGGGTAAGGATTACTTATTTGATCTGAATATAATGTCATAAAAAAATTTTAAACAATTAAAACATTTTTCATTTATTTTTTTTATAAAAAGGGTTGGATCACCAGTTCCCTTAACATAAGTTTTTTGTAACAAAAATCCTATAATTCTATCATACCAGATTCTAGATTCTTTTTTATGACCATATAATGCTTTGGAAATTTTTAAAAAATGTTCAAGATGTTTTTTTGTCTTTAAAACTAGGTGTATTTTCAACATAAACTCCCTCATGAACACATCCTTTATAAAAATAAAACTTTACATCCATTGGAAAAATTTTTATATTAAGGAATGCTGTAATAGCAAAGAGAATTAGAATATGTTAATTTCTAGATACCAGAGCATAGATTTATTCATAGTCTATTCTATCTTGTTGATTATATCCTTTAGTAAACAATCTTTTTTTATTTCTTACTCTGATTCAATTTTCATCACATTCATTTCTAGAGACCCATTTTCCTCTAATTAAATAATCTTCTTTAGGTCTTTCAACCATGGTCCAGACATTATTCATTTCAAAATAATTTAGTTCATATTGCATAACATTAATCCAATATTCTTCACCTAATGATTCATCTATAATTTTAGGTTCTATTTCAGAGTGATATTCTAGATTCTCTATTTAATTTAATAAAGAACTGCTAGTCCTTACCAGTTGATTTAAATCGCCAATTATACTATAACTAGGATGATTCATTAGACATAATTTACTTGGTTTTTTTAAAACCAGTTCATCAACATAGGGTAAAATGTCTTCTGGGGTAAATACTTTGGAATTTTTTTTTGTGTATTCCCTTGATTGGAAGAGTCTTCCTTCAATGATTGATAATCAGTTTTTGAAAACACATCATAAGATTTGGGTTTAGTTTATTTAAAAACAAAAGGATCAATTTCATCAAATTTATCATGTACTATTTCCTCAAAAGTACAAGTTTTTTGGTTGAAAAATCTATATTCCTTAGAAGTTGTGGAATAGAATAACATAATTTATTCATCAGATTTGGGTGTGAATTTGTGTAATTTCTCTATTGTATTCAAAATTAATACTTTTCATCCAAATACTCTAGAGTATGAAACTTTTGGTTTTCAACCTGTCCATAATTAATGAGGTGTTTTATTATGAAATGGACTAATTATAACTTGATTTATAGTGTAACATATAGTACATATATCTTCATCCCAAAAGTCTTTAGAAACTGAGTATTCACTCAATATGGTTCCAATTATCTCTTGAATAATTCTGTTTCTTATTTCAAAAATACTATTTTGGTGGGGTGTTCTTGGAGATGAGAAGTTATGAGTAATTAATTTCTTACAATTTTTTTTTCAAAATCTGAATTTTCAAATTCTCCACCCTAATCACTACAAATATTTATCAATGGAAGTTTTTTTTTAAATTTTAACTTTGTCTGAAAATTATTTTAAATAAGAAAAGGTATCATATTTCTTTGTAAGAAAATAGATTCATGTAAATCTAGTGTAATCATCAACTAAAAAATTATGTATTATTTTCCACAAATAATTCTTGTTTTTGTTGACCAAACTAGTCCATGTGAACGAGATTCAATGAATAAGAATTTGAGACTTCACTTATAGACTTAATGATTTACATATGTTTCTTTCCATATTGACAAGGGACATAGAATTTTGAAGAATAAAATATAAGATCTGGTAGATACTTAAAATTTATCTTTATAGATAGGTTACATAAGTTCATTTGGTTACTGTGTCATGGAATTCCATTCTATAACAAAGATTAGTCTTTCAGTTCACTAAGGGAGGGTAAGTCTCGGCTCTTATGGTCTTCTAAGTGAAGTGTATAAAAATTTTCATGCCAATGGGAAAAAATAATGAACTCATCCTTGGAATTGTGTACTAGTCATTTATCATTCCTAAATTCCCATGATAACCATAATCACATAGTTGTATTATGCTTATAAGGTAACACTTATTTATTTTAAAAAATAATACATTTAAAATTTAGGATTTTCCAAGAGGAATGATATTACCTATACTAATAATATATCTGTGATCATTATCTCTAATGTTGAATCTTCCATCATTCATTATAATAATATTTTCAATGAAGTTTATGGGACCAATAATGTGATGGGAACATCCTTTATCCATGTAACATTTATTATTGTTGGCACTTCCATTTTTTTCTTGAAAATAAAATATTTAGGTTTTTAAAAATCTAAACTTGATTAGATCAAGAGTTGTTTAAAAGTAGAATCTTAGGAATCCACATGTTCTTAAAAATTTATGATTTATGAAAACCTAAGGAGTTTATTTGGTTTTAAAAAAAATTATCCCAGTGGCCACCACTTTGAAACTTATTAAAAAAAGGAAAACTATGAGGAACAGAATAATTATGATTGAAAACTGGTTTTGAGTCAGTATAACCCATTATATAACTATTCCTATGTGGATGTAGTTGTGAATAAATTTTATCAAAACCTTCATTTTAAAGACTCGACCCCATTTTATCAAAGAAAATTCCTTATTAAATTACATTGGAATGAGTACAAGAATGTTTTATCATGAAGAAATGAATATTTTATTAGATTTGGAAGGCCAGATACATACTTATGTTCAACATTACAACATTAAATGAAAAACAATATAAAATTTCCACTGGGAACATTCACCGCTATAATATTATCACTTAAATTCAATCATAATATACCTCTTAATGTCATGGGAAAAATAAAACATAAGAAGGGGTGAGCTGAGATGCTCAGTAAGGGTAAGCAATACAACATAAGACATCATAAACATAATCATTAGGTATTATAAATAATTTAAAACACATTAATTTAAAAATAATAAACATGAACACATTATGGTAGGAATATGTGATGAGTAATTGTTTCCATAATATACAAAAATCTTGGGTATTATACTAGTCAAACAACCACATGAACTTTGAATTTATAAGATTATAATGAGGGAAATCCATATTATGGACATTCTAAAACATACCTTCAAGGCCTCAACCAATATATCTAAAAATGATTAAGGCCTCAGCTAAAACCATATCTAAAAATGGGAAAGACCTCAATCAAGTCCTTATCTATTTTTCTCATGAGACCTAAGGATGCATCAATAGTCTATATTGGTCACCAACCATCACTTAATAATTCCAATTAACTCAAATTAATAGGTATAAACATAAACAACATATAAACATGAGAGGTAAATAAATTTCCCCAATCTGTAACATAATCACTAACCATTCTGAGTAGTAAGATGAATGGTATCAAAATAACACATACACAATTTTTTTTTATCACAAACCATTCAATATAATATTGATTATTGATATCATAAAATATCATAGCCAATAATAAATAATAATCAACATGAGTGTTTAAATAGGTGAAAATACTCTTATAAAATCATCGAGTAATTCTTGAGATAAATAATCTTTTACTTTGAAAAGAAATGTTATTTTGGAAAAATCATTGTATAAAACTAGAAGTAAATTAAGATAGTATTTTCATAATAAAATGAGAAATTTTATAAAAATAATGGTTTCTAAAAACAGGTTATAGTGTGCCATTGGAAATAGTTAAGAATTTGGGAAATTCCCTTGAATGAGGCTTGTATTTCAGAAAGAATTTTGAAAGTTACTTTTAAAACATTTAACCCCATAAAATAATGATGGATTATGGTATGTAGAAAAAAATATAACATTCACACATAATTTATGAGTAGAAAATAATAATATTTAAGTACTTAATTGGTATAAATAGAGAAAAAGTGTTAACCGAAAGAAAATGGAGGTTCAGGTAGGAAAACCCTTACCTTAAGTCCAAAGGTGTTCCTCACATGATCTTAATGACTGGAATAATAAAATCTTGGTTCATACATTAATGATTAAAAAACCCCCCTCTTAATTTAATTGATTTATTATAACCTTATTATGTTTATTCATGTCATTTTTATGGTTTAAGAGATTTAATTTCATTATTTGGGAGGGTTTTCTACCTTGGTTTTCATGATCAGTTTACTTATGTTAATGTAAAGCTAAAAATGTAGAATGATAATGGTAGTATAGAATAGATGTTTTATGTTATTATTTAATAAACAAATTATTAGATGGTTATAAAATTTGTTTGGTTTTTTGTAGTGAATATTAATAATTATATAAATGTTTAATGAAAATTGTTTGGGTGGATTGGAAGCTTTTGATCACAACGAACTCATTTTGATTTATGAATTAATATAATATGTAAAAAATGATTAAAAAACCTTAAATAAGTTATAACACATATATTATAGTCTATTTAAACCATACAAATGTTTTTGAGACCAGAATTGAAGATGGTAATAGAAATTGAAAACACGTCATCCTTGAATGTGATAAATTTACACATCTTGGATGCTGCTTTCATTTCTAGTATAAAAGAATGGTAAAGGAGAGATGATTATGAATTACTCTTTTATCATAACAAAATTCTAGTACATGTATGGAACTTGATTCATCACAACATTTTGATGAAATGATGCGAGGAAATAAAAAGAAAACAAAGGAACCTAAAATAAAAGAAATGATAAGAGGAATTTACCTCTTGACGTTATCTTCCTTGTAAGCCTCTTTAGGGTAGAAGTTTTAGTGTTTTTATGAGACCATGGGATACTAGAATTGGAGTAGGAGCTTTGGAGGATATTTTAGTACAATTTATACAAGGGAAAAATCTTGATAGGAGTGAAGATAAGAGGGAGTGAGGGGGGGGGGGTGGGTTATAGTGGAGGAGTGGGGAGATTTGTGAATATCTTATTCATTATTTAGTAATGTCCCTCAATACAACCAATAGTGTTAATTCATGTGACCCATAATAGTAATACGTTCATGTGAGTTCTAACCAAGTGTGTTGAAATCAACCATGATGCTAAGAATAGTGAATTTTACAAATAGTGTATATATACGGTAAATTACTATATTTTACTATTCATAAAAAAATTGATTATTTCTAAAAAACCAAAAAAATAAGCCTAAATATTTTTCAACGTGTAAAATTAAAAAATTAACTCAATTTTTTGAAAATAATTTTCTAAATATGATTAATTTAGTTTTTAAAAAAATTCATAATTTATTAGAAAAATTAAAAATTAAAATCAATAATTTGTTTTATATTGATATCTCATTATCTTATAACCTCAAGATAATAAAATAATAATATCATTTACTATTCATAAGGGTAATATTAATATTCATAAGGGTATATTACTATTCACTAAAAAATGTTTGTCTTATCAGACTCTAAATATCTTACTGAACACAACTATGTATGCTTGTTTTTTGAAATTCAAATCAGAGAGGAGGAAAAATTATTTTTACTAGATATGTTATAAAAAAGTGGTGTTTTTTGGAGACATAGTGTTTCACACATTTATTTATAAATCCTTGGGGTGTTATATTCCCCCCTCCTTACAAAAATTTGATCCTCAAAATTACCAGAATGTTACCTCACAAAATGATTTGGGTTGTTCTTCATCATATGATCCTCAGGCTCCCATGTTGCATCTTCAATTTTATGAATTTTACAAAGTATATTTACCAATAGAGTCATAATATTGCTCAAAACCAGTTCTTTAGGGTCCAAAATCCATATAGGATCTTCAAAGTAAGATAGGTTATCATCTAATTCTATACCTTCAGAAGTGAGGACATGTGTTGGGTCAGACATGTACTTTATCAACAATGAGACATGGAACAAATTTTGTACATTAGATAGGATAGGTGGGAATGCCAAAAAATATGCAATATATATAATTATCAATAGAATTTCAAAAGGGAATATGGTCCTAGGGATCAGTTTTCCTTTCATTTGAAATCATATAACACCCTTCCACATAGATACTTTTAAGAAAAAATGATCTCAGACTTGAAATTCCAAATCATTCCATAGATTATTAGTATAGATTTTCTTTATTCATTGATATGGTTTGATATGGCCTTAAATAGTATTTAACTTCTCTTTTGTTTCCTCCACAAGCTCTGGGTCCATTAGCTTCCTTTCACCAACTTCATCCAAACATGTGGGTCTACGACATCTCTTTTTGTAAAATGCTTCATATGGCACCATTTTAATACTGGATAGGAAAGTATGATTTTATGAAAAATCTAGAATGGGTAAATATTGATCTTTCATACCTTGAATTTCCAAAAATCATGATCTTAGCATGTCTTCTAAAGTTTGTATTGTTCTTTCTGATTGCCTGTTAGTTTGTGGGTGGTAAGAAGTACTCAAACAAAGCTCTATATCCAAATATTTCTGAATATTTTTAAAAAATTTTGATGTATATAATGGATCATGATCATAAAATACTGATATAGGTGATCCATGAAGTCTCATAACATCATTGATATAGAGTTATTCTTGGCGCCCGAGTGGAAAATCCTCCCTTATAGCGAGGAAATGTGCAGATTTTGTAAGTCGATCAACAATTACCCATATCACATTATTCTTCCTTGGAGTTTTTGGTAATCTAGTGAACAAATACCTGGTTATTTCATCCCATTTCCATGTAGGAATAGTTAGAGGTTTCATGAATCCTCTTGTATGTTTTCATTTGGACTTTACTTGTTGACAGACTAGACATCATGATACATAACCCACAATTTCCCGCTTCATGTTTTCCCACAAAAAATGTTCCTTCAAATCACTACACATCTGAGTGATACTAGGATCTATAGAGAAATTCAAACTATGGTAATCATCCAATAACTCAATTTTTATCTTGGGTATAGCTGAAAAAAAGCCTCTTCCAAAATTTTATAATTCCCTCTTCACACACAAAGTCAACCAACTTCCCATCATTCACACATTTAATTTTATTTTGATGATTCTCATAATTAGACTGAGAATTCTTAATCTTTTACAATAGAGATTGTTAGGAAACCAAATGAAAAAGTAGTGATGTTTCACATTCTTTTATAATTACCATATCCATCATTACTATATCCATAAACACATGATCCCTTTCAATTTGAATTTTTTTTAGAAATCCACGATCCTTCCTTCTCAATGTACCATATACCTTATTTTCCATTCCTAGGTGATAGTGTATGGAAAAATCATAATCCTTGAGTTGTTTGATCCATCACCTTTTCTTCATGTTGAGTTATATTAGTGAGAATATGTACTTAATACTCTTTTGATCCGTATATATTTCACATCTTTCACCATATATACAGTGCCTCTATATTTTTAGAGAAAATATACAAGTAGCTAACTCAATATCACAAGTAGGATAATTTTGTTCATGAATTTTTAATTTCCTTGATTCATAGGAAATAAATCTATCATTCTGCATAAGGAAACAAACCTATCCTTTCTTTAATGCATCACTATATATCACAAACCCACCATTCCCTGATTGTAGAGTTTGGATCAGTGAATTTACTAATATCCACTTAAATTATTTTAAAAAAATCCCCATATTCTTTTGACTATATGAACTTAAACCCCTTAAATGTAATATTGGTAATTAGGTTGGTTAAATGGGCGATGTTCTGAAAAAAAATGATAATAACCAGTTAAAAAAATAAAACTACATACCTTAGTTATGTTCTTTGGAGTATGACATTCTTGAACAACCTTTGTCTTCACAAGATCAACACATATTCCATCCTTAGAGATAATTTGGCCAAGAATGGAAACTAATTGAATCCAATATTAATAATTCCTAAACTTATCATATAATTCATTTCCTCTAAGATTTTTCATAATAGTGCGCAAGTTATTTTCATGATCATCATATATTTTTGAGTATACCAAGATATCATTAATAAATACCACAAACTTTTTTCAAGATATTCCTTGAA
The DNA here is from genome assembly GCA_963277665.1 of Viscum album. Taxonomy (NCBI): domain Eukaryota; kingdom Viridiplantae; phylum Streptophyta; class Magnoliopsida; order Santalales; family Viscaceae; genus Viscum; species Viscum album. The sequence goes on from OY728127.1 coordinate 809,345,737, forward strand.
AAACATAATCATTAGATCCATAAAGATAAATGGGTTCTTAATGAGTACAAAATTCATTACTGTAAACTCATAATTCCCATACCTGGTTCAAAATTCTGTCTTTGGAATATCTTCCTCCCTTACTCAGAACTGATGATATATAGATCGAAGGTAAATCTTCGAATAATATTGGGCTCCATGAATTTGACCAAATAAATTATCAATTAGAGGTAGGGGATACATGTTCATTATTATTATAGAATTTATCTCCCTATAATCAATGCACGACCTCATATATCATTATTTATTCTTATGAAAAATTACAGGGGATCCCCATGGAGAGACACTAGGGTGAATAAATCCTTTATTACTCAATTACTCTTGTTTTTTTTTCAGTTCTACTAATTTAAAAGTGTCCATTCTATAATTATTCTTTGATATAGGCTTTGAACCCGGAATCAAATCTATGGAAAACTCAATTTCCCGCTATGGAGGATGTCTACGTAAATCCTCTGGAAACAAATCAACATATTCTTTCACAATAGGTATGTACTCTGTTTGAAAATTTCATTCATCACCCATAAATATAAAATTCCATTCATACACAATAATTGAATTCATTAGATCTACTGGGGGTGGATCCAGATAAGAATCAACTGGCAAGGTTTTTGCTCTAAAGATAAGGGATTCAACACCGTTCTCAAATTTTTTTAACTTCCCTATTCCTACAATAGATTATCACATCATAACATGAAATCCAACTCATACCAAAGATTATATCAATTTCAATCATGGGTATGATGATAAGGATAACAACTAAAAAATGTTTATGTTTCTTGAGGGGGACTGATCGACACATATTTGTTGCAATGATACATCCCATAGGAGTTTTGACTCAAAAATACTTTATTAAATCAAATTTAATATTTCTAATTTTCTTCAAAAACTGGGAAGATATAAAAGAATGCGATGAACCAGAATCAAATAAAGAATTGGTCAAGTTTGAGGAAATGATTTAAGTGCCTGCCACCACGTCATTAGGAACTTCAATATCAGCAGTTGTGATCACATAAGCTTGTCCCTACTCCCTTTGTTTTTTCTGAGGTACATTTCCTTGAAGATTTAGATGGTCAATAGCATAGTGCCCCATTTACCTATAATTATAACATTGAACATTAATATCTTTTTTCTTTCCCTCAAAATCACTACAGGAAATCTATGATATTCCAACGGGTTTAAACCATTGGTATAGGCTGTAAAATTGTTGGTATAATATATACCATCGGGTGTACAAAATGTTGGCTACTAAGCCATGAGGATAGACATATCCCAATGGTTATTCAAAAACTGTTGGGATACGTCATCTTAGATAACATTATAACAACGATTTTATATAACTGTTGGTATAATTTTTTACCAATGGTTTTACACCGTTGCAATATAACTCACTTTATATATATACCAACAGGTTTTTGAACCATTGGTAAATACTTTTACCAACTTTTTATAGAAACTTTTGGTAACAATTTATTTAATAGGTCTATAAGAATGGGTTGTAAACCATTGTTATAGAATTTTACCAACGATTTGATGAAATAGTTTGTATAGATTCGATTTTCACATATATACCAAAAGTTTTAAAACCGTTGGAATAGAGTTACTGTGACTCCAATATCAGGCAGTACTAGCCTCCCCTTATTCAATTACCCACAATAATAACAAACCCATAAAGAATTCAGAATTAATTATCTCCAATTACTTGGGAAAAGACCTGTAATTAAAATACTCTATACATTATTCAAAATAAAACCAATGAATACAAGTAAGATCCAAATAATATTCCATCAGAATAACACCAATGCAATTTCAGTACATTGTACAGAATTCATAATAACACCAATACACCCAACAAATACACCACTGGAAACCTGAACACCCCGAAAACAAACATCTCTATAAACACAACACTTGAAAATTTGATCCAAGGGGTGGGGGGTTGTCCAAGGGGGTGGGTGTGAGGGGTGTCCAATGGGGGGGGGGGGGTCTAGGGGGTGTCCACACGGGTGGGGGGTGTTCGGGGGGGGGGGGATGACCAAGGTGGTGGGGGTGGGGGGGTGGGGTGTCCAGGGGGTTGGGTGGTGTCCCGGGGGGGGGGGGGGGGGGGGCTATCCAAGGGGGTGGGGGGCAATACAGGGGGGTGGGGGCTGTCTAAGGGGGTGGGGGTGTTCGAGGGGGGGGGGCATACCCAAGGGGGTGGGGTGGAGGGATGTCTAGGGGGTGTGGGCTGTCCAAGGGAGGTGGGGGTGTCCGGGGGGGGGGGGGGGGTAGGGGGGTGGGGGTGGGGGGGGGGGGTCCAGGGGGTGTAGGTGGGGGTGTCTAGGGGGTGGGGGTGCTATCCAAGGGTATGAGGATGTCTAGTGGGGTGGGGGTGTCTAGGGGGTGGGGGAAGTCCAAGGGGTGGTGGTGTCTAGGGGGTGTCTAGGTGGCTGTGGTGGCAGTCCATGTGAGTGAGGGGATGTCCAAGGAGGTGGGGGTGTCCAGTGGGTTGGGGAAGTTGTCCAAGGGGTTTGGGGGGATGTATAAGGGGGTAGGGGTGTCCATGGGGGGGGGGTGTTTAGGGGTGGGGGGTGTCCATGGGGGGTGTCTAGGGGTGGGGGGTGTCCAGGGGTGGGGTGTGTCCAGGGGGGCTTTCAATGGGGGTGATGTCTAGGGGGGTGGGGGTTTCCAACGGAGGTGGGGGGGGGGTGTCCAATGGGGTGGGGGTGTCCAGGGGGGTGTGGGGGGTTTTCAAGTGGGTGGGGGTTTCCTAGTGGTGGGGGGGGGGTGTCCAGGGGGTGTGGGGGCTGTCCACAGGGGTGGGGGCTCTACAGAGGGTGGTTGGGGGGGTGTGTTAAAGGGGGTGGGGGTGTCTAGAGGGTGGGGGGTGTCCAGGGGGTGGGGGTTTCCTGGGGGGTGGGGGCGTCCAGGGGTGGGGGTGGGGGTCCAGGGGGAGGGGGTGTCCAGGGGGTGGGGGTGTCCATGGGAGGTGGGGGGGGGGGTGGTTTCCAAGGGGGTGGGGGTGTCCAGGGGGTGGGGTTGTGTCCAGGGGGGTGGGGGTGTCCAGGGGGTGGGGGTTGGGGGTGTCCTTGGGAGGCTGTCCATGGGTGGGGGGTGTTCAGGGGGTTGGGGGTGTTCAGGGGAGGTGAGGGATGTCCAAGGGGGTGGGGGTGTCTAGGGGGGAATCCATGGGGTGTGAGGGTTGTCCAAGGTGGTGGGGGTGTCCAGGGGGTGGGGGTGTCTAGGGGGATGGGGTGTCTAGGGGGTGGGGGGTGTTCAGTGGGGTTTGGTGGGGGGGGGGTATCCATGGGTGGGGGGTGTCAATGGGGGGGGGGGGGGCTATCCAGGGGGTTTCCAGGAGGGGGGATGTCTAGGGGGTGGGGGTGTCCATGGGAGGTGGGGGGATATCCAAGTTGGTGGGGGTGTCTACGGGGTGTTCAGGGGGGTTTGAGGGATGTCCAAGGGGGTGGGGGTGTCTATGGGTGTGTCCAGGGGGT